>CANTUQ010000131.1:0-727500 GCA_947683425.1 Excoecaria cochinchinensis
TCTAGAGCGGATCGAATCTAGGCCTAGGATAGTCTCGGCCAGAATGAAGGGAAAGGGGGTCAGCCCATGGTGAAAGCCATCCAAGATTCCAAATAAACGGGAATCACCAGCCAAATCCTCCGAGCTCACAGCCAGAAATCTCACCATGCAAAATAAGAAAGCAATGCTTACTTGGTAGGTTGGGACATCAGAGAATCTATCTAGCGCCTCGATCAGTGGTTCCATAGAAAATGTAGAGCCCTGGGGGACCAATCGAGTAGCTTCGGAAGGAGGTAAGCCCAAAGAAAGGGCGATGTCTTGGGACTGGACTAGGTTGTAAAAGGGAATGCAAGGGTGAGTATTGATAGGATACTGTGCTCCGGCAATGGCAGCCAGCTCTTCAGGCAGGGGGCAAAGTTCCTGGTAGGTGAATTTGAAAATGTGAAATCGAGGGTTCCAGAAATGGGTTGCAGCTAACAGGAGGTTGTGGTCTATTTTAACCCGGTGTAGAAATTTTAGGCCAGACAGGGGGGTGAGCATATTATTTTCCCAAGTGTGGGAATCATCCAGAATTTGATACATCTTTTGAGTAGAAGTAGAAGACATTTTTGCCAAGCCTAAAATTAAAATAATGGATGAGAAACATAAGAGGTTGAAAAGCTCAGAAAAATCTTGAAATACGTAGAAAAACTCCACCGACGGCCTACCCGTGTCTCAGAATGGGCGGCTTACCCGTCGGTCGATGTCCACATGTCAATATGCATGCATCTTCATACGTCATCATGAAGTCATCATGCGTATTTAATTTTACATTAAAAGCGGATTCAGAACGACAGACGGTCAAGCCGTTGGTCGCTCCTAGAGGCGGACAGCCCGTCGATCACGAAATCTATATATGTAACCAGTGGCCAACGGGGCAACAGTTTTTTCTCTTCTCCACTTCCCATAACCGACGCCTTCGACGGTTTTTTGTCGTTTTCTTCTCCGTTTCTTCACTTTTTTGCATTTTTAGCGCGTTTTTGTGATTATTGTGTTATTGTGCATCAACTGGGACCTGTTTTTCTATATTTTCAGTCTTCTTCTTCAATTTTCTATAATTACAGGTTAGTAAATAATTTTCCTTTCTTTGAGTAAGTTAAATTTTAGTGCTTTCTCTATTTTCTTTCTTTATCTCTAATTTTAATTTTTTTTTCTAGTAATATTAGTATAAGCTAGTGCTAAAATGCTACCCATTGGCCTAATGAATATTTATTGTTTTACACGAATTTTTAGCTTTCCTATTTTTACTATATTTAATTTATTTAGTTTGATTAACCATTTACTATTTAATTTAAACTTAAGTAGTGCCTTAGGTAATTGGTGCATATTTAGAATAAGATTTGTGGCCTATATGTGTGATTCCAGAAATACAAATATTGTGATTGTTAGGGCTTGAGGCCTATTGTTTTGTTTTATGCAGGAAGTGGGGCACACCCTTGCCGGGGTGCTGCCCGTTTTGTTATTATTACTTTTACTTTTATTGCACTATATTATCAATTTATACATGCCTGATTATTAAGGCCTAAGGCCTGTCCCTAGTTGTGAAAAATTTCTTATTTTTGCGCATGAGTTGGGACACATCCTTGCCGGGATGTTGTCCAAATTTTAGTCAATATTTTCTGTGCTGGCTAAAGGCCTGAGGCCTATTGTATTGTTTTGCGCAGGAGGTGGGGCACACCCTTGCCGGGGTGCTGCCCAAATTTTTATTTGTACTTTATTTGGTTCTTCTAATTATCGATAATTTCCTTTGTTTTTTGAGATACAAAGTTTATCCCGTATTTTCCTTCTAACCCCTTAAACGCATCTCTACTGAGATATTATCATTTTTTTATCATTTACTATTACTAAATTGTCTATTGCTTTACAGGATGCCGCCACGCAGACGCGTCCCTCATGAACAGGATGAGCCTCAGGCTCCCGCGTGGATGACCCCGGAGGCTCGGCGGAGATATGTAGTTTTGGCTCGGGTAGAGTTCCGGGCAAGCCATTTTATTTCTAGACCATTCCTGAAGGCTCTATGGATGGCAGATGAGGTAGATATTCTAGTTGCAGGGGCGAGCTGGACCGAGTTTATGGCACCAGCATTCCCCACATATCCCGAGGCAGTGCGATAGGTATTGGCCACTTTTCACTACGGGGGGTTCCAGAGATCTGATACAGAGCCCGGAGTGGTCCAGTTTTTGGTTTGATGGTCATCATTTCAGCATCACGCGGCAGAGGTTTGGACAGGCCATGAGTTTGCTGCACGGTCAGGATGTTATGGTACCTCAGAGGGCAGTTAGGCGGGACTATTGGGCTGCTATTGCTCTGTCCGGAGTGCCGTATGACCATGATACGGCGAAGAGCACAGTCTTGATATCACAAGCACTTCGGTATTTGCACAGGGTGCTTTCCAGTTCGTATCTTGGATGAGCTGGCAAACCGGGGTCGCTTAACGCGGCCGAGATTTGGGGCCTTTGGGCTATGATGATGGGTCGGCGCCTCAACATTAGTCATGAGATACTGGCCAACATGGCCAGAGTCTCCAGGGGGACAGCCCCATCGGTGATAATTGGAGGGGTCATCACTCGCTTGCTGTTAGGATTGGGGGTGGCTCTGGATAGGCTTCAGGGCGCTTTAGATGAGAGCATTTATGTGGATGCCCCTGCCGCAGTACAGATGGGGATGGTGCTACAGATCCCAGGACAAGCCGAGGCTTTCAGGCTCCTTACGATACATGAGACACGGCGGCCCTTCGATCTTCCATCCTTAGCCCCGGCTCAGGAGCAGCCTCAGGGAGAGGTACAAGTACCACCGCAGCCTGAGGAGCAGCCACAGCATCAGGAGGACCAGCCTCCTCAGTTTGAGTAGTATCAGGAGGGCCAGCCTCTACAGCTACAGCATCAGGAGGTCCAGCCTCCCCAGTATGAGGTTCCTCAGGAGGGCCAGCCTCCACACCCGCAGCAGTATGAGGAGCAGCTTTGGACTCCTTTTGACATGGGGATGGAGTTCACCATGGAGGAGTTGTTCGGTACTTCTCCGACATCGGGGGCACAGCCAACATCGGGGGTACAGAGTCTTCCGCCTTCCCCAGCTTCGATGATTCAGAGGACTTCTCTCCGGCGTTCACCCAGATTTCACCCCTACTTCAGAGGAGACCCAGGGGCATCCACATCAACAGCTCCACCTCCGGGACAGTCATCAGAGCCAGCTCCACCTCCAGTAGCACCGCAGCCAGACATCTCCGAGCTTGTAGTCTCTGCGCTTGCAGCTTTTGACCGCAGACAAGAGATGAGGGATAGGACCCTCCTTGTTCGGATTGAGGAGAGAGATAGGGTCCTGACAAAGAGGCTGGAGCAGCAGCAGGGACTGATCTAGGAGCAGGCTAGGGCTGTTGACCATCTGAGGCAGGAGCATGCAGGGCTCCTTAGGCAGATGGTGGAGTAGCAGGAGAGGATGATGGGCCACCTGAGACAGGAGGTGAGGGCCTCCCAGGACGAGGCAGCTCAGGGGGTGGACATGACCCTCCAGATGATTCAGGAGTCAATGGATGCTCTCCGCTCGACAGTACACATGATAGATGAGGCTATCCACCCTATGACTCTGTATGTCTGGGATTTTCGCGAGCGGACTGAGCAGAGACTGGAGAGTATGAGTACTGCTTCTTCAGATCAGACTCGCTAGCTGAGCAGGGCTTTCAGAGAGCTAGGAGGGATGATGACGGACACCTTACGCTTCATGACGCAATGTGCCCAGCCGTTCTTTGACAGGTATGCCCAGGTGCAGTTCCAGCAGCAGGGTCCAGGGAGACCGCAGCCATCATCTGTGCCAGTGGCGATTCCCCCCAGGCTTGAGCCGATGGTGGATATATGGGCATCTCAGCGCCCAGGAGCGGCAGATCCTTCTACCTCAGGAGCTGGACCCTCTGCCTCCAGGCCTCAGCCTCGGCCTCGACCACCGACCCAGCAGCAGCCACCGCCTCTGCCTCAGTCGCCACCTCAGCCCTTCCACATATCTGACGACGAGGACCCTGATGAGGAGATTGGAGATTATCCACCTTTCTAGCCATTCAGGGAGTGTGGATGACATTTTGTTATAGTTGTTTATTTGTTTTTTTTTATTGTATTTTCTTATTGTTGTATATATCTTATACAAAATTACTTTATAGTAAAAGTTGTATGTATATTCATTTTTCCTTATCCTTGCATGCTATGCTTATATTAATAACAATTGGGTGTGCACCTTTATTTACACGGAAATAAAATATTTATAATCATAAAATCAGGAATATGATGACAAAACTATGAATAATGATACAATTTGTTTATGAACCTTGTAAACAAGAACAGTTCACATGGAAGTAATAAGAAATTCTTTGGTACACAGGAACTCTTCACAGCCGGGGTTGCAGTTAAATAGCGCTGCTCTCCACCTTACAGATCGTATAGGGGTTAGCAAAGAACTCTTCACAGCCGGGGTTGCAGTTAAATAGCGCTGCTCTCCACCTTGCAGATCGTATAGGGGTTAGCAAGGAACTCTTCACAGCCGGGGTTGCAGTTAAATAGTGCTGCTCTCCACCATGCAGATCGTATAGGGGTTAGCAAGGAACTCTTCACAGCCGGGGTTGCAGTTAAATAGCGCTGCTCTCCACTTTGCAGATCGTATAGGGGTTAGCAAGGAACTCTTCACAGCCAGGGTTGCAGTTAAATAGCGCTGCTCTCCACCTTGCAGATCGTATAGGGATTAGCAGGGAATTTGCATTAACGCCTTACTAGTCAAAGCAAAACCAGTAGGGACATGTGCATCGGAAATATCCACCGCTGAGTGGACTGAGACAAGATCTGCCCAGTAAATAGCGAAAGGAAAGGATCCCCCAAGTACGCTTTTCTTCCTTTCTCTCTCTGAATTTTGGCTCACCTAGGCACTTGTGCACTAGCCTTCCCAAAATTGGGGGCAACTGTAAGCATCGTGTCACAGGGTGGTCCAAATTAGAGATTACCCAATGAAGAAATCGATACCTGGTCCCGAATGAGTGGGTGGAACTCGAAAATTTTGATCCTCTGGGCTTATGAGAAGTAAAAAAGGTTTTATAGGAAAAGGGAATTTGGAAAATTGGGAGTTTTAGCTTGAAGTTTGAATTTTTGCTCCACGGACGGTCTACCCATTGGTAGTTGAATATCCCGTCAAATCACCGCCTCTCTCAGGGATGGACAACCCGTCGGTAGCTCACAGACCCGTCGGTCGTTAAGGCGGCCACCGCTTTAACTCGAGAACATGTGTCCCGTCGGTCAGCAGAGACGGACAGGTGTCCCGTCGGTAACTCAGAGACGCCCGTCTGTGAGATTAGGCTTGCCCGTCGGTCATGCCTATAAATAGCAAAATTTTTCCTTTGAGAAGGGTTCGAATTTTCTTTGAAAAAGTTACAAAAGGCAAGCTAAAAGGGCAAATCTTCCTCTTCTCAAGTTTCTTTATCTCTATTTTGACTAAACTCCCATATTTTCCTACCTTTTTCCTGGTTTTTTTTTCACTTTTAAGTGAATCTATTTTACTTGGAGAAAGCTAAATCCATTAGTTTTCATCCATTTCGTGGATTCAAATATTTCAAAAATTCAGTGAAAATAAAAGAAAATATAGTCATTTTCCTTTCTTGGTTTTTGCTTTCTTCTCGTGAGACGCGCAAGGTTTGAATCAACCAAAGTTTCACTCCAAAGAGGTACAATCTGAGGGTAAATATTCTGGACGCTTGCTTTATTAATCCATCACATTCATTTCCACATTTATTGTATTTATTTACCTTTGACTTAGTTTTTTATTTGCCTTTATTTTGTTTGAAAGTTGTTTATTTAAAAAGAGAAAAGAAAAAGAAGTTTTCTTGGCTTTTTATTTGGAAACCAGAGGCGACCAACGGGCAGTAGCACGCCCGTCTGTTGCTCGAGTGACGGGCAATAGACCGGTCTGTCGTTCGAACGACGGCGTGTAAGCCTATTGGCCGTCGGTCACATAAGGGACGGCCGTCGGTCAGTCTGCTGAGCCCGTCTCTCACCTTTGTTTTCTCTTTTTTGTTATTTCTTTCTCTATTAAATTCTTATTTTATTTTCAAAAATGGTTTTTTATTTTTACTTTAACTTTTTCCCTTTTTATGTATTTTATTTTATTTATTTATTTTACTCTCTATTTATATGTGCTTTGCTTTAATTTGTAAATATTAATATTTCTTTTCTTGCGTGAGTATTGTATTTCCCTATTCCTAGATGGATTGAGCTATGGAGAAAAGCCATCATGCCGTCGTGGAAAGCCTATCTTTGGTTTAGTTTTCCTATCCCTTTTCATTCATTTATTTCTTTTCCTTGTCCCTTATTTTATTTATTTGTTTATTTTGTTATTTTATTCCGCATAAATTAAAAATGGACATTTATTTTATATTAATTAAAATTGGGATTATTTCATAAAATTAACAGACCCAATGTCCTGTTTTAGCCCATAAAAATAACATAAAAATTAGTTTATTAATAAATGCATGTGAGGGCCAAAGCCCTCAAAATAAATGAATTTCCCGTCTTTGTGTATGTATATATATATATCGTACTTTTAAAATGGGAGTTGTATTCCGCTCCTAGTTTTATTGTAATTTAATTTCGAACATTTATTTCATATATTTTATGTATGTATATTTACCGCTTTTAATGTGAATATTTATGCTTTTAAAATTTGCATCGTGTGGAGAGAGAAAGCGAACTAATAAACTCAAAACTTAAATGTAAAGTTAAACCAAGGTAGAAATAGATGAGAAGTCCCGAACCTAGGTCTGGTCTTTGGGCTCAACGAGGTGAGAGGTCTATCCGATCACTCATTGGAACCTCCAAGACACCTCTTGTGTCCCATCAAAAGGCTGAAAAATAATCCTAGGCTCCATAGGGTTAGAGGGTCATTCCTAATGTTTTATTGGGGTGATTGCCTCCAAGATCCCTTTGGTTTGCCCAAAATGGAAATATGCGCCGTCTTAGGCTCACTGAGGCGAGACGAACTTTCCCAATGTTCTATTGGGTGGCGACTCCATGAAACCTCCTTGTTGCCCAAAATAGACGCACTTGTAATTCGTTACAAGCTGCCAACGGACCTTCAAATGCCCGATCGCCCTAAAGCGGGCGGTCAATGGGCGCCCCCGGGGTCCGGCGCGCGTCACAGTAAGTTAAATAGTGGAAAAATGAAGTAAAAAGGGTATAATTTTAATTAATTAAGTTAAATAAGGTTAATAGTGTAAAAATGGAATAAATAAGGGCATTTTGGTAATTATGTATAATAGTGAGGGCATAAGTGTAATTATGGCAAAAGATGGGATATAAGTGGTATTTGTGTAATTGTGAGGATGTAATGGTAATTAATGAAAAGAAAGGACATAATGGTAATTAGTGGTAAAGTTAAGGACATGAATGGAATTTAGTGTAAAGATTAGTGATAAAAATGTAATTAATGGTGAAATAAATAATTAAGTGAGGTAATGAAATAAATAGTGTAATTAAGTGAATAAAAGTGTAATTAAGTGATTAAATTCATAGTTATGTGATTAATTAAGTGATGAATCAAATAAATATGAGATTAATTAAGTGACTTAATAAGTGAAATAAATATAAATAACAATAAATGAGAATAATAAGAATGTGTGATCAAAGTATGTTAATTATATAGAAATACTTAGGAAATTTATAGATTGGTAACCACCACTGGGCATTCTAATGCTCAGCACGTAGTTATTTTTGACTGCGTGTAGGTACCCCATAGGACTGGAGCAGCATACCTCGGTATTTTGGTGGAGCAAGCTAGACGAGCAGAAGTGGATTTTATTTTGTATATGTAATGGATAACATGTGGCATGTATATACTTATCTAGTATCTGATTTTGAGCATGTAATGATGTTATATGTTATTTTATCTGTGTGGATTATTTTGTGACTGTGTGATGAACGGAGGATGGCAAATATATGGATATAGGATGATATTGTTGTTGTGCCCTTGCCGGGGCTGTGGAGATTTCAATTTGCAGGTTTGGGTAGTGCAATTTGCAAGCCATTATACTGCCGAAATTTATACCAAATGAATAGTAAATAAGACAGTTATAGGTCATCAGTAACTAAGTAAATGCAAATGCAAATGTTAAAGGTTATGTAAAGTGAATAAGTGAATAAAGTATTTAGTGAACTTAGTGTTAATAAATATGAGTGTAGAAAAAAAAATTGACCCGTAATTTCATAAGTGAATGACAGTTAACCGAACATGGTAATCGCACAGTATCGCTAAGTTGGCAGTATACGTATAGGGTATAAGGGTGTTACAAGTAATGTTTTCGACGCTAAAATTTAGCGACGAACAGCATGTTCCATCGCAAATTGGGAAATTAGCGATGGAATATGTTGTCCGTCGCTTAATTTAGCGATATAATTTTTTATCCGTTGAAAAAAAATGAGATTTAGTGACGGAGGTATATTTTCTGTTACTAATATTCACTCTTAGCGACGAATATGAAATTTCTGTTTGTAAAAGTAAATTTTAGTGACAGAAAAAGAATTTTCGTCGCTAAAATTCCCAAATATATATATATAAAAAAATCCTCTCCCTTTTTCTCTCTCTCCCTCCTTCCCTCCCTCCCTCCCTCCCTCCCTCCCTCCCTCCCTCCCTCTCTCTCTCTCTTTCACTCACTTGGATCTGCTCTGCCATGGCCCCTCCCTCGCTGGTTGCAAGCTTTCGCTGCTCGCCCCCTTTGTCGATCCCGGTGTTGCCCCCTCCCTCGCGCACCACTAGGTGCCCTCCGCTTGCCGCCGCCGGTCCCACTGTTCGCCACTCGCCCCCACCGCCGCTCTCCCTCTCGCGGTTAGTTTCATTTTTTTCCTTTAATTTTTTTGATTTGTTTTGTATATTTGTTTATTTTTTGTATTTTTTTTCTTTAATTTTTCTTTGTGTAGTTGTTTGAGACCTGCTGTGATGGCATTCCAATGTTAATGGTCCTTGCAATGTAGGTAAGTTTCACAATATTTGTGACACCCTTATATCACCCTACTGTACGTATAATGGTTGGTCTAGCTTGTTTAAATGATTTCCATGATTATTTGAAGTATATATAATATTAGCTTATTGCTAAAACGGTTTAAAATCTTTGCTTACTTGCTTCCAAACATACTTTCTTAGTTCTAACTTATATTGCTTTACCAGTTGACTAACTTAAATTAGCTAATAATCCTTTACATTTCGTTGCCAATTGACTTATAACTATCTTAATTTATTATTCATTTGGTCAAAAATTCGGCAGCATAACTGTTGTATACTAAACCTACTCTCCTACAAATCAAACAAACCACAGCCCATCATGGGCATATCAGTCCATTTAATATATAATATAATCAATATCACCATAATCTCACCTATTCTTAAAATAATAAGTTACTCCAAATGTGTAATTTAATTCTACCGAAATTTCGGCAAAGTTTCCTTTATAATTTTGCCTATCCCCTTGTAAGCAAAAGTTTTTTACACTTCTAAAAATCAAGCATTCATTCACCCTACTCCAATTCAAACTCCAGCACAAGTTTTCTCGGCATCTATTTTAGATCCAACCACACACATCATATAACATAATTCACATATATCATCAACTCTTGATACTTATTTCAAATATAAAAAATACAAAGAAATAATATTAATACATCAGAAACTATCAACTTTAAAATAATTATTTGACACAAACTCTTCATTACAATAGTATTCTTACTATCTATGTAGTGTACATGCCATCAAGAAATGGAAATCACGTTATCGATCCCCAAAAACTTAATCTATATTGTCTTCTTGTCATGACTCCATCCAACATTAATCTTTCGGAACACTCATGTTTATCGCTCGATTTCTTTCTTTCAACCTGCGAGGGTAAACCACGCGCTAAGCTTTATGCTTAGTGGTGACTACGAAATTCACTTATCCAAAACATACATTGCAAAATATACTTTAGATTAAACATATATTTAAGTGCTTAAAATATTAAACTAAAACCAATACTTAAACTAAAACAAATAATTATCACCTTGTAGTATTCATACACATATATTAAGTTTTACATTCATCCATCAACTTTACTTCCCTTTTAGTTTGCATGAGTCATTTCTATTACACTCGCTTCATTTATTATAAATAATCTCATTTTTAAATATTATTTCTAGTTAATATGTCATTTACTATTTAACTATTGTATATCTGCATCTATTTCATATTATACCTATAGGTTGATAAGGAGGTGCACTCTTTCTTGTACTGCTCCCTGTGCTAGGTTTTATATTGCTCAAAGTCTCCTTACAATCAAGTCCGTTCACAAACACAATTACATTCACAGGTTGAAAATCATCATTTTTAAATACACATCATCGTATCAGATATTCTATGACTTGGTTTCAGTTGGATATGTACTTCTTAATTTTGTTTCATTTTTCTTTTTCTCTTTATAGAGATATAAAGCCTTACTGTAACACCCCCTTCCCATACGTAGGCGATCCCATCCGAGAAGGAGTGAGATGCCATATGAGTAAAGGTGCCACCAAGCAAGTTCAAAGTAAAACATACATCCATTCATAACATACATTCAGAAATACAGAATAATTAAAAACTTTACAGAAAAAGAAAGCATAGGCCGATCATGCATTACTATAATAAACTATTACAATAATGTTCTGATCAGCAAGCTGATACAAAATAATATTACATGTCCAAAATATAATTACAAACGCGGAAGCTGAAACAAAACCGATACAGAGAGTTCTATACAAAAAGAATCATCGTTGATACAAAACTGAGCCTACACTAAAACCCTTCTGTGCTGGCTTGATTACGGCGACTCTCTCAAAGCAAAACTCCTTCCGCACCTGCACGGGTAAAAACACCGTGCTAAGCGATAAACGCTTAGTGGGGAAACACACATAAATTATGGACGACCATTCACAATGGTCGTCAAAGCAGATCACATACACAATGGCATTATACAAAGGTCATAACAGAGTTGCTATAAGCATGTTCATATTTAAAGGTCAAACATTCACTATCACTAGTTCATATCCATACTAGAATAATCCAACATGCATTTCTTCAATAAACTCATTCAGATAATCCATTCATAGCCAGATCAGATCAGAACAATTCCATTAACATTTAAAAACGCCTGCTGACTCTAGATAGTGGATAACGAGTATACTGAAGGTACCTTACGGGTACGAATCGAATACTGAGGGTACCTCACAGGTACAAATAAAATATTATATCATTTATCAAAACATGTTATTTATATACTGAGGGGATCTTAAACAAGATCCTATACTGATGGGTTCGCGAGGAACCAAACGGGGACCTGATCGGGGTCCAAACTGAACTGAGGGCTGCAGCTAAAAGACTCTATTAGGCATGCCTAACTATCCACTTACTCGACTCTAGCAGGTTATGCGACATTCAAATCACATTTCAAAGTACGGAATATAATTCATCAGAAAATCATGGTATCACGCATATCAAAGCATCAAACAGTAAGACATACATCATACAACAGTAAAGTCCATTCAGAAGAATTACCAAATTCATTTCTGAGTTAAAAACTAGGAAATTTCAGAAAAACGAGATGAACGGAGAAACGGGCGAGATTGGCTGGTCACGAGGCGTGACTGGCCTTCCCAACAGGTAGGTCACGCGACGTGACCGAGGGTCACGCGATGTGACTTGCTTGTTCCTCGCCGATCACGTTGCGTGATCTTCGCAAATCACGCAACGCCCTCGCAGGTCACGGCGTGACTGGATGTCACGTCTCGTGACGTGCTACTCCCCCGCAGATCACGTTGCGTGATCTCGCAGATCACGCCTCGTCTTCGCAGGTCGCACGACGTGACCGAGGGTCACATCCCGTGACCTGCTTGTTCTTCAGCTAGTCACGCGACTGGCTTCTCAGCAGGCAGGTCACGACGTGACCGAGGGTCACGTCTCGTGACTTGCCTTCTTTCGTAGCGAGTCACGCGACAAAGAGAACTACAACAGTACTTCGATTTCCAGAATTTCCAGAACAAAGAATTTAATCCCAATTTGATTTAAAACCATACAGACCTGTTTTTACCTTCTAGAAATCATCTCAAACAACATAGGCAACAATTATACAACTCAATTCATCAAATAATTAACCAAATCAAATCAAGAACATATGCATTCAAACTTACAAGAACATAAACCCTAGAATTTTACAGTAAATTCAAAATCACACAATTTCACAAATAAACACTCCCAAACCTTGATTCTAAGCTTCTAACACTTAGTCCCACTACTCCCAGCAACCTCTTTGCCTTTGGGATCGCGTTGAGCCTCAACTAGAACACAAACACAGTAATGAACATCAACATGCAACCCTAAATTAAAACTCAACCTAAAGAAGAAGATGAAGAATTACAGCAAGATAAAGACAAGGATATGCACTTACCAAGCTAGGGAATGCCAAGAGAGATTAACTTCACCAATAAAATCTTGAATCCACACACAAGAGCCCTTAGGGTAAAGGAAAGGAAAAAGAAGAAGACCAGTGAAGAAAGAACGTGAATCTACCAATTCCTTTTCTTTCTTTCCTTTTTCTTTTTCTTTTCTTTACCCTAAGTAAGTGTCCATTTCTTATTAGTGGAGTTAACCACTCACACTTAAATTCCACATACATCACACACACCTAATGCACTTATAATTAAAGTACCCTACAATGGCATAAACACACACACCCAAGTATTTCTCACTTAATAAACACACTAATGCCATGTATGTACCCCCATAATAATAAAACCCAAAAACATACATTTTACTAAAATACCCTTATGAAATGCCGAACACATGCGAATGCTTACACATACAGACAGACAGACAGACAGACAGGCTCATTCTACTAGGGGGCAAATGGGGTGTGACAACTCTCCCCTACTAATAAGAATTTCGTCCTCGAAATTCTCACCTGAACTGAATAACTGCGGATACTGAGCTCTCATCGACTCCTCCGGTTCCCAAGTCGCTTCCTCGACTCCATGATGGATCCACAATACTTTAACCAAGGGAATCTGCTTATTCCTCAACTGCCTCACCTCTCGGGCTAGAATAGCTCGCGATTCCTCAACATAAGAGAAGTCTGGCTAAACCTGGGTATCCTGAACTGATAGAACATGTGAAGGATCTGATCTGTACCGACGAAGCATCGAAACGTGGAACACATCATGCAACTTTGCTAACTCCATCGGTAACGCCAATCTATAGGCTATAGGTCCTACCTTAGCCAAAATCTCATAAGGTCCAATGAAACGAGGACTAAGCTTACCTTTCTTTCCAAATCGAAGCACTCTCCTCCAAGGAGAAACTTTAAGGAAAACTTTGTCCCCGATCTCAAAATGCACGTCTTTCCTCTTCAAATTGGCATAAGACTTCTGTCGATCCTTGGCTGCCTTCAAATTCCGCTGCACCACTCTGATTTTATCATCAGTATCTCTGACCAAGTCTGGTCCAATCATAGATCTCTCGGATAGCTCGGTCCAACAAACCGGAGTCCTACACTAACGACCATACAAAGCCTCATATGGTGCCATACCGATGCTCGACTGAAAACTTTTGTTGTAGGCAAACTCCATAAGCGACACATATCTGTCCCAACTACCCGAAAAATCCAAAGCACACGCTCTCATCATATCCTCCAGAATCTGAATGACTCGCTCTGACTGACCATCGGTCTGAGGATGTGTAACACCCCCTTCCCATACGTAGGCGATCCCATCCGATAAGGAGTGAGATGCCGTATGAGTCAAGGTGTCACCAAACAATAGCAAAGCAAACATACATTCATTCATAGCATACATTCGGAAGTACAGAATAATTAAAAACTTTACATGCAGAAAGCAAAAGCTGATCATGCATTACTATAATAACTATTACAACAATGATCTGATCAACTAGCTGATACAAAATAATATTACAAGTCCGAAATATAAATACAAAAGCGGAAGCTGATACAAAACTGATACAGAGAGTTCTATACAAAAAGAAACATCACTGATACAAAACTGAGCCCTACACTAATCCCTTCTGTGTTGGCTTGATGACGGCGACTCTCTCAAGGCAAAACGTCTTCCGCACCTGCACGGGTAAAAACACCGTGCTAAGCGATATACGCTTAGTGGGGAAACACACATAAATTATGGACGGCCATTCACAATGGTCGTCAAAGCAGATCACATTCACAATGGCATTATGCAAAGGTTATAACATAGTTACTATAAGCATGTTCATATTTAAAAGCCAAACATGCAGTATCTCAATAACCATATTCATTACAGAATAATTCAACATGCATTTCATCATTAAACTCATTCAGATAATCCATTTCATAGCCAGATCAGATCAGAACAATTCCATTAACATTTTAAGAACACCTGCTGACTCTAGATAGTGGATAACGAGTGTACTGAGGGTACCTTACGGGTACGAATCGAATACTGAGGGTACCACACAGGTACAAGTCAAATATTATATCATTTATCAAAGCATGTTATTTATATACTGAGGGAATCTTAAACAAGATTCTATACTGAAGGGTTCGCGAGGAACCAAACGGGGACCTGATCGGGGTCCAAACTGAACTGAGGGCTGCAGCTAAAAGACTCTATTAGGCATGCCTAACTATCCACTTACTTGACTCTAGCAGGCTATACGTCATTCAAATTATGATTTCGAGTGTAATCTCATAATAATACTCACATTCATATCAATGAATCATAAACAGAACATGCATAACACAAATTCTGTTTCAAAACACAGTATATAATTTAATCATATGTAATAAGTACAATAGCAGTAGTATACACAAGTTTATATAACATACAGTACGGAAAACCATGCAAAATACGGAAGAACCATGAAAAATACCTTAAAAATACGTTTTTGGAAATCTGGAGGCAAAGGAGTGACAGACTCATCCTAGTCGTGCTAAGGAGCACGAAATGCTGAAGGGGCTTCAGCACAGCACGAGTCGTGCTGAAGAGCACGAGTCGTGTCGTGCTAAGCTCCTCTCATCTCCTCCGTCTCGCACTTCACCATCCGACTCGCACACTGAAGGAGCACGAGTCGGACGATGGAGCACGAGTCGGACAAGGCAAAAAGCTCAGCTTCACTTCCCTCCGTCTCGCACGCCACCATCCGACTCGCACGCTGAAGGAGCACGAGTCGGATGAGGGAGCACGAGTCGGATGAGCCACCAGGAAGAACAGAAAACACGATTTTTGAAGAACACCTACTGTCACTTAATTTTAAAACCCAGAATTCAAAAACACAGCAATCCAACCTCAAATCTTAATTCAAACTCAGTTATCATGCATTACAGACCATTACAAATCCAAACCCATAATTATAACATCAAAATAATACCAACAAAACATGCATAAACATATCCAAGCCTCAAGAACACAAACCCTAACAATTTTACAGTAAACTCAAAATCAAGCACAATTCACAAACAAAAAATCCCAAACCTGAAATTCTATGCTTCTCTTCACTTAATCCCACTGCTCCAAGCAATCTCTTTGCCTTTGGGATTGCGTGGAGCCTCAACTAAACACAGATATTCAACATGCAAAACCCTAAGTTAAACCTAAGCTCAAGGAAGAAGAAGAAGATGAAGTAAAGGGAAACTAAGATGAGAATTGCAGTGACTTACCAAGTTAGAAGCAAGAGTGACTAATTTCCACTACCACAATTTGATCTACAGCAAGTAGCAATTAGGAAAGGGAAAAGAAGAAGAAGATGGAGCTAGAAAGGGAAAAACGTGAATTGATCTTCCCCTCACTCATACTTCTTTTCTTTATTCATTTCCCTAACCTAATACACATGTCAATTTCTTGGTGGTGGAATTTAATCACTCGCACCCTAACTCAACACATCACACACACCAAATGCAACCTCAATTAAATGTACCCTACAATGGTATATGTAAGTGCACACAAATGCAACTCAATTAATTCTCACCTTAATACCATGTATGCACCCACATAATAATAAAACCCCAAAATCATACATTTTACTAAAATACCCTTATGACATGCTGAACACATGCAAATGCTTACACATACAGACGGACAGATAGACAGACAGACAGGCTCATTCTACTAGGGGGCAAACGGGGTGTGACAACTCTCCCCTACTAATAAGAATTTCGTCCTCGAAATTCTCACCTGAACTGAATAACTGTGGATACTGAGCTCTCATCGACTCCTCTGATTCCCAAGTCGCTTCCTCGACTCCATGATGGATCCACAATACTTTAACCAAAGGAATCTGCTTACTTCTCAACTGCCTCACCTCTCGGGCTAGAATAGCTCGCGGTTCCTCATCATAAGAGAAGTCTGGCTGAACCTGGATATACTGAACTGACAGAACATGCGAAGGATCTGATCTGTACCGACGAAGCATCGAAACGTGGAACACATCGTGTAACTTAGCTAACTCCATCGGTAACGCCAATCTGTAGGCTACAGGTCCCACCTTAGCCAAAATCTCATAAGGTCCAATGAAACGAGGACTAAGCTTACCCTTCTTTCCAAATCGAAGCACTCTCCTCCAAGGAGAAACTTTAAGGAAAACTTTGTCCCCGATCTCAAAATGCACATCTTTTCTTTTCAAATTGGCGTAAAACCTCTGTCGATCCTTGGCTGCCTTCAAATTCCGCTGCACTACTCTGACCTTCTCTTCAGTATCCCTAACCAAGTCGGGTCCAATCATAGATCTCTCGGATAGCTCGGTCCAACAAATCGGAGTCCTACACTGACGACCATACAAAGCCTCATATGGTGCCATACCGATACTCGACTGAAAACTGTTGTTGTAGGCAAACTCCATCAACGATACATATCTGTCCCAACTACCCGGAAAATCCAAAGCACATGCTCTCATCATATCCTCCAAAATCTGAATAACTCGCTCTGACTGACCGTCGGTCTGAGGATGAAACGCTGTACTGAAGTTCAACCTAGTGCCCAAAGCTCTCTGTAACTCCTTCCAAAACTTGGAAGTAAACCTCGGATCCCGATCTGACACTATGGACAAAGGCACACCATGCAACAGAACTATCTCATCCACATAGATAATGGCTAATCTGTCCATGGAGTAGTCCACTCTAACTGGCAAGAAGTGAGCTGACTTCGTAAGCCGATCCACAATAACCCAAACTGAATCATGCTTCCTCTGAGTCAAAGGCAAGCCAGAAACAAAGTCCATGGCGATGTCGTCCCATTTCCACTCAGGAATGGATAAAGGCATAAGCAAACCTGAAGGAACCTGATGCTCAGCCTTTACCTGCTGACAAGTCAAGCACTTGGAAACAAAATCCACAATATCACGCTTCATACCAGACCACCAATAGAATTGTTTCATGTCTCTGTACATCTTCTCACTGCCCGGATGCATAGTAAAGACTGAACTATGCGCCTCACTCATGAGCTGACTCCTCAAATCCTCAGATTCTGGCACACACAAACGATCTCTGAACATAAGTACCTCATCCTGAACTGAGAACTCTGATGGCTTACCCAAACTAACCTCATGCACAATCTGCTGAAGCCTCTGATCATCTCTCTGAGCATCCACTATCCTCTGTCTCAATGTAGGCTTCACACGCAACTGGGCAAGCAAAGCCCCATCTGAACCAAATCGCCATCTGAATCGCCTCAAGAACAAAGCTGAAACTGATTTCCGACTCAAAGCATCGGCGACTACATTGGCCTTACCAGGATGGTAATCCACAATGCAGTCGTAGTCCTTAAATAACTCAAGCCAACGCCGCTGTCTCATGTTCAACTCTTTCTGTGAAAGGAAGTACTTCAAACTCTTGTGGTCCGAGAAGATCCTACACTTTTCCCCATACAGGTAGTGACGCCAAATCTTCAAAGCAAAGATTACAGCTGCCAACTCTAAATCATGCGTCGGATAGTTCTTCTCATGTGGCTTCAACTGACGAGAAGCATAAGCCACCACTTTTCCTTCCTGCATCAGTACACATCCAAGACCAACTCCAGAAGCATCACTGTAAATGACAAACTCCTTACCCGTCATGGATTGAGTAAGGATAGGAGCCTCAACAAGCAACTGCTTTAACCGATCAAAACAAGACTGGCACCTGTCTGACCACTCAAATCTGACTCCTTTCCTCAACAATCTAGTCATTGGAGCAGCGATCACAGAAAATCCCTTAACGAACCGACGATAATAACCTGCCAAACCGAGGAAACTCCTCACCTCTTGAACATTTCTAGGCGCTTTCCAATCAACAATCGCCTCTATCTTGGCTGGATCTACCTGAATACCTCTAGCTGAAACAATGTGACCCAAGAATGATACTTCTCGAAGCCAGAAGTCACACTTGCTAAGCTTAGCAAACAACTGATGCTCTCTCAACATCTGCAACACCAATCTGAGATGCTCCTCATGCTCACTCTCATTCTTGGAATACACCAAGATGTCATCAATAAACACTACTACAAATCGATCTAAGTATGGCCTAAATACACGATTCATCAGATCCATAAAAGCCGCTGGAGCATTTGTCAAACCAAACGGCATCACAAGAAACTCATAGTGGCCATACCTAGTCCGAAATGCAGTCTTAACCACATCTGCATCCTGAACACGAAGCTGGTAGTACCCTGATCGAAGATCTATCTTGGAAAAGACACCCGCACCTCGAAGCTGATCAAATAAATCCTCAATCCTAGGTAACGGATACTTGTTCTTCACAGTAACTTTATTAATCTGGCGATAGTCAATAGACATCCGCAGGGATCCATCTTTCTTCTTGACAAACAGCACTGGAGCTCCCCATGGAGATATGCTAGGTCGAATAAACCCCTTATCCAATAACTCTTGTAGCTGAGATTTAAGTTCCCTCAACTCTACAGGAGCCATCCGATAAGGTGCTCTCGAAATAGGTGTAGTACCTGGCATGATCTCAATGGACAACTCAACCTCTCTCTCAGGAGGCAAACTAGGTAACTCGCTCGGGAACACATCGCTGAACTCCCGCACTACAGGAATGTCATCTATCTGAACCTGATCCCTCTTGGAATCTAACACAACTGCTAGAAAAGCCTCACAACCTTTCCTGATGAATCTCTTAGCTTGCATCGCAGAAATAACATTATTCAACGAACTGGCACCCAAACCTTTCAGAAACACAAGAGACTGACTTCTATCCCGAAGTACAACTGTCTTCCTATGGCAATCAACTACAGCCCGATGCTTACCCAACCAGTCCATACCCAGAATCAAGTCAAACTCTCTGAAGGGTAACTCAATCAGATCCGCTGGAAGCACAGCTCCCTCAACAATCAGAGGACAACTCCTAAAAACTCTACTCACACTGACACTATGCCCTAATGGACTGGTCACACAAATCTCATAATCTAACTGATCAACTGAATGCAATTTATCAACAATTCTATCTGTGCACAAATATGAGTGTGTGGAACCAGGATCAATTAGAGCATACAACTCAGTGTCATGGAGTAGAAACTTACCAGCAATAACATCAGGCGCGTCCTGCTCATCTCTGGCTCTCATAGCATAAGCTCTAACGGCACCCTGAGGAGGATGCTCAACAGTCTCAGAAGCAGCTCCCTCTCTATGCCGACCACCTCTACCTCTACCTCGGCCTCTGCCACGGGTAGCCTGAGAAGCATTTGAACCGACCCTACTGCCCTCTCTCTGGGAACCTGAATCCTCCTGTAACCTCGGACAACCAGCCAACTGATGCTCTGAACTCCCACATCTGAAACATGCACCGGAGAGCCACCTACACTCACCCCGATGTGACTTACTACAATGAGAACAAACTGGTGTAGTCTCAGCTCTACCACCCCTACCAGAACCTGACACAGCTGTAGAACCCTGTCGTCTACCTCTAGAAGCCGGGCCAGAAGATGACTCATCCTGTGGGTTCCTAGATCTCTTACTCGAAGAAGATCCTCCACGAGAAGAACTCCTCCTCTGAGCTCTCTCTCTCATCACAGTCTCAGACAACTCAGCTCTCACAGCAGCCTCAACAATCTGATAGTAGCTAACCCCAGGTATGCACATCAGAGAAATCAAAGCAATCTTCAATGACTCATTTAACCCAACCTCAAAATGCTTGCATCTAAAGTCATCAGTCATAACTCCTCGAGGGGCATAGCGCGATAACCTGTTGAACTCTTTCTCATAATCTGCTACAGACAATGCTCTCTGTCTCAAACCCAAAAACTGCGCCCATCTCGAATCTCTATAAGTCTGAGTGATGTACTTCTTTGTGAACTCACCCTCAAAGAACTCCCAGGTAATCGGATCCGGTAACTGAGGATGCCTGCACACTAACTCCCACCATTCAAAAGCAGACCCCTAAAGAAGAGCTAATGCACACTCTGCCTGCTGGTCGGGAGGACACCGAATCTCTCTCAAAGCACGCTTCACTTTATCTAACCATTTCTCTGCCAACTCAGATTCATTCAAACCTGTACCATAGAAATCCTCAACTCCTGCCCTCCTCAGATTCTCCATAGGTGCTCTAGGAGCAGTCACTCTCTCCAAAACCCTAGCCATGTCCTGATGCAGTCTAAACATAGCCTCTAAGGGCATGGCTGCGGCCTCGGGCTGGACCCTAGCATGCTGAGCCGACACAGTAACAGAAACAGACTGATCTACAGCGGGAGGATTCACACTCTCGGCGGATTCCTCACGCGCTCCATGAGCAGAATTAGAAGCTATCTAAACAAACAAGAAACAACCGTATCAGCCAACACAGATCTAGACACATACACATCTAAGAAACTCAGAACAGTCACAACAACACCCAGAAACGCCTAAACCTATGCTCTGATACCACTAACTGTAACACCCCCTTCCCATACGTAGGCGATCCCATCCGATAAGGAGTGAGATGCCGTATGAGTCAAGGTGTCACCAAACAATAGCAAAGCAAACATACATTCATTCATAGCATACATTCGGAAATACAGAATAATTAAAAACTTTACATGCAGAAAGCAAAAGCTGATCATGCATTACTATAATAACTATTACAACAATGATCTGATCAACTAGCTGATACAAAATAATATTACAAGTCCGAAATATAAATACAAAAGCGGAAGCTGATACAAAACTGATACAGAGAGTTCTATACAAAAAGAAACATCACTGATACAAAACTGAGCCCTACACTAATCCCTTCTGTGTTGGCTTGATGACGGCGACTCTCTCAAGGCAAAACGTCTTCCGCACCTGCACGGGTAAAAACACCGTGCTAAGCGATATACGCTTAGTGGGGAAACACACATAAATTATGGACGGCCATTCACAATGGTCGTCAAAGCAGATCACATTCACAATGGCATTATGCAAAGGTTATAACATAGTTGCTATAAGCATGTTCATATTTAAAAGCCAAACATGCAGTATCTCAATAACCATATTCATTACAGAATAATTCAACATGCATTTCATCATTAAACTCATTCAGATAATCCATTTCATAGCTAGATCAGATCAGAACAATTCCATTAACATTTTAAGAACACCTGCTGACTCTAGATAGTGGATAACGAGTGTACTGAGGGTACCTTACGGGTACGAATCGAATACTGAGGGTACCACACAGGTACAAGTCAAATATTATATCATTTATCAAAGCATGTTATTTATATACTGAGGGAATCTTAAATAAGATTCTATACTGAAGGGTTCGCGAGGAACCAAACGGGGACCTCATCGGGGTCCAAACTGAACTGAGGGCTGCAGCTAAAAGACTCTATTAGGCATGCCTAACTATCCACTTACTTGACTCTAGCAGGCTATACGTCATTCAAATTATGATTTCGAGTGTAATCTCATAATAATACTCACATTCATATCAATGAATCATAAACAGAACATGCATAACACAAATTCTGTTTCAAAACACAGTATATAATTTAATCATATGTAATAAGTACAATAGCAGTAGTATACACAAGTTTATATAACATACAGTACGGAAAACCATGCAAAATACGGAAGAACCATGAAAAATACCTTAAAAATACGTTTTTGGAAATCTGGAGGCAAAGGAGTGACAGACTCATCCTAGTCGTGCTAAGGAGCACGAAATGCTGAAGGGGCTTCAGCACAGCACGAGTCGTGCTGAAGAGCACGAGTCGTGTCGTGCTAAGCTCCTCTCATCTCCTCCGTCTCTGTAACACCCCAACTCATACGTGGACGAACCCATCCGCAATGGAGTAGGAGGCCATACGAGTAGGTGTGTTACCGGACTGAAGCGAGACAAAACATACTAAAAATACGGAAGAATTTAAAACTTGAGGAGTAGATTTGGACATGCATATTTCGCAATTACGCATACACTAAGCAAAGGCATACAGTTGTGAAAACTTACAAGCATACAATAGAAGTTATTCTCCAAACATCGCTATACAAATATTTACATGGCCCAGAATATTATATAAATCTCTTTACATATTATTACATATACATATTCATCAGAATTACAAAATCCAGGCTACAGAAATTACACAAAATACATCACTTCTAACTCCTATGTGGCCGACTCTGCAGATGCGCGACTCGAACATAAGCAAACCTGCCACCTGCATGGGAAAAAGAATCCGTGCTAAGCGATAACGCTTAGTGGGGAAAACAAACATAATAATATGGACGGCCATTCACAATGGTCGTCAAGGCAAAATACATTCAAATGGCAATTGCGGATATTCAAAACATATGTCTAAACAGATTTGCATAATAAAGGCATTCATTCGGAAACTCACACATATAGTCATATACATATATCAGAAATGGGCCAAAACAGTCATAACCCAAAACACGACACCAATGTTATCATGCTGAGCCACATACCCAAGAAAACATTCAAAACACCACACTTCCGCTGCACAACTCTAATACATAGCATATCATGCTGTAAACACTCCCAAAACGGAGACTGAAGGCATAACCACATCACTTCACATTCATATCAAAACCATGCAGGAAGTACGATTACATCATATATACTTACCCTCATAACCGATCTGATTCACATGCTTGTACACAATAACCATGCTTAACTCATATACATAAATACATCGATCGAATCATTTCAAAGCATTCAGAAACTAATAACAAACCACATGCCAAGTTCGGATAATCATGTTAACTGAAAAGTCATGTTTACCAAATACATATTTACTTTCTGAAGCCCGTAGTTATATTCATAACTGGTTCATATGACCGAGATCTTACACATTCGGATAACACATTTTCATGTTCATATCAGATAAAGCAAACGAAACACCTGCTGACTCAAAATAGTGGATAACGAGTACTGAGAGAGAGACCTCATGAGGAAACACATAGCCCGATCTTTGACCGGGTAACCCTCAGAGGGAACACATAATATAATGTACCATACAGGTACAAGTCGGAAGGCAACATTTCATTGAACAGGACCTTAAACAAGATCCATACACATACACATAATATGGGTTCGCGAGGAACCATTCGGGGACCTGATCAGGGTCCAAATCGTTCAAAGGGGCGCTGCAGCTACACATACATAGACTCTATTAGGCATGCCTAACTATCCACTAGACTGACTTTCGCAGGTCATGCATCATACCCATCATATTTCAAATCACATAATTTATGTCATTGTACATAATCAGCAATAAATGAGACATATAAGTAAGTTCATAAAATCAATCATGCGTCATACAATTTACACTTAAATATAACATACTAATCTTAGAGAAGATCATCAGTATAGACAGGCATAAAATATTCAATTATATTAACATAGTTCATAAAATAGACAAAGAACAAACCTAGAGGCATCACAAGTTCGGAATTCAAATACTGGAATTACCAAAGAAAACTCAATCAATATCACACATCTGTCGCGCTCGCGATCCCTGTCGCGCTCGCGACAGAGACCATAGTCTCTTCGCTGCGCGCGCGCGACGGACTTCGCGATCGTGGGAAGGAGAGAAGGGCCCGGCTCTGTCGCGCTCGCGATGTTGTCGCGATCGCGATAGAGGGCAAGCATTGCTATCGCGGGGTCGCGACAAGTCGCGTGCTCGCGATAGCACAGGCCAACAATATGCTCTGTCGCGATCGCGACGGTTGTCGCGCTCGCGACAGAGAGCAGACCAGCTATTGCTATCGCGGGCTCGCGACAACGTCGCGTGCTCGCGATGGCACAACATCAGAATCATCGGTCTCTGTCGCGCTCGCAACAGTGTCGCGATCGCGACAGAGTCCTGATTCCGAACATCTGCAGAATTCAGCAGAATCTTTCCTTCCTTAAACTCATCCACAGCACACAAAATATAACCAAAGGTCTCTTACCTCATCTCTAGCAAGCCACACATTATTAACAACATGAACACAACATCCATACCAAGAAATCCAATTAAATCATGCCACTAACAATATTCATCATTCATCTTAATCACCCCCATGTTATGCATTCATATATACGGTACAACATGCTTAGGTTACTCATGAGATCCACATATCAACACTTATCCATAAACCAACCTTCACATAGTTATACTTATTGTTATTCACTATCTAGATTATCAATCTTAATTATGCTCATAAGTTTTTCCCACAGACAACTACTTATATACCCACTTAAATACTCTAAACATGCATAAGAACTGATGGGAAAGGTACGGGATTGATCCGGGTCAACCCAAAACTCAAAAGTAAAGAAGAAAAGACTCAAAACATGTTTTTCTGTCGCGAGGTCGCGACCCTTGTCGCGCTCGCGACAGAGGCTCGCCACAGCCACCATAACAGACTGCTTTCTACTATAAACTAGTATCGCGAAAACCGACCTCTAAACCTCATTTCTAGGAAATGTTGTCTTCTTAACAAATGTTCTCCTACGTCTTAGAGTTCAAATGAAACAAGTTTCACATCAATTGGATGTCAACAACTCCAGATATGCACTCCACCACCCATACTAGTCAAACAACCCGACACAACAGCGACACTACATTGGTAATCAATTTTTCAATGTCTTAGAGCAAGAATTTGTCCAATACTATTTCTGAGACATTTAAAGTAATGGCATTCATGGTTCTAATGGTTCAAGAATCGCATGATTTGGAGTTCTAAAACTCCCAAAACAGTGTAATAACCGAAGAAAGGTCCAGTGTATTCTAAATCAATTTTTCACCTAAAAACCTATTCACATGCACCAATAAGTCATTTGAGTCAACACTCACTACCATCATCACAAATCATCACAACACACTCAAGAAGCTTATATCATACATGAATATATAAAAATTCATATACAGATAAAAGAAAGTTCCCAAACCTGGAAATCAAAAATCCACAGTTCCTTTCCTAGCTTCTATCTACAGTCGTTTCCTTGCCCTTGAGCTTCCTCTTGTTACCACCAACTTACACAAGCCAAAAATCCAGAAATTACTTTTTAATTCAAAATCCTAACTCACACAAAATCAAAAGAAATAACAAGAGAGAGAAAGGAAAATCCATCCTTAAGAACCCTAAAACTCCTACTTACCTTAACAATCTTGCTTCCAATCTCCACTAAATCACCTCTACTTTATTCAAAACCAAAAGATGGAACAAAGAAAAGGAAGAAAAGGAAAAGAAATGGAAAAATCGGGAAGAGGAAGAGGCAAAAACGTGGACTCCTCTTACTCTCACTTTGTCTTTCTTTCCCATTAAATGTACACCTACCCAAAGCCACTTGTCCCCTTCCTATAAGTCCACATGTCATAATCTTCAATCCCACTTTGACTTGCTCCTACATATACCATACACTAAACACACACAATTAATTCTTGAATAAATATCTTCAATACACTAAACACCACTCATACCATAGCATTTCTTAGCCCACTCACATCCTACTTCCATACACTTCAAGCATACTCTAACAATTCCTTATAAACCACTTGTCATCATCCTACAAACCCAAGTGTCACAATCTTATCCAATCACTTCTTACATACCATACACATGTTCCACTAGATAATTCATTCACTTAACATCTTATTAATTAATTATTTTCTTTGCAAATAAATCCTTATTATCCATACTATTCCTGTACAAATTACCGAATTACCCTCACTCATTCCGACCGAGCAAGCATATTCCGACTAGGCCCAGTTCGGGGTGTGACAAATCTTCCCTCCTAAAAGAATTTCGTCCTCGAAATTCACATACACCAGAAGAAACTCCAAAACTACACTTCAATTCATCCTCAGACTCATACATTGTATTCTAAAACTATTCACTTACTTACACTTATTACTATTGCGGTGCTCTTAATCACTTCCTACTCAGCTTACACCAAACGTAGAATACTTTCTCATATTCGCATCAAACACATTTATCAGAACAATTATTACTTAAATGCCCGACTGAAATTAAAACCCGAACACTTTACACATAAACCAACTAACTTCGCCAATTGATACATAAATCCTTCACTACTTAAAAGATGTCCATCATACTTACGTTTCTCTCTGCCATTAACCCTTGTATTAAACTTTAAAATCCTTCTTACCTTTACCTGTATAAGATCTCAAAATACTCTTTCGGTTCAATCTTTACTCAAACACAGAACACTTTCCTAAACGATTGCTAAGCGAGTCATTATTACCCTTAATCTTAATATCAAATAGTACATATATACCCTGTCAGCTTTCTCTCAATCAAAACATATATGCATATGCTTATCATGTATTGTCAAAGGGATGATGATGATGTAATGAGATTGAGATGATTCATGTATGCAGAATGATGCAATTGATGCTATAATGATGCATTTTGTCCCATCCCCATGATTCAATATGCTTTCATTTAAACACTTTTCTGGAGATAGCTGACAGGCATATAGAGTACTACCAAAACCTTATAAGATCCAAATACTCATCCACTTACTCGATACCTTTCTTTACTGAGATACACTCTGAACAAAACCTTGAGAAATTCTAAGAGCAGTCAGTCTATCCAAAATTCGAATCAATCCTTGCACTAATATTCTATTATTAGAAACAGGACCGGAATTCTAACCAAAAGGTGCACAAAAACGAAACACTTTGATCAGTACTAACTGGGTTCACACCTTCTGTCGTCTCATTCACCTTCTCATACGGGTCAGGCTCCATCTAACATAACACACACAGGACAAGACGCATCTGCATTAGGCCACGACACAAAACTGACTCTCAAACAAAGACTCGACACATAACAAGTAACATACAAAGACCCAATACCCAAACAAATAAGGCAACCAGAATCTTGTGCTCTGATACCACTAAATGTAACACCCCAACTCATACGTGGACGAACCCATCCGCAATGGAGTAGGAGGCCGTACGAGTAGGTGTGTTACCGGACTGAAGCGAGACAAAACATACTAAAAATACGGAAGAATTTAAAACTTGAGGAGTAGATTTGGACATGCATATTTCGCAATTACGCATACACTAAGCAAAGGCATACAGTTGTGAAAACTTACAAGCATACAATAGAAGTTATTCTCCAAACATCGCTATACAAATATTTACATGGCCCAGAATATTATATAAATCTCTTTACATATTATTACATATACATATTCATCAGAATTACAAAATCCAGGCTACAGAAATTACACAAAATACATCACTTCTAACTCCTATGTGGCCGACTCTGCAGATGCGCGACTCGAACATAAGCAAACCTGCCACCTGCACGGGAAAAAGAACCCGTGCTAAGCGATAACGCTTAGTGGGGAAAACAAACATAATAATATGGACGGCCATTCACAATGGTCGTCAAGGCAAAATACATTCAAATGGCAATTGCGGATATTCAAAACATATGTCTAAACAGATTTGCATAATAAAGGCATTCATTCAGAAACTCACACATATAGTCATATACATATATCAGAAATGGGCCAAAACAGTCATAACCCAAAACACGACACCAATGTTATCATGCTGAGCCACATACCCAAGAAAACATTCAAAACACCACACTTCTGCTGCACAACTCTAATACATAGCATATCATGCTGTAAACACTCCCATAACGGAGACTGAAGGCATAATCACATCACTTCACATTCATATCAAAACCATGCAGGAAGTACGATTACATCATATATACTTACCCTCATAACCGATCTGATTCACATGCTTGTACACAATAACCATGCTTAACTCATATACATAAATACATCGATCGAATCATTTCAAAGCATTCAGAAACTAATAACAAACCACATGCCAAGTTCGGATAATCATGTTAACTGAAAAGTCATGTTTACCAAATACATATTTACTTTCTGAAGCCCGTAGTTATATTCATAACTGGTTCATATGACCGAGATCTTACACATTCGGATAACACATTTTCATGTTCATATCAGATAAAGCAAACGAAACACCTGCTGACTCAAAATAGTGGATAACGAGTACTGAGAGAGAGACCTCATGAGGAAACACATAGCCCGATCTTTGACCGGGTAACCCTCAGAGGGAACACATAATATAATGTACCATACAGGTACAAGTCGGAAGGCAACATTTCATTGAACAGGACCTTAAACAAGATCCATACACATACACATAATAGGGGTTCGCGAGGAACCATTCGGGGACCTGATCAGGGTCCAAATCGTTCAAAGGGGCGCTGCAGCTACACATACATAGACTCTATTAGGCATGCCTAACTATCCACTAGACTGACTTTCGCAGGTCATGCATCATACCCATCATATTTCAAATCACATAATTTATGTCATTGTACATAATCAGCAATAAATGAGACATATAAGTAAGTTCATAAAATCAATCATGCGTCATACAATTTACACTTAAATATAACATACTAATCTTAGAGAAGATCATCAGTATAGACAGGCATAAAATATTCAATTATATTAACATAGTTCATAAAATAGACAAAGAACAAACCTAGAGGCATCACAAGTTCGGAATTCAAATACTGGAATTACCAAAGAAAACTCAATCAATATCACACATCTGTCGCGCTCGCGACAGAGACCATAGTCTCTTCGCTGCGCGCGCGCGACGGACTTCGCGATCGTGGGAAGGAGAGAAGGGCCCGGCTCTGTCGCGCTCGCGATGTTGTCGCGATCGCGATAGAGGGCAAGCATTGCTATCGCGGGGTCGCGACAAGTCGCGTGCTCGCGATAGCACAGGCCAACAATATGCTCTGTCGCGATCGCGACGGTTGTCGCGCTCGCGACAGAGAGCAGACCAGCTATTGCTATCGCGGGCTCGCGACAACGTCGCGTGCTCGCGATGGCACAACATCAGAATCATCGGTCTCTGTCGCGCTCGCAATAGTGTCGCGATCGCGATAGAGTCCTGATTCCGAACATCTGCAGAATTCAGCATAATCTTTCCTTCCTTAAACTCATCCACAGCACACAAAATATAACCAAAGGTCTCTTAACTCATCTCCAGCAAGCCACACATTATTAACAACATGAACACAACATCCATACCAAGAAATCCAATTAAATCATGCCACTAACAATATTCATCATTCATCTTAATCACCCCCATGTTATGCATTCATATATACGGTACAACATGCTTAGGTTACTCATGAGATCCACATATCAACACTTATCCATAAACCAACCTTCACATAGTTATACTTATTGTTATTCACTATCTAGATTATCAATCTTAATTATGCTCATAAGTTTTTCCCACAGACAACTACTTATATACCCACTTAAATACTCTAAACATGCATAAGAACTGATGGGAAAGGTACGGGATTGATCCGGGTCAACCCAAAACTCAAAAGTAAAGAAGAAAAGACTCAAAACATGTTTTTCTGTCGCGAGGTCGCGACCCTTGTCGCGCTCGCGACAGAGGCTCGCCACAGCCACCATAACAGACTGCTTTCTACTATAAATTAGTATCGCGAAAACCGACCTCTAAACCTCATTTCTAGGAAAAGTTGTCTTCTTAACAAATGTTCTCCTACGTCTTAGCTTTCAAATGAAACAAGTTTCACATCAATTGGATGTCTACAACTCCAGATATACACTCCACCACCCATACTGGTCAAACAACCCGACACAACAGCGACACTACATTGGTAATCAATTTTTCAATGTCTTAGAGCAAGAATTTGTCCAATGCTATTTCTGAGACATTTAAAGTAATGGCATTCATGGTTCTAATGGTTCAAGAATCGCATGATTTGGAGTTCTAAAACTCCCAAAACAGTGTAATAACCGAAGAAAGGTCCAGTGTATTCTAAATCAATTTTTCACCTAAAAACCTATTCACATGCACCAATAAGTCATTTGAGTCAACACTCACTACCATCATCACAAATCATCACAACACACTCAAGAAGCTTATATCATACATGAATATATAAAAATTCATATACAGATAAAAGAAAGTTCCCAAACCTGGAAATCAAAAATCCACAGTTCCTTTCCTAGCTTCTATCTACAGTCGTTTCCTTGCCCTTGAGCTTCCTCTTGTTACCACCAACTTACACAAGCCAAAAATCCAGAAATTACTTTTTAATTCAAAATCCTAACTCACACAAAATCAAAAGAAATAATAAGAGAGAGAAAGGAAAATCCATCCTTAAGAACCCTAAAACTCCTACTTACCTTAACAATCTTGCTTCCAATCTCCACTAAATCACCTCTACTTTATTCAAAACCAAAAGATGGAACAAAGAAAAGGAAGAAAAGGAAAAGAAATGGAAAAATCGGGAAGAGGAAGAGGCAAAAACGTGGACTCCTCTTACTCTCACTTTGTCTTTCTTTCCCATTAAATGTACACCTACCCAAAGCCACTTGTCCCCTTCCTATAAGTCCACATGTCATAATCTTCAATCCCACTTTGACTTGCTCCTACATATACCATACACTAAACACACACAATTAATTCTTGAATAAATATCTTCAATACACCAAACACCACTCATACCATAGCATTTCTTAGCCCACTCACATCCTACTTCCATACACTTCAAGCATACTCTAACAATTCCTTATAAACCACTTGTCATCATCCTACAAACCCAAGTGTCACAATCTTATCCAATCACTTCTTACATACCATACACATGTTCCACTAGATAATTCATTCACTTAACATCTTATTAATTAATTATTTTCTTTGCAAATAATCCTTATTATCCATACTATTCCTGTACAAATTACCGAATTACCCTCACTCATTCCGACCGAGCAAGCATATTCCGACTAGGCCCAGTTCGGGGTGTGACAGTCTCGCACTTCACCATCCGACTCGCACACTGAAGGAGCACGAGTCGGACGATGGAGCACGAGTCGGACAAGGCAAAAAGCTCAGCTTCACTTCCCTCCGTCTCGCACGCCACCATCCGACTCGCACGCTGAAGGAGCACGAGTCGGATGAGGGAGCACGAGTCGGATGAGCCACCAGGAAGAACAGAAAACACGATTTTTGAAGAACACCTACTGTCACTTAATTTTAAAACCCAGAATTCAAAAACACAGCAATCCAACCTCAAATCTTAATTCAAACTCAGTTATCATGCATTACAGACCATTACAAATCCAAACCCATAATTATAACATCAAAATAATACCAACAAAACATGCATAAACATATCCAAGCCTCAAGAATACAAACCCTAACAATTTTACAGTAAACTCAAAATCAAGCACAATTCACAAACAAAAAATCCCAAACCTGAAATTCTATGCTTCTCTTCACTTAATCCCACTGCTCCCAGTAATCTCCTTGCCTTTGGGATCGCGTGGAGCCTCAACTAAACACAGATATTCAACATGCAAAACCCTAAGTTAAACCTAAGCTCAAGGAAGAAGAAGAAGATGAAGTAAAGGGAAACTAAGATGAGAATTGCAGTGACTTACCAAGTTAGAAGCAAGAGTGACTAATTTCCACTACCACAATTTGATCTACAGCAAGTAGCAATTAGGAAAGGGAAAAGAAGAAGAAGATGGAGCTAGAAAGGGAAAAACGTGAATTGATCTTCCCCTCACTCATACTTCTTTTCTTTATTCATTTCCCTAACCTAATACACATGTCAATTTCTTGGTGGTGGAATTTAATCACTCACACCCTAACTCAACACATCACACACACCAAATGCAACCTCAATTAAATGTACCCTACAATGGTATATGTAAGTGCACACAAATGCAACTCAATTAATTCTCACCTTAATACCATGTATGCACCCACATAATAATAAAACCCCAAAATCATACATTTTACTAAAATACCCTTATGACATGCTGAACACATGCAAATGCTTACACATACAGACGGACAGATAGACAGACAGACAGGCTCATTCTACTAGGGGGCAAACGGGGTGTGACAGGATGAAACGCTGTACTGAAGCTCAACCTAGTGCCCAAAGCTCTCTGTAACTCCTTCCAAAACTTGGAAGTAAACCTCGGATCCCGATCTGACACTATGGACAAAGGCACACCATGCAACCGAACTACCTCATCCACATAGATACTGGCCAATCTGTCCATGGAGTAGTCTACTCTAACTGGCAGAAAGTGAGCTGACTTCGTAAGCCAATCCACTATAACCCAAACTGAATCATGTTTCCTCTGAGTCAAAGGCAAACCAGAAACAAAGTCCATGGCGATGTCATCCCATTTCCACTCAGGAATAGATAAAGGCATAAGCAAACCCGAAGGAACCTGATGCTCAGCCTTTACCTGCTGACAAGTCAAGCACTTGGAAACAAAATCTACTATATCACGCTTCATACCGGACCACCAATAGAATTGCTTCATGTCTCTATACATCTTCTCACTGCCCGGATGCATAGTAAAGACTGAACTATGCGCCTCACTCATGAGCTGTCTCCTCAAATCCTCAGACTCTGGCACACACAAACGATCTCTGAACATAAGTACCTCATCCTGGACTGAGAACTCTGATGGCTTACCCAATCTAACCTCATGCACAATCTGCTGAAGCCTCTGGTCATCTCTCTGAGCATCCACAATCCTCTGTCTCAATGTAGGCTTCACACGCAACTGGGCAAGCAAAGCCCCATCAGAACCAAATCTCCATCTGAAACGCCTCAAGAATAAGGCTGAAACTGACTTCCGACTCAAAGCATCGGCGACTACATTGGCCTTACCAGGATGGTAATCCACAATGCAGTCGTAGTCCTTAAACAACTCCAGCCATCGGCGCTGTCTCATGTTCAACTCTTTCTGTGAAAGGAAGTACTTCAAACTCTTGTGGTCCGAATAGATCCTACACTTTTCCCCATACAAGTAGTGTCGCCAAATCTTCAAAGCAAAAATCACAGCTGCCAACTCAAGATCATGCGTCGGATAATTCTTCTCATGTGGCTTCAACTGACGAGAAGCATAAGCCACAACCTTACCTTCCTGCATCAGCACACACCCAAGACCAACTCCAGAAGCATCACTATAAATGACAAACTCCTTACCCGAGATGGGTTGAGTAAGGATAGGAGCCTCAACAAGCAACTGCTTTAACCGATCAAAACAAGATTGACACCTGTCTGACCACTCAAATCTGACTCCTTTCCTCAACAATCTAGTCATCGGAGCAGCAATCACAGAAAATCCTTTAACGAACCGACGGTAGTAACCTGCTAAACCGAGGAAACTCCTCACTTCCTGAACATTTCGAGGCGCTTTCCAATCAACTATTGCCTCAATCTTGGCTGGATCTACCTGAATACCTCTAGCTGAGACAATGTGACCCAAGAATGATACTTCTCGCAGCCAGAAATCACACTTGCTAAGCTTAGCAAACAACTGATGTTCTCTCAACATCTGAAGAAATAATCGGAGATGCTCCTCATGCTCACTCTCATCCTTGGAATACACCAAGATGTCATCAATGAACACTACTACAAATCGATATAAGTATGGCCTAAACACCCGGTTCATCAGATCCATAAAAGCCGCTGGAGCATTTGTCAAACCAAACGGCATCACAAGGAACTCATAGTGGCCATACCTAGTCCGAAATGCAGTCTTAACCACATCTGCATCCTGAACTCGTAGCTGATAGTACCCTGATCGAAGATCTATCTTGGAGAAGACACCCGCACCTCGAAGCTGATCAAACAAGTCTTCAATCCTAGGCAGTGGATACTTGTTCTTCACTGTAACTTTATTAATCTGCCGGTAGTCAATACACATCCGCAGGGATCCATCTTTCTTCTTGACAAATAGAACTGGAGCTCCCCAAGGAGATATGCTAGGTCGAATAAACCCCTTATCCAATAACTCTTGTAGCTGAGATTTAAGTTCCCTCAACTCTACAGGAGCCATCCGATAAGGTGCTCTCGAAATAGGTGTAGTACCTGGCATAATCTCAATGGACAACTCAACCTCTCTCTCAAGAGGCAAACCAGGCAACTCACTCGGGAATACATCACTAAACTCCCGCACTACAGGAATGTCCTCAATCTGAACCTGATCCCTCTTGGAATCTAACACAACTGCTAGAAAAGCCTCACAACCTTTCCTGATAAATCTCTTAGCTTGCATCGCAGAAATCACATTATTCAACGAACTAGCACCCAAACCTTTCAAAAACACAAGGGACTGACTTCTATCCCGAAGCACAACTATCTTCCTATGGCAATCAACCACAGCCCGATGCTTACCCAACCAGTCCATACCCAGAATCAAATCAAACTCTCTGAAAGGTAACTCAATCAAATCCGCTGGAAGCACAGCTCCCTCAACAATCAGAGGACAACTCCTAAAAACTCTACTCACACTGACACTATGCCCTAATGGACTGGTCACACAAATCTCATAATCTAACTGATCAACAGAATGCAATTTATCAACAATTTTATCCGTGCACAAATATGAGTGTGTGGAACCAGGATCAATTAGAGCATATAACTCAGTGTCATGGAGTAGGAACTTACCAGCAATAACATCAGGCGCGTCCTGCTCATCTCTGGCTCTCATAGCATAAGCTCTAATGGCACCCTGAGGAGGATGCTCAATAGTCTCAGAAGCAGCTCCCTCTCTATGCCGACCACCTCTACCTCTACCTCGGCCTCTGCCACGGGTAGCCTGAGAAGCATTCGAACCAACCCTACTGCCCTCTCTCTGAGAACCTGAATCCTCATGCAATCTCGGACAACTAGCCAAAAGATGCTCAGAACTCCCACACCTGAAGCACGCACCGGAGAGCCACCTGCACTCACCCCGATGAGTCTTACTACAATGAGGACAAACTGATGCAGTCTCAGATCTACCTCCTCTACCAGAACCTGATACAGCTGCAGAACCCTGACGTCTACCTCTAGAAGCCGGACCAGATGCTGACTCATCCTGTGGGTTCCTAGATCTCTTACCCGATGAAGATCCTCCACAAGAAGAGTTCCTCCTCTGAGCTCTCTCTCTCATCACAGTCTCAGATAACTCAGCTCTCACAGCAGCCTCAATAATCTGATAATAGCTAACCCCAGGTATGCACATCAGGGAAATCAAAGCAATCTTCAACGACTCATTTAACCCTGCCTCGAAATGCTTGCATTTAAAGTCATCAGTCATAACTCCTCGTGGGGCATAGCGAGATAACCTGTTGAACTCCTTCCCATAATCTGCTACAGACATGGCCCTCTGTTTCAAACTCAAAAACTGCGCCCATCTCAAATCTCTATAAGTCTGAGTAATGTACTTCTTTGTGAACTCACCCTCAAAGAACTCCCAGGTAATCGGATCCGGTAGCTGAGGATGCCTGGAAACCAATTCCCACCATTCAAATGCAGACCCTTGTAGAAGAGCTAATGCACACTCTGCCTGCTGGTCGGGAGGACACCGAATCTCTCTCAAGGCACGCTTTACTTTATCTAACCATCTCTCTGCCATCTCAGACTCATTCAAACCAGTGCCATAGAAATCCTCAACTCCTGCCCTTCTCAAATTCTCCATAGGTGCTCTAGGAGCAGTCACTCTCTCCAAAACCCTAACCATGTCCTGATGCAGTCTAAACATAGCCTCAAAGGGCATGGCTGCGGCCTCGGGCTGGACCCTAGCATGCTGAGCCGACACAGTAACAGAAACAGACGGATCCACTACTGGAGGATTCACACTCTCGGCGGATTCCTCAAGTGATCCACGAACAGAATTAGAAGCCATCTAAACAAACAAGAAACAACCGTATCAGCCAACACAGATCTAGACACATACACATCTAAGAAACTCAGAACAATCATAACAACACCCAGAAACGCCTAAACCTATGCTCTGATACCACAAACTGTAACACCCCCTTCCCATACGTAGGCGATCCCATCCGAGAAGGAGTGAGATGCCATATGAGTAAAGGTGCCACCAAGCAAGTTCAAAGTAAAACATACATCCATTCATAACATACATTCAGAAATACAGAATAATTAAAAACTTTACAGAAAAAGAAAGCATAGGCTGATCATGCATTACTATAATAAACTATTACAATAATGTTCTGATCAGCAAGCTGATACAAAATAATATTACATGTCCAAAATATAATTACAAACGCGGAAGCTGAAACAAAATCGATACAGAGAGTTCTATACAAAAAGAATCATCGTTGATACAAAACTGAGCCTACACTAAAACCCTTCTGTGCTGGCTTGATGACGGCGACTCTCTCAAAGCAAAACTCCTTCCGCACCTGCACGAGTAAAAACACCGTGCTAAGCGATAAACGCTTAGTGGGGAAACACACATAAATTATGAACGGCCATTCACAATGGTCGTCAAAGCAGATCACATACACAATGGCATTATACAAAGGTCATAACAGAGTTGCTATAAGCATGTTCATATTTAAAGGTCAAACATTCACTATCACTAGTTCATATCCATACCAGAATAATCCAACATGCATATCTTCAATAAACTCATTCAGATAATCCATTCATAGCCATATCAGATCAGAACAATTCCATTAACATTTAAAAACGCCTGCTGACTCTAGATAGTGGATAACGAGTATACTGAAGGTACCTTACGGGTACGAATCGAATACTGAGGGTACCTCATAGGTACAAATCAAATATTATATCATTTATCAAAACATGTTATTTATATACTAAGGGGATCTTAAACAAGATCCTATACTGATGGGTTCGCGAGGAACCAAACGGGGACCTGATCGGGGTCCAAACTGAACTGAGGGCTGCAGCTAAAAGACTCTATTAGGCATGCCTAACTATCCACTTACTCGACTCTAGCAGGTTATGCGACATTCAAATCACATTTCAGAGTACGGAATATAATTCATCAGAAAATCATGGTATCACGCATATCAAAGCATCAAACAGTAAGACATGCATCATACAACAGTAAAGTCCATTCAAAAGAATTACCAAATTCATTTCTGAGTTAAAAACTAGGAAATTTCAGAAAAACGAGCTGAACGGAGAAACGGGCGAGATTGGCTGGTCACGAGGCGTGACTGGCCTTCCCAACAGGCAGGTCACGCGACGTGACCGAGGGTCACGCGACGTGACTTGCTTGTTCCTCGCCGATCACGTTGCGTGATCTTCGCAAATCACGCAACGCCCTCGCAGGTCACGGCGTGACTGGACGTCACGTCTCGTGACGTGCTACTCCCCCGCAGATCACGTTGCGTGATCTCGCAGATCACGCCTCGTCTTCGCAGACGTGACCGAGGGTCACGTCTCGTGACTTGCCTTCTTTCGTAGCGAGTCACGCGACAAAGAGAACTACAACAGTACTTCGATTTCCAGAATTTCCAGAACAAAGAATTTAATCCCAATTTGATTTAAAACCATACAGACCTGTTTTTACCTTCCAGAAATCATCTCAAACAACATAGGCAACAATTATACAACTCAATTCATCAAATAATTAACCAAATCAAATCAAGAACATATGCATTCAAACTTACAAGAACATAAACCCAAGAATTTTACAGTAAATTCAAAATCACACAATTTCACAAATAAACACTCCCAAACCTGGATTCTAAGCTTCTAACACTTAGTCCCACTGCTCCCAGCAACCTCTTTGCCTTTGGGATCGCGTGGAGCCTCAGCTAGAACACAAACACAGTAATGAACATCAACATGCAACCCTAAATTAAAACTCAACCTAAAGAAGAAGATGAAGAATTACAGCAAGATAAAGACAAGGATATGCACTTACCAAGCTAGGGAATGCCAAGAGAGATTAACTTCACCAATAAAATCTTGAATCCACACACAAGAGCCCTTAGGGAAAAGGAAAGGAAAAAGAAGAAGACCAGTGAAGAAAGAACGTGAATCTACCAATTCCTTTTCTTTCTTTCCTTTTTCTTTTTCTTTTCTTTACCCTAAGTAAGTGTCCATTTCTTATTGGTGGAGTTAACCACTCACACTTAAATTCCACATACATCACAAACACCTAATGCACTTATAATTAAAGTACCCTACAATGGCATAAACACACACACCCAAGTATTTCTCACTTAATAAACACACTAATGCCATGTATGTACCCCCATAATAATAAAACCCAAAAACATACGTTTTACTAAAATACCCTTATGAAATGCCGAACACATGCGAATGCTTACACATACAGACAGACAGACAGACAGACAGGCTCATTCTACTAGGGGGCAAATGGGGTGTGACACTTACAATCTTCTTAGGGATAAAAATGGTCATATGAAGATATCTGATTTTTTTGTTTGTAAGCCACTCGTCTTTTTAAATTCTTTACCTTGGATATGTTGATTTTTATTTTTTGATCTTGTGGTTTTGATGTCAATCTTGAGCGCAATTATAATTGTTGATAAACTTAAAATTTAATAAAAAAAATTGTGCTCATCCTCATCAGAGGCTTCTATTCACCATCCTCATAATCCAATACCTATGAATTTTGATTTGGGTCCAAACTATGTTACTATTCAAATAAGCAACTGACCCCTGTAGACATCGGGTCTTGAGATAGCCCAAATCGGAGTTACGCAATAATGATAAGATGCCTACTCATAGGCAAAAAAGTTTAAAATGATGATTTCCTTGTCAAATTTGCATTTTAGAGTGAAAAAATAAAAAATAATAAAAAATATTTTGAAAATTAGATTTGAAAAATGGAGGTTAGAAATTTTAATATTTTTAGTTAAATTTAAAAAAAAATCGCGAATGCCGGCCACGGTAGTGTGCGGAGCGCCAGCACGCGACCGACGCCCGTTGCGCCTGCCGACGGGCATCGGTTGCCCATTTCCGCCGATTTTCGCCCAGATTTGCTGATTTTCGGGATTTTTTCACAAAATTGGATTTTCCATCCCATTTTTAGAGGTTTTTCAAGATTTTTTCCTTTTTTAAGATATAGATAAATGTTATTTAAATTAATTAATTAGTTTTTTCTTAATGATTTACATTTTCTTCAGTTTTTCATCATATAAATAGAAAATGATGAAAAACTAAAAGGGGGGGGGGGGGGGGGAATTCATTTTTAGGGTTTCTTATTTATTTTTTTCTCTTCTTCTTCTTCTTCAAAATTCTCTCTAGGTTTTTTAGGTTTCCCCTCAAAAATAAAAACAGAAAATTTCAATTCTTCATCTTCATATTTTTTTTGGTTCAATAAAATTTCTTCTAAGAACTTTAGATGGAATTTTGTTGATAAAAATTAATTTTGGGACAAATAAAACAATTGTTTGCGCTCAAAATTCAATTTTTTGACTTGTTATTTTTTTTCTTTGTTTTCAATTAAACTTTGTTCAAAGATTTTTTATTGAAATTCCTTTTTGATGAAAAATGGATTTTGGGGCAAACAAAATAACTGTTTGTTCTTGAAATCTATATTTTTCATTCGATTTTCTAAAAAAATAAGTTTTTTCATAAAATAATTTTTTCTTGAGACAAACAAAAATCATTGTTTGCTCTGGAGAACATTTTTATTTCTTTAAGCAATAAAAATTATTTTTTAAACAAAGAAATTCATTTTTTTGTTCTTGGAATTTTTTTTTCTTTCATCATTTTTTATCAAATTTATTTCTTGGAATAAAATTCCAATTTTTTCTATTTATCATCTTTAATTCTAATTTTGCAAATCGAAAACAAGGAAATCAATCAACTTTTTTCCCTCATCGAATCCGAACTCTGAGGGTAAATATTATGGGTCTGATCTCATTTTTTTCTTCTATTCATTTTTGTTCATATTTAATTGATTAACATGTATATTTTTATTATTTTTATTTATTCTGTTGTTTGTATATTTGTCTTATTTAATATGTCTATATATTATTTTTCTAACATGTAATTAATTTATTTTTGCTTTGATTTCTTATTATTTCTAACATGTAATTAATTTATTTTGCTTTGATTCCTCATTATTTTTAACATGTAATTAATTAATTCATTTCGACTGATCTTTTTGTCATGTAAATATTTTATGTTAATTGTGATAACATTAATTAATCATATCAATTTTTGCATCCTTAATTCAATAATCCTATTTTGCCAACTTAGCCAAATTAAGTTATTTTCTTCCTTTTCCTTGCATGATGGCCACGTGAACAGTGGCCATCTTTGTGCTTTTTTCCTTTTAATTTCCGTGCATTACTCACGTAGGGTCCATCTTACTTTGCACACATACACTATTTTATTCATTCATTCTTATATGTTTTACCCTTTTATTTATTTGTTTTACTCGCTTGATTGGCTTAATTAATATATTTATTAGTTTTATTTATTTAATTTAATTTGGTTTATTTTTTCATTTTATGTATTTCATTTAATTTGATTGATCAATTTTATTTTATTGTATATTATTTGATTTGATTTAATTACTAACCTTAATTTTCTTTTTCTTTTTGGGTATAACACTTGTCTTTTTATTTGAGCATTGTTCATGGACGAAAATACGAGATCGAGGGAATAAGAATCTCACTTTGGTTTGCATATTTAAATTCCGCATTTTCCTTTATTTCGATTTATTTATCGTATTTGTGTATTTTATGTAAAATTATTTATTTTTATGCACGTTTAAAAAGAAAATCACTAAAAATATTTTTATTAATAAATTGAGTCTTTTCTGATAAAATGGGACCAATGTCCCAATTTTTCCATCCAAAATAAATTGTCACCCTAAACTTATTTTCTCTAACCATGCATGTGAGGACCAATGTCAATAGCCCGTTTTATGTATGATTTATATTTTATTTACAATGGGGTTGTATTCCGCCCCTAATTTTATTGTAACTTCTTTTCATGTATTTTATTTCAATTTCGCAGTTGCTTACCGCTTTCCTTATGTGGTCAAACTGCGCTTTAATTAATTGCATTGAATGAGAAATGGGATGAAATGCTAAATTCAAAACACAATTATAAACTTAACCAAGATATGAATAAATGGGAAGTCCCGAACCTTCTCTGTTCTTTGGGCTCAACGAGGCGAGAGGGCCATCTCAATGTTCTATTGGGGTGGGGCCTCCAAGATACCTCTTGTGTCCCGAAAAAGGCTCAACTTGCATAGTCCTAGGCTCCACGAGGCGAGAGGGCCATCTTAATGTTTTATTAGGGTGGGGCCTCCAAGACACCTCTAGCTTGCCCAAGTGCGAGGCGAGAGGGCCATCCTAATGTTCTATTAGGGTGGGGCCTCCAAGACACCTCTGACTTGCCTAGAATGGACATAGTAGCGCTATCTTAGGCTCACTGAGGCTAGACGACCTTTCCCAATGTTCTATTGGGTGGCGACTCCAAGAAGCCTCCTTGTTGCCCAAAATAGACGCACTTGTAATTCCTTACAAGTTTTTATGAACCTCTCTCGAAAGCCCTAAAAGCGGGCGGTTCGGGGCTCCCTAGGGTTCGGCGCGCGTCACAACCGCATTCTCTATTAGTACTCTAAAACCAGTGTTACTGGGAATTTTAATGGTTTTGATTGTAATTGAGCATGGCACATGATAATTTAGGGGCTAGAAAGGCAAAAAAAATTTTAGTACTTTTGCCTACAGTATTTTAACACCCCGAATACACCCTAGTCGGATTAGGGTAAGTTCAGGGTGTAACAGAAACCGAATATGCAAGAGCTAGGGACGGAAGTGTCAAAAAGGATATAATCGTCATTAATTTGAAAGTTTTGGCAAGTCTCGATAAATTGGACAGTTATATCGTCGTGCTCTAAATGACGTGAAAAGAACTATTTGGTGATTAAAAATGTGTAATGGGATGATGGAAATGATTAATTGCGGCAAAGGATGTGACCGGTTTTATTTGTGTAAGATAAGGGTATTTTGGTCATTTTGTAATTATGGATTAAATTGAATAAATTAGTTAAATCATGTGGGCCAATGTATGTAATAGAAAAGTGGAATGCCAATTGAAGGAAAGGAAGTAAGGAAAGGGATTAAAAGAGATGTTTGACATAAATATCAACTTTGGACCAATGAAGTGGTGACATGTGGCATTTAGAGGATTAGGATGGATTAATTTAGCCTTTGACTATTCTAAGGCCAAGGTTGGACGGGAAACAAGAAGGGAAAAGAAAAGAAAGAGGCTCTTCTCCTCCTACCTCACGCCCATTCAAGCAATTCAAGCCAAGATGGATTTGTTCAAATTCTAAGAAATTAGATGCAAGATTTGGGTTAGGAAAAAGGTAAGTGGTGGGTTTGTCTCTCTTCCTCTCCTCTTCTGCTTAAAAGATAAGTAAGGATATGTGTAACTTTGAATTTTGATTGTTTTGTTTGGAGGGAACAAGAGAAGCTAAAGATGGAGTAAGGAAAAAAAAGAGACTGTGCAGCTATTTAAACAGTTTGGGAGCAAAGGAAAAGAGGTTTGGAAACTCTTTAGTTATATATGTGAATTTGACTATGTTTATGTGTTTTATGAGTTATTTGAATGTTTTTATAATGTTATATGATGATGGTAGTGAGTGTTGCTTTAGATTGTTAAGTTGTGCATGTGAATAGGAGTTTTGGGTGAAAACTGTGTTAGAAAGCACTTGACCCTTCTTCGGTTATTAGGCTATTTTGGGCGTTTTAGTACTCCAAATGATATGAAACCAATGCCGTCTGAAAGTTAAGACGTATTACTACAAATTTCATAGAAATAAGCTTGAGCTAATTTTAGTTCTAAGTGTCTCAAAAGTTGTCCGGAAGTAAAGGTATCTCCTCTGGCCGGGTTCAGGGGAGCAGTAGAGGTTATTTTGATCATATCTGATGATTTTGGTATCCCAACGACATGAAACTTGTTCTATATTACATCTAACATCCTAAAGATTATTTGTTAAGAAGGACACTTTGCCTAAAAATGAGTTTTAGAGGTCTGTTTAGGCGGTCAAAGTTCAAAGTGGAAAGCAGTCTTGTGATTTGCTCTTGTGAGAAACCTGAAGCGAGCTTCTGTCGCGAGCGCGACAGAATCTGCTTGAAATGTGTTTTTCTCCTTCTTTTGAACCTTTTGGTTGGTAGGAACCCTTGCCTACCTTTACCCTCTTCTAGTTTGTCTATTTTATGATGTTTTCTCTTCTGGAATACTCCCGAACTTCATCGGAACTTCAGGAGACCTATTTGTTATATGTTTAGTGGTTGGAAAAGAGTAAATAAGTAGATGTTACTTAGGAATGTAAGAGACTAAGGTTGTATACAAGAATAATGACTAAGGTATTTCAAGTCTAATGAGTCAAACACCTTTGAATTCATTCAACATTAATCTGATCTAAATTCTGTTAGGAAATTGGAGGCCAAACTCTATAAACTATACTTTGGTCTTGTAGAATTATAGGGTTTTGATTCCCAATCCTTTGGGATACGTAGGAAGCTTGGGATATTCTTCCAAGTCCGAACCAAAGCGTCTAGATTTAGATAGACATAAGCTAGTGTTTTAATTGAATTCTGTTAAACACCTGGATATTTGTTAAAAATAAATGTTATAGGTATGCATCAATTTATAAGTTTATAGAGCTATCTATGACTCCAGTTTGAGTAAGATAATTGACAGTGTAGAATTTGTATGTGATATTGACATGGAAGTAAATGAATGTTTTATATATGTCTTAACTAAAGTTAAAATGAATACTTCGCATATCAAATATTAACCGGTCTTATATGATTGGCTAATTAATAAATAATCCTTAATAAATGGAATAGTATGAGTTATTTGTATTGGAATTTTTGAGGTTAACATACGTGGTTGAAAAAGTAATGTTTATAAAATTATTTGTGGACAATATAAGAATAAATATGTTTTATGTAAAGATCATTTAATTAAGAATAATATGAGTGCGATGCTTGACTCTGTCGCGAGCGCGACAGGGGCCATTTAGTGTCTGTCGCGATCGCGACTATGGTCGCGAGCGCGATTGAGACCTTTTAGTGTCTCTCGCGAGCGCGACAGGGGCCATTTAGTGTCTGTCGCGATCGCGACTACGGTCGCGAGCGCGACTCCTTCCTATGTTATAATTATATGTCGTTTGAGCTTTTGAACATGAGCCTTGACTGTAATTTACATATGACATATTGTTTCAGATAAAATATGATATACTATGTAAGCTATAGTTGAAATAAATTGTTAAGCCGTTAAATAATTAAATTATGATTGTAATTAAAGCCCATGGTTGGTTATATTTATATGAGCCATTGCTTTAGCTTATGTATAAGTGATACGTAAGATTGTTATATGACAATAATAAGTGTATCTATTTATGAAAAATATGAAACTATAATATGTACATCATTAAAAAAAACAAGTATGTATCAGCCTGCATTAGTCGAGTCGTGGATAGTTAGGCATGCCTAATAGAGTCTATATATGTGTAGCTGCAGCGCCCTTTGAATGATTTGGACCCTGATCAGGTCCCCGAATGGTTCCTCGCGAACCCCTATTATGTGTATGTGTATGGATCTTGTTTAAGGTCCTGTTCAGTGAAATGTTGCTTTTCGACTTGTACCTGTAAGGTACATCCTATTATGTGTTCGATTCGTACCCGTAAGGTACCATTCAGTACTCGTTATCCACCCTTTTTGACTTAGCAGGCATTAAATGAACATGAACATGTGAATCATACAATAAGTTATGAATTGATGAATACATATGTGAATACTGGTGTGAAAGTATGCATTTTGTTATTGCAATCTAAATGTCTTATTGATTGAATAATTACATACTGAAGCATCTATTAAGTAAGATGCGTGAAATCAATTGTGGAAACCGAAAAGAATGTAAATAAGTGCATAAAGTGACATGTATAAAATGTGGAAAAAAGGTGTGTTTTTGTATAATTGATTTGTAACATTGATATACGGAGTAAATGGTTATTTTGATGACCTCTTTGAAAGTATCTAATTGTTATAATTGAGATGATTATATCTTTTATATTATGCTTTCCTTTGAACTCTTTTGACGGCCATTCTTAATGGTCGTCCATATTTATGTGTTTCCCACTAAGCTTTATGCTTAGCACGGATTTTCTTTTAATCCGTGTAGGTACTATTGATCAAGTTGTTCGAGAGTTTTCCGCAGCAGTCCAGGTCAATGCAAGAACTATGAAGTGGTTTTAGGATATGATTTATATAGTCTTCAGAATGTATGTCAGATTTGTAATTCTAAATTATAAGTTTTGTGAAACTAATATTGGTTATGTAAAAGATCTATCTCTAGTGAATTCTGAAGAAGTTTACTTTGAAATGTGAATGTATAAGGAATTTAAAGTTAACTATAATGTGTTATTGAAAACGAAAGAAATTTTATAATTCATATTTTAGCTTAAAAGTTTATAAGTTTTACATGGTTGTTCGGTAATGCCCTTGACCGTCATCGTGAACCACCGGTTCGCGGTACGGTTTACTACATACGGGCAAGGGGTGTTACAAGTATAACCTTTTTAACATTGCATATGTTTTGCATTGAACCTTAGTTATTGGAATATTATGACATCTTCTTGGATTGTAATGACTAGAGGATTATTGTCTTTCTATGAAAGGCATCCTCTATTGTCAGAACACCAGATTACATTGCTCTTGAAGTATTACTGAAGAAAGGATATGGCATAAAGTGTAACTGGTTATTTTCTATTAGAGTTATTAGTATTTATCTTTGATTCTAACTTTGTTAATACTAGTATTTCTAACATTAATTTATTATTTATGTATTTTTTAATTTCTTGACCTCACTAAAGGCATTGTAGATATATTGCTTCTCTATTTTGGTGGTCATAAATTGCCCATACTCTCTATTATTGATATTTTTGTCTGTGCCTTTGAATATTAATTTTAGCTTTTGTTATACATTTTGTAGGTCTTCAAAATTTTGGACAACGAAGTTAGGAGGTTTATTTTTCACATTTTTCTCAAAAATATTTGAATAGAAATTAGTATAGAGAGGAGCTATTTTCTTGAACTTGTCATTAATAGTTTTTATTTTGTTTGAAGTTGTGACAAATAGAATGCTATTCAATTTGTAAATATGACTATACTTTGTAACTTTTCTTTTTCAGTATATGAAAAGAGTTTATTGTATTTTTGTATAAAATATATGTGCATGATATGTACCATCTTATAAAATGGTTTATATTTTAAAATACCATTATGGTATCCATGTTTGGTGTATTATGATAAATCGAAGGGCATAATATATTGGTGATTGATGTTTGTTAGTTGTGACATTTTGAAATAGTTGAAAGTGAACACAATTAGCAAAGGAAAAATCTAGTCGTTAAAAGGTATCTTCAACGATCGGAATTCCCTTCGTGAAAAGTGAATAGAATTAGTGAAGGGAATATTCGATTGCTAAAAGGTATCTTTAACGACCGAAATTCCTTTATTGAAAGTGAATACAATTAGCGAAGGGAAAATTCAGTCGCTAACAGGTATCCTTAATAATAAGAAATGCCCTTGATGAAACGGAATACAATTAGTCAAGGAAAAATCTAGTCACTAAAAATCACTATTCAATAACTGAAAATGTTTCTATCATTAAAGACAATAATGACTGGATACAATATCCGGTAGTCAACACTTTTATTGAGGGGCTTTTATCGATAGGATTTTTAGGTCATTATAGGTCTTTAACGATAGGATTTTGACTTTTTAATAATCAAATTTCCCATCATTAATGGGCATTTTTCTTGTAGTGAAGCAAAAGCCCGATACTGCATATCAAATCTGGCTATTTATCAGAAATGCCAGCCCCTATTTGAAGGAGACACTCAAGTTGAAGGGATTAAAAGATTGGGTATCCTTTAAGCCATTGAGGTAGAAGGGGAGCATTTTGTCAAGAAAGTAATTTTCGCTAGCTATGATTATGGCAATACAAGGTTAAAAGGAGACCCTAGTAATAAAAATGGGAACAACGGTGATGAGAGGGCTACATCATCGATCACTGAGATAGTCGCGAATTGCAATTCTAACTTAGGTAAACCATTATCTTGGTATCTTGATCATTTCATCAAAGAAGGGAAATTGCAACCACTGCCACCAAGGCTGGCCATGAGCCAAAGAAGGTCGGGACATAAAGCGAATTGGTATTGTGCATATCATTAGCACATAGGGCATAAAACAGATTATTGTTGTGCTATAAGAGAGTGCATATAGAAATTGGTTGACACTGATCAAATTCCAAATCCAAGGAAGAAGAGAAAAAGATAAAGCAATTACATGGCCATGTCACCACCAATCTTGGGGGCACCGTCTAGAGAAGAATAAGCCTTCGATGTTATTCTATTTGATAATGCAACTGATGTTCCTAAACTATGCACTTATTTCTCTAGCTATGTTAGTAATATGGGCTTTCTTATGTATTCATCATCATATCTTATCGCATCATCCATGGCAATAATCATGATTAAGGCATTGGTTCAACAACACAGTTTCATTCAATCTCAAAGCAAAATGCATCTTAATTGGATTCGTGATGACTCTTGAGTGAGATGAATAAGAAAAATAAAATAAAGTAAAATAATATAAAAAGAAAAGCCATTGCCTAGGCTTGGAATAATAAGGACATTGCTAAGATAACGCTGCATTAATCTGTTGAAACAATGGCCAACATAAACAAAAGAACATGACAGCAAGAAAAATTTCAAAAGCCATTCATTTTTCCTTAGCATACTACACAACCAAATGAGTTTAAGAATGAATGAGGCCCGAGCCTTCAAATTTAGACCTAAAAAAAGGAGAACTCACCATTTTGTCTTAAACCATCCGAGGTAACCACCATCTAAGGCTAACCTGTAACACAATCTCAACCGTTAAGGGCTACTTTAGAAATTGAGCAGCCAAAGCTGACAAAAGAAAGGTGCAGGCTTTCACAATTAAGTTCCAAACGGGGATCTCTCTATCTCAGCCTGTTTGTATAAGGGTCAGGGTAAAGCCTTAGTGCTAAAAAAGAGAGAGAGACACACAAGGAGCAGCTGTCACGACTAACAATAATGAAAATGAATTTGAAGGAACTAATAGATGCTGATAAACTAAAGAATGTTCCATGTCAAAAAAAAAGATCAGTCGCGCAAGTCAAAAACCGTAAAAAGGCAGCCTTGCTAAAACTAGGCATCCCGCTAGTGTGGAAATCGGAAAAGGCACCATAAGCAAAAATTAGGGATTGAGAGAAAATATTCAATCAAGAAAACCCGAGAGGGATGATTGATAATAGGACTTAGATGCACACAAGGTGTTACTCCTTAAGGTTAATGTCACACCCCAACCTATAACATGGAGACTTCTACTCGTATCAAGGGAAGAAGGGTCCAGATAGGTAGGAGCGTCACATCCCACTAGTACAAATATGAAAACATTGCATACAAAATGGAAAATCAAGGATAAGTTAAGCTCTTAAAGAAAGAAGAGTGATACTGAACAAAATGAATACTTTTATTAATATGCATAAAAGAGGTCTTTACATTTACAACAGATATAAACAAAACAAATATACAAAAGCCCAAGGTACATTGTTCCAAAGGCCAGCAAAAAACATTATATCTGCTACCAAAAGAAAGGAAAGCCTATACTATAAAACCCCGATCTCTAGTTGTATTGGCCTTCCCGATGCGATACGCCCAGACTATGCGTACTCAACCTTCCACACCTGCACGGTTAAACACCCGTGCTAAGCGAAATCGCTTAGTGGGGAAACACAAGATGCATAACCGCCACTCACAGTGACGATAACAGAAAACACATGATAATGATATAATTACAGATACAACATCATACACAGTTAACCTCACTATTTTTCATTAGTTAAGAATTCACATCACATATGCCTATATCATTCAGAATTCATTCACCAAAGGCCTGTTAACATCTTAGCACCTTGTGACGCGCGCCGGATCCCCGCGGCCGCCCATGAGACCGCCCACTTGAGGGCGATCGGGGCATTTATGGGTCCGTTGATAGCTTGCAATAAATCGCAAGTGCGTCTATGTTGGGCAACAGGGAGGTTTCATGGAGTCGCCACCCAATAGAACATTGGGAAAGTTACTCTCGCCTCGGAGAGCCTAAGACTGCGCGTTGTATCCATTTTGGGCCAACCAGAGGGGTCTTGGAAGGTAAACCTCTCGCCCTAAGGAGCCTAGGATTAGCGCTAAAGTCTCGTGGCACAAAAAGGTATCTTGGAGGGTAGACCTCTAGCCTCTTTGAGCCCAAAGACTAGAGCTGGGTCCGGGATTTCTCATCTATTTCTACCTCGATTAATTTATGATCAAATTTTAATTATCATTAATTCGCTCTCTCTCTACACGATGCAATTTTAATTAAAAAGCGCAAATATTCACATTGAACACGATAGGATAAACATATCAAAAATAAGATCAAAGGTAAATTACAATAATACCAGGAGCGGAATACAACTCCCATTTAAAAGTGCAAACATACATGAAACCGGGGAATTTATTAATTATGAGGACTTTGGTCCCCGCATGCACAATTAAAGAAAATATTTTGGATGTGATAATTTTATTTGGGATGAAGACTAGGACATTGGTCCCATTTTATTATGAAAAATCTAAATTAATTTAGTAAAACTATTTTTGTGATTTTTATTTAGGTGCGCATAAGAAAACATTTTATTCAATGAATATATACAAGGAAATTAAAATAAAATGAAAATTAAAAATGTATAAAGAAAATACCAAACCCCGCAACTCCTCCTTCACGTGCATGGGTGCTCAAATGAGAATAAAACAATGATTTGCAACAAAAAATAAAAATAAAAGAAATTAATGTTAGTGATTAAGCCAACGAAATAATATGACATAAAAGATAATATGTACAATGACCATATAACATGCATAAGATACTATAACATGCATAAAAATAATTATGATGCAATTTAACATGCATAAAATGAGATAACATCATGGCAAATGCAATTTATTAATAATAAAGGTTAACATGCATGAAATATTAATGAGAATCAATTTTATTACTCATAAAATGTGCATGAATGTGTAACATAAGAACAATAAAACTTAACATGCATAATAAAGTTTAAAGTAATATCTATCATAAAGGCATAAGAAAATAAATTTGAAATTTAACATACATGCAAAATATGAACAATAACATTAATGATAATAATGATACTAGCACCTAATAATAATAAACAAGTCTAGTAAGAACTTTAATGATATTTAACACATGCAAACATAATAATCATCATGATATAACATAAAGAAATCAAAGATATTGACAAACTAGATTAAACATGCATAATAACATGGACAAAAAATAATTTAACATGAAAATAATTTAAAAGAATTTATTTGTTATATAAACAATTAAAGATAAAAATAAGAAGAAGAATATGAAGACTAAGAGAATTTACATGTTTAATATGTTACTTGGAAGCAAAAATAAATGAAATTAACAAGAGAATTAATGAGTAAAACCAAGAATAATTACCCTCAAATTCAGTTTTGAAGAATTGAAGGTAGAAGTTTTGAATTCCTTGTCTCTTCCTTGTGAAAATGCTTGGAAAATGCTTGGAAACTTGAAGAAAAACTCTAAAAAACAAGTATGTAAAGATTGAATTTTTTCTCTAAGTAAAAACCTAAAAAATTCAGTTTTTTTCTCTAAAATGTTCTTAATCCGTCCCTCCCTTGTTTCTGAAATTTTTCTTGTGTTTTAACCATCAAAAACCACCCAAAAACATCCAAAAACCGTTAAAAATGAGTGGGAGCTGAAAATGGGCGAAGTGGAGCGAAATGGGGGCAAAATCGGCGCCCCACGTCGAGAAACGGCGCCACTCCGCGCATTTCCGCGCGGAGTACGTGCGTTCCGCGCACGTCCCGTGCGCGGAGCGAGCGACGCCCAAGGCGTCGCTCGCGCAGAACGACCGACGCCCGTACATTGGTCGTCGCCATTCCGGTGTTATTTTTTCCCCGATTTTTTCAACATTTTTTCCATCATTTTTCATTTTTTAATCATTTTTTAACCTTTTTTTTTTTATATAAAATACCCTCAACCTAAAACACACTTTTTCTTCTTCAAAATAATTTTAAAAAATATTTTTTAAAATATTTTTAAAATACACTTTTTACTCACCGAAAAGACAAGGAAAATCACTTCTGAGCTCCAATCTTTTTGCCTATAAGCCGGCATAGCTAAATTTCATCATCGGGTAATCCTGATCAAGGCTACTCGGGACCCGGTGTCTACACACCTGTTTAATCAAAATGAGTGGATAACGAGTACACATAGATACCCGAAGGTATCGATATCATATCGTGAACACATAGATACCCAAAGGTACCAAAAGGTTCTATTGATTTTTTTGTTCCATTTACTTTCACATAGAATCTTAAGAAAGATTCAAGCAGAAGGATCGCGAGGATCCGATCGGGGGACCTGATCAGTGTCCAAAAGCGTACACATAGCTGCAGCAGCACATAACTCTATTAGGCATGCCTAACTATCCACTTATCCGACATTAACAGGTTATACGGAAGTTTATTAAGTTAACATACATTTTATTCTTTTAAATAAGTGGTCAAGGCTTTAATGAAAGAGTGCATGCAAAAGAACTCAACTCATCAAGCAAAAAGGAGAAGAAACCAAATTTGGAAGTCACGTCTGTCGTGCTCGCGACGTCCGTCACGCTCGCGACAGAAGCTAAAATACACTTTCCCGCCTCGTCTCGCGATCGCGAGTGACCTCGTGCTCGCGAGAGGACGTAGGTGCTACTCTCTGTCGCGATCACGAGGGTTGTTGCGCTCGCGACAGAACAGAGCCCTACACATGCTCTGAAGTCGAACACTCTGTCGCGCTCGCGACAGAGAGCTCCTTCGAGTTTCTTGGCGCGACACCTCTCGCGCCGGCGCGAGGGCTGAAACCTCAGCGCTCTGTTGCCCTCGCGACAGTGTCGCGATCGCGACAGATACGGGTTTTCCAGCTCTTACGCCCAAAATCTGCAGAAATCTCACACTAATCACATTCAAACTTCCAAAATTGATTCTAAACCTTAAAATTAAGCAACACAAGCATCAACAACTCCTAATATAATTAAAACCCAGCTTTATTACTATTTATTTCAATTAATTCAAGCCAAACACATGCTCAATTCCAAGAAATCCCAAAACAGCAATTTTAACACTAATTGCAACTATCCACATGATTTCTTGCAAATTCTTCAAACAATACACACCCTCTAACATTATTTATCATGCTTAATTCAATTTAAGCCATAGTTACACAACTCATAACTCCAACCCAAGCAAAAGTGTAAACATCTAACCCAAATTCACACATATGTGTAAAAGACAAACGTTCCCAAACCTGATCTCCTTTGCTCCTACTCGTGAACTCCGCTCCCGTTAGCTATCTCTTTCCCTTTTGCCGGTCTAGGAGACTCCTCTGAACCATAAACCCACAACAACCAAGATCAATTTTTACAACAACCCACACATACACATATATAGTTATAAAACCTAGAGAAGAGGAAGAAGAAGAATCTAAAACATCAATAACCCCTACTCACCTTAGAGCTTCAAATCCCAATCTAAACAACTTTAATTACTCAAATAAAGAAGAGGGAGCAAGATTATGCAAAGAAAAGGAAGAACGAAGAAGAAGAAAGAAGAAAAGAAGGGAATGGCGTGAAGGAGGGAAGAAGAACGGGAAACAAAAGGAATGGCTATTCTCTCTCTCTCTCTTACCAAACCCATTAAATGCTAACTTATCATTTATGCCACATGTCATTCTCCCCATAAGACACTTGCCCCATAACACACCCTACTCCCATACACTTCTATACACACTAAGCTATCCCTTGCTCACATCTTATTCCCATACATTAAATCATATCCTAACCTATCTCCTCTTCTCAAACTAACACATATACAAACACATAACTAAAATAAATAATTAAGACAAATAATCCACACATGTAACATATAAAGTACACACATACAGACACTGACAGGCTCAAACTACTGGGGTGGTTTTGGGGTGTTACAATACTCCCCCACTTAACAGAATTTCGTCCTCGAAATTCTTACCTGCTCCAAATAACTGAGGGTATTGCAATCTCATGGCTTTCTCTGGTTTCGATGTAGCTTCCTCAATACCATGATGTTGCCATAAGACCTTGACCAATGTTATTTGTTTATTCCAGAGCTGTCTGATTTCCTTCTCCAAAATCCTTTTCGGTTCTTCATCATAAGAAAAGTCTGATTGAATCCGAATATCTTGCACTGTAATACATGCGAAGGATCTTACCGATATCTCCGAAGCATAGATACATGGAAAACATCATGTAATCTAGCTAACTCCATAGGCAACGCTAATTGATACGCTACTGGACCCACTTTTCTTAGGATCTCATATGGCCCAATAAAGCGTGGACTTAGTTTGCCTTTCTTTCCAAAACGGAGAACCTTTCGCCACGGTGACACTTTTAAGAAAACTTTATCACCTACTTCGTACTGAATATCTCTACGCTTCAGATTAGCGTAAGAACGTTGTCGGACCTTAGCTGCTTTCAAGTTCTGTTGCACAACCCTCACTTTCTCTTCGGTATCCCGCACTATATCCGGACCTATCATAACCTTTTCTGATAATTCAGTCCAACATACTGGTGTTCTACATTTCCGTCCATACAGTACTTCGTAAGGGGCCATACCAATGCTCACCTGATAGCTGTTATTATACTCGAACTCCATCAAAGACACATACCGATCCCAGCTTCCCGAAAATTCTAGAACACAACCCCGTAGCATATCTTCCAAAACTTGAATAACCCTCTCTGATTGACCATCAGTCTGCGGATGAAAAGCGGTGCTGAAATTTAACCGAGTTCCCAAAGCCGCCTGAAGCTCTTTCCAAAACTTAGATGTAAAACGTGGATCTCGGTCAGACACAATGGATAACGGAATCCCATGTAATCGGACTATCTCATCCACATAACTTCCACCAACTTGTCCATAGAATAATCCAATCGTACTGGCAGAAAATGCGCGGACTTCGACAATCGATCTACTATAACCCACACTGAATCATGCTTACGCTTGGTCATAGGCAAACCAGATATAAAATCCATCGTGATGTCATCCCATTTCCATTGAGGAATGGGTAAGGGATGAAGCAATCCCGATGGCACTTGATGCTCGGTTTTCACTTGCTGACAGGTAAGACATCTTGAAACAAATTCTGTTATATCTCTTTTCACGCCAAGCCACCGGTAAAATTGCTTCAGATCTTGATACATTTTTTCCCCACCAGGATGCATAGTAAAGACTGATGAGTGAGCTTCTTGCAACAGCTTCTTTCTTAACTCGCCCACATTAGGTACACATAATCGATTTCCATGCCTAAGCACTCCTTCACCATCTATCGAGTACTCAGTCCGCTTGCCCTCTTTCACTGCTTGACAAACACGCTGTAGCACATGGTCATCTAACTGTGCCCTTGCAATCTCTGACCTCAAACTCGGTTTGACTTTAAGTTGAGCAATCAAAGCACCTTCAGAATCAAATCTCCATCTGCCTCGGCTAACTAACAACGCAGACATAGACTTCCTACTGAGAGCATCTGCCACTACATTAGCCTTACCCGGATGATAGTCAATAATACAATCATAATTCTTAAATAGCTCTAACCATCTCCGTTGCCTCAAATTCAACTCCTTCTGCGTTAACAAATATTTGAGACTCTTGTGATCAGTAAAAATCCTACACGTCTCCCCATATAAGTAGTGCCGCCATACTTTAAGCGCAAACACTACCGCTGCTAACTCCAAATCATGGGTCGGATAGTTCCGCTCATGAGGCTTCAACTGTCTCGATGCATAGGCTATAACTTTATCCCCTTGCATCAGAACACAACCTAAACCAACTCCTGAAGCATCACTGTACATAATGTACTCTTTACCCGAAACCGGCTGTGTGAGTACAGGAGCTTTAACCAGCAACTCTTTTAAACGATCGAAACTAGCTTGACACTTTTCAGTCCATACAAACTTGACTTCCTTCCGAAGTAGCCTGGTCAAAGGAGAGGCTAACACTGAAAACCCCTGAACAAATCGCCGATAATACTCTGCTAAACCCAGAAAACTTCTCACCTCTGGCACACTCTTCGGAGGCATCCAATTAACAATTGCTTCAATTTTACTTGGATCAACACGTACACCCTCTGCTGATACCACATGTCCAAGAAAAGCTACTTCTTTCAACCAAAACTCACACTTACTGAGTTTCGCATACAGTTGATGATCTCTTAACATTTGCAATACCAGCCTAAGATGTTCCTTATGTTCTTTTCGGTTCTTTGGAGTATACCAAAATGTCATCAATAAATACCACGACAAACTTGTCCAAATACGGTCGGAAAACTCGGTTCATCAGATCCATAAAGGCTGCAGGGGCGTTGGTCAAACCAAAAGGCATCACTAAAAATTCATAATGACCATAACGTGTCCGGAAAGCCGTCTTAGCCACATCCGCTTCTTTAACCCCCAACTGGTAATAGCCTGATCTCAAGTCTATCTTAGAAAATACCCCAGCTCCTCTCAACTGGTCAAAAAGGTCTTCAATCCTCGGCAATGGATACTTATTCTTGATAGTCACTTTATTAAGCTATCGATAATCAATGCACATCCGTAGAGTTCCATCCTTCTTTTTGACAAACAGCACTGGAGCGCCCCACGGTGATACATTGGGCCGAATGAATCCTTTGTCTAACAACTCCTGTAACTGACTCTTCAATTCCTTCAATTCCACTGGAGCCATTCGGTAAGGAGCCTTAGAAATCGGAGTTGTTCCACGAACAATCTCTACTGACAATTCAACCTCTCTCTCGGGAGGTAATCCCGGTAGTTCTTCCGGAAAGACATCTACAAAATCTCTTACAATAGGAATGTCTTGAATCTTAACTTGTGCTCTCCGAGAATCCAAAACCACAGCCAAAAACGCTTCACAACCCTTCCTGATAAATCTTTTGGCTTTCATAGCCGACACCACATTATGTAGAGAACTGCTTCCAATTCCCTTCACAACAACAGACATTTGGTCCTTATCCTTCAAAACCATCACTTTTCTGTGACAATCCACTACCGCGCGGTGCTTATCCAACCAATCCATCCCCAAAATAATATCAAACTCATGAAACAGCAAGCAAATCAAATCCACAACAAACTCTGTACCCTGAATCTTTAAAGGACACTTCCGACACACCCGATTAACCATAACACTCTGACCCAAAGGACTAGATACACAAATCTCATATTCCATCTTCTCCTCACTTCCCAATTTAACCCATAACTTATCAGAACACACATAAGAATGGGTAGAGCCCGGGTCAATCAAAGCATAAACTTCAGAATCAAACAAAGAGAACTTACCGGCAATTACTTTGGGAGCATTCTGTTCCTCTCGGGCCTTCATAGCATAGGCCCTGCCAGCTGTCGGCACAGGGCGATCATCAGATTCTGAGGGTTTTCTCTCTCGAGGCCGTCCACCACGACCCCTTCCTCTACCCCGATTACGGCTTCCTTGAGGTACATTAGATCCAGCTCGGCTCCCTTCCTGTTGCCCCGAAGGGTCTCCATACCGACTCGGACAATTCGCAAGAAGATGGTCCGTAGAACCACATCTGAAATAACCTCCTATTAACCATTGGCACTCACCCCAATGTTGTTTGTTGCAATGAGTACATCTGGGAGTGCCATCTCCTCTACCTATGCCCGATCCCCTAGAAGAACCCTGTCTCCTCCCTCTAGGAGCCGGACTAGCTGCAGACTCATCAGCAAGGTTTCCTTACGATTCCCTCGGCCTCTTGCCTGAAGAAGAGCCACCTCTTGCAGACTTCCTTCTTTGAGCTTTCTCTCTCAAAATATTCTCAGAATGCTCCGCCCTCAAGGCTGCTTGAACCAACTGATAGTACTTCACATTTGGAGCCGACATCAAAGAAATGAACATCACCTTCAAAGACTCATTCAAGCCTGCTTCAAAATGCTGACATCTGAACTCATTTGTGAGAACCCTTGGCGGTGCATACTTTCTAAGCTTGTTAAACTCATTTTCATAATCAGCTACAGACATTGTTCTTTGCTTGAGAGTTAGAAACTGCGCCCACTTGGCATCCTTATATGCTTTAGTTACATACCGGTTCTGAAACTCACTCTCAAAAAATTACCATGTAATCGGTTCAGGAACCTGCAGTTGACTAACCACTAGCCTCCGCCAATCATAAGCAGAGCCTTGCAACAAAGACAGTGCACACTCCACTTCTTGTTCTGGTGGGCATCTAATCTCCCTAAGTACTCTGGACGTCTTTTCTATCCACATCTCTGCCTTATTAGATTCATCTATGCCAGTACCAAAGAAATCCTCTGCACCATGCTTTCTTAACTTCTCAATAGGGGCACTAGGTGCTATTACCCTCTCAAGTACCCTCGTCATATTCTGAAGCATCTCCTCCAACGGTCCAATAGGCACCTCAGGTCGCCCCCTAGGAGGTTGAACCGGACCAGAAACTGAGGGATCTTGCTCTTGGGGATTAGCACTTTCCGCTGACCCCTCAAGTGATCCACGAGCGGACTCCATAGCTACAAAATATAAATGCAGTACGCATCAGGCCAACACAACTCTAACAGACTTAACAACACACTGAAACCAAATAACATCTAACGCAATAGCTCTGATACCACCTAATGTCACACCCCAACCTATAACATGGAGACTTCTACTCGTATCAAGGGAAGAAGGGTCCAGATAGGTAGGAGCGTCACATCCCACTAGTACAAATATGAAAACATTGCATACAAAATGGCATATCAAGGATAAGTTAAGCTCTTAAAGAAAGAAGAGTGATACTGAACAAAATGAATACTTTTATTAATATGCATAAAAGAGGTCTTTACATTTACAACAGATATAAACAAAACAAATATACAAAAGCCCAAGGTACATTGTTCCAAAGGCCAGCAAAAAACATTATATCTGCTACCAAAAGAAAGGAAAGCCTATACTATAAAACCCCGATCTCTAGTTGTATTGGCCTTCCTGATGCGACACGCCCAGACTATGCATACTCAACCTTCCACACCTGCATGGTTAAACACCCGTGCTAAGCGAAATCGCTTAGTGGGCAAACACAAGATGCATAACCGCCACTCACAGTGACGATAACAGAAAACAAATGATAATGATATAATTACAGATACAACATCATACACAGTTAACCTCACTATTTTTCATTAGTTAAGAATTCACATCACATATGCCTATATCATTCAGAATTCATTCACCAAAGGCCTGTTAACATCTTAGCACCTGTTTAATCAAAATGAGTGGATAACGAGTACACATAGATACCCGAAGGTATCGATATCATATCGTGAACACATAGATACCCGAAGGTACCAAAAGGTTCTATTGATTTTTTTGTTCCATTTACTTTCACATAGAATCTTAAGAAAGATTCAAGCAGAAGGATCGCGAGGATCCGATCGGGGGACCTGATCAGGGTCCAAAAGCGTACACATAGCTGCAGCAACACATAACTCTATTAGGCATGCCTAACTATCCACTTATCCGACATTAACAGGTTATACGGAAGTTTATTAAGTTAACATACATTTTATTCTTTTAAATAAGTGGTCAAGGCTTTAATGAAAGAGTGCATGCAAAAGAACTCAACTCATCAAGCAAAAAGGAGAAGATACCAAATTTGGAAGTCACGTCTGTCGCGCTCGCGACGACCGTCGCGCTCACGACAGAAGCTAAAATACACTTTCCCGCCTCGTCTCGCGATCGCGAGTGACCTCGTGCTCACGAGAGGACGTAGGTGCTACTCTCTGTCGCGATCGCGAGGGTTGTTGCGCTCGCGACAGAACAGAGCCCTACACATGCTCGAAAGTCGAACACTCTGTCACGCTCGCGACAGAGAGCTCCTTCGAGTTTCTTGGCATGAGACCTCTCGCGCCGGCGCGAGAGCTGAAACCTCCATGCTCTGTCGCGATCGCGACAGATACGGGTTTTCCAGCTCTTACGCCCAAAATCTGCAGAAATCTCACACTAATCACATTCAAATTTCCAAAATTGATTCTAAACCTTAAAATTAAGCAACACAAGCATCAACAACTCCTAATATAATTAAAACCCAGCTTTATTACTATTTATTTCAATTAATTCAAGCCAAACACATGCTCAATTCCAAGAAATCCCAAAACAATAATTTTAACACTAATTGCAACTATCCACATGATTTCTTGTAAATTCTTCAAACAATACACACCCTCTAACATTATTTATCATGCTTAATTCAATTTAAGCCATAGTTACACAACTCATAACTCCAACCCAAGCAAAAGTGTAAACATCTAACCCAAATTCACACATATGTGTAAAAGACAAACGTTCCCAAACCTGATCTCCTTTGCTCCTACTCGTGAACTCCACTCCCGCTAGCTATCTCTTTCCCTTTTGCCGGTCTAGGAGACTCCTCTGAACCATAAACCCACAACAACCAAGATCAATTTTTACAACAACCCACACATATACATATATAGTTATAAAACCTATAGAAGAGGAAGAAGAAGAATCTAAAACATCAATAACCCCTACTCACCTTAGAGCTTCAAATCCCAATCTAAACAACTTTAATTACTCAAATAAAGAAGAGGGAGCAAGATTATGCAAAGAAAAGGAAGAACGAAGAAGAAGAAAGAAGAAAAGAAGGGAATGGCGTGAAGGAGGGAAGAATAACAGGAAACAAGAGGAATGACTGTTCTCTCTCTCTCTCTCTTACCAAACCCATTAAATGCTAACTTATCATTTATGCCACATGTCATTCTCCCCATAAGACACTTGCCCCATAACACACCCTACTCCCATACACTTCTATACACACTAAGCTATCCCTTGCTCACATCTTATTCCCATACATTAAATCATATCCTAACCTATCTCCTCTTCTCAAACTAACACATATACAAACACATAACTAAAATAAATAATTAAGACAAATAATCCACACATGCAACATATAAAGTACACACATACAGACACTGACAGGCTCAAACTACTGGGGTGGTTTTGGGGTGTTACAGTTAAATGAAGCCTGTGTTCTTGCATTACATATCTAGTCCTGATTATTGTCATTACTATATGATGCATGTAGATAGGAATGCATGCATAATCTAGGCACGAGCATACAATTAAATGGTCAAGAGAAACCTGTGGCATGCATTGGGACACATACTTGAGCAAGTTTCACTCCAAGGCAGTAACCAAAACACTTCATGTAACAAATTCTACTCCTCAAAAAATAAAAATAGAAAGTCGTTAGAGATTAAAATTGTAACTGGCTCTATAGACACCGGGTCCCGAGATAGCCCATATAAGCATTATCATGTGATAAAATTAACACCTGTTCACAGGCAAGAAGGTTGGAAGTGATATTTCCTTGTTAAATTCCTTTAAAAAAAAAAAGAAAAAGTTAGAGGGGCTCAGCCTCCACAGGAGCGAGCTGAGTGCGAGGGTGCCCCTCGCTCATACGGGTAGGGCGATGCCACCCCTCGCGCGTGCGGGTAGCACGAGGCCGCCCCTCGTACGTACGCAGTGCAAAGGGCACCCCTCGTGCATAACCCTGCCCATTGCGCGCCCTTGAGCAGCGCCAGGCTGCCCCTTTGCGAGTGCGCAGCGCAAGCCTGCCCCTGACGAGGGGCGGGCCAGGCGAGGAGGCTGCACCTCGTCAACTCCTACCTCCAGCTGCATTTTGCCCCCCTAAAAATCAAGGAATTTGATTTTTAATTTAATTCTAACACTGATTCTCGGTATTTTTAAGGGATAATTCCGAATTTTTATTTTAAAATAGGAAGTTTGGATTAATTCAATATGATCTTTTCCTAAAATCTTTAGGTTTAATTCAAGAATAATATAAAAAGAATTTTTAGAGAGAGAAAAAGGAACCTTCTTTGGTTTTTGAGATTTCTTAAGGAAAAGGAAAAAAGGATTTTCTTCTTCTTAATTGATTAGAATTTCAATCTTTGATCCAAGAATAATGCTTAAGATAGAGAAATCGATTCTCTCTTCTTGAGACTGAAGATTTTTTCTTTGCTTTTTTTTTCAAACAAGTTTTTGAGAGTTTTTTTTAGAGAGAGAGAAAACTCAAACTTTTCTTGTTTTTTTATTTGATTCTTGTGAATTTTGACAAGGAACCAATTCACGATTCATCTTTTTAATAATTAATCATTATGAGGGTAAATTTTTGGGTCCTAAATGTAATTTTTTATTTTTCTTTTCTTTACTTTCCACCATTGATGAAAACTTTGAAGGTTTATTGATGTGTGATATTTGGTTTATTTTTTAGGTTTTAATTTGTATATTTAGATGTTATTTTAAATATCTTGCATGAAAACGTAAGAAAATATGTGAAAATTATATTATATTATACTATTTTGGCTTGAAGTTAGAAGAAAACTTTATGTAATGGCCCAAAATAGTTATTTTTGTGAATAGTGATTTTTAGGCCATGAATAGTGACACCCAGATGAATAGTACCAACTGAGGTCAAAAAATATTTTATTGGACCATTAGAATGTATAAGTTATACGGAGTCTAATAATGTAATTTGGAGTGACAATAAGAAAAAGTCTCAAGCTCGATACAAATAGTAACAAGTTTGACTGAGGCTTTAATGATAGTAAACGACCTCTGAATAGTTATCTGAAGGTATAGATAGACTTAGAAGAATGTGTAGAACAATTTGGTATTAAAAAAGTAATTTTTCGGTAATATGGAGAAATTAGTTAATCGGATCGGTTCAATTGAACCGGACCAAAAATGGGCCTTGATTGAGATGAAATCAAAGTTAAATGAGTTATTAAGAGCAAAAAGGAAGTTAAGAATGAAAAGTGAACCAAACCGGTTTAACTAAAGAACCGAACCAGTCGGACCAGTTTGATCACAGTTGACCGATTTAACTAAGAGTTGACCGAACTCTAAATGGTGTTAAAGATCTCTGAAAAATTATCTGAAAGTATGGATTTGCTTTAAATAATATGGAGAATCAAATAGTAATGAAAAATAAATTTTACGGTGAGACATAAAATTTAATTATATGACTAGCAAGAAATTAACGGATCGAAAAACGGTCTCCGATTGGGTTAGAATTTTTTTATGGAGGCTAATTTAAATATTTTATGAATTATGGAATTGAGTTTTGAAGGAATTGAACTTAGAAAGTGAAAGAAATAATTTTGGATTAGAAAATGGGCTTAAAAATCTAAATGGGCTTTTGGGTTAGCCCAATTGGTTGAACCAATCCCAAACCCACTCAAGACCCCTATATAAGGCTGAAATATCTTTCAAATTCCAGAAATCTCTTCATCCCTCTCCTCCCTTCTCTTGGCTGAATGGAGTACTCTCTATTTCTCCATGATTTTCTTCATTCTTCTTCCAAAGTTCTCACTAAATCCAACCTTCCTAAGTAAAACTCAGCCTCTCTTTTCGACGGTGATGGTCTTAAAAGCCCATTTCAAGTGAGAGAAATGGAAAAAAGTAAGTGGCAAAGGTTGTGTCTTAAAATTGAGGTATGTGTATTTGATGTTTTTAATTTGGTTTAAGGGTTCAAATACATACTTCAAAATGTGTAGAGTTTATTTATGTTATTGGATTGAATAAAGGAAACAAATTTATGGTGATTTTGTTGATGTGTATTTTCAACCACTAAAGGAACATAGAGGAGGTGATGGTGGTTTAAGGAGTTAAGGCAAAAAAAGAATATTTAAGAGGTCTAGAACAAGAAAATAAGGTTAGTGGATACAATATCCGACTCTTTCCATTGAATATATGTGATTTTACGTTATGTTTATATGGTATGTAGGTGAAATATGCATGCTAGATGAAATCAAACCTTATAAACATGTTTAGGGAGGTTAAAAATGATGATTTGAATGTTTAATTCAAAATGAAATAAAATATGTAGTATGGACATATTGGTAGCCGAATTGTATATAAGAGTATACTAGGGTATAATTTATGTTTTAATGTAAATTAATGGCATATACATGTAAATTAAGGTGTAATCTAACTAATTCAATGATTAAAAGAATGAGAAATAAATTTAATGAAGAATCAATGTCTTGGCCGAGTGATATATATAGATTTACATAAGTATAAATTGGGAAATATTGTTATATAATTGTATTTTTAGGTATATTCATATGAAATCTAGCTAAATAAATGAGAAATGAATAAAAAAATAAAAATAAGAAGAAAAAGATTGGTTGGGACGAATGGTGAACATAAATAAATTATAGTGTATTTAATTAATTAAATAAGTAAAATGACATAAAATGAATATACAATGGACAATGAGTATATGATAATTTATTTGGAATTAATTGAATATATGTGGATATTTTAGAGTATAATAAGGTAATATGTTTATATTAAAGATTGTGAAATATATGTTATTTTAATGAAATTATGGTATGAATGATGTTAGTATTAAGTAATGAATGTTTTAGAGTTAAATTGATGGAAATCAAATGAAATGAAAGTGAAAAAGTTTTATTGGCTAAATGATTATCTAATAAATTAATGTTATAAAATAAATTTAAGTTAAGTATTTCATAGTAATTTAATAAAATAAATAATGTTATTGCCCTTAGTAGTAGTCTGGTGGTTAAATGTAGCTCAAGTCATAGTTGGCTAGCCATAGGAATTCCACACCGCAATACGGGTCATGACGACTTGTTTAAGTAGGCTAATCAAGATCTACTAAAATGTTGGAATGTTAAATGTAAAATGAAATGAAATGAAATGTATGGGCGGTCCTTCGGGATCACTCTAAAATGTAGTGGATTTATGGGGTCCACGTCTCGTGTATTCGGTTCGGAGATTTCTACCGGATTGATTTTAGGGGCAAAATTATAAAAAATGGATTTCAAAATGGTAAGAAAATGAATTAAAGTGAGTACATAAAAATTTTAAATGAAAAATAGAGTAGTAATGGACTTAATTGTAAGAAATCAAAAGGATTGAGGGATTAAATGGTAAAAGTGTAAATTTAATAATTAGCAAGGTTAGTAAGAGAAAATATGAAATAAATTGGTAAAGTAAGTAAATTCATAATTGTATAAGGACTAAAATGTAAATTGGCATAAAAATAATATTTAAGGGATTAAACGGTAAATTGTATGTCAAAATAATGAAAAATGAATTTATATGAATGAATAAATTCTAATAAAAGAAAATAGAATGAAAAAGGACTAAATTGAAGAAATGTTGAGGTAATTGGATACTATGGTAATTATGTAAATAAATGGGGATAAAAAAAAGGGTAATAAAAGGGCTTAGGTGTAGATTAGTATAAGAATAATATAACAACTACTAAACTGTAACAATTTAAAAGTATTAAGGTATAATTGTAATTATGTTGGAATAATAGGTGATTAAATGTTAAACTAGTAAAATAGTGGTAATTTAAGAATTACAAGATAATATGCTACTAAAACAATATTTAAGGATTAAATAGTAATTTTATATAATAATTAATGAATTTAGTGAGAAAGGTAAAAAGAAATGACTTAAATAGCATAAGTGTATAGTGAAAATGAAGTGTAAAATTATCATTTGGAGGAAAGAAAAAGGATCTAAGTGTAACTTGGTATAAAAATAATTTAATAAGAATTAAATGACAAATGGCATATCCAACAATGAAATTAAAGTGAAAATAAATTAATTAGTGGTATTATTGTAAATAAACAAATTTACGGGTAATAGTGTAATTTAAGTAAAGATAAAGATTAAAATGTAAACTAATGATAATGGTGCTAATTAAAGGATTGAAATGTAATTAAATGTATAACATTATAAAAACAACAAATAGAGATTCAATAGAAAATTTACAAGTCAAATAATAAATTAAATGTGAAGAATGGTTAAGAAATGGCATAATGGTAATTATGGATACACCGGGGGAGAAAATCATAAATTGAGTAAAGTTAAGGGACTAAATTGTAAATTTACTATAAAAATGTTTAAGGAAAAATTAAAATGCAAATTAGATAAAAAGATGATCAATAAGTGTGATAATAATAATAATATATGAACATAATGATCTAAGTAGAGGAATAAAAGTCATGATAGTAATAATAATAATAATAATAATAATAATAATAATAAAAAAAAAAATAAGATAGCATGAATAAATGCCATTGTCAACAAGAGTTGAGTAAATAAATAAATAATTAATAAATAATGAGATTGGTAAATTTAGTAGATAAATATAAAAGTATCAACAAATTGGAAATAATGAATTGTAATAGGAATAATGTAAAGGTCAATAATAACAAAGATTTCGATTTAAATAATATACGGTCAGGCAAATGAAAAGTGACAATGCAAGAAATTAAGAATATAAGTAATTGATAATGAAAATAATTGATTTTGTAAGATATATTTATTTAGATTATAAGGAATGTAAATAATAAATCAAATTTATAGTGGGAAATATTAATAAAGTGACATATATAAGATATATGACATAAGTATATATATATATATATATATATATATATATATATATATATATATATATATATATATATATATATATATATATATATATGGAAGTAAATGATAATATAAATGTTAGCGTTAATAATGATAATAGTAGTGGTAATGTAAATGTTAATAATAATGCAAACTGAATTACAAATTGAATGACAAACTAAATTAAGTAACTTAACAGAAATAATAGTGCCAACGTTAATAGTAATAGTAATAATAGTGATAATGATCGAAAATGAATTAATTAAAAATACTAGAAATGAGCATAGAAACAGAGAGTATGGATAAGCATGTAGATTCTAATAATAATAGAAAGTATTAAAAGAAAATTAATGGACATAGTAATGAAAGAAGGATATTGATAATAATAGTAATTGTAATGTAAATAAAATTATAAAGTAAATTTTATGTCACATAATTGTATTTAATTGGTTAACATAGATATATAAGGAATATAGACAATAGAAAATAAATAAAATATGGTCGTCATGACAATGATAAAGGGAAATGGAACTGTAACACCCTTAAACTGTACATAATAACTTAATTATTTTAAACTATTCTTAAAAATCATTACGAAAATCCGGGTAAATTTTTTTTTTTTATCACTATTAAACTTTACTATTCACACTATCATTCTCAAATAGGCTACTTAAATTCTACCGAAATTTCGGCAGAGTCTCCTCTATAATATTGCCTATCCCCCTGTAAACAGAAAGTCTTTACACTTCTATAATCAAATACATTTCCATCCATCCTACTCCAACTCAAACTCCACACAATTTTGCCCATCCTCCAATTTAAATCCAATCACATACTCATATAATAATTCACAATATCATCCACTCATTATTTACATCAATTATACAAAGTACAAAGATACTATGATAATACATCATCTGTCACTATAAATAATTATCTAATACTAATTCTTTGATACAATAGTATCCTAATTATCTAGTTAGTGTACATGCCAAATAAGAACAAAACCCAATTATCGATTCCCAGAAATTTCATTCTCATCACCTACTTGTCATGCTTACCATTCAACGTTCCTCTTTTGAAACAGTGTTGATATTCACTTGATTCCTGTCTTATACCTGCGCGAGGATAAACCACGCGCTAAGCTTTATGCTTAGTGGTGACTACCAAATTTACTTATCCAAGGCATAATATAGTGAGTATACAAATATACAGATTAACATAAATTGAAATATTTTTGCATTGAGATTGCGACTTACTTTCTTCTTTCACATATAACAGAACAATTCATTATTAACATACCAATTATTTAATCATAAATCATTTATTTAGCTCCAATTTAAACATGAATACCGTGTGAGGTAAAACAATCTTCATGCAATACATTCAATATTCTTTTAAATAGCTGAAATTTCCTAAAACATTTATATTTAAGTTTCTAAATTCATAGCTGAGATCTACTAGCATTTCGATAATGTGCAAAACACACTTATCATACATCATTAAAGAAATTCCATGAATTATTAAACAGTCAGCATGCTTATATTATAGCAATTAATATTTCATTTCTATATGACAATTATTATAGCTTTCATCTAGTCACTAATCTCAGCTAATATATATACATAAAACTACTTCATCATATTACTGATTTCATAGGATCATTTATTGATATCATTTATTCAATTAAATTTTTTATCACATAACCATCAGCTTTATCGTAATTAAAAATCATAATATACATTAATTAACTTTCAGCCAAATCTATATATACATACACACATGTATATTAAACTTTAAATTTCACTCTTATCTATTAGTTAACATCCTTTTTTTTTGTACTATTTTATCCTTCAACTTTACTTCTGTCATTAAATTACTTTATAGCTTCTTAATCCACATTTACTTTTATACTTGCAATCTGACTTCTGTAGTTATACATTTAATATGGATTACACAATTTATTGTTTAAACCCACCAATTTATTTTGCTTCATTTATTCATCATTAAATTTCTTGATTCACACAATCATTTCACATTCACCAATTCACTTTGCAATGTATTATTTTGCCCATAGTACAATGCTGGCAGACTCTATGCACAGGATAAACGAGACGTGAACTCCAAAAGTTCACAAAGAAATACCAACGGAGACCTGTGGGACCACCACTGTCTTTTAATACAGAACCGTACACTTCGGATATTCAGATACAGAAGTATGACCATCATTGGCCTACTAAAAAGTGATATTCAAATATAGATATTCAGATACAGAAGTAGGACCATCATTGGCCTACTAAAAAGTGAGTCGCCATGCTCACACCCGCGGTCTTATGTCCCTATGGCATGCCAATATATTCTGAACTAGACTTGACTACCAGATTACTATACAGGGCAATATTATTATTATTATTATTATTTTATTATTATTATTTTTCACATTATTAATATGATATACATATTTTTCATGGTATATCATCATAATATATTATTCTTTTTCGTACCCTTTCATCACATAGGGCAACATCATTGAATGTTATTTAAATAAATAAAAACTTTGATCTTTATATAAAATAAGATCAATATACATTTCAATCCAAAAAGAAAATGTGGGAAATAAATCTCAATATCACCCATTATCATTTTCTCGCAAAATTTCATTTACTTACCATATTCCACTGATTGAACTTCACCGCACGCCATTAATCTTGTTTTATAATTAAAATGCATTAATAATTATAATATACTTCATATACATCTAAGTATACATTCAACCACCACTCTTTCTTTCCATTCCAATTCACTTCCATTTTATTTTGTCAAATTAAGTTGATTTCATATTGAACCGATTATACATTATTATTTATATAGGCATTCCCTATATTTATCCATTCATCATCTAATGTAAATTTTATGACTATTTATTAACCCACATCACCTTCCTTAAATCCTCCCACTTGATTTCTTCATTTGAATATTATTTTATTGTCTTTCCTTGCCTTAGTTCACGCTGTTACACACATTACAAAATTCCAACATTCACATATTTAATTCGCATACTTTTATATTATTCTTAATACATGTTATATATGTCGAACATTCAACTTTCATTTAATTTCTATCACTCTTCACTTATAATACTTACACATATATGTACTCTATTAAATCAATATGTCACATTGCTGGAAAATTTTTAGTCACATCAATATGTCAGCTAAGTAAATCCATAGAAATTAGATTAATAGCAATTAATGATAGTATACGTTTCGATCCATATTATAAAAAATAATCCCACTAACACATAAATACCATATACATTCACCCACATACATGCATACATTAAAAATTTTCTTGGAATATGCCTCATTTATGCATTCGCTTTAAAAATAAACACTTATATGCACAGATCTTATTTAAGCTTAATATGCATAATCCATCTCACTAGAAAAATTTACCAATTTGGGGTTAGTTAGTCGGTCTAAATTCCCATCTAACAACTCAACCTCACTTGTCCTCAGTAGCCATATCCTAACTTAACCCATATATGCCCAAGTTTAATTCGATTTTTACAAAATCAAAATACATTTTTAATTCTACCTTAAAATTGTTCCAACATTTAATTTCAGTTACATTTGGACTTATAACTATAACTTCTATGCATCACATTACAATTACAACTAAATTCTTTATATTCAATGTATGGTTTAGCTTTTTAAACAAGAAGATTCAACTTAATGGATCAATTTATCTAACTAATTATTCAAAATCTTTTGCTCATCATATAACTATTGTTACATTATTTTATAACTTATAATCTATGGGTTTATCAAACTTATTACCATAATACATTTCACTTTCTTATGCATTTTTACGTCGTAACGAAAATCGTTAACAACAGACCTCTCACTGCTCGGATCATTTTAAATTTCATTATGATTGCAAGAAAAGCTACACCATAATAGCTTATCAATTTTCAATAGCTAATTGTCAATAATTTGTTAAATTCAATTTAATCAATCTAATTACTCAATTACCTTAGCCAATTTATCATTTAACTTAGTAAACCATAACAACACACATACTGTATTTAGTAAAATCACTCAATAATTTTTAGCTTATGAGAAAAATCACTTAGGAAAAATAATTTTGGTGGCCACATACCTATTTTCTGCAATTTTTTTGGCCTTTTCACGGTCACCAGAGATTCGCCGGAGCTCCACCGGAGGCACTGAAACCACCGGGAGGGAGCTCGAAGCCTCGGGTTTCCATTTCCGGTGATCACGCCCCGTGACTGCTCTCCGTTTCGCCAGAATCGACGTCGGCAGCTTCGGTTCTTCCCAACGCTGATCTCCTCATCGCCGGTGAGTGAGGATGATCCGCAGCCACCGGGATGTTCGCCTGGCCGCCGTGAGTCCAGTCGCACCACTCGTGTCGCCGATCGTCGCCGGAGCTGGCCGGAACACACTGAAGAAGCTTTAGTCTTTTTCTCCCGCTTCCTGGATCAACAACGCCACGACGACGGGGAAATCGCTGTGATCGGCAACGGTGCTGCTTGCCCACGATGCCACCAACCGCTCGCCACCTTCCGCCGCTGCTCCGCCGTCCCTCTCTCCCTCTCTCTTTCCTTCTCTGCTTCTCTGGTCCCTTTCTTTTCCTTTACCGTGTTCTGTCTCTCTCCTTTCTATTCCCTTACCTTCTCTTATTTTATTTGTCTATATACCCTTTATTCTTTAATTAATATTTTCTAATCCAATTACATGTAAACATACCTCTATGTTTATACATATATTTGTCTAATAATTTATTTCAATAATTAAGTTGAGTAGGTTTAAGAAGAAATTCGACCTCTTATGCTCCAAAATTTAACTTTTGATAAATATTTAGCACTTAAGCTATTAATAAAAACACCGAAAATTTTGGGGCATTACAGGAACAATGGAACTTATTAGAAAATACATATGTAAAATAACTAAGAAAATTAAAGTATTAGAAATAGAAACTTAAGAATGAATAATGAATAAATGTTGCAAGTAAGTAAGCAATTTTAGAAAGATAAATATTAATCCATAATTGAAACGTAAATGGTTTAAAATGAAAGGAAAAGAAAAAAAAAGAAGAAAAAAAATGAATAATGATATTGTTAACAATAGTAATAATTATAACAATAAAAGTAATTATAGTATTTACATAATAATAAAGATAATAGTGAGGAAAAAGCTAAAGAAAATGTAAACATTTGCACGTAATCAACTAAAATGTTCTAAAAGTATGTTTGTGTATGTGCATGCATAATCATTGATCGAAAGTTTAGGATATATATCCACTGCTGGGCATAGTTGAAACAAAGTTTATTTCTCCTGAACAAGACCAGACTGAATCTTCTACTTCTTCAGCATTTTCCACGCAGTTTATGCTTCAACTTCTCTCTTCTCTTCAGCAAGAAAAAATTCCTATTGAAGCTTTTGATACCACTGGTAATCCCACCTATGCTTATAAAAGAGATGGCCACTGTTATTGGGATAACTGTGATTGTGATGATTGTTATGAAGCTTCTCTTGAGACTGAGTTAGATAATGATGAGCTCAAGTGACGAAGAAGAAAAGCCAAAAAGAAAGTTTCTTCTGAGGCTCTCTTTCAAGACCATCTTGATTAAGATAATGATCCTTCCGTTGGACTCCTTGGACAACCTTCTGGTAAATATGACTATGCTGTCCAATACACTACACCACTATCTTATAACCCACCTTTACCCTGTAAATCCCTTCCTAAACTCTCAAAAAACCACCCTCAATCTTGTGCAACTTCTCCTTTAATCTGGAAACCTAAACCTGTTCAGCAACCACCTGCTGTATATATGTATTAACCCACTGGTACATATATTGATGAATTCCCCACTCTTCAAGAAACCACAAACCCAAACACAAAAGTCTGTACTACTCCCTTTATCAAATTTATTGGAGTATCCATTGAAAGAACCCCCAGATTCATCCAACTAGTTGAAGCAGTTCTCAATTGGCAATCAAAAAATACTTTAGCTGAAAATAAAGTTCTTCACAGGATAGAAACTAATGTTGATCATGTTTTTTCTTGTATAGATACTTTGGACTCTCAGATCACTAATCAAAATGTTGCTGCTTATCAATTGCTTGTACGATTGGAAAATCAAGTTGTTGACTTAGACAAACAACTCATGACTTCCATTGCTAACGAGTTTATGATTCCACTTTTTAGGAAAAACAATCTGAAGTTACTCGTTTGAAAGCAGAAATAGCAAATATCAAAAGAGATCTGTCCAAAACTACAATTCCAGCTCCCCCTACTATTTCTTTCCTTTTTTATAATCCTAGCCTTACCCCATTTACCCATCAACCTCTTATCTAGATCCGCCTTTTTTCTGAGCCTTCTAAAGCAGATCTTGATAGTCTGGGCTATTCTCATGAACAATTCATGGAACAACAACTTTGAAAGCAGCCTAAAAGATCCACAACTTTTGATTCTACAATTCCCACCAGCTCCACTCAACCTACACCAGTTGTTTCAACTACTAACACTAAACAAAAGGGAATTGTCATTTATGAACCACCTTCATCCCATATGATGCAACCACCATAAGATTTTAACCCTCTCATTAATTCTATAATGGCCCAAATATCGGTCTAGAAGTGTCAGTGCATTATTCTAGTATTACCATGATAATCGCAGTGTCAAACAATGTAGTGAGTGAGTTTGCCAGTGTCAAACTTCAGTTTTAAGTGTGTTAAAATTATAGTGATTCTGGGTCAGGTGACACCGGGGTGGCTATACAGCGAACCCGGCTGTTCGGTGCCCAAAATTTTCTACTTTCGCGAAAATGATCTGTGGGTCATAAGGAGTCTAGTGGTGAAATCGGAACTGAAAATGAAGCTAAAACGACCTCCGAAAGTCATTTTGAAGTTGGCCTTCGGTTCGGTTCAATTTTAACTGGGGTTTAATCGAGGTCTGACCAAGGGATTATGAGAGGCTTATGTGGCCCAATAGAATTTCAGTGTGTTAAATAATGTAATGGAAGTGATTTCTGTGAATTTTGACAGCTTTAGAGTTGTATTTTATAGCAGAAGGAAAATTGATCGAATCGGACCGATTTAATTGAACCAGTGCCCAAATGGACTCCGATTGAGCTAAAAATTTTCAGGGAGCCTATTATTGATGTTTTAAGATTAATGGAATTAGTTATAAGTGAAAATATTGAGGGAAACATATAGATCTTTTGAAAAAGTGCAAATGAACCGAAAAACTAAAATTTTGGTCTAAATCGGTTGGACCACCTCGGCTCAACCGATTCGATTCATTAGAGGACTATATAAAAAGAGAAATGGCTAGATTTCTCTAGAGAAATCCATCCAAAGTCGGCATCTCTCCTCCCTTTCAAAATCATATGATTTTGATCACTTCTCTCCTCCATTTTCTTCTCTTCTACTCCAATTTCTTCTCAAATCTTAGCTCCCTAACTAAAGTTCAACTCCTCTACAATCCTATAGCAGTGTGTGGAGTTCATTCGGTGCACTGGAAGTGGGTGAAATCAAGAGATCAAAGGTTAGGGTGAGTTTTTGGGTTCTTGATTCAAGGGTTTATAATTTATTTTATTGGTCCCTATAGTAGTTTTTAGGGCTGTAGAACACGTTTATGTTGTTAGATTTTACATTTCAGACTTGATTTTTAAGTTATGAGGATGTTTATATTCGGCCCATGTAGGAAATTAAGGTGAGGAGGAGATTTCTCAAGCTAAAGGGAAGGAAAAGCAACCCTAGAGCGCTATAGAGCTTGGAAAAGAGGTTTGTGGTTACTAAATCTACCTATTTCCTAATGTTTATATTGATTTTAGGGTTCTGTCTAAGGTTAGGTATGTGATAATGATGTGTTTAATTAAATCTAAGTTGATATTCATGTTTAGTGGGCTTAATGTAGTGTATAAACATGATTAAGTGAAATCAAATCAAAGTGGTATGAAAAGTGTAATAGTGACTGAATGGTATTCTTAAGAAACCATGATGTTTTAATGGGTTTTAAGGCATGAAATTCATGTTTATAACATGTTTAGCAAGGGTGCATGATTGACTGAAAAGAAGAATTAAAAGAAACCATAATGAATGAGTGAGTGTTATGGCCGAATGGTATAATGTGACTTTAAGTGAATTATATGATGAATATTGGCATATTGTGGACATTTGAGGAATGTATGACTTGAAATAAGTGTAATTAAGTGTCTAAGAGAATTTATAGTGCATGGTATAAAAATTTAAATGTTGGGCCGAATAGTATATAAGATTTTACATGTGTATGTTTTGATGGTATATGTGATTTAATGGTATGAAGTGACTATATATTGAAAAATAAGTGTATGTGCATAGTGGTAAGTGAAAAAGAGATGTATGATGAATTTTACATATTGACATAATGTGATACTTAATGAAATTTTGAGAAAATATTGCCCTTAGTAGTTATCTGGTAGTGAAATATAGTCCAGGATATAGATGGCTATCCACAGGGATTCCATACCGCGGTATGAGTCATGGCGACTCACTATTGATAAGCCGATTAGAGCTTATCACAGTATACAGTGCAATTCGGTGTATAAAATAGTGCAGTGCAGTGAAAATGGTCCTACTGGGATCGTTTTATAGTGAAATGGGTCTGTGGGGCCCATGTCCTGCATATCCGGTCAGTAGATTTTCTACCGAGTCCATACTAGGGGCATAAAGGTAAATATGTGTTAAAAATGATTAAAATAGTGAAATTGGTGAAAATGAGTGAAAACAAGACTAAAATGAAGTAAATAGAAATTTTAGATGTAAAACAATAATTTTACTAAAAGTTTATAAAAAGTGGTGAAAATAAGTTAAAAGGGTAAGTGGAAGGGTATAATGGTAATTTTAGTGAAATATAGTGTTAAAATAGTATAACAGTGAAAAATTGTTAAAATAGGGACTAAATGTAATTTGGTCAAATTGTAAGTTAAATAGTGGAAAATGAAGTAAAAAGGGTATAATTGCAATTAATTAAGTTAAATAAGGTTAATAGTGTAAAAATAGAATAAATAAGGGCATTTTGGTAATTATGTATAATTGTGAGGACATAATGTAATTATGGCAAAATATGGGATATAAATGGTATTTGTGTAATTGTGAGGACATAATGGTAATTAATGAAAAGAAAGGACATAATGGTAATTAGTGGTAAAGTTAAGGATATGAATGGAATTTAGTGTAAAGATTAGTGATAAAAATGTAATTAATGGTGAAATAAATAATTAAGTGAGGTAATGAAATAAATAGTGTAATTAAGTGAATAAAAGTGTAATTAAGTGATTAAATTCATAGTTATGTAATTAATTAAGTGATGAATTAAATAAACATGAGATTAATTAAGTGACTTAATAAGTGAAATAAATATAAATAACAATAAGTGAGAATAATAAGAACATGTGATCAAAGTATGTTAATTATATAGAAATACTTAGGAAATTTATAGATTGGTAACCACCACTGGGCATTCTAATGCTCAGCATGTAGTTGTTTTTGACTGCATGTAGGTACCCCATAGGACTGGAGTAGCATACCTCGGTATTTTGGTGGAGCAAGCTAAAGGAGCAGAAGTGGATTTTATTTTGTATATGTAATGGATAAATTGTGGCATGTATATACTTATTTAGTATTTGATGTTGAGCATGTAATGATGTTATATGTTATTTTATCTGTGTGGATTATTTTTTGATTGTGTGATGAAAGGCGGATGGGAAATGTATGGATATAGGATGATATTGTTGTTATGCCCTTGCCGGGGCTGTGGAAATTTCAATTTGCAGGTTTGGGTAGTGCAATTTACAAGCCGTTATATTGCCGAAATTTATACCAAATGAATAGTAAATAAGACAGTTATAGGTCATTGGTAACTAAATAAATGCAAATGCAAATGTTAAGGGGTATGTAAAGTGAATAAGTGAATAAACTGTTAAGTGAACTTAGTGTTAATAAATATGAGTGTAGAAAAAAAAATTGACCCGTAATTTCATAAGTGAATGACAGTTAACCGATCATGGTAATCGCACAGTATCGCTAAGTCGGCAGTATAAGTATAGGGTATAAGGGTGTTACATTTATTTTGGTATCAGAGCAAAGGTTTAGGCTATTCTAAGATTCGGAGTGGGGACTATTAAGTGACTGTATATACTTGCCAATGGAAGTGAATATTTTTTTATAGTACTGATGTATGCTTGCTCCTAGTTATAGTGATCAAATGGCGTCCAATCAAAGCTATAGTGTTGGGGATGGTGAGAGTGGAGCCTTGGCTATTGTAGGTCGAGCTGAGACTCCACGACAGCATTCGACTTCTTCAGTGCCACCTCCTCCACCTCAACCTGAGTTTTTGACTATGATGACGGACTACATTAGACACTGCATATTGAGATGGAACACCATCTCAGGGACAGGGCCGAGCAGCAGGCCATGCTTATGTAGTGAGGGCCCGTGATCAGGAGAATGCTCCAGATGTGATAGTAGGTAAATTTTCTCTATTTTCTGATTCAGTGTATGCACTTATAGATCCCGGGTCCACACATTCATATATCAGCACAGACATTGCATTGAGAAATGGGTTAAATAGTTCTTCTTTAGACCGTGATATCCTAGTGAGCAACCCTTTGGGTCACAGTGTGATAGTGAATCGAGTGTATATAAATTGCCCCATCAGTGTTCAGGATTGTGTTTTCCCCGCTAATTTGATTGAACTCCCCTTCAAAGAGTTTGATGTTATATTTGAAATGGATTGGTTAGCCACTCATCATGTGATGGTTGACAGTAAAAGGAAGAGAGTGACTATTAAGACTTCAGATGGTCGAGAAATAACAGTGGTGGGCCAAAGACCCGATTATCTATCTAATGTGATCTCGGCCACAGCAGCAAAGCGGTTGATTAGAAAAGGTTGTGAGGCATATTTATGCTATGCAGTGGAAGCAAAGAAGGGGACGCCTAATCTATCAGATGTGCCTATAGTGTGTGAGTTCCCCGATGTATTTCCAAAAGACCTTCCAGGCTTGCCACCTAATCGAGAGATTGAATTCTCCATTGATGTAGCGTCAAGAACTGCACCAGTTTCCATTGCTCCATATAGAATGGTGCCAGCAGAGTTAAAAGAATTGAAGATTCAGCTACAAGAATTGCTTGTAAAAGGCTTAATAAGGCCTAGTGTATTGCCATGGAGAGCTCCAATGTTGTTTATGAAAAAGAAAGATGGAACTCTTCGATTGTGTATTGATTACAGGCAGTTGAATAAATTGACAATCAAAAATAAATATCCATTGCTACGCATTGAAGAGTTGTTTGATCAATTGAAGGGTGCATGTGTGTTTTCCAAGATTGACTTGAGATCGGGCTACCATCAGTTGAAAATTAAAGAAGCAGATGTGCCCAAGACAGCTTTTCGCACTAGAGATGGACACTATGAGTTCTTAGTGATGCCTTTTGGACTTATGAATGCACCAGCTGCTTTTATGGACCTCATGAACAGAATCTTCCACCCATATTTAGATCAGTTCGTAGTGGTCTTTATTGATGACATTCTGGTGTATTTAAAGACTCCAGATGAGCATGACAAGCATTTGAGAATTGTTTTGCAGACTCTCAGAGATAGGAAGCTGTATGCCAAGTTCAGCAAGTGTGATTACTGGTTGAATGAAGTGTCCTTCCTTGGACATATGGTGTCAGTAGAAGGTATTAAAGTGGATCCTAAGAAGATTGAAGCAGTGTTGCAGTGGAGAACACCCAGGAATGTCGCTGAAATTAGAAGTTTCTTGGGTTTAGTAGGCTAATACAAAAGGTTTAATAAAGGATTATGAATGTTTCATTGATTATCATCTAGGGAAGGCTAATATAGTGGCTGATGCACTTAGTAGAAAGTTCATGGCAGTATTGAAAGCTGTGAATGTGAAGCTTGATGTAGCTGACAGTGGAGCATTGATAGCTGAATTACAAGTCAAGCCCGATTTGATGCAGCAGGTTAAAGCCGCACAAAAGCAAGATGACAAATTGATGGCAGTGATAGATCGAGTGAAGAATAGTAGCAGTGATGATTATACAGTGGCCCTAGATGGTAGTGTATATTACAAACAAAGGTTATGTGTGCCAAATCAACTAGAATTAAAGAAAAGTATCTTGACATAAGCGCACCACAATAGTTTTGCTATGCACCCAGGGGGTAAGAAGATGTATCAAGATTTGAAGATGCATTATTGGTGGCTAGGAATGAAGCGGGATGTATCAGATTTTGTGGGTAAGTGTCTGATATGTCAGCAAGTGAAAGCTGAACACCAAGTGCCATCCGGGTTACTTCAGCCTATCATCCACACCCGAATGGAAGTGGGACCGAGTGACAATGAATTTTGTGATTAGGTTGCCTCTCACCCGAAGGAAGCATGATGCAATTTGGGTGATTATCAACAGACTTACTAAATTCGCCCATTTCTTACCAGTGAGGATGGATTTTCCATTGACTCGACTGGCAGAATTATATATCAATGAGATAGTGAGATTGCATGGAGTACCCACCTCCATCATTTCAGACAGAGATCCTCGCTTCACTTTCCAGTTTTGGAAAAAGTTTCAGGAAGCTTTGGGTACCAGATTGCACTATAGTACTGCATTTCACCCACAGACAGATGGGTAATCAGAGAGAGTGATTCATATTTTGGAAGATATGCTTAGATGTTGTGTGCTTGAGTTCAAAGACAATTGGTAAAGATACTTGCCCTTAGCAGAATTTGCATACAACAACAGCTATCAGTCAAGTATTAAGATGGCCCCGTATGAAGCTTTGTATGGCAGGAAGTGCAGGACTCCTTTGTGTTGGATAGAATTAATTGAGAACAAGCTAGTGGGGGTGGATTTGATTAGAGAAACCGAGGAAAAGGTTAAAGTGATCAAGCAGCGACTGAAAGAAGCTAGTGACAGATAGAAATCTTATGCTGACTTGAAGAGAAAAGACATAGAGTTCCAAGTGGGTGATAAAGTGTTTTTAAAGGTTTCTCCATGGAAGCGAATTCTCAGATTTGGGAAGAAGGGTAAGTTGTCACCCAGATTCATTGGGCCATATGAAGTGATTCAACGAGTGGGACCAGTGGCATATCGGCTAAAGCTTCCACAGGCCTTGGAAAAGATCCATGATGTGTTCCTTGTATCGATATTAAGGGGATATTGATCTGCTCCAAGCCATGTGATTAAACTAGAAGAAGTGCAAGTGCAAGCTGACCTGACTTATGAAGAATACCCAGTGAAGATTTTAGCTAGAGAGGTCAAACAGCTGAGAAATAAGCAAATTCCCTTAGTGAAAGTGCTCTGGAATCATCATAATGTGGAAAAAGCGACATCGGAGCCTGAAGCAACCATGCAACAGCAGTATCCACAGCTTTTCCATTCAAGTAAATTTCGAGGATGAAATTTTTTTTAAGGGAGGTAGAATTGTAATGGCCCAAATACTAGTTTAGAAGTGTCAGTGTATTATTCCAGTGTTACCATGATAATCGCAGTGTCAAACAGTGTAGTGAGTGAGTTTGCCATTGTCAAACTTCAGTCTTAAGTGTGTTAAAATTATAGTGATTCCGGGTCAGGAGACATCGGGGTGGCTATACAGCGAACTCGGCTGTCCGGCGTCCGAGAAATTCTAATTTTGCAAAAATGATCTGTGGGTCGTAAGGAGTCTAGTGGTCAAATCGGAACTGAAAACGGAGCTAAAACAACCTCCGAAAGTCATTCTCAAGTTAGCCTTCGGTTCGGTTAAATTTTAACCGGGGTTTGACCGAGGTTTGACCAAGGGGTTATGAGAGGCTTATGTGGCCCAATAGAATTTCAGTGTGTTAAATAATGTAATGGAAGTGATTTATGTGAATTTTGACAGCTTTAGAGTTGTATTTTACTGCAAAAGGAAAATTGAACGAATAGGACCGGTTTAAGTGAACTAGTGCCCAAATGGACTCCAATTGTGCTGAAAATTTTTAGGGAGCCTATTTTTGATGTTTTAAGATCAATGGAATTAGTTAGAAGTGAAAATATTAAGGGAAATGTATAGATCCTTTGAAAAAGTGCAAATGAACAGAAAAATCAAAATTTTGGTCTAAATCGGTCAGACCACCTCGGCTGGACCGGTTCGGTTCATTAGAGGACTATATAAAGGGAGAAATGGATGGATTTCTGAAATGGATGGATTTCTTTAGAGAAATCCATCCAAAGTCGGCATCTCTCCTCCCTTTCAAAACCTTATGGTTTTTCTCACTTCTCTCCTCTATTTTCTTCTCTTCTACTCCAATTTCTTCTCAAATCTTAGCTCCCTAACTAAAGTTCAGCTCCTCTAAAATCCTATAGTAGTGTGTGGAGTTCATTTGGTGGACTGGAAGTGGGTAAAATCAAGAGATCAAAGGTTAGGGTGAGTTTTTGGGTTCTTGATTCAAGGGTTTATAATTTATTTTATTGGTCCCTATAGAGGTTTCTAGGGCTATAGAACACGTTTATGATGTTAGATTTTACATTTTAGACTTGATTTTTAAGTGATGAGGATGTTTATATTCGGCCCATGTAGGATATTAAGGTGAGGAGGAGATTTCTCAAGCTAAAGGGAAGGAAAAGCAACCCTAGAGTGCTATAGGGCTTGGAAAAGAGGTATGTGGTTACTAAATCTACCTATTTCCTAATGTTTATATTGATTTTAGGGTTATGTCTAAGGTTAGTGTGACGCATGCCGAACCTCACGGCCTTCCAAAAGCCCGCTTCAGGGCGATCAGGAAAGGTTCATAAAACTTGTAAGGTATTTACAAGTGCGTCTATTTTGGGCAACAATGAGGTTTCTTGGAGTCGCCACCCAATAGAACATTGGGAAGGGTCGTCTAGCCTTATCGAGCCTAAGATGGCGCATGCATATCCATCTTGAGCTAGCTAGAGGGATCTTGGAGGCCTTATCCTCTACTCCCCTAGAGCCTAGGATTGTATATTTAAGCCTTTTGGTGGGACTCAAGAGGTGTCTTGGAAGTCCTAGACCTCTCGCCTCTTTGAGTCCCAAAGACCAGAGTGAGTTCGGGACTTCTCATTTATTCGTACTTTGAATAATTTTACAATTATGTTTTGAATTTATGATTTCGCCAACTTTCCACATGATGCATTTTATTAAAGCGCAAATCATTCACATCCAAAGCGGTAAATAGAAGCAAGAATCAAGATAAAGTGTTCGAAATAAATTACAATAACACTAGGAGCGGAATACAACTCCCATTTATAAAAGTGCGATACATGCATAAAACGGGATATTCATTAGAATGAGGACTTTGGTCCTACCATGCATATTCATTACAAAAATGGTTTTTTATGAAGTGTCAATTTTTTTGGCTGAAATGGGACATTGGTCCACCATTTTTGGGAAAATCTCCAAGTTTAATTGTTAAAAAAACCTTTGGTCCTTTTTACCTTAACGATATTAAAACCATTTCCATAACAACATAAATACAAGGTAAGGGTAGAAAAATGAACCCGAATCGAGATCCGCAGGATGGCGCAACCAGCATCTCTCACAACTCCAACTTTCAATGGTCAGAAAAGAACTCACCAGGATAAACACGTTAGCAAAAACGTGAATAAAAACAAAAATGAGAAAATTCTAACAGTAATAAGTTAAGAGATAGGATTTTATGAGATAAAAAAATGAGAATTTTGCCTAGGGACGGCTACCTGGATCGTGCCAGTGGCTGTCCCTAGTGAGGGGAAAACAAATCCAAAAAAAACCTCTTAAATCTTTTGTAAAAAAAGATAATGAAGTATATATAGAAATCAATGTAAATCAAATTAAATTATACAAATGTTAATCCAGAATGTTTACCCTCGGATTTTACCTTTTAGGGTGGATGTCGAATGATTTTGTCCCCATGTGCCTCGCAAGGATCAAAAGAAGAATCAGATCAAAGAAAGAAAATTTATGTTATTCTTTCCTTGAAAATTTATCTTATTCTTTCCTTGAAAATTTAGTTCTCCCCAGATCTTACTAGAAACCTTTCACTCAATATTTTCAAGCAGCAAACTAGGGTATTCTCAATATCAAGCTCAAAATAAGGTAGCCCATAAAAATTCAATTATTCCCAGATTGTTTTGTTTTGGTCCATGATCTTGGTTCTCAACTTCCTGGAAAAGATCTTGTTTTTGGATTTGATGCATTGTTTCAACTTTCCGAAGCTACATATTCATCCTGCTGGACTCCGTTATAAAAAACATTTTCAGCCCTATACTACCACACCAACCTTGTTTGTTGTCCAAAGCCCAAGCCCATTCCAAGACCTCCAAACCCAACTTGAAACTTATTGTTGTGCCACCTCTCACACATATTTTATAACTAAACACCCTAACCCTTTATGGACTCGTCCTAAATTCTTTGTTGCCGTACCCTTCAAAAAATCTGAAGATGCCAATCTAACAAAAGCCACCAATCCTGGTATGACTCCAGATGACTTTGCCTTAGCCCAAGAAGAATCTGTTCAATTGTTTGCCCAAAACCTCATTTATCCCACAAAGTCAGATTGGGCTTATCAAGCCTTTTATATGAACAAACACGCAGAGCAAATTCGTGGAAAAAAAAGGCTTGTCATTGATTACACTCCTCTCAACCCTTTCCTTAAAGATAATAAGTATCCCTTACCTAATATATCTTCAATATTTCCTTTTCTTCATGATGCCCGCATCTTTTCAAAGTTTGACCTTAAAGCTGGATTTTGATAGCTTGGCATTGGACCACAAGATAGACCCAAAACCACTTTTTGTATTCCCAATTTCCATTACCAATGGACTGTCATGCCTTTTGGTCTCAAAACTGTGCCTTCAATATTTCAACAATCCATGATCCTTGTTTATGAACCTATCTTATCATTTGCCTTGGTTTATATTGATGATGTTTTGATCTTTTCACTAGATGCCCTTACGCATCAAAAACTTGTTCAATAGTTCATAAATTTAACCAAAGATCATGGTATTATGTTGTCTCCTTCCAAGATGGTTATGGCTAATGAAGAAATTGATTTCTTAGGAATGCATTTCCTTAATAGTACATACCAACCTCAGCCCCACTTGGCCAAAGAACTCCTCAAATTTTCCGACAGTCACCTGAAACATTAACAAATTCAACAGTTACATGGTATTACAAATTATATTCGCCAGTTTATTTCACATTTCAGTACAATGGCAAAACCTTTGAACTAACTTTTGAAAAAGCATCGTCCAACTTGGATGGCCATTCACACATGTTCAGTCAAGAAAATAAAAGCTGTCACTCAACATTTGCCATTTCTTCATATCCATTCCACTGGAAAAAGGATTCTGCAAATAGATGCTAGTGATGAGTGTTGGGGTTCAATCCTCCTTGAAGAAAAAGACAACATACGTCACATTTGTGGTTATGCAAGTGGACAATTCAAAGAATCTAAATGCCATTATCATTCAACCTTTAAAGAGGTCTTAGCTGTCAAATATGGCATACGAAGATTTGAATTTCATCTGATTGGTCACCACTTTACAGTTGTCATGGACTGTTCATCATTTCCTAAGATGCTTTCCTTCAAAGGTAAGTCTAAACCACATCATCAACTTCTTCGATGGGTAGAATGCTTTAGCAAGTATAACTTTGAAGTTGAAAATATAAAAGGAAAGAAGAACCTTATCCCTGATTATCTTTCCAGACCACCTAAGTAGGATACCTTTACTCCTATTATCCTCTTTACCATTGTTTTACATGATGAATCGTTTCAAACCAAACCCCAATCCCAGAAAGAACTATAGTCCCCTTTACCACCAACCAGCTACAAAAAAGGAATCTAATCCTCCCTGTTGCTCCCTTACCTCTCCTGGACATATCAAACTATTTGCTACTCATCACCTATTCCATTTCCTACATCTTTTCTCCATCCACAGAAATGTTCCACCTATTGAAAATTTTTTCCACATTGACCAGTCTTGTCCATTCTCTTCAAGGTTTATTAAGATTCTCCTCGCTTTGAGGAAGAAATTTGGTTTCTTTAGTGTCTTTCTGTACTTCACACCCATGCTATCCTTTTCCCACTAGTTAAGATTTATGCAATGCTCACTGATCCTAAAAAGCATGATTCCCTTCATTGGCAATTTCTAAAATGGTACGCTCCTCTCTCCTGGTGGCACCATGAATTTCTTTCAAAAACCCAAACTCTACAGTTATGGCAAAAACTTCAATCACAAGCAAGGAATTATTCAGTCATCTACTTTTTCACCCGACCTTATGTTTGGAATCGTTCTCAAATTTCCATTTGGACGCAACCACAAGCTTTTTATTGGCAGACATTTGACAATCCTGATACTTTCTCAGATCCAACTGAAAAATACCACCTCTATCAAATGCTCTGTGAATTCAACAATGTTGATCCATCTTCTTTGAACCCTCCAGTACTTAACATTGCTGAGTCATCCCTTCAGCCAAATTATCTGTATTCACTATTCTAGGATTCCTAGGATCCAAACTTTACTTTGAGTCTTCCAAATAAGGATCCTACCACTCACGACTATTTGTCAAAATTCAATCATGAATCACAACAAAAAGAACAAGACAAAGGAAAAGCAAAGACAGAACTTGATTTGACTCCACATCTTGCTACTCATGATTCAGATCCAGAAGACAAAAATATGTCCCCATCTCATGAGCCCATCAATCAGAGCCACAAAGATTAAAGCTACTTTATTAAAGTATCTTTATCAAAGTATCTTTCGTAAAAGTAATTTCGAAAAATGTGTTAATACTTATCTTGTAAAAAGGTGTGCTAGTGGATGCTTATGTAAGAAATGATGCAAGCTTTCTCTAAGAAAGCTTTATATAAGGATGTTGTAATCTCCTAAGTAGTAGCTTTAAAAAAAAGAATAAGATTTCCTAACGTGTTCTTCTAAATTCTCTTTTTTTTTTTTTTTCCATTACTTATTTCTTAAAACTTCATTGAGGGATCCTGCTATTAATCTCAGGTATTATGAATCTTGATGTTTTGCCAAAGAGGATTGTCCACCAGTAGGCAAGGAGTGCCGTTTATTTGGATAGTCATAGTTGGCTTCATCATCGATTCATGATATTATGAATCTAGATGTTTTGCCTAAAAGGATAGTCCACCAGTAAGGAAGGAGTGCCATTTATTTTGACAGTCATAGTTGGCTTCATCATCGATTCATAATATCTGGGTAATTAGTATCAGACCCTTTTCTCAATTGTTGTTTCAAGTTACGGTAATGGTAGAGAAACTATTACGACTTCTTATTCATGTCTGTTATCATATCTCCTTCTTCTATTTATCTCTCTCTTAAACCAGAAACTACCCAGAAACTAAACTATCGCTATGAACTGAATTTCCTAGATGATACTGAAAAGATCCAAGACTCTAATCTCCCTTTTCTCAACCCCTATGATACTTTTGTTAAAAAACGTTCCAAAATTCTCTCTGGAATTAAAACTCTTGTCCGTCAACCAAAATCACAGGTTAAAGAATATGTCCAGTCTTCTTCCTTTAACCAATGCCCTATAAAAGCTACTGGTCAAGAGTAGTTCATCACCCTTGAAATGCCTTCTGAGTTTATTCCTGTTTGGCTTAGGCTAGGTTTAACCCATACTCATTTTGGAGCTATTCGTCTTGTTGTTAATTATCATGGTCGAAAAGGTCTTTCTGTTATTGCTCAGACCGCTTTTCTTGATTCCAGATATTTGGAATTTCCCCAAGCTATTATTGGCACAGTCCAAACATCCCTGAATGCTGGAACTATTATGTTCACTTTTTATCCTATTTTCAATATGAGGTTAGAGGATCCTCATCTTCTGAAAAATTTTAAAGTTCAAATTCAAATTACAGGAGCTGAGCAAATTCAAACTACTGATGTGGCTACCTTGCACTACCAGATGATTTATCATGTCCAGAACCATGCTCTGGATATGACTTTTCCTTGTTCAAATGATGCCTTATTGATCATTGATGATTCTATCCAAGTCCTAACTTGTGTTCAGATTCCCAAGCAGCTTACAAAAGAGGAATTATTGCAATACTTTCCACAATCATGGCTTACTAACTATGAAAGGATCTATTAGCAGAAAAAACCTGTTCAATCAACTCAACCTATCTTTATCAAAAAGAAAGATGGTATAGTTAAAACAAGGTTTATTTGTCCTAAACCAGACCAGACTGAATCTTCTACTTCTTCTTTGTTTTCCACGCAGTTTATGCTTCAATCTCTCTCTTCTCTTCAGCAAGAAAAAATTCCTATTGAAGCTTTTGATACCACTGGTAATCCCATCTATGCTTATAAAAGAGATGGCCACTGTTATTGGGATAAATTTGATTGTGATGATTGTTATGAAGCTTCTCTTGAGGTTGAGTTAGATGATGATGAGCACAAGCAACGAAGAAGAGAAACTGAAAAGAAAGTTTCTTCTGAGGCTCTCTTATAAGAGCATCTTGATGAAGATGATGATCCTTCTATTGGACTCCTTAGACAACCTTCTAGCAAATATGATTATGCTGTCTAATACACTGCATCACCATCTTATAACCCACCTTTACCCTATAAATCACTACCTAAACTCTTAAAAAACCACCCTCAATCTTATTTAACTTCTCCTTTAATCTGGAAACCTAAACCTGTTCAGCAACCACCTGTTGTATATATGTATTAACCCACTGGTACATATACTGATGAATTCCCCATTCTTCAAGAAACCACAAACCCAAACACAGAAGTCCATACTATTTCCTTTGTCAAATCTACTGGAGTATCCGTTGAAGGAACCCCCAGATCTTACTGGAAACCTTTCACTCAAAATTTTCAAGCAACAAACCAGGGTATTCTCACCATTAAGCTCAAAATAGGGCAACCCATAAAAATTCAATTATTCCCAGATTATTTTATTTGAGCCCATGCTCTTGGTTCTCAACATCGTAGAAAAGATCTTATTTTTGGATATGATTCATTATTCCAACTACCCAGGCTCTATATTCAACCTACTGGACTCCGTTATAAAAACCATTTTCAACCCTATACTACCACAACAACCTTGTTTGTTATCCAAAGCCCAAGCCCATTCCAAGAACTCTAAACCGAACTTGAAACTTATTTTTGTGCCACCTCTCACACAGATTTTCTAACTAAACACCCTAACCCTTTTTAGACCCATCCTGAATTCTTTATTACCTTACCCTTAAAAAAATCTGAAGATGCCATTCTAATAAAAGCCACCCATCCTTGTATGACTCCAGATGACTTTGCCTTAGCCCAAGAAGAATGTGTTCAATTGTTGGCCCAAAACCTCATTGAGCCCACAAAGTCAGATTGGGTGTAACAATCCAAATTGGGCCTAGTCAGAATCTACATGATAAGTCAGAATATTTAGAGTATTTTCGTAATTTGAGTAAGAGAAAATTTGGATTATAAGGATTTTATTCTAATGAAATTTAATTAAGTATGTAAGAGGAGAAATTATATAGTGTGCTTGTAATGTATGGTGTTAGGATGTAAGTGGGTTAAGGGATTTTCTTGTGTGGTTTATGTGTGTATGGTGCCCTAGATGTAAGTGGTTTTTCAAAAATGTTGTGGTATAAGTCAAGTTTGGTGCCATGGAGATATTTATGTAAGGGATGCTTGTGTGTGTTTTGTGTATGGTGTAAAGAGGGAGTAAGTCAAAGATTGGATGAGGGAACCATTAGGAGAGTGACACATGGCTTTGGGTTGGTGAGCATTAATTGAAAAGGAAGAGAGAGGTAGGGAGGGCAGTTTTGGATGAAGCTTCCCATGGAAGCTGCCCCTCACCCTTGTTTTCCAATTTTCCCGTCCCTTTCTCTCTCTTACTTTCCTTTCTAGCTCTCATCCATTCTCTCTTGTGTTCTCCTTGAGCTTTGGGTTAGAATTTCTGAGTTTTTGAGCTGAGTTCTTGGAGGTAAGTGCTTGGGGTTTGAGTTGGGTTACCTCATCTCTTTATTGTTCTTTGATTTCTGGTTTTAAAGTGTGAGTTTATGGTTTGATTTAAGTGTGTTGTAGTTCTATTTTGTGTAAGAATCGAAAGAGAGAAGAAAGAGCAATGGCAAGGATAAAGTGGTGTCTTGAAGAGTTGAAGATTGAAGCTTCATTTCCAGGTTTGGGAGCTGTGTTTTTGAGTGTGTGTGTTTGGAAGTTTGTTCTTTATTGTGATGAGTTTTGAGTTATGCCCTAGTTCTCATTTGGATTGAATGTGTATTTGTGTTTTCAAATTCTTGATGTTTTGAGTGTTTAGGTTGGGTAAATGCATGTGTGCAACGTGTAATGAATATGAGTGAGATGTTAGTGATATAGTGAGGATGCCATTTGTTTTGGGAAAACATGAACATGTTATGTAAACTAAATGTTAGATTTAGTTTTGTAGGCATCCATGATGAATCGATGTTTGATTATTGTGAAAAATGTGTTTATGTGGCTTTGAGAATGTTGCGATGAGGTATTAGTGGCTTGAGGTAAGTGTTTGTGCATGATTGAATGAGTGTTTGAAGGTTTGTGTGGGAACAAGTGCTGGAAGTGCAGACTTTGGGCAAATCAAGGTTCTGTCGCGAGAGCGATAGAGTGCGGATTTGGCCCTTTGTTCTTGGAGAGCCCTCTGTCATGATCGCGACGTTATCGCGACTGCAATAGAGACCTCGGTGGCCGAATCCTCTGCGTGAGCATGCTACCAAGCGTGCACGTGAGGAGGAAGGAGCTGGTTTATGTTGCGATTGCGACGTTGTCGCGAGCGCGACAGAGCTCGGTTTTATGTGAATCTGCCTAGTGTGCTTCATCGCGAGCATGCCTTCTGGCGCGAGCTCGCGAGGAGGTACCCCGTGCTCTGTCGCGATCGCGACAGAGGCCCTTCCTGCCTGCCCTATTTTCTGAATGTGATTCTTTTGTTCCACTTTTCACGGTTTCTCACTATTGCATGGTACATGATCGAGTTTATGTCTTATTGACCTGTTTATACTCGTATCGTTGTAATGAATTAATGTGATGTTGGGTTTTGATCTGAGCTTTGTGTAGTAAGTGTTGTGATCATTGATTGAGTGGTTGAGCCTGAAGTGTCAGGGTAGTGGATAATTAAGCATGCTTAAGAAGGGGTTTGTGAGTGCAGCTGCCCGTGTCCACCCCGTTTGGGCGAAGCGGTCGACCTCCGAAATGGTCATCTTTCATGTAGTGATAAAATGTTTTGAGACTCCGGTCTCTCACGCTACCTTCAGGTATTAAAACTATTTTTGAGGCTTCAGTCTCCATGCCGTGTTCCGGTATCCTCCACCTTTGAAATTCAGGCTATTGTTTAAAGTGTTTGGCATTGGGTCAGTGAAGTGATTTGATTATTGCATGATTGTGTTCATGGTAGTTGCTTCGTGCTTTCTGTTCTAAATTTATATCTTACATAGTGTTTCTCGATATTATATATATACTTCTGCCCTCTGGTACTTAATGAATTCTGTATGTTTTTGCTATATCTTGTATAGTGTTCTGTTGTGTTTTGTTTCCTCCCCACTAAGCGTTATCGCTTAGCATGGGTTCTTGTCCCGTGTAGGTGACAGGTTTTTTTTGGGAGCTTGCTCGTGTCGCACATCTGTAAGTCGGCCACATAGGAGTAGAGTTGTTTTTTTGTTATCTCCTCCTGTAATTCTTTTTGTATGTAGTATTTTTGTATAGTGGCTCTTATAACTCTTTGTAAGGTTTATGATGTAATATTGTGGACTGTTTATAACTCTATATTTTGATTATATGAGATTTATGTTCTGCCTTTATTATTATTCTTAGTGAATGCTTCTGCTTAGCGCATGTATACGTGTATGTGTGAATGTCCCACCCCAATTGTCCCCTAGTAGAATGAGCCTGTCTGTCTATTTGTGTGGGTAAGCATTCGCATGTGTTCGGCATTTCATAAGGGTATTTTAGTAAAATGTATGTTCTTGGGGTTTTGTTAGTATATGGATGCATACATGGCATTAGTGTGTTAATTAATTGAGAAATAATTGTGAGCACTTGAGCATACCATATTAGGGTGTTTTAAGTTGGGACATGTTTGTGTACATTTACTCATACCATTGTAGGGTGTATTTAATTGAGATTACTTTGGGTGTGTGTAATACATGTTAGTTTGGATGTGAGTGGTTAGCTTCACAAATTAGAATTAGACACATACTTAGGGCAAAGAAAAGAAAAAGAAAAGGGAATGAGAGAAAGGAAATTCAGATTTACGTTTCTTTCTTTTCTTCTCATTACCCTCTTCTTCTTCTTCATCTCCCTTACTCTAAGCATTGTGGTGTGGATTCAAGTTGGAATTGGTGGAGTTAATCTCTCTTTGCATCTTTTGTTGGTAAGTAACTGCATTTCCTTAATTTTCTTTCCATTTACTTTATCTTCTTCTTCTTCCTTGAGCTTAGGTTTAACTTAGGGTTTTGCATGTTGGATATTTGTGTTTAGTTGAGGCTCCTCGTGATCCAAAGGGTAAAGAGGTTGCTGGACCTAGTGGAGCTAAGTGATAGAAGCTTAGATTTCAGGTTTGGGAATATTTGCTTATGATTTGTATGATTTTGAGTTTACTGTAAGTTTCTAGGGTTTATGTTCTTGATGAACTTGATTGCATATATTCTTGATTTGGTTGATTAAATGTTGAAACTGGGTAGTATATATGTTGCTTATATTGTTTGGGATGTGTTCCAGAAGGTAAGAACAGGTTTGATTGGTTTTGAATCAAATTTGGGATTGATTTCTGTATTCTGGAAAACTGGAAATCGAGTTACTGTAGAAATCCCGTTTTCCAGATTTTGAGTCGCGTGACTAGCCAAGGAAGAGAGGGCAAGTCACGAGACGTGACTTCCAGTCATGACTCGTGACCTGCCAGGGGAAAGCCAGTCACGAGTTGTGATTGCCTATCACAATGCGTGACCGGCCTTGAGGAAGGCAGTCACGAGACGTGACTCCCCGTCACGCCTCGTGACCGGCCTAATAAAAGGCATGTCGCGTGATCGGCTGAAGAGAGAAGCAAGTCACGAGACGTGACGTCCAGACACGTCGCGTGACCTGCGTGAGCGCCGCGTGATCTGCGAGATCACGTCACGTGATCTGCGAGGGACGAAGCAAGTCACAAGGCGTGACCCTCAGTCACGACTCGCGACCTGCCTTGTGAGGAGGCCAGTCATGAGTTGTGATGCCAGTCACGCCTCGTGACCAGCCAACCTTTCTCCGTTCAGCCCATATTTCAAAAATTTCCCAGTTTTTAACTCAGAAATGAATTTAGTATTTCTTCTGAATGGACTCTACTGCTGTGTGATGCATGTAATACTTTTAAATGCTTCGATATGCGTAATACCATGATTTTTCTGATGTTTGTACAAGATATTCTGTTATTTGATTTGAGTGACGCATAGCCTGCTAGAGTCAAGTAAGTGGATAGTTAGGCATCCCCATTTGGTTCCTCGCGAACCCTTTTCTGTATTGGATCTTGTTTAAGGTCCCTTTTGAAAATATCTGTGAAAGTTAAAGTATAATGGTTTAACCGATTTGTACCCGTAATGTACTGTCTGTAATCGGCTCGTACCCGGAAAGTACTGTCTGTATACTCGTTATCCACTACCTAGAGTCAGCAGGTGTTCTTTGAATGTTTATTTGAACTGCTCTGATATGATTTGGCTATAAATGGATTATCTGAATAAGTATATCGATGTAATGTATATCGAATTATTTCTGAATGAATATGATTATGAAATACTGAATGTATGGCTTTATTATATGAGCATGTTTATATGGATTATGTTTTAGCCTTTGCATATTGTCCTTGTGAATGTGAATTGCCTTGACGACCATTGTGAATGGCCGTCCATTATTTATGTGTGTTTCCCCACTAAGTGTCTATCGCTTAGCACGGTGTTTTTACCCGTGCAGGTGCGGAAGGAGTTTGATTCGAAAGTCGCCGTTATCAAGCCAACACAGGAAGTTTTTAGTGTAGGGCTCCTTTTGTATAGTTGATGATTCTTTTTGTATAGAACTCTCATGTATCAGCTTTCGGTTTTGTAATTATATTTTGGACATGTAATATTATTTATATCAGCTAGTTGATCAGATCATTATTGTAATAGTTTATTATAGTAATGCATGATCAGCTTTTGCTTCCTGCATGTAAAGTTTTTAATTATTCTGTAATTTTGAATGTATGTTTATGAATGGATGTATGTTTTGCTTTGCTATTGTTTGGTGACACCTTGACTCATACGACATCTCACTCCTTATCGGATGGGATCGCCTACGTGTGGGAAGGGGGTGTTACAGTTTGTGGTATCAGAGCATAGGTTTAGGCGTTTCTGGGTGTTGTTGTGATTGTTCTGAGTTTCTTAGATGTGTATGTGTCTAGATCTGTGTTGGCTGATGCGGTTGTTTCTTGTTTGTTTAGATGGCTTCTAATTCTGTTCGTGGATCACTTGAGGAATCCGCCGAGAGTGTGAATCCTCCAGTTGTGGATCCATCTGTTTCTGTTACTGTGTCGGCTCAGCATGCTAGGGTCCAGCCCGAGGCCGCAACCATGCCTTTTGAGGCTATGTTCAGACTGCATCAGGACATGGCTAGGGTTTTGGAGAGAGTGACTGCTCCTAGAGCACCTATGGAAAATTTGAGAAGGGCAGGAGTTGAAGATTTTTATGGCACTGGTTTGAACGAATCTGAGTTGGCTGAGAGATGGTTAGATAAAGTAAAGCGTGCTTTGAGAGAGATTCGGTGTCCTCCCGACCAGCAGGCAGAGTGTGCATTAGTTCTATTGCAAGGGTCTGCATTTGAATGGTGGGAATTGGTTTGCAGGCATCCTCAGCTACCGGATCCGATTACCTGGGAGTTCTTTGAGGGTGAGTTCACAAAGAAGTACATTACTCAGACTTATAGAGATTCGATATGGGTGCAGTTTTTGAGTTTGAAGCAGAGGGCTTTGTCTGTAGCTGAGTATGAGAAAGAGTTCAATAGGTTATCTCGCTATGCCCCACGTGGAGTTATGACTGATGACTTTAGATGCAAGCATTTTGAAGCGGGGTTAAATGAGTCTTTGAAGATTGCTTTGATTTCTCTGATGTGCATACCTGGGGTCAGTTATTATCAGATTGTAGAGGCTGCTGTGAGAGCTGAGTTATCAGAGACTGTCTTGAGAGAGAGAGCTCAGAGGAGGAACTCTTCTCGTGGAGGATCTTCATCGGGTAAGAGATCTAGGAACCCACAGGACGAGTCATCTTCTGGTCCGGCTTCTAGAGGTAGAAGACAGGGTTCTGCAGCTGTGTCAGGTTCTGGTAGGGGAGGTAAATCTGATGCCATACGTGTTTGTGAGAATTGCAGCAAGGCTCACCGGGGTGAGTGTAGGTGGCTCACTGGTGGATGTTTAGATGTGGGAGCACTGAGCACCGTGTGGCTAGTTGTCCCCAGTCGATTGAGGATTCAGGACCTCAAGGAGGAGCTAGTAGGGTTGGTTCGAATGCTTCTCAGGCTACCCGTGGTAGAGGCCGAGGTTGAGGTAGAGGTGGTCGGCATAGAGATGGAGCTGCTTCTGAGACTGTTGAGCGTCCTCCTCAGGGTGTCGTTAGAGCCTATGCCATGAGAGCCAGAGATGAGCAGGATGCGCCTGATGTTATTGCTGGTAAGTTCCTACTCCATGACACTGAGTTATATGCTCTAATTGATCCTGGTTCCACACACTCATATTTGTGCACAGATAAAATTGTTGAGAAGTTGCATTCAGTTGATCAGTTAGATTATGAGATTTGTGTGACCAGTCCATTAGGGCATAGTGTCAGTGTGAGGAGAGTTTTTAGGAGTTGTCCTCTGATTGTTGAGGGAGCTGTGCTTCTAGTGGATCTGATTGAGTTGCCTTTCAGAGAGTTTGACTTGATTCTGGGTATGGACTGGTTGGGTAAGCATCGGGCTGTAGTTGATTGCCAAAGGAAGACAGTTGTACTTCGGGATCGAAGTCAGTCTCTTGTGTTTCTGAAAGGTTTGGGTGCTAGTTCTGTGAATAATGTTATTTCTGCAATGCAATCTAAGAGATTTATCAGGAAAGGTTGTGAGGCTTTTCTAGCAGTTGTGTTAGATTCCAAGAGGGATCAGGTTCAGATTGAGGACATTCCTATAGTGCGGGAGTTTAGTGATGTGTTCCCGAGCGAGTTGCCTGGGTTGCCTCCTGAGAGAGAGGTTGAGTTGTCCATTGAGATTATGCCAGGTACTGCACCTATTTCGAGAGCACCTTATCGGATGGCTCCTGTAGAGTTGAGGGAACTTAAATCTCAGCTACAAGAGTTATTGAATAAGGGGTTTATTAGACCGAGCATATCTCCATGGGGAGCTCCAGTTCTGTTTGTTAAGAAGAAAGATGGATCATTGCGGATGTGTATTGACTACAGGAAGATTAATAAAGTTAGAGTGAAGAATAAGTATCCATTTCCTAGGATTGAAGATTTGTTTGATCAGCTTCGAGGTGCGGGTGTTTTCTCCAAGATAGATCTTCGATCAGGGTACTATCAGCTACGAGTTCAGGATGCAGATGTGGTTAAGACTGCATTTCGGACTAGGTATGGCAACTATGAGTTTCTTGTGATGCCGTTTGGTTTGACTAATGCTCCAGCGGCTTTTATGGATCTGATGAATCGTGTGTTTAGGCCATACTTAGATCGATTTGTAGTAGTGTTCATTGATGACATCTTGGTGTATTCCAAGGATGAGAGTGAGCATGAGGAGCATCTCCGATTGGTTTTGCAGATGTTGAGAGAGCATCAGTTGTTTGCTAAGCTTAGCAAGTGTGATTTCTGGCTTCGAGAAGTGTCATTCTTGGGTCACATTGTTTCAGCTAGAGGTATTCAGGTAGATCCAGCCAAGATTGAGGCGATAGTTGATTGGAAAGCGCCTAGAAATGTTCAGGAAGTGAGGAGTTTCCTTGGTTTAGCAGGTTACTATCGTCGCTTTGTTAAAGGATTTTCTGTGATTGCTGCTCCGATGACTAGATTGTTGAGGAAAGGAGTTAGATTTGAATGGTCAGACAGGTGTCAGTCTTGTTTTGATCGGTTAAAGCAGTTGCTTGTTGAGGCTCCTATTCTTACTCAACCCACTTCGGGTAAGGAGTTTGTCATTTACAGTGATGCTTCGGGTGTTGGTCTTGGATGTGTGCTGATGCAGGAAGGAAAAGTAGTGGCTTATGCTTCTCGACAGTTGAAGCCACATGAGAGGAATTATCCGACACATGTTCTTGAGTTGGCAGCCGTAATCTTTGCTTTGAAGATTTGGCGTCATTATCTGTATGGGGAAAAGTGTAGGATCTTTTCGGACCACAAAAGCTTGAAGTACTTCCTTTCACAGAGAGAGTTGAACATGAGGCAGTGACGTTGGCTTGAGTTATTTAAGGACTACGACTGTATTGTGGATTACCATCCTGGTAAGGCTAATGTAGTCGCTGATGCTTTGAGTCGGAAATCAGTTTCAGCTTTGTTCTTGAGGCGATTCAGATGGAGATTTGGTTCTGATGGAGCTTTGCTTGCTCAGTTGCGTGTGAAGCCTACCTTGAGACAGAGTATTGTGGATGCTCAAAGAGATGACCAGAGGCTTCAGCAGATTGTGCATGAGGTTAGATCGGGTAAGCAGTCAGAGTTCTCAGTTCAGAATGGGGTACTTTTGTTCAGAGATCGCCTGTGTGTGCCAGAATCTGAGGATTTGAGGAGACAGCTTATGAGTGAGGCACATAGTACAGTCTTTACTATGCATCCGGGCAGTGAGAAGATGTATCGAGACATGAAGCAATTCTTTTGGTGGTCTAGTATGAAGAGGGAAATTGTGGATTTTGTTTCTAAGTGCTTAACTTGTCAGCAAGTAAAGGCCGAGCATCAGGTACCTTCGGGTTTGCTTAAGCCTTTATCCATTCCTGAGTGGAAATGGAATGATATCGCCATGGACTTCGTTTCTGGTTTGCCTTTGACTCAGAGGAAGCATGATTTAGTTTGGGTTATAGTGGATAGGCTTACAAAATCAGCTCACTTTCTGCCGGTTAGAGTGGACTACTCTATCGACAGATTGGCCAGTATCTATGTGGATGAAATAGTTCGGTTGCATGGTGTGGCTTTATCCATAGTGTCAGATCGAGATCCGAGGTTTACTTCCAAGTTTTGGAAGGAGTTGCAGAGAGCTTTGGGCACTAGGTTGAACTTCAGTACAGCGTTTTATCCTCAGACCGATGGTCAGTCAGAGCGAGTCATTCAGATTCTGGAGGATATGATGAGAGCTTGTGCTTTGGATTTTCCGGGTAGTTGGGACAGATATGTATCGTTGATGGAGTTTGCCTACAACAATAGTTTTTAGTCGAGCATCAGTATGGCACCATATGAGGCTTTGTATGGTCGTCAGTGTAGGACTCCAATTTGTTGGACCGAGCTATCCGAGAGATCAGTGATTGGACTAGACTTGGTTAGAGATACTGAAGAGAAGATCAGAGTAGTGCAGCGGAATTTGAAGGCAGCAAAGGATCGACAGAAGTCTTATGCCAATTTGAAAAGGAAAGATGTGCATTTTGAGATCGGGGACAAGGTTTTCCTTAAGGTTTCACCTTGGAGGAAAGTGCTTCGGTTTGGCAAGAAAGGCAAGCTTAGTCCTCGTTTCATTGGACCGTATGAGATTTTGGCTAAGGTGGGACCTGTAGCCTATAGATTGGCGCTACCGATGGAGTTAGCAAAGTTGCATGATATGTTCCATGTTTCGATGCTTCGTCGGTACAGATCAGATCCTTCACATGTTCTGTCAGTTCAGGATATCCAGGTTCAACCAGACTTCTCTTATGATGAGGAACCGCGAGCTATTCTAGCCCGAGAGGTGAGGCAGTTGAGAAATAAGCAGATTCCTTTGGTTAAAGTATTATGGATCCATCATGGAGTCGAAGAAGTGACTTGGGAACCAAAGGATTCTATGAGAGCTCAGTATCCGCAATTATTCAGTTCAGGTGAGAATTTTGAGGACGAAATTCTTATTTAGTAGGGGAGAGTTGTCACACCCCAATTGCCCCCTAGTAGAATGAGCCTGTCTGTCTGTTTGTGTGGGTAAGCATTCGCATGTGTTCAGCATTTCATAAGGGTATTTTAGTAAAATGTATGTTCTTGGGGTTTTGTTAGTATATGGATGCATACATGGCATTAGTGTGTTAATTAATTGAGAAATAATTGTGAGCACTTGAGCATACCTTATTAGGGTGTTTTAAGTTGGGACATGTTTGTGTACATTTACTCATACCATTGTAGGGTGTATTTAAGTGAGATTACTTTGGATGTGTGTAATACATGTTAGTTTGGATGTGAGTGGTTAGCTTCACCAATTAGAGTTAGACACATACTTAGGGCAAAGAAAGGAAAAAGAAAAGGGAATGAGAGAAAGGAAATTCAGATTTACGTTTCTTTCTTTTCTTCTCATTACCCTCTTCTTCTTCTTCATCTCCCTTACTCTAAGCATTGTGGTGTGGATTCAAGTTGGAATTAGTGGAGTTAATCTCTCTTTGCATCTTTTGTTGGTAAGTCACTGCATTTCCTTAATTTTCTTTCCATTTACTTTATCTTCTTCTTCTTCCTTGAGCTTAGGTTTAACTTAGGGTTTTGCATGTTGGATATTTGTGTTTAGTTGAGGCTCCTCGTGATCCAAAGGGTAAAGAGGTTGCTGGACCTAGTGGAGCTAAGTGATAGAAGCTTAGATTTCAGGTTTGGGAATATTTGCTTATGATTTGTATGATTTTGAGTTTACTGTAAGTTTCTAGGGTTTATGTTCTTGATGAACTTGATTGCATATATTCTTGATTTGGTTGATTAAATGTTGAAACTGGGTAGTATATATGTTGCTTATATTGTTTGGGATGTGTTCCAGAAGGTAAGAACAGGTTTGATTGGTTTTGAATCAAATTTGGGAGTGATTTCTGTATTCTGGAAAACTGGAAATCGAGTTACTGTAGAAATCCCGTTTTCCAGATTTTGACTCGCGTGACTAGCCAAGGAAGAGAGGGCAAGTCACGAGACGTGACTTCCAGTCACGACTCGTGACCTGCCAGGGCAAAGCCAGTCACGAGTTGTGATTGCCTATCACAACATGTGACCGGCCTTGAGGAAGGCAGTCACGAGACGTGACTCCCTGTCACGCCTCGTGACCGGCCTGATAAAAGGCATGTCGCGTGATCGGCTGAAGAGAGAAGCAAGTCACGAGACGTGACGTCCAGACACGTCGCGTGACCTGCGTGAGCGCCGCGTGATCTGCGAGATCACGTCGCGTGATCTGCGAGGGACGAAGCAAGTCACGAGGCGTGACCCTCAGTCACGACTCGCGACCTGCCTTGTGAGGAGGCCAGTCACGAGTTGTGATGCCAGTCACGCCTCGTGACCAGCCAACCTTTCTCCGTTCAGCCCGTTTTTCCGAAATTTCCCAGTTTTTAACTCGAAAATGAATTTGGTATTTCTTCTGAATGGACTCTACTGCTGTGTGATGCATGTCATACTTTTAAATGCTTCAATATGCGTAATACCATGATTTTTCTGATGTTTGTACAAGATATTCTGTTATTTGATTTGAGTGATGCATAGCCTGCTAGAGTCAAGTAAGTGGATAGTTAGGCATGCCTAATAGAGTCTGTTAGCTGCAGCCCATAGTTCTGTTTGGACCCCGATCAGGTCCCCGTTTGGTTCCTCGCGAACCCTTTTCTGTATTGGATCTTGTTTAAGGTCCCTTTTTAAAATATCTGTGAAAGTTAAAGTATAATGGTTTAACCGATTCGTACCCGTAATGTACTGTCTGTAATCGGCTCGTACCCGAAAAGTACTGTCTGTATACTCGTTATCCACTACCTAGAGTCAGCAGGTGTTCTTTGAATGTTTATTTGAACTGCTCTGATATGATTTGGCTATAAATGGATTATCTGAATAAGTATATCGATGTAATGTATATCGGATTATTTCTGAGTGAATATGATTATGAAATACTGATTGTATGGCTTTATTATATGAGCATGTTTATATGGATTATGTTTTAGCCTTTGCATATTGTCCTTGTGAATGTGAATTGCCCTGACGACCATTGTGAATGGCCGTCCATTATTTATGTGTGTTTTCCCACTAAGCGTCTATCACTTAGCACGGTGTTTTTACCCGTGCAGGTGCGGAAGGAGTTTGATTCGAGAATCGCCGTCATCAAGCCAACACAGGAAGTTTTTAGTGTAGGGCTCCTTTTGTATAGTTGATGATTCTTTTTGTATAGAACTCTCATGTATCAGCTTCCGGTTTTGTAATTATATTTTGGACATGTAATATTATTTATATCAGCTAGTTGATCAGATCATTATTGTAATAGTTTATTATAGTAATGCATGATCAGCTTTTGCTTCCTGCATGTAAAGTTTTTAATTATTCTATAATTTTGAATGTATGTTTATGAATGGATGTATGTTTTGCTTTGCTATTGTTTGGTGACACCTTGACTCATACGGCATCTCACTCCTTATCGGATGGGATCGCCTACGTATGGGAAGGGGGTGTTACAGTGAATGTTCTGAGTGAGCGTCAGGTAGCACGCCCGCCGGCGTCCTTCCAACGGGGGCGGCGGTGGGGGTGTTACATTGGGCTTGTCAAGCCTTTTATGCGAACAAACACTCAGAGCAAATTCATGGAAAAAAAAAGGCTTGTCATTGATTACACTCCTCTCAACCCTTTCTTTCAAGATATTAAGTATCCCTTACCTAATATCTCTTCACTATTTCCCTTTCTTCATGATGCCCGCATCTTTTCAAATTTTGACCTTAAAGCAGGATTTTGGCAACTTATCATTGAACCACAAGATAGACCCAAAATCACTTTTTGTATTCCCAATTTCCATTACCAATTGACTATCATGCCTTTTGGTCTCAAAATTGCTCTTTCAATATCTCAACAATCCATGCTCCGTGTTTATGAACCTATCTTATCATTTGCCTTGGTTTATATTAATGGTGTTTTGATTTTTTCACCAGATGCCCTTACACATCAAAAACATCCTCGGTAATTCATCAATTTAACCAAAGATCATGGTATTGTGTTGTCTCCTTCCAAGATGGTTTTGGATAAGGAAGGAATAGATTTCTTAGGAATGCATTTCTTTAATGGTACATACCAACCTCAGCCCCACGTGGCCAAAGAACTCCTCAAATTTCCTGACAGTCACCTAAACCATAAACAAATTGAATAGCTCCTTGGTGCTCCAAATTATATTCGCCAGTTTATTTCACATTTTAGTACATTGTCAAAACCTTTGAACCAACTTTTAAAAAAGCTTCGTCCACCTTGGTCAGCCATTCACACATGTTAAGTCAAGAAAATAAAAGTTGTCACTCAACATTTGCCACCTCTTCATATCCCTTCCACTGGAAAAAGGATTCTACAAACTGATGCTAGTGATGAGTGTTGGGGGTGCAATCCTCCTTGAAGAAAAAGACAACATACATCACATTTGTGGTTATGGAAGTGGACAATTCAAAGAATCTGAATGCCATTATCATTCATCCTTTAAAGAGGTCTTAGCTGTCAAATATGGCATACGAAGAGTTGAATTTCATCTGATTGGTCACCACCTTACAGCAGTCATGGATTGTTAATCTTTTCCTAAGATGCTTTGCTTCAAAGGTAAGCATGTACCATATCATCAACTTCTTCGATGGGCAGAATGGTTTAGCAAGCATAACTTTGATGTTGAACATATAAAAGGAAAGAAGAACCTTATCCCTGGTTATCTTTCCAGACCACCTAAGCAGGATACCTTCACTCCCATTAATCCAATTTATCCAACCTCCTCCTAACTATTGGTTTACATAATGAATCGTTTCAAACCAAATTGTGAGGCTCGCCGAATTGGGAAGGCCCTCTTAGAGCCCGCTTTTAGGGCTTGCGGGATTGGTTCGCGTCATTTGATCTTTGATAACATGAGACATTTTGGAATCCCCACCCAACAGGACATTGGGGAAGGTCAACTAGTCGTATAAAACCTTTAGGCACCTTTGAGATATTTTGGAGTCGCCACCCAATTTACAAGTAATTGGCAAAGGTCATCTAACCTTGGGGTCTTAAACCAGAGAAGGTGTTCGGAACTTCACTCTTATTTATGCCTTTGTTAATTATAAATGAGTTTTTAGATTAGAAAATTCCATCTCTTCTCTTATGCGATTAATGCAATTTATTTAAAGGCGCATTTCAAGCATCGAGAAAGCGGTAAATGAAAGTTATAAATAAAGCAGTAAATAAAGCGGTAAACACACAAAGCTATGCCATTTACAAAATAGAAATTGGGACAAATACAATCCCCCAAATGAAAGAAAAGCTAAATAAAATTGCTCCAAAAATAATTAATTACAAGGGCCCACAAGATATATATAAACATAAAGTTAAACAATCAAGCAAAATTAATCAAAAGAGGAGACATACATAAATCAAGATATTTATTCGGTTTGGCAACATTGGTTCCTTCACGCTCACTTAAAGAGGGATTGAAGAGCTATTTTGGCTATTGGCTTAAAAATCAGGATGAATGATCCCATTTTTAAAAAAAAAATAACTCTTCATTTTAATTCGTGACATTTTGCATTTCTTGGATAAAATCAAGGGCATTGGTCCCAATTTATTAGTAAAAATCTCAATTTAGTTATAAAAATATTTTCGTGATTTTTTATCCTGCACGCGTATCAAATAAAACTATTTTATAAACAAAAACAATCACACAAATAAAAGGGTTGGTAAGGTCTCACCCAAGCGATGTGGTTTTCTACACGCCGTGACCCCTCCATTCGGTCATAACGATGCTCAAACAAGCAAGCATCACATTTTACCCACATAACAAAGATAATAATAGAAAAAATAGTAATAATTCTAAAATTAACCACGTAAGCGTAAAGACAAGAGAAATATAAAACATGGTTAATATGTATGCAGAAAATAAAATGGGTTAAATTGAGTACATTAATTTAATACACAAACAACTCACATGCGAAGGGAATTGAAAATTATTCATGCAAAAATTATCTAATAATAACAATAACAATGATAAAAAATAATAATAACAATAATAATAATAAAATAATAACAACAATAATAATAATAATACAATAATAATAATAATAATAATGATTATAATAATAATAATAATAATAATAACAACAACAACAACAACAACCACAACAACAACAACAATAATTATAAGAATAATAAAAGTAGTAATAACAAAAATAATAATACTAACAGTAAGAACCATGACATTAACAATGATAAGAAGAATAACAAATAATAATAACAAATAATAATGATAATAATAAGATTAGCATGCAATGATAATAATATTAAGAATAAATGATAATTATAATGGCAATAATAATAACCAAAAATAAATGTGGCATCAACAGTGATTGATAAAAATATTAACAATGATAATAACAAATAAAATAAAATGATCTGATGAAAGTGGATCCAAGAATCTTTACTTTCAGATTTCGATGATATAGAAGCAAGATGTTTGAATCCGAATCCGATGATATAGAAGCAAGATGTTTGAATTCGACTCCCCTTATTAAAGTTTAAAACAAATTCGAAATAACTCAAAAACTCAAAAAACTCAAACGAAAATAAATGATATTTTTGTTTTGTTGTTTGATAATAAACTCAAGATAAGGGAATGGATTTCCCTATCTTAAGCTAAGCTTAAACTCCAAATATTTTTCTGGGTTCAAGAAGATTAAAGCAAGAGATCTTCAAACACTAGAAGATTTCTCTTTTTTACTGAAGAGCACTCTCTATCGTTTTCTTTTTTTTTTTTTGGAAATCAACCCCTCAAAATGAAAAGTCTAACCCCTGTCAAATGAAAATTTTCTCTTCTTTATTTTCCCTTTCTTCTCAAAAAAGGAAAGGACAAAACCCCCTTTCCATTGCTCTTCCCCAAAAAATCCCTGAAAAGTGAAAAAAACGGTCTTCAAAATCTGTCAAAAACTAGATTTTTCAGGTGGGAAAGGGACAGGAGGGAGACTGCTCGTGAGTGGGTGGCTGTACGCCGCGTGCCTAGGTGCAGGCATCGCCTGCGCTAGAGGTCACACTCGACGTGCAGGCTGGAGGCCGCACGCGAAGCGCGAGGCCCGCGGCACCTCGTGGGCCCGCAAGCAGTCGCTGCGCCTCGCACATGCGCTCACGTAGGCATTGTGCCTCGCTCGCGCTGCACAGGCCACCTCGACAGCAGGCCACCAAAAACCCTAGAAGTTAAAATAAAATTTTAAAAATAAAATTATTTTAGAAGAAGGATTTTCGACAAGCGAATCACCAGTTCTAAAATTTTTGCCTTTAAACAAGCATCATTTTCATCATTGGGTAATCCTGATCTTCGACTGCCTTGGGACTCGGTGTCTACATAAACCCTAATCCCAAAAAGAACTATAGTCCCCTTTACCACCAACCAGCTATAAAAAAGGAATCTAATCCTCCCTGTTGATCCCTTACCTCTCCTGTACATATCAAACCCCGTCACCTATTCCATTTCCTACATCTTTTCTCCATCAATAGAAATGTTCCACCTAATGAAAACTTTTTCCACATTGACCAGCCTTGGTCCATTCTCTTCAAAGTTTATCAAGATTCTCCTCGTTTTGAGGAAGAAATTTAGTTTCGTTGGTGTCTTTTTGTACTTCACACCCATGCTATCCTTTTCCCACTAGTTGAGATTTATGAAATACTCATTGATCCTGAAAAACATGATTCCTTTCATTGGCAATTTTTGGAATGGTATGCTCCTCTCTCCTGTTGGCGCCATGAATTTCTTTTAAAAATCCAAACTCTACAGTTATGGCAAAAACTTGAATCACAATCAAGGAATCATTCAGTCATCCACTTACCTTTCCCTTAGTCTTTTATGTTGCTGTCCCCCTTCTCTGATTCCGTACTCACTTCTGTGGCACCTGATATTATGTTTGGAATCCTTCTCAAAGTTCTATTTGTACACAACTACAAGCTTTTCATTGGCAGACATTTGACAATCCACATCCTTTATCAGATCCATCTAAAAAAATACCACCTCCATCAAATGCCCTGTGAATTCAGCAATGTCGATCCATCTTCTTTTAACCCTCCAGTAATTGACACTGCTGAGTCATCCCTTCGGCCAAATTATTTGGATTCACTATTCCAGGATTCCCAGGATCCATACTTTACTTTGAGTCTTCCAGATAATTATCCTACCACTCAAGACTATCTATCAAAATTCAATTACGAATCACAACAAAAAGAACAAGGTAAAGGAAAAGCAAAGACAGAACTTTATTGGACTCCACATCTCGCTACTCATGATTAAGATCCAGAAGACATGAATATGTCCCCATCTCATGAGCCCAACAACCAGAGCCACAAAGATTAAAGATACTTTGTAAAAGTATCTTTATAAAAGTATCTTTTGTAAAAGTAATTTCAAAAAATGTGTTAGTGCTTATCTTGTAAAAAGGTGCGCTGGTGTGCTTTTCATGTAAAAAGGTGTGCTAGTGGATGCTTATGTAAGAATGATGTAAGATTTCTCTAAGAAAGCTCTATAGAAGGATGTTGTAATCTCTTAAGTAGTTAAGCTTTAAAAAAAGAAAGAATAAGATTTCCTAAGATGTTCTTCTTCATAAAAGTCCTCATCCTAAAATTCAGAGTTAGAATCTTGTATTGCAAAGAGGCTGTATAGATCACCATCATCATCAATAGAGAAGAGAGACTCAATATCATCATCTTGAATATTGCTAGGAGAAGCCTACTAGACTTGTTGGATAAGCTTCTGAGATTTTCTTCTGTCAGGACAGGATTTTGCAAAATGTCCTTTTTTCCCACAAATATAACATCTATCTCCTTTTTGTTTGAATCTTTTGCGCCTGAAGAATTGGATCTTCTTTTTATTTTTTGGAGGATATTCATGGTGAGTCCTTTTAGAGAATATCGATGATTTCTATGGCTTATAAGAACATTCTTTCTTTAAAAAACATTTGATTTGCAAATCTTGTCTTTTGCAAGCTGCTTTAAGTTGAGGATCCTTTCCTTTTTGAAAAGTATCTTTGATCAATTTCTGAGAGGTACAAAGACGATCAAGAGCCATGAGCACCTTTTGGAAAATTTCTCCAAAAGAAAAAGAATTCAGTTGAATTCCTTGTTCTTTGATTAAGTACATAGTACTATCTGCTAGCTGTTCAGGAATAGAAGACAGGAATCCTTGTTTAAGATTTGGATCGTTTGCACTATTAGCATATAAAAGACTTTAGCCATTCTTTTATAATGCTTATCAAGATTTTTGCGAAGAAGAGAACAACATTTCATTCTGAAATAATCATCATGAGCAGCTTCTTCAAAGTCAGTAGCATTGCTAATAAATTCAGTATGAATTTTTTGAAGAACATAGGCAATAGATTCACAGTGAAGAAATTGAAGCTTAGAATATTCATCTAAGAGAACAAACTAATCACGAAGTCTTCCAATAAAGTGGGAAGAGAATTCGATGAAGACTGGTTCTAGCTGAGTGACTTCAGGTTATCTTGTTTGCAATTCAAGCTGTAAGCACCGTGTCCCGGAGCGGTCCGGATCAGAGATTACCCCATGATGAAATCAGTACCCGAGCCTGTATAAATGGTTTGGATTTGGAGGTTTTAGTCCCACACTCCACGAGAAATGAGTCTTTTCACCTTTCATAGGCAGAGGGGGAGAAAACAGGGAGTTTTCGAGTCGAAAAGGTATATTTTCCTCCACAGACGGCCAGCCCGTTGCTTAGGGTCACAGACGGCCTGTGGTATTTCCGACGCCCGTCAGAAAGCACCGCCTCTGCCAGAGTGCCGCCTGATTTCCCGGAGCACGCAACCTTTTCAACGCCCGTCGGTGGAAGTGGCAGGGCCGTCGGACGAATCCTTGTGTCAGAAGGATTCTTCCGATGCCCGCCTCCATACACCGACGCCCGTCGGTCGTGCTTAGCTTATAAAAGCTTAGGATTTTCACTTAAAAAGGTTCCAAAAATTTTCAAGAGGGGAAACTCTGTCAAAATTCAAGCACATTTTCTCTCTCTTCCAGCAAACACATTCATAAAGGAATTTCTTTTAATTAGAGGACCAAAATCATTAAAAGAAACTAAAATCAATTAGTTTTCTTTGAATTTTGATTCCAAAGTCAATCTTTTGAGGGGTTCAGGAGGAAATAATCCATTTTCCTCTTTTTTCTTGATCCTTCATTTTGCTTCTCGTGGAACGCGCAGGGCTCTAATCGACACAAGAATCTCATTTAAGCATTATCTGAGGGTAAGTATTCCTGAATCATTCTCCATATCATTTCATCTTTACTCCTTAATTTGTGGTTCTCCAAATTTTTGTCATTATTTTTCTTTATTTTGACTCTTTTCATCTCATTTTGTGATAAAAGCTCTTTTTTGGCTTTAAAAAGAGTTTCTTTTACTGTTTTTCCGGAGACAGTGGTGACTGACGGGTCATCTTCATCACCGACGCCCGTCGATCACCCCACTCACAGACGCTCTTCCACTTGAGTGAGCGACGAACATGTCTGTCAAATTGACTGACGCCTGTTGGTCACCTAAGAAAGGCCGTCGGTGGGTTCTGTCTCCACATTTTCAAATCTTTTCTATCTCTTTTAAGTCCTTTTGACTTTATTTATGTTGAGTCTGTATATATATTGACATCTTTTAACTTTCTGTGAGTGTATATTGATTTTCTTTGACTATCCTGAGCTTGAGGGGCACCTACCATATTCGGAGGATTTCGTCCGGTTTAGTTTCCTAACCTTCTTGGTCATTTTCTTTATTCGTTTATTCATTAATTATTTTATGTGCATGGGTATGGTCTTTTATATTTCGTTAGGTGTAAAAATGGATCAATGTTTTGTACTCAATAAAACGAGGTTTGCATAAACGCAAGGGCCCAATGCCCCATTTTCATCCAATAAAAATCATCACAAAATAAAAATTCAATTTTAATAATGATGCATGCGAGGACCAAAGTCGTCAAAATATGCAATGCCCCGATTTGTGCATGTATCGCACATTTATAAAAGGGAGTTGTATTCCGCTCCTTGTATTATTGTAATTTATTGTTTTTCCTATTTACTTGCTCATTTACGGCTTTCCAAATATGAATAAATGCGCCTTCGATTAATTGCATCGTGTGGAGAGAGAGCGAATTGATGATAATTAAAATTTGATCATAAAATAATCGAGGTAGGAATAGATGAGAAATCCCGAACCCAGCTCTGGTCTTTGGGCACAAAGAGGCTAAAGGTCTACCCTCCAAGACACCTTTTTGTGCCACGAGACTTTAGCGCTAATCCTAGGCTCCTTAGGGCGAGAGGTTTACCTTCCAAGACCCCTCTGGCTGGCCCAAAATGGATACTAAGCGCAGTCTTAGGCTCTCCGAGGCGAGAGAAACTTTCCCAATGTTCTATTGGGTGGCGACTCCATGAAACCTCCTTGTTGCCCAACATACACGCACTTGCGATTTATTGCAAGCTGTCAACGGACCCACAAATGCCCCGATCGCCCTCAAGCGGGCGGTCCCATGGGCGGCCACGGGGATCCGGCGCGCGTCATACAAGCCAAGCATAGAATTCTTGAATGCGATCTCCTCACTTATGATGAGGAATATCTTCATATTGGAACCAATAACCAGTAATTTGTTGGTGAGAATGATATGGTCTACTTTCTACCTCGTCTTCAGGCTCTTCAGCATAGTACTGTTGAGTAGTTGTGCTCTCAGTAGGTGGATCTGCCATATAGATAGGAAAATACTTTGGATCTACTTATTCATCTTCTAAATAAATAGAGTTTTCTTCAGATGAATCTGAATGATCTATATTGGGAGTGGCAGATGATATAGCCGGGACTGACTGTAGAGCCTTTTATTTCAGAAAATCAATGAGAGGGTTAAAAGCTTCTGGTGGTTGTATCATATGGGACGAAGGTGGTTCAAAAATGACAATTCCCTTTTGTTTGGTGTCAGTAGTTGAAACAACTTGTGTAGCTTGAGTGGAGCTGGAGGGAATTGTAGAATCAAAAGTTGTGGATCTTTTAGGCTGCTTTCGAAGCTGCTGTTGCATGAATTATTCATGAAAATAGCCCAGACTATCAAGATCTACTTGAGAAGGCTTTGAAAAAGGAGGGATCTGGGGGGGTTATGAAGATAGGAAATTTTAAAGTGGCTGAGATATTTGGAGGTAATCGAGAAAAGGAATGAAAGAAAAAATGAGAAGATAGGCATGGCATGCATATGAGCAATGTATCACCCCCTAACCACTTGTAGAGCTTTACTACGATGGCTATGGAGTGTCACAACACATCACATGCGCATAAATCAGTATTCCACACAAAGTTCAGGATTAATAAATTTCTTTCAAAAGCAACATTCAATTAGCAACTGAAAAATCCATGCATTACATTATCTAACATCTTTAGTCTTACTACACTTTTTGCTTTACAAAATATAACTTAGTTCACTTACACATGCCAACTATAAATACACATATTTTACTATTACAAAATAACCTATTTATATAGCAGTTCCTAATGTGTTGGCCGTTGGCGATGCAGGACTGTCTTCCAAACTGTTATCTTCAGATACCTACATGGATAAAAACATCTATACTAAGTGATAACGCTTAGTGGGGAACAACAACATACTATATTCACTCATAATAGTCATTATATCAAAACTTGAACATGCCTTGCATTATTACATACATATAGTATATCGTCTATCGTATCTAAGCGATCATATATCCTCACACATAATTACAATTCAGATTAACCATCAACAACTACATAACAAGTAATTATCAATATTATCAAAGTCATTTAGCTCATTACTTTATATCCTAAATTCGTACATGTCATATTACTCATTCTAGTATACTTCTATTCATTCATTTCATGTCAACAGACATCACTATTTGTAGGCATCACACATATATATTTACATATGGCAAGGTAACTATCAACATCTGCATATGTATATACACCATCATCAAGTTATAATAAAAAATCTGCATAATGTACACCTTCCTCAATCCATAACAATACCACGCACCATTCTCATTATGCATTAAATTCACATTGCTATATTGAAAACACTTCATTCGTTCTATACGTTGCTTCCACACTCTTAGAAGTAGATATCCGAATATCACTGTGGTACATATAAGTACCTCTTTTTGCATTGTTACATAAAAAATACCTCTTTCACATTTATATTTGAAGATACACGCTCTTGTGAATCCAAGCTGGATCTATACACATTGGAGATGTGCATGCTCATTAATTCAGTTGACATACTCATGGAACATGAATGCAATTCAGATTAACAATTAACATTATACAATGTTTCATAAGGAATTACACATCATTCACATGCCTCATAATCAACATAAGCATATATTCAGTGTGCATAACATCTTAAAATAATCACATTTAAACTTACCATGTCACACAATTCTTCACATGCACATCACATTTATATCCATAAGTACAAAACATAAGATTCACATTATTAACTTATTAACAGAATTATTATAGTCATGCCTGCAACTTAAAGATGTGGATAACGGATATTGCATTAGTACCCAAAGGTACAGTAATGGCATCAGTATCCGTAGATATAGAACTTTCGCATTAGTACCCGAAGGTATGAAAATAATCATAATAATAAATATATTTGCATAAGGGAATCCAATATGGATTCATTTCGCATTGATGATTCCAGAGGAATCGGACACATTTGGCTGTAGCACTTAAACCCTATACGCATGCCTATCATGCACTACTTGACTCGCAGGCTTTAGTTTATTAAATCCGATTGTTTATTCTATTGATCTCACATCACAGTAATCATAATTGTACACATGATTAAAATAGCATCATTCCTCTCTTACGCATATTTATGAGTTATTGAACAAATTCATATTCAATAATCAAATTCAATCATCATATTTAATCATGGCATTCAATATGCATATTCTTATTGTCAAAATCACACTTCATCATTTGATTTGTACAAATCGTATATACATATATATATATATATATTTATAGACTCATATTCACCTGAATTGCCACATTATTAATCTCCATATAATTAAGCAATTCATAAGGTGAAAGCCTTAAATAACAATATAACATCAATAGATATCTTGAATAACAATACACATTCTAGTAACATCTATGTCATATCAATTCATGCATTATGTAATGATGTTAGCCAAATGCTTCAACCACACATTCTTTGAACATATCACATTTATACATATTCACTATAAACATATAGTCATACTCTTACACATCTCATTCGATTCAATCCCTAAATTATACATCTTTACTTCATTAGTTTATTATTAATATTACTCCTAATCATGTGTAATTTCCAAGTGATAACTATTCTTATACTCATTTAATAGTCCTAAACATGCATCAGGTAGATCCTAGGCATTCTGCCTTCTCTCAGCATTGGTTCAATTTGGGAAGAAAAACAAATAAAATACTAAAAATAAAGGGGTCACGGTGGCAATGACTTTGTTGTGACCATGAGGTCTAAACATAGGCATTCTGCCTTCTCTCAGCACTGGTCATGGTGGCAATGAATTGGTTAGCACCGTGACATACCAATATTTAGCAAAACAAAAGCAGAAAGTCAGGGCTGCTTCACTGCCCTATTTTTCAAAGCCTATAACAACATCTAAACCTCATTTTTAGACAAAACTCCCTCTTAAAAACTGTTCCCTATGATGTTAAGTTTCAAATGGATCAAGTTTCAGGTCATTTTGACATCTAAAACGCCAGATATGATCTAAACAACCGGAACTGCTCAAACGAACTAGCAAAAGTAGAGACACCTCTGTTTTGGCCACTTTTGAGACACATAAAGCTGGAACTAGCTCAAACATATCTCTGAGACATTTTTTGGTGTGGATCTTAGGTTTCAGTTCCAATTAGATGCAACCAATTTAGAGCACTAAATCTAAATTTATGGGCAAAATAGTCACCAAAGGTCAAGAGAGACCTACACAGAAACTTACCCTACAAGCACATTTTTCCTACTTCGTGCATAGGACTTCTAAAACCAACTTTAATGGCATTTTTAACCAATATGCTCTACTAATCATTTACTCATATATGTTCTAACTTCCAATTGGAACAACTTAGATAGCATTTAAACTCAAATTCAAGGAGTTATGGTCTAAGGAGACTTGTCCCAATACCCTCCTACATAAATTTTAGCTTCACTTATAGGAAATTTTTTGAGACTGTAAAGTTCCCCAATCAACAAAGCTATTTCTAGAACATTTAAAGACATAGACTTCATGGATTCAACCCAACTAATCGCATCCAATTTAGAGTTGTAAAACTCATTTTACAGCATAAATAGTTCACATGTCAGAATAGGCCTCAAAGACCATTCGACACAATCAAGCTTGTTAAGCTTGGAAACAACCAACTTGGCCAAACCAATACGCCAAATTCAAAATATAGTCCCTATACACATATATGAACTTTATGACATAATCAAATTCTTAGTATATGCCAATAACTAGAAATTTCATAATCAATACTCACATCTCCAAAATTAAGGTTCATATTTTGGTCACTATACTATACTCATTCAACATCACTTTCACAACAAATTCAAGCTACACATTCCTAACTCAATTATGCATATAAAACCACTTACAATTTCTAAACTAATTTTTTTGCTCACAAAATACAACAATTCCACAATTCATCTGAAATTACGGTTCAAACTAGGTCAATTTGATTCATAGTTATCACTATAACTTAATATGTTCATTTCTTCAAATCAATACATCTTATAACATAATTTACGCATTTAAACACACAATCTGTCAATTTACACAAATAAAGCAATTAGTTCCCAAACCTCTTCTCCTATGCTTCAAATGCTCACTTGCCACAAGGTTCTCCAACTTTTTCTTTACCCTTAGCTTTGCTGGATTCTACCACTACAACCATCACCCCAAATCTAGAAATGAACAAAAGGGTTCAATACCAATTCAATCTCAATTTCAGAAGTGAGAAGGAGGAGAGGAAGATGAAGAACTAGAGTTGCTTACCTTGCATAAGAACACAATTCAACTACAATCAACCCACAGAAATCTACTAACAGAAATTTGATGAACTTAAGCTACACATACAGAAATAGAATGGAAGAAGAAGAAGAAGAAGAGAATGGGGCTTTAATAGGTCCGTACAAATGAGAACACAAGTGACAAATTCTGCATTCTCCACTCACAATCTTCCTTTATATCTGCATTTAGTTTAATAAGGTGGCCAACCCATAGCTCAACACCTAGATTTCCACCACTTCATCCTTGATTCAATTAACTTTAATTAAACCCAATTGTCACTTAATCCATCTTACTTAAACTTAATCATGCCTAATTACTTTTCAACCACCAAACTTATTTGTTATTTGCAATTAGGTCCACATTTTTCACTGCTTTTAGGTTCAACTTTAATAATCTTAGTTCACACTTACTCCGATTACCCTAATTAGGTCACATTCCTACTAGGGTACAAATCGGGCCATTACAACCGAGATGGTTAATACGGGGTTTATGTTTTGTGTGAATGTTATTAAGTGTAAGTTTAATAAGATTTATATATAGACTGTATTAATAGTACTATGGTATTATATGTGTAAATGAATTTCATGTTGAAAAAAAAAATTATCGTACTGTCAATGATAGTGTAACTTGTAATCATTGCAAGATATGACATCTGTAATGACCGATCAATATACGTATAGAACTGAGTGATAACGGTGCTACACTTTCACTGGGCTTTTCTCACTTTCTTGCCCAAGAGGGGCGAGAAGGAAGTGAGAGCGGCCTGCCTACCCCTCACCTCTGTTTTGTCCTTTTGTGCCCCTTTTAACTTCTTTTATCCCTTTTTCGATGCTTTTCGATTCATATTTGCGTGATATGTATTTTTGCATGATTTTAATATTATTTTGCCATGTAATATTTATTTTTATTATTTTATGTGATTTAATATATCTTTCAAATTTATTTGCTAACATTAATTTTTTTTGTTTTATTTTATCTACAATCCTTGTTTAAGCATTCTTACGGGCAAATCGAGATCAAGGAGATTTAGGAGGCTTCTTTTTTGTTTGCTTATCATTTTTTTCATTTTAGTTATTTTTCTTTATTTTTCTTTTATTTATTTTGTCATGTAATTTGTAATAAACTTATTTTAATTTATGCACGTTAAAAAGAAAATCACAAAAATGTTTTTATCAATAAATTGTGTTTTTCTAATAAAACAGGACCCATATCGTAATTTTTAACTAATAAAATCTCACTTTTAAAAGGAGAGTTAATTTTCATTAAAAAGGGATCACTCATCCCAATTTTCTCAATAATGCCTAAAAATAACTCTCTAATTTTTTTAAGTGTGAATGAAGGAACCAATGTTCCTATTTTGATTAAACGCCTCGCTTTATGTATGTTATTTAATGGATTGATTTTGTTTATTTGATTTTCTATTTTGGGGGATTGTATTTTTATCCCATTCATCTTATAATTTATTTTGTGGTTTATTTTTATTTATTTATTGCTTTCTTTGATGCTTGATGTGCGCTTTAATTTAAATTGCATGGCGTGTGAGAGAAAGATGGAAATTTAATAAGGAAAACTCGCTTACAATTAACCAAGGCAATAATAAGCTTGAAGTTCTGAATCTTTCTTTGGTTTAGACCTTAGAGGTTAGTAGAACTTTCCCAATTTTAAATTGGGTGGTGACTCCAAAATACCTCAAAGGTGCCTAAAAGTTTTATGGGATTAGATGAAATTTCCTAATGTTCTATTAGGTAGGGATTCTAAAATATCTCATGTTACCCAAGATCTAGAAGCAAACCCTCTCGGACCCTAAAAGCAGGCCCTACGGGAAACAACAAGGGTTTGGCGTACGTCATAGTAGCGACTCCACTGGGAAATTCGAGATTTTGCTTCAAAAGTGTCTTGGTTAATAATATGATTGGGTTTTTACAAATTAAAATTCAATATCTTTTTAAAAAATTGCATTTCATCCATACTAGAGCCTTAGAACTATGCTAGATGGTGCCTATTCTTACCCTCTCGCACTACATTGTATTTGATAATGGAGTATAATTCTTGGCTCAAACTAAACGAGTGCTTCAAAAATATGGGATTCAGCACCACAGGTCTTCCCCTTACTGACTTTAGGCTAATGGGGCGGTTGAAGCAGCAAATAAGAATAACAAAAGAATACTGTCTAAGATGGTACAAAACTATAAAGACTTGGTAGAAAAGTTACCTTTTCACACTGGCGTTACAAAACCACTGTCAGAACCTCAACGGGTTTCTCTAGTATACGGGACCAAAGCAATCTTGCCATTTGAAATCGAACTCGGATCTTTAAGAGTAGTCATGGAAGCTAAGATTCTAGAGGAAGAATGGGCACAATAGTGTTTACTGCAATTGAATTTATTAGATGAGGATAGGTTGCAAGCTTATTATCATAATCAAGTCTATTAGAAAAGACTAGCTCGGTTGTTTAGTAAGAAGATAAAAAAGCATCAATTGAAAGAAGGGGATCTGGTCTTCAAGCAGATGAGGCTAAGGATACCAGACATTTGAGGAAAATTTAGGCCAACCTGGGAAGGTCCGTTGTGCTGAAAAAGTTGCTAATAAAGAGAACAATGATCTTGATAGATAGCAATGGAAATGAATTTAAGGAACTAGTAAATGTCGATAGACCAAAAAGGTTCAATGGCTAAGGACCAAAAAAAATCAAAAGAAGAGAATAAATGACCCGTGGGTCGAAAACTAAAAAAGGCAGCCTTGCTAAAATTAGCCGCCCTGCCAGGGTTAAAATCGAAAAAAGGCATCCTAAGTAAAAATTAGGTGTTGAGAGAAAATGTTCAATCGTGAAAAACTGATAGGGCTGATTGATAACAGGAGTTTGATGCTTACAAGATCTATCCCGAGATTAGGTACAGTCTTATACTTTTGAGTTTTTTGTCAATTGAGGATCATGTATGATGAAAACATATGGAAATGTACACAATTTTGTAATGAATGAAATAACTCAATTTGCATTCTCACTAATTTTTAATTCTTTCATAAAGAGAAACATGTCATTTATCTATCTAATGACTATTCTCCAATCGTCTTCGTTGGACAGATGTTTAAGCTAATGAGACCTGTTGTTAGCAGTAGGGCTAAGTACCCATCTCTTGTACTCAACTGAGGTGGTGAAGTCACAATCCTTTATCCTTTGGATGATAGTCTCCACGGGCAGTTGTTCGTAAAGGCCTTGGTAATCGAATGTGAATGTAACAGATAAAGAGCCACCTTAGAAAGACAATGGAGATCTCACGATATCCTATTTTTCTCCAAACTAAAGGGCACATTGAGCTGTGTACAGAAAGTAGCTCTGTAGATCCCACATAATGGAACACACCTCGAAGATCCGTCTCGAGTCAAATAATGCAAGCTCACATAAGGGCTCGTAATGTTAATATCGTCGTCCGCCACGATAGCTATCCATATGAAACCCTCATAAGGAGAGTTGATGTCGTACATCTATTATCTAGTGATGCGTTTTCAGCAAGTATACTGAATCGGCAAGTAATACAGTGGGGTATAGTTAGGACCCCGAGTTATCGTACCCAAGGGATTGTGTGTGCAAGCTAAGATGATTAAATGTATGCTAAAGAATTCCCAATTTTTGATTGTACGAATGATTTATCTATTAAATAAAATAGAAGAATTTAACAACTAAAGTATGCAAGTAAAATAATCAGATTAACTGACAATAGTTTTTGGCAAAATAATATAATAGCAAAGGAATTAACAAGTAAAGAGTAATCAATATAAAAGAAACATTGCTCGGGTTCACTCATCCACCCCATACCCAAATGTGAATTAATTTAATCTAAGAAACATATATGAATGAATTCGGGATAGCCCTCTTAACCCAAGCATTCCAATCCGGAGCAAGCTACTATAATTGCACAACATCCCAATCCGGAGCAAGCCATACAATTAGCCTAAGCACGGGTCTAAAATTCTAAGTTCGGTTTGCCTTCCCATTCCCGAGCAAAACAACGCAAAAACTCATTTATCTCACTCCCCACTCTATTCTTAAATCATAAAATCCTGCACTTCTAGATTCCCATCCAGAGCAGTCTAAAAATACAGCATACATGATAGAAAAATTGAGTAAAAATATTCATAGCATTCAATCCATACAAGCTCAACAACCAACAAAGATACATGATATAGATCATTCATCAAAGCTGGAAAATAAGTTGAGGAAATAAATCCCAAAAATTAACAATAATCAATAGTGAAAAAAACCATTCATTCATGTACATAAATTCAAAAGATGTTCAAAATTCACATCAATTGTGGGGGATTCAAAGATCCCTCAAACAACTAAGAAACTACTCATGATCCATTACAAAATACAGAGGAAAAAGGAAAGAATAAGCCCAGAAATTCATTTGAGAAAAGAATCCTGGTTGAATCCCACATTCTTCAATCTTCTTCTTCGAATCTTTAATAGAGAACAGCTCAAAACTATGAAATCCGAAAATAATTGCTGATAATTGAAAATAATCTATGTGTTTTTAATGTAATTCTCCCAATTTGTAATTTAATAGACAAGGAAATAATTAAACCCTAATGTTAAGAACAAAACATAAGCTTCCAAAAATTCTAGATCTAAAAACCCTGTTTGAAAAACTGACCTAAATTAACGTTCTCCAAACAACAAAGAATCTTATATTTATAGATCTCGAGGGGTCACGGTGGAAATGAAGTGCTTGTCACCGTGAGGCATCATGGGTCACGGTGGCAACCAAATGGTTGCCACCGTGAGACTGTCGAAGGAACGAATCTGCCTGGATGCACCTGAGGGGGTCACGGTGACAACCAACTTTGTTGCCACCGTGAGGTGCTCGACTTTAGCTACTATCTTGGAAATTTTCTATGTCACACTGGCAATGACTTTTGTTGCCACCATGAAGTACCCCCTGCCCGTGATTCTGCCTTGGGAATTTTCATGTCACGGTGACAACCGGAAGTGTTGCCATCGTGAGGTACCTTCTCATTGCAATCTGCCGGATAAAATTCTATGTCACGGTCACAACCATTTGGTTATGACCGTGAGGTAAGTATCACTAGAATTCTGCCTTTGATAAATTCATATATCACGGTCACAACCATTTGGTTGTGACCGTGAGGTACCCAAAAACCAGCAAAACCAAAATTAAACTCTATTAAAATGCTATCTAAAATGCATAAAAACTTAAATTAACTAAATTTAACAAAATTAACCAAAAGTAATCACAACAAAACAATAAACACAACTAAAAACCCACAAATTAAATGAAAATACTAACAAAACTATGTACTAAATTGAAGTTATCAAAATACCTCACACTTAGACTTTGCTCGCCCTTGAGTAAATGAATTATCCACATTCCTAAAATTTCAAACTCTAACTCGGAATAAGAAAACTTAAACAATAATCATAGCACTTAGCAGAAGAGTCTTAACCATAAATCCTCAAATCAATTTATATCAAGTAATTTCATGTGTGTGTGCTAGGCTAAAAATAATTTTCCACTTTTCAAAACAAAACAAGCAGCGCATTCCAGCAATTAAGCAAAGAAAATGAATTAGAAATTAATTTGCATACTGGTTTCGCACTTGAAACTCTGGATAACCATAAGCCTCTCCTTTAGCACCGGAACCACAAGGGTCATCTCCACTGTTGAGCATTTTCTATAGATGCTAATGACCGCAAGTATACGGTGTACCAAAATAGTACTTAAGATATCGATCCCATGAGGAATGTGAATTTGCACACTATTACTACTTAATTTTAATCTTGTTTACAATGATCAAATAATGGTTAAGAAGATTTAAAACTACCCTAACATATAAACTAATTAAGCCTAATTAATGATAGTCAAAAGAAGACAAAATATATAATAAAGATCTTAAAATAATGAACTTGATCCATCATTCCAATTAATAATATTTATCTTTTCATGCAAGCAAAGGTGGAATATAGTTCTAATTTACTCTCTCGACATAAATCAAAATGTGTAAAACATGCAATTAAAATTCTAACTCACAATTTTAATTAATGAATTAGAGGTTATTATATTCTAAGAATAAACACCAACCTATAACAACTATCTCAATATACTGATCTCTCTAGTATATTTTGATAATGAAATTCTATTAGATTTCAGTTAAAGTAGTCTTTCGAATCTACTATAACTTATAAAGATCATACAATTATACTAATAGAAATTCTGCATTCAAAGACTATAGAAATAGATGAAGTAACGAATAATAATAACATTCAAATTCATTGAAATAATATTCATAGAATTTACAGAGAAGAAATAAAAGATAAGAGAGTAGAATAGAAGTCTCTTAACCCTTTTCTTAATCTCTTGTAAAAGATTTTCTTCTCCTTGATCTTCTTCTTCAAAACATGAAACTAACTATGAAGATTAACTAAAGACAAGAAATTGTTTAACCAAAATACAGAAAATTACTTGATAATCATCCCCATTTCAATTTACAAATAAAGTTAATATTTATAAAATACTAAGAGTTATGTCCTTTGGAGGTGCCCCTTGCAAATGGTTGTAATGCTTGATGAAAAAGGTGCCTTTTCAAGTGACTTTTGGATAAAAACTGCTCCAACGGTCGCCTCTGTCGCGCTCGCGATAGAACGCACTCCCCTTTTCCTTTCTCTCTTTTCTTCTTTCCTCCTCTATTTCTCTCCACTTTAGCACGACTCGTGCTATGTTGTCCGAGTCGGGTCCATCCATCCTACTCGTGCTTCACAGCACGTCTCAGCCTTTCCTCTCCAACTCGTGCTCCTTTGTCCCAGTCGTGCTCCCTTGCACTACGTCTTGACTTCTTACCTTTTCTATCTCTGCTATGTACATCTGCACGCTTGTCCTAGTCGTGCTCTAGAATCCTGCTCGTGCTCCTCTCATGCTTCTTTTCTTCTTTTTTCACCTAAATACACCAGTAAACACAAAAACACACAGACTAATACAAATAAACATAAACTAACACATATGACATCAAATATACACACAATTGCATGATTAATTTCATAAACTCATACAAAACATACACTAAATTATACCTCAATTAAGCTCCTATCATCCACTAAACAACTCAAGTTGAGAATAGGATCACTAGGACTTATTCCAAGGTTGAAATGCTAGGTTAGGGAATTGGTTAACAAGAATAGTTAAGGAAATCAAACAAAGAGTCAGCCACTCTACCTACATACACCACTACCCAATCTGATACAATTTTGCCATGACCTACTTTCAATTTACCCACAGTTGCCAAAACTCATCTAAACTTCCCAAGATGAAAAACACTAAACCATAAGAAAAAGAGGAGACAAAAGTCACAAATGAATTTTTTTCTCAAACCTGATCATCTTTGACTGTGAAAACATCTTCCTCTCTTTTAGGGTACCCCACACTTAAATTTTTCTACATATAACTAACTCAAAATTAATGATCAATATTCTCATTAAATTTGTATTTGTATTTTTATTTTTTATTATTTTTATTTATTTATTTATTTTATTTATTTATTTTTTAAATCTTTGAGATAATCGAGCTAACCTAAATTAGTTTCTCAGATGAAAAACGTGAAATATCCACAAGTCCCATTTTCTGACAAAATTGGACTTCATAAAGGGAAGATTAATAATAACCAAAGTTTCACAATTTTTCTCACACCCATACTATTTTAACAGAGAATACCCCTATTCAACTTTCAATGCTACCCCAACCCAATCTTAGAGTGGCCAATTCTTAGAAAGGATAGGCAAAATCATTGGTGAAATATGAGTGTAACAATAAAAATTGTATAGTACACCTTTACTATACCAATTCGGCTCAACTGGGCTAGCAATGGAAAATTACTCACATAGGTAGGTCAATAGTCATTTAAAGTGGTTACTAAAGAAAAAAATTTGCCTAGGTCATATCCTACACCTGCTTGAGTTGTTATATCATTTCGAAGGGTGATGAGGAAGGTTCTAACTATCCTAAAATTCCTTCACTCAAAAGCTTGCACACACTGGAATTTTTTTAAGTTTTTCGCAAACAAGTCTATAGTGCACAAAAGATGGGAAATTACAAGATATATGACTAATTGAGATTATATTGCCGCTAAAAGATACAACTACTCTCTTGCTAAAATCAGTTTTTAAGATAATCCATTCACAACTTAAAGTTCAAACCATTCACATCAGAAATAACTAGAGGCAAACTAAGCTAAGATAGGAAAATTCAGGTAACAACAATTAAGTACACAAACAACTTAAAGAAAATAAAACATGCGAATAAAAATAAATAAAACATATTAAGTTGTCAGATACACATTAAGATGTTAGAATTACTCCCCCTACCCCACAATCAAAATCTTGCTATCCCCAGCAAGTCAAATAGTTACAAAATAAAAATAAAATCAAAATATAGGATAGGAGGTCTCCCTACTCAAGTCTCTGGTGGTGGTGGTGGAGGAAATTGTGCATCAAAGCGTATAGTCAATGAAGTAAGTCCCAGCAACACTTGATCCATTTAGGATTACAGGTCCGCTTGCGTTGCGAAGATGGACTCCATGCGCTCCATCAGTGCAGCGTACTACTGAGAGGAGAAATGCTCATGCTCTGGGGTTGGAGGGGCTGGTGCTTCAAGATCTTCCCCTTGCTCACACGGTAAGCCACCCAAGCAATGCTCCACTCTCTTCAGATACTCCTCTCGAGTAGTCAAACGATATCCATCTGCAGTCATCTCATCATCCGCTATCACCTTCAAATTTTTCAACAACTTCTTGTCAATAACTATGATGGAAGGTAGCGGTTTGGGTTTCCTCAATGGGTGATGTACACCCTTAGCAATAACAGCCACCAAACCACCAAGCGCTATCTTCTTTACCTTCTTCGGGTTCCACTGTATTTCCTCCAATTTATGCCATAAATGCGGAGCGCCATTAATCCGCACTCCCCTTACCATACATGCTAAAAACAGCGCCTCAGGTAGATTCACCTACCCCACTGAGTCCACACGACTCAAAAAAGACAGCGAGAAAAATCGATGAATAATTCGTAGGGCATGGCTGTGGAGATGGTGCGCCTTCGTCTTTCCCGACGCATAAGTAGTGGCTGTCACCGTATCTCTGATGGATGCCCAAGCATTATCCTTATCATAATCATCGAAACAATCCGGTACAAAGGGAGGGAAGCCTAGCAGCTCTGCGAATATGACAAGCTTTGATGATCTCTCCTTTTTCTTCCTTTGGAATGCACCTTCTTTGAACTAGATCAGCACATAGGCCAAATAGATAAGGGTTATGCCAAATATAGTGCTTCCCATCAGCCTTTAGCTTTTTCCTCTGCTGCTATGTGAATTCCCTTGGCATATATCCTCCTGCAAGAAAATTTGCAATATTAGCGAACCTAGGTACATAAATTTCACACATAAATAAAGCAAAAATACGCTCATCAGGGAATAAATCTAAAATTTCCCCTTTCTCAATGTGATCATTCTCCAATTTCGATAAATGATCCGCCACAACATTTTTCGCCCCCTTCTTATCTTTAATTTCCAAATCAAACTCTTGTAAGTGGAGCACCCATCTAATCAGTCTTAGTTTCGACTCCTTCTTACCAAACAGATGCTTCAAGGCTACATGGTCGGACCACACCACAATTTTTGCACCCAACAAATATAGCCTGAACTTCTCGGAAGCATAAACAATTACAAGAAGTTCCTTCTCAGTTGTGGTGTAATTAACCTAGGCTCCCGTCAAGGTATGACTCGCATAATAAACTGCATGAAACACCTTCTCTCACCTTTGTTCGAGCACTGCCCTTACTGCAAAATCACTAGCATCACACATTAGTTGAAAAGGCAAATTCCAATCAGGAGATATAATCATTGGGGCTGAAATAAGCCTCTGTTTCTGTCACATGCCAAATATGGCCTAGTCAAAAATTAAATGTTAAATGGATTTATAAGGGTATTTTCATAAATGTACATGGGGGAATTGGTCAATTGGGGACTAATTGGTAATGCAATTAAAGTATTAGTGACAGAAATTCTTTAGTGACTATAAGGTATTATCAAGGACCTATTAGTTGATTGTTATGGAGAAAATGGTAAAAGGGCAAGGTAGTGGAATAAGGAGTCCAATGAGAACTTGACATGTGTATGGCTAGATGGATAATTAGTGGGATTTGAAAGAAAGAGAGAGGGAAGAAACAGGATTGGGTTTCTTTCTTTTTTTTTTTTTCTGTCCCATTCTCCCTCTTTCTTTTCTTCACTTTTCCTTTTTGCTGTTATCTGGGTTTGCATGTGTTGATTTCTCAAGATTGAGCTGTGTTCTAAGAGATTAAGAACTGAGTTTCCAGAGGTAAGTTGCTGAGTTATCTTGGCTTTTCTTCATCTTCTTCTTGGATTTGATTAGGATATACGGTTGTTTTGTATGAGAATAACTGGGTTTTGTTTTTGTTTGAATTGTGCAAGCATCTAAAGAGAGAAGGAGGAACAAAGGGAAAGAAAAGATTGGGTCTTGAAGTTGGAAAGAGATCGGCAACCAGGTTTGGGAGTTATTTGTCCATCCTCCTCGGATCATTTAATGATATGTCAATTTCTGATAGTTGTGTGTTTTGATATATGTAAATGCATGTGTTTAATAGATTTATGTATATGATTTGGAGATGTTAGAGTTATATTCTTTGATGTGTTTCATGATTTTTGCATGAATTTCTAGAAATCTGAGTTGTTGAATGTGTTTTAACATGTATTTGAGTTGAGTTTGAATATATGTTAAGCATGATAATTATAATTTTTGATATGTATTTCATAATGGTTTATGCTAAAAATATGATCAATGGCTTGAGGGTGTATGTATAATTGTTGAGGTTGTGTGAAGTCATATGCATATTGAGATGATTAATGTGGAGTTTGGTTTTGCAAGTAACTTAGTTTTCTTGGAAAATCTGGGTTAGGGGTGTTTACACGGTGGTAAGACAATCCCCATACCGCTGTGTAATTGCCCACTGTAAATGGGACTTTGCTGGTCGGGCTATGCGACGGTAAGGACAGACCATACTGCCGTGTAATTACTACACGGCGGTTAGGATAGACCATGCCGCCGTGCAACTGCTCTCTGGATTTTTTCATTTACGTGTTACACAGCGGTAAGAGCATTCCATACCACCGTGTAAACCCCATTTTGGCTTAAATGATATTTGTTAGTCAAATCTCTTACTTGGTTTGTTATGATAGGGTTATTACATGATTTTGTTTATGCATTTATAAAGTTATGGATTCTTTATATCAAGTTATATGTACATGATTAATCATCTCATATACGATTTAAATGTATATGATTTATATGTCTTTGAATTTCTACTAATATCTTTATGTATACATGCATTATGTGAATATACTTGAATTATTCTTTATTTTATAATAATAATACTAGAATACTTATGAGTTATTATATGAGCCTGATCAGTCATAGTTAGTGGATGGATAAGCGCTTATCTAGGGTTGAGATATATGTGTGTGAGTGCGGCTGCAACCTGATGACCCCGTTTGGGTCCCCACAGGATTTGAGCTACCTTTGGGTATACATGATTAGAGACTTATGTCTCTACAAGTTGGATACTGTGTCCGATCAGTATCAAATTACTAGTTTAATGAATAATGAGGCTATTACTACTATTATTACTATTATTATAGGTGTCTATTATATGTGTCTATTATATATATGTGTTTATTATATATGTCTCTATTTATGTGTTTATTAGATTTTGTGCCTATCATATATGTTTTTTATGATATGAACTGAGCATATATATTACTTGTTATTATATATGGTACATGACAGGATGTGCTAAGATGCTAGTTCTTGCATTAAAAGGTGAATTTTTTTTTTTATCATTTGAGAATGCATAAGATGAGTAACTATTGTTTATATGTTCACATAAGTATGATTGAATAATTGATTCAAGTATGAGCAGAATTTGATTGTATGTCTAATTGCATTAATAATTTATAAGTTGTTATTGTGATTACTTGTATATGCACGTTTTTGTTTGTTTTAGTTCCTCCCCACTAAGCGTTATCGCTTAGCACGGGATTATTTTTGCATGTAGGTGGTAGGTACAGTTCGGGGTCGGACGTTTGCAGGTCGGCCACTAGAAGTCTTTTCTTGGCATCTCTGTAACACCCCAAAACTACCCCAGTAGTTTGAGCCTGTCCGTGTCTGTATGTGTGTATTTGTATGTGTTATATTGGATTATTTATTTAATTTATGTGTATTAGTTTGAGAAGAGGAATTAGGCTAGTGTATAGGTGGGTGTATAGAAGTAAGGTATGAGCAAGAGATGGATTATTGTGCATAGTAATGTATGGGAGTAGGGTGTGATATAGGGCAAGTGTCTTTTGGAGAGAGTGACATGTGGCATATGGATAGGTTAACATTTAATGAGTTTGGTGAGAGAGAGAGAAGGCAGCCATTCCCTTTTGATTTCCGTTCTCCCTCTCTTCTCCATGCCACTTTCTTCACTTCTTCTTCTTCTTTCTTTGTTCTTCCTTTTTCTTTGCACAATCTTGCTTCTGTTTGAATCTTTCTTAAGATTCTATGTGAAAACAATTTGGAAGCAAAATAAAAAGAATGACTCGATACCTTCGGGTATCTATGTGTCCATAATATGATAATGATACTCTCAAGTATCTATATGTACTCGTTATCCACTCTTTATGATTAAGCAGGTGTTAGTGTATCTTTGTACAAGAACATTGAATGATAATATAAATAATTGAACTGATCATGTATGAGCTTATATCTATAATTGTATCATTGTCACGTGCCTTCTGTTGTCGTCACTGTGAGTGGCGGTTATGCATTTGTGTTTTCCCCACTAAGCGATTTCGCTTAGCACGGGTGTTTATCCGTGCAGGTGTGGAAGGTTTTTGGTACGCATGGTCTGGGCGTGTCGCATCGGGAAGGCCAATGCAACTAGAGATTGAAGTTTTGTAGTATAAGTTTTCCCTCTTTTGTAATAGATATTATGTTTTGTTAACCCTTCGGAACAGTGTACTTTGGACTTTTGTTTATTGGTATTTTTGGTTTGTAAACTGATGTAAGATGTAAAGACCTCTTTTTGTATATTAATAAAAGTATTCATTTTGCTCCGTATCGCGCTTCTTTCTTTTAAAGTTTTTGTTTAACTCTGATATGTCATTTCTGTATGTGATGTTTGCTTGTTTGTACTAGTGGGATGTGACACTCCTACCTATCTGGATCTTTCTCCCTCTGATATGAGGAGAAGTCTCCATGGTATAGGTTGGGGTGTGACATTAGGTGGTATCAGAGCTATTGGTTTAGATGTTACTGGGTTTCAGTGTGTTAGTTAGTTGTGGGAGTTGTGTTGGCCTGATGCACACTGCGTTTATGTTTTGTAGTTATGGAGTCCGCTCGTGGATCGCTTGAGGGGTCAGCGGAAAGTGCGAATCCCCAAGAGCAAGATCCCTCAGTTTCTGGTCTGGCTCAACCTCCTAGGGGGCGACCTGAGGTGCCTATTGGACCGTTGGAAGCAATGCTTCAGAGTATGACTAGGGTACTTGAAAGGGTAACAGCACCAAGTGCTCCTATTGAGAAGTTAAGAAAGCATGGTGCAGAGGATTTCTTTGGTACTGGCATAGATGAATCTAATAAGGCCGAAATGTGGATAGAGAAGACGTCCAGAGTTCTTAGGGAGATAAGATGTCCACCAGAACAGGAAGTGGAGTGTGCATTGTCCTTGTTACAAGGTTCTGCTTATGATTGGTGGAGATTGGTAGTTAGTCAATCGCAGGTTCCTGAACCGATTACATGGGAATTTTTTGAGAGTGAGTTTCAGAACCGGTATGTCACTAAAGCCTATAAGGATGCCAAGTGGGCGCAGTTTCTAACTCTCAAGCAAAGAACAATGTCTGTGGCCGAATATGAAGATGACTTTAACAAGCTTAGTAAGTATGCACTGCCAAGGGTTCTCACAGAAGAGTTCAGATGTCAGCATTTTGAATCAGGCTTGAATGAGTCTCTGAAGGTGATGCTAATCTCTTTGATGTCGGCTCCAAATGTGAGGTATTATAAGTTAGTTCAAGCAGCCTTGAGGGCGGAGCGTTCTGAGAATATTCTGAGAGAGAAAGCTCAAAGAAGGAAGTCTGTTAGAGGTGGCTCTTCTTCAGGCAAGAGACCAAGGGAATCGCAAGGAAACTTTGCTGATGAGTCTACAGCTAGTCCGGCCCCTAGAGGGAGGAGATAGGGTTCTTCCAGGGGATCAGGCATAGGTAGAGGAGATGGCACTCCCCGATGTACTCATTGTAACAAACAACATTGGGGTGAGTGTCGATGGTTAACGGGAGGCTATTTTAGGTGTGGTTCTACAGACCATTTACTTGCGAATTGTCCGAATCGGTATGGAGATCCTTCGGGACAACAGGAAGGAAGCCGAGCTGGATCTAGTGTACCCCAAGGAAGCCGTAATCGGGGTAGAGGAAGGGGTCATGGTGGTCGGCCTCGATAGAGAGAACCCTCAGAATCAGTAGATCGCCCTGTGCCATCGTTTGGTAGGGCCTATGCTATGAAAGCCCGAGAGGAACAGAATTCTCCCGAAGTGATTGCCGGTAAGTTCTCTTTGCTTGACTCTGAAGTTTATGCTTTGATTGACCCAGGCTCTACCCATTCGTATGTGTGTTCTGATAAGTTATGGGATAAATTGGGAAGTGAGGAGAAGTTGGAATATGAGATTTGTGTATCTAGTCCGTTGGGTCAAAGTGTTCTGGTTAATCGGGTATGTCGGAAGTGCCCCTTAACGATTCAAGGTACAGAGTTTGTTGTGAATTTAATCTGCTTGCCATTTCACGAGTTTGATATTATTCTGGGGATGGATTGGTTGGATAAGCACCGTGCGGTGGTGGACTGTCATAGAAAAGTAATGGTTTTGAAGGATAAAGATCAAATGCCTGTTATTCTGAAGGGAATCGGAAGTAGTTCCTTGCATAATGTGGTATCAGCTATAAAAGCCAGAAGATTTATCAGGAAAGGATGTAAAGCATTTTTGGCTGTGGTTTTGGATTCTCGGAGAGGTCAAGTTAAGATTCAAGACATTCCCATTGTAAGAGATTTTGTAGATGTCTTTCCGGAGGAACTACTGGGATTACCTCCCGAGATAGAGGTTGAATTGTCAGTAGAGATTGTCCCAGGTACAGCTACGATTTCTAAGGCTCCTTATCGAATGGCCCCAGTGGAATTGAAGGAATTGAAAAGTCAGTTGCAGGAGTTGTTAGACAAAGGATTCATTCGGCCCAGTGTATCACCGTGGGATGCTCCAGTGCTGTTTGTTAAAAAGAAGGATGGAACCCTACGGATGTGGATTGATTATCGACAGCTTAACAAAGTGACTATCAAGAATAAGTATCCACTGCCGAGGATTGAAGACCTTTTTGATCAGTTAAGAGGAGCTGGGGTATTCTCTAAGATAGACTTGAGATCAGGCTACTACCAGTTGGGGGTTAAAGAAGCGGATGTGGCTAAGACGGCTTTTCGGACGCGTTATGGTCATTACGAATTTCTAGTGATGCCTTTTGGTTTGACCAACGCGCCTGCAGCCTTTATGGATCTGATGAACCGAGTTTTCCGACCGTATTTGGACAAGTTTGTTGTGGTATTTATTGATGACATTTTGGTATACTCCAGAGACCGAAAGGAACATAAGGAACATCTTAGGTTGGTATTGCAGATGTTAAGAGATCATCAATTGTATGCGAAACTCAGTAAGTGTGAGTTTTGGTTGAATGAAGTAGCTTTCCTTGGATATGTGGTGTCAGCAGAGGGTGTACGTGTTGATCCAAGTAAGGTTGAAGCAATTGTAAATTGGATGCCTCCGAAAAATGTACCTGAAGTGAGAAGTTTTCTGGGTTTAGCAGGGTATTATCGACGGTTTGTTCAGGGGTTTTTAGTGTTAGCCTCTCCTTTAACCAAGCTACTTCGGAAGTATGTTAAGTTTGTATGGACTGAGAAGTGTCAAGCCAGTTTTGATAGTTTAAAAGAGTTATTGGTTAAAGCTCCTGTGCTCACACAACCAGTTTCGGGTCAAGAGTACACTATGTACAGTGATGCTTCGAGAATTGGCTTAGGTTGTGTTCTGATGCAAGGGAACAAAGTTATAGCTTATGCATCGAGACAGTTAAAGTCTCATGAGCGGAACTACCCGACTCATGATTTGGAGTTAGCAGCGGTAGTGTTTGCGCTTAAAATATGGCGGCACTATTTGTATGGGGAGACGTGCAGAATTTTTACCGATCATAAGAGTCTCAAGTATTTGTTAACTCAGAAGGAGTTGAATTTGAGGCAGCGGAGATGGTTAGAATTATCCAAGGATTATGATTATATTATTGACTACCATCGGGGTAAGGCTAATGTAGTGGCTGATGCTCTCAGTAGAAAGTTTATGTCTGCGTTGCTAGCTAGCCGAGGCAGATGGAGGTTTGATTCTAAAGGTGCTTTAATTGCTCAACTTAAAGTTAAGCCGAGTTTGAAATCGGAGATTGCTAAGGTCCAGTTGGATGACCATGTGCTACAGCGTGTTTATCAAGCAGTGAAAGAGGGCAAGCGGACCGAGTACTTGATAGACGGAGAAGGAGTGCTTAGGCATGGTAATCGGTTATGCGTACCTAATGTGGGTGAGTTAAGAAAGAAGCTGTTGCAAGAAGCTCACTCATCAGTCTTTACTATGCATCCTGGTGGGGACAAGATGTATCAAGATCTGAAGCAATTTTATTGGTGACCAGGAATGAAAAGAGATATAACATAATTTGTTTCTAGGTGTCTCACCTGTCAGCAAGTGAAAACCGAGCATCAAGTGCCATCGAGATTGCTTCATCCCTTACCCATTCCTCAATGGAAGTGGGATGACATCACAAAGGATTTTGTATCTGGCCTGCCTATGACCCAGCGTAAGCATGATTCAGTATGGGTTATAGTAGATCGATTGTCGAAATTCGCGCATTTTCTGCCAGTACGATTGGATTATTCGATGGATAAGTTGGCAGAACTTTATGTGGATGAGATAGTCCGATTGCATGGGATTCCGTTATCCATTGTATCAGATCGAGATCCTCGTTTTACATCCAAGTTTTGGAAAGCGCTTCAAGCGGCTTTGGGTACTCGGTTAAATTTCAGCACTGCTTTTCATCCGCAGACCGATGGTCAATCAGAAAGGGTTATTCATGTTTTGGAAGATATGCTCCGGGGTTGTGCTTTAGAGTTCTCAGGAAGCTGGGATCGGTATGTGCCTTTGATGGAATTCGCGTATAATAACAGCTATTAAGTGAGCATTGGTATGGCCCCTTACGAAGTATTGTATGGACGGAAATGTAGAATGCCAATATGTTGGACTGAATTATCAGAAAAGGCTATGATAGGTCTGGATATAGTGCGGGATACCGAAGAGAAAGTAAGGGTTGTACAACAGAACTTGAAAGCAGCTAAGGATTGACATCGTTCTTATGCTAACCTGAAGCGCAGAGATATTCGGTATGAAGTGGGTGATAAGGTTTTCTTGAAAGTGTCACCGTGGCGAAAGGTTCTCCATTTTGGAAAGAAAGGCAAATTAAGTCCACGCTTTATTGGACCATATGAGATTCTAAGAAAAGTAGGTCCAGTAGCGTATCAGTTAGCTTTGCCTAAGGAGTTAGCTAGACTACATGATATTTTTCATGTATCTATGCTTTGGAGATATCGGTCAGATCCTTCACATGTGTTACCAGTGCAAGATGTCCGGATTCAGCCAGACTTTTCTTTTGATGAAGAACCGAAAAGGATTTTGGAAAAGGAAATCAGACAGCTCCGGAATAAACAGATACCATTGGTCAAGGTCTTATGGCAACATCACGGTATTGAAGAAGCTACATGGGAACCAGAGAAAGCTATGAGACTACAATACCCTCAGTTGTTTAAAGCAGGTAAGAATTTCGAGGACGAAATTCTGTTAAGTGGGGGAGTATTGTAACACCCCAAAACCACCCCAGTAGTTTGAGCCTGTCCGTGTCTGTATGTGTGTATTTGTATGTGTTATATTGGATTATTTATTTAATTTATGTGTATTAGTTTGAGAAGAGGAATTAGGCTAGTGTATAGGTGGGTGTATAGAAGTAAGGTATGAGCAAGAGATGGATTATTGTGCATAGTAATGTATGGGAGTAGGGTGTGATATAGGGCAAGTGTCTTTTGGAGAGAGTGACATGTGGCATATGGATAGGTTAACATTTAATGAGTTTGGTGAGAGAGAGAGAAGGCAGCCATTCCCTTTTGATTTCCGTTCTCCCTCTCTTCTCCACGCCACTTTCTTCACTTCTTCTTCTTCTTTCTTTGTTCTTCCTTTTTCTTTGCACAATCTTGCTCCCTCTTCTTTATTTGAGTAAATAGAGTTGTTTGGATAGTAATTTTGAAGCTCAAAGGTGAGTAGGGGTTATGGATGCCTTGATTTCTTCTTCTTCCTCTTCTCTAGGTTTAGGTTATATATATGTTTATATGTGGATTGCTTTAGAATTGATCTTGGCTATTGTGGGTTTGTTGTTCAGAGGAGGCTCCTAGACCGGATAAAGGGAAAGAAATCGCTAGCGGGAGCGGAGCTCGCGAATAGGAGCTAAGGAAAGAAGGTTTGGGAACGTTTGTCTTTTTATGTATATTTGTGATTTGAGTTTGATAATTGTGATTTTGCTCGGATTGGGATTATGAGTTGTGTTATTATAGCTTGAATTGGAATGAGTGTGATATGTGATGTGAGAGAATGAATATTGTTGAAGGATTTGCAGGGAATCATGTGAATAGTTGCAATTAGTATTAAAGTTGCTATTTTGGGATTTCTTGGAATTGAGCATGTATTTGGCTTGATTTAATTAAGATAAATAGTGATAAAGCTGGGTTTTTAATTATATGATGAGTTGTTGATGCTTGTGTTGCTCAATTTTGATGTTTAGAGTCAATTTTGGAAGTTTGGATGTGAATTTTGTGTAAATTATGCAGATTTTGGGCGTAAGAGCTGAAAAACTCGTGTCTGTCGCGATCGTGACACTGTCGCGAGCGCGACAGAGTGCGGAGGTTTCAACCCTCACGCCGGCGCGAGAGATGTCGCGCCAAAGAACTCGAAGGAGCTCTCTGTCGCGAGCGCGACAACTGTCGAGAGCGCGACAGAGTGCTCGAACTTCGAACATATGCAAGGCTCTCTTTTGTCCCGAGCGCGACAATCCTCGCGAGCGCGACAGAAGAGCAGCACCTACGTCCTCTCGCGAGCATGAGATCACTCGCGATCGCGAGACGAGGCGGGGACGTGTAGCTTGGCTTCTGTCGCGAGCGCGACAGACGTGACTTCCAAACTTGATTTCTTCTCCTTTTTGCTTAATGACTTGATTTCTTTTGCATGCACTCTTTTATTTAAAGCCTTGAATACCTATTTAAATGAATAATATGTATGTTAATTTGACAAGATTTCGTATAACCTGCTAATGTCGGAAAGTGGATAGTTAGGCATGCCTAATAGAGTTATGTGTTGCTGCAGCTATGTGTACGATTTTGGACCCTGATCAGGTCCCCCGATCGGATCCTCGCGATCCTTCTGTTTGAATCTTTCTTAAGATTCTATGTGAAAACAAATTGGAAGCAAAATAAAAAGAATGACTCGATACCTTCAGGTATCTATGTGTCCATAATATGATAATGTTACTCTCAAGGATCTATGTGTACTCGTTATCCACTCTTTATGATTAAGCAGGTGTTAGTGTATCTTTGTACAAGAACATTGAACGATAATATAAATAATTGAACTGATCATGTATGAGCTTATATCTATAATTGTATCATTGTCATGTGCCTTCTGTTGTCGTTACTGTGAGTGGCGGTTATGCATTTGTGTTTTCCCCACTAAGCGATTTCGCTTAGCACGGGTGTTTATCCGTGCAGGTGTGGAAGGTTTTTGGTACGCATGGTCTGGGCGTGTCGCATCGGGAAGGCCAACGCAACTATAGATTGAAGTTTTGTAGTATAAGTTTTCCCTCTTTTGTAATAGATATTATGTTTTGTTAACCCTTCGGAACAGTGTACTTTGGACTTTTGTTTATTGGTATTTTTGGTTTGTAAACTGATGTAAGATGTAAAGACCTCTTTTTGTATATTAATAAAAGTATTAATTTTGCTCCGTATCGCGCTTCTTTCTTTTAAAGTTTTTGTTTAACTCTGATATGTCATTTCTGTATGTGATGTTTGCTTGTTTGTACTAGTGGGATGTGACACTCCTACCTATCTGGATCCTTCTCCCTCTGATATGAGGAGAAGTCTCCATGGTATAGGTTGGGATGTGACAATCTCTTTTTGTCTTCCGCTGAATTTTTTTTTCTATAAGGATTTTGATTTCGGCAAACATAAAGATTTCTGTAAAGGATCGATTATTATGTATATGTACTTGTTAAATGTTTACAAATCCCTTTTGTAAAATAATATGATTATATGTATATGGATTTGTTATCTTTTTTTTTAAATGTATTTGTTTTCTTAACTTATTTCAGTATATTTATATGTATTTGAGTTGTATACATTGTGTGTACGTAGTGCAACCGGCATCCTTCAAACGGGGGTGTCGGGGGCGTTACAGTTTTGGTATCGGAGCACCGGTTTAGTCGGTTCAGGTTCTATGTGATTGTTTGAGTGTAGTGTCCTTGCATGAGAGTTAGTCTAGTATTGTGGCCTGATGCAGATGTCTTGTTTTGTGTAGTGCCTTGATGGAGTCTGTTCCAAGTGAGTATATGGGCGACCCTATGGAAAGTGTTAATCCGGTCGAAAGTGGTAATCCGGTCGGACAAGATAGGCCTGCAGCGTGCACCAGTACAAGGTCAGGGTTTTGATTCGACATTAGTGCAAGGCTTGCTTCAAGTGGTTGACAGACTGACTGCTCCCAAGGCTCCTTCTGAGCTTTTTAGGAAGAGAGGAGCAGAAGAATTTCATTGGACCTCCTTAGATCAATGAGACCTAGTAGAATTTTTGTTAGAGAGAACGAATAGAATTCTGCAAGAGATAGCTTGCCCTCCGCATCAACGAGTTGTGTGTGCCGTATCACTTCTTCAAGGATCGACATATGATTGGTGGAAGCTGGTGCTTCTCAATCCTTAGAGACCAGTTGAATTGATATGGGAATTCTTTAAACAAGAGTTCAAGAAGAAGTATGTGACGAAGGTGTATCGAGAGGCAAAGTGGAAGGAATTTATAAGTTTGAAACAAAGGAACATGTCGGACAGCGACTATGAGAAAGAGTTTATTCGTTTGAGTAAGTATGTGCTAACTGCACTTCTGACTAAAGATTTTAGGTGTCAGCAATTTCAAGAAGGGTTAAGAGAAGTGATTAGAGGTCCGTTATCGGCTATAGCAGTAATGAATCTAGTTGGGTATTATCAGTTGGTGGCAGAAGCTGTAAAGTTGGAACAATCCGAGAGCACCCGATAGTGGAATTGTAAGTAATAAGAAGTCCAAAGGTGTTATGATCGGACAAGTGACTAGTGGAACTACATAAGCTCCATTAGAAGTTGGAAGTGTAGCACCGCATGCTAGTAGGGGAAGTCGACCACTGGAGTGTGAGCATTGCCAAAGGCAGCATTGGGGTACATGTCGCAAGATCACTGGAGCGTGCTTCAAGTGCAGGAGTATGGAGCATCAGTGTGCTAGTTGTCTTGAACGGCAAGAGAATAAGGGTCAACAAGAGAGCAAAGCTGATGGAGGTAAATCAAATGCAACAAGAAGCAATCGAGATAGAAGTAGAGCTCCTCAGGCGCCATCGAAAACCGTGCATCGGCCAGGGACTACAAGAGAGTATGTTCGGCCAAGGGTGTACACGATGATTAGAGAGAATACTCCCGAACCCGCAGGTCCTTCTGGTAAGTATTAATTGGTTAAGTTTCTATTTGAGTTCGGTTTTGGTATTTAGGATGTAAGTGATTAGCGGGGAAATTTTGAGGATCAAATTTCTTAAGGGGGAGAGAGTTGTCACATCCTAAATATGGCCTAGTCGAAAATTAAATATTAAATGGATTTATAAGGGTATTTTCATAAATGTACATGCGGGAAGTCGTCAATTGAGGACTAATTGGTAATGCAATTAAAGTATTGGTGACAAAAATTCTTTAGTGACTATAAGGTATTATCATGGACCTATTAGTTGATTATTATGAAGCAAATGGTAAAAGGGCAAGGTAGTGGAATAAGGGGACCAATGAGAACTTGACATGTGTATGGCTAGATGGATAGTTAGTGGGATTTGAAAGAAAGAGAGAGGGAAGAAACAGGATTGGGTTTCTTTCATTTTTTTCTGTCCCGTTCTCCCTCTTTCTTTTCTTCATTTTTCCTTTTTGCTGTTCTCTGGGTTTGCATGTGTTGATTTCTTAAGATTGAGCTGTGTTCTAAGAGATTAAGAACTGAGTTTCCAGCGGTAAGTTGCTGAGTTATCTTTGGTTTTCTTCATCTTCTTCTTCTTCTTGGATTTGATTGGGATATACAGTTGTTTTGTATGGGAATAACTGGGTTTTTTTTGGTTAGACTTATGCAAGCATCTGAAGAGAGAAGGAGGAACAAAGGGAAAGAAAAGATTGGGTCATGAAGTTAGAAGGAGATCGGCAACTAGGTTTGGGAGTTGTTTGTCCATCCTCCTTGGATCATTGAATGATTTGTCAATTTCTGATAGTTGTGTGTTTTGATATATGTAAATGCATGTGTTTAATAGATTTATGTATATGATTTGGAGATGTTAGAATTATATGCTTTGATGTGTTTCATGATTTTTGCATGAATTTCTGGAAATCTGAGTTGTTGAATGTGTTTTAACATGTATTTCAGTTGAGTTTGAATATATGTTAAGCATGATAAATATAACTTTGGATATGTATTTCATAATGTTTTATGCTAAAAATATGATCAATGGATTGAGGGTATATGTATAATTTTTGAGGTTGTGTGAAGTTATATGCATATTGAGATGATTAATGTGGAGTTTTGTTTTGCAAGCAAATTAGTTTTCTAGGAAAATCTGGGTTTAGGGGTGTTTACACGGTGGTAAGACTATCCCCGTACCGCTGTGTAATTGCCCACTGGAAATGAGACTTTGCTGGTCGCACTACACAGCGGTAAGGATAGACCATACCTCCGTGTAACTGCTATACGGCGGTAAGGATAGACCACACCGCCATGTAACTGCTTTCTAGATTGTTTCATTTACGTGTTACACGGTAGTAAGAACATTCCATACCGCCGTGTAAACCCTATTTTGCCTTAAATGATATTTGTTAGTCAAATCTCTTACTTGTTTTGTTATGATAGGGTTATTACATGATTTTGTTTATGCATTTGTAAAGTTATGGATTCTTTATATCAAGTTATATGTACGTGATTAATCATCTAATATAGGGTTTGAATGTATATGATTTATATGTCTCTGAATTTTTACTAGTATGTTTATATATACATGCATTATGTGAATATACTTGAGTTATTCTTTTTTATATGATAATAATACTAGAATACTTATTAGTTGTTATTTGAGCCTGATTAGTTATAGTTTGTGGATGGATAAGCGCTTATCTAGGGTTGAGATATATGTGTGTGAGTGCGGTTGCTACATGATGACCCCATTTGGGTCCCCACATGATTTGAGCTACCTTTGGGTATACATGATTACATGATTCGAGACTTATGTCTCTACAAGTTTTGATACTGTGTCCTATTAGTATCAAATTCCCGTATCCACTCGTTTAATGAATAATCAGGCTATTACTACTATTATTATAGGTGTCTATTATATGTGTCTATTATATATATGTGTTTATTATATATGTCTCTATTTATGTGTTTATTAGATTTTGTGCCTATCATATATGTTTTTGATGATATGAACTGAGCATATATATTACTTGTTATTATATATGGTACATGGCAGGATGTGCTAAGATGCTAGTTCTTGCTTTAAAAGGTGAATTTTTTTATCATTTGAGAATGCATAAGATGAGTAACTATTGCTTATATGTTCACATATGTATGTTTGAATAATTGATTCAAGTATGAGAAGAATTTGATTGTATGTCTAATTGCATTAATAATTTATAAGTTGTTATTGTGATTACTTGTATATGCACGTTTTTGTTTGTTTTAGTTCCTCCCCACTAAGCGTCATCGCTTAACATGGGATTGTTTTCCCATGTAGGTGGTAGGTACAGTTCAGGGTCGGACATTTGCAGGTCGGCCACTAGAAGTCTTTTGTTGGAATCTCTTTTTGTCTTCCGCTGATTTTTTTTTTGTATAAGGATTTTGATTTCGGCAAACAAAAAGATTTCTGTAAAGGATCGATTATTTTGTATATGTACTTGTTAAATGTTTACAAATCCCTTTTGTAAAACAATATGATTACATATATATGGATTTGTTATCTTTTTATTAAATGTATTTGTTTTCTTAACTTATTTCAGTATATGTATATGTATTTGAGTTATATGTGCTGTGTGTGCGTAGCGCAACCGGCATCCTTCAAACGGGGGTGTCGGGGGCGTTACAGTTTTGCTATCAGAGCACCGGTTTAGTCGGTTCTGGTTCTATGTGATTGTTTGAATGTAGTGTCCTTGCATGAGAGTTAGTCTAGTGTTGTGGCCTGATGCAGATGTCTTGTTTTGTGTCACTACAAGAAATTTTACTTTTTGTGACAAATTTTTTTATGACGCATAAAATTTCGTCACTAATTATAACTTACAACGACGAATTTTTTAAAATGTCACCATATTATTTATTACTGTGACAAAATTATTTTACGTCACTTTATGTTTTAATTTTCGTCAATAATAGATTAATTTTGTGACGAAAATATATTTCGTCATGGTTTCTTTAGGAGAGATAATTTAGCACCTTTTTTTTTTGGAGGGAAAAATTTAATGACAAAATAATAGTTTATTGTAACGTATAAAATCGTCACAAAATATTTATTTTTCATGACGAATTATTTTATTCATAATTGAATAAATTTGTGATACTAAAATCATTTCGTCACAAATAACGTATCGATATAAAAAAATTCTAATTAACTAATTTTTTAGAAAAATTTTAGTTTAAAAAATAATTTTATTTATGATAAATAAATGTGTCACAAAAAATGAATATATTGTAACAAGATACAATTTCATCACCTTTGATATGGAGAAAAATTTTCTAAACATTTTCTTTTGCACGGAAAAAATATAACAAAAAAATGATTATTTACGACATATAAATTCGTCATGAACTATTTATTTTTAGTACATGAATTATTTTTGTCCCAATTTAATTAATTAGTGACGGTAAAATTATTTCGTCACAGTAAAGTTATTTATGATAAATAAATATGTTACAAAAAAGAAATATATTATGACGAAATACAATTTCGTCACCAATACAATCAATTTATGACAATAATAATTTTTCGTCGCAGTTAGTTGTAATATTAATATATGACAAAGGAATTACGTCATAAAAATAATTGAATTTGATGTGAATTAGATTTCGGAATATTTTTTGGACCGGTTCGACCGGTTGAAAAATCGAAAACTTTGCGAGATCATAACTTTTGACTTGGGTTGAGTTACGGGAGCCATTACATGTTAAAACGAAGTGATTTGTACAATTTACAGTCTTTAAAGGGTGAAACCCGTAACCGCCTGTAGCGGACCTAAATAAAATCATCTTTTGCTGTTTCGGACCGTTTAAAGTTTTTGGTTCAAGATTTATCGTAATTTTCGATTTATTTTATTTTTAATTACCAAAATTACTTTGTCTTCTATATTTTGACAAAAATAACTAAATTATATATAAAAGTTAATTAATTAATAATATAATAATAATTTAGAATAGAATAAATTACTTATTAAAATAATATTTTAATGTAAATTATGTAAATAAACGACAGCGTTTTAATATTACTTTCTCCCCATATCAGCGTGAAAAAACTGAAGACATCAACGTGATAAAATTGAAAGGAAACAAAGGAAAACAGAGACACACTACAAAAAAAAATTGAAATTAGCGACTCAAATTAGCGGCTGCAAATATTTGAATAATTTTAGTACAAATAAATAAATGAATATTTAAATGGAAAAGTGAATTATACATTTATTTTATATATGTATATGTGAATAAATAAGTAAATAATAAGAATAAATAAATATATGTATATGTATTAGCTAAGTAAATATACGTATGTGTATGTGAATTATCTAGGGAAATTAAGAAAGAGAAGGGTGAAGAAGAAAGGGCAGACAAGAAATGGGGAGAACAGGGGAAAGTAGAAACCGAAGGGAGAGAGAGAGGGCATGGCGGACCAGCAGAAAGGTAGCATCGGCGACGATCGACGGTGACGAACTAATGCCCTCCACAGCGCCGATCTATCGCTGTGTTTGCCCCGCCGTTCCCAGTGTCGTTGCCCTTTCTTCGCGAGAGAGGAAGGTAAAGCTTCTTCTGTGATTTTCGGCCATCTCTGGTGACTGGTGGCAACACGCGTGGTGGCGGAGGACTCCTAGCGGTCAGGCAAAGCTCCCGGTGTCCATGGATCGTCCTCACTCACCGGCGATGAAGGGATCGACATTGAAGTGAACCAAGGATTCTAACGGAGATTCTGGTGAAATGGTACGGCGGATCGGCGCGTGACCACCGGAAATGGAGTTCTGATATCGTGAGCTTCACTCCGACAGTGGCGATGCCTCCGGTGGATCTCCGGCGGAGCTCTGGTGAGCCTTCGATGACTTTGTTTTGTTTATGGATAATTATAAAGCATGTAAATGATGTAACATTTTTACGTTTTTGGGTCTGAATCTTCATTCTTGCTTTGAAGTTAATTGTTTCCTCTTATAATTTCTTTTGAGTTCCTTTTAATTTGTGCTTTGAAGTTAATTGTTTCCTCATATAATTTCTTTGAGTTCCTTTTAATTTGTGCTTCTCTGTGTTTATTTTCTTTCATAAATTGATTTGTTTTTCTTTTGCTAGTGATCTCCTCGAATTGAGCTCTCTGCTTGCATAATAGCTTGGTCAGCCGGGATTTCAAGAGCAATGATCCTTACATAGTGGTCAAGCTGGGAAATGAGGTGACCCTTTATCTTTTGCCATGAGTTTGTGGAATTACTTGATGATGCAGTGAGTTTGATTGATATTAGGGTGTCTGATATGCTTCTTAAAACCATTTTGTTTTATCTTAGAGAGGTTGATTGACAATGCATTTATACATTTCCTTACTCCATTTTCCAATCCAATGAATTTTAAATCATGAGTGAGACCTGTTCTTTTATAACATTTTTTTCTTCTAAATCTGTTAATTGGCATGCTTAGGATTTGAACTTCTCCTTTTTACCTTTTAGAAGGGCTGTTCGGTGGTATTTGTCATTTTGCTTTGTTATTTAACTAGTATATCTTCAACCAGACTTTAAAGACTAAGGTCATCAATAGTTGCCTTAAACCAATCTGGAATGAAGAGATATTGTATAGATTTGATATAGGTTAACTTTCCTTGTACAGTCTGGCTGATTTTTAGGCTAAAGTATTGTTAGTTTCCTAGCTGATTTTATTATTGCTTTTATTCATAATATATTTTACTTATGGTGTAGGAATTGATATGTCCTTCACTGTAAGTTTCTTTGTCTATTTGCAGGCTTAGCAGCACCTTGGTTTTTCTTTCTAAGTATTATGATTTAGGGAAAGGTCATAGCTTACACTTTTATCGTAAGAATAATATAATTATTGAGTACTGAAGTTTAATGGTAATGGTTTATATGCAAATTGATCCTAAAAGCTATAGGAAGATGGTTTATATGCTAAAACTAGTTGCACAGTTATCAGTTTTATTTGTATTATCACAGGATGTTTATGAACAAGACAAAGAAAGTGTTGACAATTGCATTTTAATTTAGTTTATCTGAAAAAACATGGATAATAATAATAATAAAAAATTGTACATTTATTAATGGTAATGTGAATCATGTTTGGTTTTATATAGGTTCTCAAATCATTTTCTTTGCCTTAAATGTGATCTAGCTTATTGGACTAGTATTGATTAAGAGGCTATCAGGCTAGTGCCTAAAAGATCAGCCATTAACACAAATTTATTACTCATCTTTGTAGAAAGAGCCTAGTTGCAGCTTGTTCTAATGTTTTGCATATGATTTGTAGCACGCTTAATCTATACACACACCCTTAATTTATAGCTGATAGTTTTGATGCATTAATATTGTACCTTTGTATTTTAAAAGTCTTAAGGATATTTTAAGCATAGCTTTCAAAGATGTGATTTCATCGACAACCAACCACCATCCCTGAATCCATCAAATTCACATGCCTGTCTTAATTTCTATTTATTAAACGGGATAACAAAGTCAGCAGTCCCCACTGCATGGGATTGTGTTGGGGGATAAATGCCACCCTAAAACCAAACATGATTCACATTACCATCAATAAATGTACACATTTATTATTATTATTATTATTATTATTATTATTATTATTATTATTATTATTATTATTATTATTATTATTATTATTATTATTATTATTATTATTATTATTATTATTATTATCCATGTTATTTCAGATAAACTAAATTAAAATGCAATTGTCAACACTTTCTTTGTCTTGTTCATAAATATGATCCAGCTTATTGGACTGGTATTGATCAAGAGGCTATCAGGCTAGTGCCTAAAAGATCAGCCATTAACACAAATTTATCACCGATCTTTGTAGAAAGAGCCTAATTGCAGGTTGTTCTAATGTTTTGCATATGATTTGTAGCACCCTTAATCTATACACACACCCTTAATTTATAGCTGATAGTTTTGATGTATTAATATTGTACCTTTGTATTTTATATAATTGAATTGAGTAATGAAAGTCGATGATACAAGTATATTATAATATATGGTGTGCGTGAGAATGGACCTAAATTGGAGGATGGGCAAACTTGTGTTTGAGTTTGAATTGAAGCGGGGTGAATGAACATATGATTATTTGAAGTGTAAAGATTTTATTATTTACAGGGGGATAGGCAATATTATAGAGAAAATTCTGCATAAAGTTTTGTAGAGTTAAGTGACATATTTGTATTTTGATTGAATGAATAGTAAAACTAAATAGCTATAGGGGAGATGGGTATAGTGAAAGGATAAAAAAAAAATAATTACCCGGATTTCGCAACAATTTTAAGAGTAGTTTAGGACAATCAATTAATTGTGTAGTATTGTTGGAACCGTAGTGTGTGTATAGATTAAGGGTGTTACATGATTGAGTTTTTTTTATCTAATATATGATTTTTTTTTGTAGGAACAGGATGCAAATTTTGAAGTTTCAACTTAATTTATTTCTAGATTAGGATGTAAATTTAATTTTTTGCATTAGATAGTGTGTTTTTATTTAATTAACCTTTTATTTGAATAAATACAATATATTAAATTTTCTTTAGAAATTTAATTGATTGTATAACATTAAATTTAAAATGTGTTATTTTTAATACAACGCATATATGACAAGTATATTTGTAACAACCCAAATAGGGCCTGGGCGAAATTCGCGCGGTAAGTCGCTTAAGAAGGGTATTTGCGTATTTGAGTTTTTGAATAGAAGGAAGTTTAGTGTGTGCTTATAGTGTAAAGTGGTAGGGTGTAAGTGGACTAAGGGTTTTTATGGTTTGTGTTTAGAGTATGGTGCCATAAGTGGTGTTGTTAAGACTGATGGATTGATTCTCTAAGATTGAGACAAGTGGCAAAGGTTTGGTGAGCATTTAATGAAAGTAGGAGAGAGGGAAAGAAGGGGGCAGATTTTTCCTAGCTTCCCGTTGAAGCTAACTCCATTTTCTCCCTTTCTTTCTTCAATTTCTGTTCTCTCTCTCTCTCTTGCTTCCATTTTTCTGCTCTCATCTCTTTTCTCTTGTATCTTCTTTGAGTTGTGAGTGAGATCTTGAAGGTTTGTGCTGGAATTGTTGAAGGTAAGTGTTTGAGTTCGGTTTGGGGGTTCCTTTGCTTGTTTCTTGTTCATTGATTTCTGGTTTTGAATGTGATGTGGGTTTGAATTTAAGTGTTCTTGGTTGGGTTGTGCAAGAATCGGAAGAGAGAAGGAAGAGCAAGGGCAAGGATATAGTGGATTCGTGAGGAAACTCAGTTCGAAGCTTCGTTTTCTAGGTTTGGGAGTTGTGTTCTTGAATGTTTGTTTGGGATTTTTCGTAATTGTGAATGTGTGTATAATTATATGTTTATGAGATATTCTGGAACTTGTTGATTGAGTTATGATTATATCGTTTATATGCTATGGGTTTGTATTGGTTGAGTGGTTGAGTTTAGTTGTGGAGTTTAGAACTCATTTTTATGTTTTTATGCAGTGATGTTGCTCTTAGAATTCATGAGTAAGATTTGTTGATGGTATGACTCTTTGATGTTTGGATGGAGTTTCTATTGTTATTGGAGTGTGAAATTAGTTGATTGAAGTGAAGGTTGTGAGATTTTGGCTTGAAAGACCTGGAAAAATTGCCCTGAGGAATCCCATCTGGGCATGGGTCACGGTGGCAACTAATCTGGTTACCACCGTGAGCCACGAACCAGATGCATTCTGCAGTGAAGTTTGGTATGTCACGGTGGCAACAAATCTGGTTACCACCGTGAGGTATCCAAACTTTTGATTCTGTCTGACTGTTTGGTATGTCACGGTGACAACCACTTTGGTTACCACCGTGAGGTACCCCAGACTTGCTTTCTGCCAAGGATCTCTGGTATGTCACGGTGGCAACCAATCTGATTACCACCGTGACCTACCCTGTTTTTCAATAAAATCCTTTCTGTTATATTGTTTTATGAATGTTTATTTATGATTTTTAGCACGAGATACCTTGTATTCTGGGTTTTGTATTCATCTTTTTGCATCTGTCAGTTGATCAACTTTTATAAATGGTGTTACATTTGAACATTGTCTTGTTTGTCTAATGTCATGTGAGAGTGTGTTGTCAAGCATGAAGTGTCAAGGTATAGGATAATTAAGCATGCTTAAGAAGGGTTAGTATACAGCTGTACTGTCCGCCCCGTTTGGGCGAAGCGGTCGACCTCCGAGATGGTCATCTTCCGTGTAGTGATAAAATGTTTTGAGACTTCGGTCTCCCGCGCTACCTTCGGGTATTAAAGTATTTTTTTTTTAGGCTTCGGTCTCCCGTGCCGTGTTCCCGTATCCTCCACCATTGATTTCAGGCTTTTGTGTGAACTGTTTGGTATCGGTTTAGCGAAGTGTTCTGATTATTGTGTGACTCTGAGTAGTGTAATGATTCAGTGTTATGTACTATTTATCCTGATTATATATTTTTATATCTGTACTCTGATTCATATTGTTTTATGAGTATTAGTGCATATTTTCGTGTATAGTGCTCTGTTGTGTTTGTTTCTCCCCACTAAGCGTTATCGCTTAGCACGGGCTTTTATCCCGTGCAGGTAGCGTGAAGGATTTTTGGGAGTTGCTCGTGTCGCGCATCTGCAGGCTGGCCACGTAGGAGTCGAGTTATTTATTTTGTCTTCTCCTGTAATTCATTTTGTATAAGTATTCTCTTGTTTAGTGGCTTATGTAAATTTTTGTAAAGAATTTTTAATGAAATCTTTTGAGCTATTGGGTATAGTTTTGAATTCTTTTTTTTTTCAATGGCAATGTGGTATATTTTCTATGCTTTCTCTTTTGGCTGTTGAATGCTTCCGCTTTGCGCATGTATGCTTCCGCTGTATGTTTCGTCGCGTCATGAGTGAGCGTCGTGTGGCGCGCCCGTCGGTGCCCTTCCAACGGGGGCGGCGGCGGGGGATGTCACAGGTTGTGGTATCAGAGCACCGGTTTAGGCGGTTCTGGTTGCCTCTGTTTGTTATGTGTTGAGTCTTTGCATGTGAGTCAGTTTTGTGTCGTGGCCTAATGCAGATGTGCCTTGTCTTGTGTAGTGTCTAGATGGAGTCTGATCCAAGTGAGCAAGTGGGTGAGACAGTTGGCAGTACGAGTGTAGTGAGAGGTGAGCAACCTGCTCCGCAGCGTCAGCAAGAGGAGATTCCTGGTATGGGTTTTGGTCAAGAGAATCCGGTCCTAGTGCAAGGGTTACTTCAGTTGGTAGAGAGGCTGACTGCTTCAAAGGCTCCAATTGAGTTACTAAGGAAGAGAGGAGCCAAGGATTTCCATGGAACTGCTTTGGACCAATCTGATGTTGCCGAGTTTTGGCTTAAGAGGGTAGGTCGGATTTTACAAGAGATAAGATGTCCCGCAGATCAGAGGGCACTTTGTGCAGTGTCGTTGCTTCAGGGGTCAGCGTATGATTGGTGGGAATTGGTGATGCGAAATCCTCAGCGACCAGCCGTGTTGACTTGGGAATTCTTCAAGCAAGAATTTGAGCAGAAATATGTGACGAAGGCTTATCAGGAAGCTAAGTGGAGAGAGTTCATCAGTCTGAAGCAGCGAGGTATGACCGTGAGTGAGTATGATAAGGAATTCAGCCGGTTGAGCAAGTACGTACCTGAAGCTTTGTTGACGGATGAGTTTAGAAGTAGGCATTTCCTAGAGGGACTGCATGAAGTGTTCAGAGGTCCTTTGTCGGCAATGTCAGTCTTGCAACCAGTGGGGTATTATCAGCTTGTGGCAGCGGCAGTGAAGTTGGAGGAATCCGAGGTGATCAAGCAGAAGGTTGAGAGCAAGAGGAAAGCACTGGATGGTGGGTTCAGTAGTGGCAAGAAGTCGAGAGGAGTTCCGAGTGGCCAAAGTGAGAAGAATTCAGTTCCGGTACGTTCAGAAGTCAATAGTGTAGCGCTACCCTCTAGCAAGGGAGGTGTGATTCCGGAGTGCGAGAATTGTCATAAGTGCCATTGGGGCGTGTGTAGGAGGCTCTCTGGAGCGTGTTTCAGATGTGGCAGCCAATAGCACATGGTCGCGAATTGTCCGGATCGACGAGAGCTTCAAGATGGACCCGAGAGTAGAGTGAGTGGTCAGCGATCCAGAGGGAACCAGAGTGGTAGGGGAAGCGGCCGTCATTATCAAGCGCCATCAGAGACAGTGCAGAAGTCGCAAACTGAAGAAGTGCCTGCGCATCCGCGAGTTTATGCAATGCAAGTAGGAGATATAGCAAATCGAGCGGGACCTTCTGGTAAGATTGCATATTAGTTTATGTTCTTTTCGGTTTGAGTTTTAGGTTGTCTGGATTTAAGTGATTAGTGGGGAAATTTCGAGGACGAAATTTCTTAAGGGGGAGTGATTGTAACAACCCAAATAGGGCCTGGGCGGAATTCGCGCGGTAAGTCGGTTAAGAAGGGTATTTGCGTATTTGAGTTTTTGAATAGAAGGAAGTTTAGTGTGTGCTTGTAGTGTAAAGTGGTAGGGTGTAAGTGGACTAAGGGTTTTTATGGTTTGTGTTTAGAGTATGGTGCCATAAGTGGTGTTGTTAAGATTGATGGATTGATTCTCTAAGATTGAGACAAGTGGCAAAGGTTTGGTGAGCATTTAATGAAAGTAGGAGAGAGGGAAAGAAGGGGGCAGATTTTTCCTAGCTTCCCGTTGAAGCTAACTCCATTTTCTCCCTTTCTTTCTTCAATTTCCGTTCTCTCTCTCTCTCTTGCTTCCATTTTTCTGCTCTCATCTCTTTTCTCTTGTATCTTCTTTGAGTTGTGAGTGAGATCTTGAAGGTTTGTGCTGGAATTGTTGAAGGTAAGTGTTTGAGTTCGGTTTGGGGGTTCCTTTGCTTGTTTCTTGTTCATTGATTTCTGGTTTTGAATGTGATGTGGGTTTGAATTTAAGTGTTCTTGGTTGGGTTGTGCAAGAATCGGAAGAGAGAAGGAAGAGCAAGGGCAAGGATATAGTGGAGTCGTGAGGAAACTCGGTTCGAAGCTTCGTTTTCCAGGTTTGGGAGTTGTGTTCTTGAGTGTTTGTTTGGGATTTTTCCTAATTGTGAATGTGTGTATAATTATATGTTTATGAGATATTCTAGAAGTTGTTGATTGAGTTATGATTATATGGTTTATATGCTATGGGTTTGTATTGGTTGAGTGGTTGAGTTTAGTTGTGGAGTTTAGAACTCATTTTTATGTTTTTATGTAGTGATGTTGCTCTTAGAATTCATGAGTAAGATTTGTTGATGGTATGACTCTTTGATGTTTGGATGGAGTTTCTATTGTTATTGGAGTGTGAAATTAGTTGATTGAAGTGAAGGTTGTGAGATTTTGGCTTGAAAGACCTGGAAAAATTGCCCTGAGGAATCCCATCTGGGCATGGGTCACGGTGGCAACTAATCTGGTTACCACCGTGAGCCACGAACCAGATGCATTCTGCCGTGAAGTTTGGTATGTCACGGTGGCAACAAATCTGGTTACCACCGTGAGGTATCCAAACTTTTGATTCTGTTTGACTGTTTGGTATGTCACGGTGACAACCACTTTTGTTACCACCGTGAGGTACCCCAGACTTGCTTTCTGCCAAGGATCTCTGGTATGTCACGGTGGCAACCAATCTGATTACCACCGTGACCTACCCTATTTTTCAATAAAATCCTTTCTGTTATATTGTTTTATGAATGTTTATTTATGAGTTTTAGCACGAGATACCTTGTATTCTGGGTTTTGTACATCTTTTGGCATCTGTCAGTTGATCAGCTTTTATAAATGGTGTTACATTTGAACATTGTCTTGTTTGTCTAATGTCATGTGAGAGTGTGTTGTCAAGCCTGAAGTGTCAAGGTATAGGATAATTAAGCATGCTTAAGAAGGGTTAGTATACAGCTGTACTGTCCGCCCCGTTTGGGCGAAGCGGTCGACCTCCGAGATGGTCATCTTCCGTGTAGTGATAAAATGTTTTGAGACTCCGGTCTCCCGCGCTACCGTCGGGTATTAAAGTGTTTTTTTTGAGGCTTCGGTCTCCCGTGCCGTGTTCCCGTATCCTCCACCATTGATTTCAGGCTTTTGTGTGAACTGTTTGGTATCGGTTTAGCGAAGTGTTCTGATTATTGTGTGACTCTGAGTAGTGTAATGATTCAGTGTTATGTACTATTTATCCTGATTATATATTTTTATATCTGTACTCTGATTCATATTATTTTATGAATATTAGTGCATGTTTTCGTGTATAGTGCTCTGTTGTGTTTGTTTCTCCCCACTAAGCATTATCGCTTAGCACGGGCTTTTATCCCGTGCAGGTAGCGTGAAGGATTTTTGGGAGTTGCTCGTGTCGCGCATCTGCAGGTTGGCCACGTAGGAGTCGAGTTATTTATTTTGTCTTCTCCTGTAATTCGTTTTGTATAAGTATTCTCTTGTTTAGTGGCTTATGTAAATTTTTATAAAGAATTTTTAATGAAATTTTTTGAGCTATTGGGTATAGTTTTGAATTCTTTTTTTTTTCAATGGCAATGTGGTATATTTTCTATGCTTTCTCTTTTGGCTGTTGAATGCTTCCGCTTTGCGCATGTATGCTTCCGCTGTATGTTTCGTCGCATCGTGAGTGAGCGTCGTGTGGCGCGCCCGTCGGTGCCCTTCCAACGGGGGCGGCGGCGGGGGATGTCACAATATTTGTTATAATTTGTCGACTTTTTAGTTCATAAATGACGATATAATGTTTACAATTACGATATTAATATTGTAATAAAAAAATATAATTTAATGAGAATAAAAAATTGTCAATAAAACTATTTTTTGTGACAATTATTTTTGTCCGTATTTATGTCACTAATTTGTAAAATAATATGATGATTTATATTCATCATTAATATACATTAATTTAATGACGAAATCATTTTTCGTCACTTAAAGTATTATATTTAATGACGACATTAAATATTTTATGACGAAAATTATATTTATTTGTGACAATAATTACGTAACCAGTACTTAATGGTTTTAACTAGAAGTAGAGTTTCGTCATTAAAAATGTTTAATTTCATGATAAATTTTAAATTTGTCATAAAAAATGCTAATCTTTTATGACGAAAAATAATATAACGTGATGAAATATAATTTTATTTGTCACATAATTTTTGTTATGAAAAGTAAAAAATAAAGATAACGATAATCATTTTCATCAAAAAAAATATACTTACGGTGATAAATAATTAAATTGTTACGTAAACTTTTATGTTACGCACCTACCGTTATGTTCTCTGTGATGATAAAAATTCGTCACCTTATTTTTTCAGCGACGAAAAATGAATTTTTCATGACAATTTTTTGTGTTATAAAAGATGTAATTTCTTATAGTGTGTAGTGTCTTGATGGAGTCTGATCCAAGTGAGTATATGGGCGACACTATGGAAAGTGTTAATTCGGTCGGAAGTGGTAATCCGGTCGGACAAGATAGGCCTGCACATGAGCTTGCACCAGTACAAGGTCAGGGTTTTGATTCGACATTAGTGCAAGGCTTGCTTCAAGTGGTTGACAGACTGACTGCTCCCAAGGCTCCTTCTGAGCTTTTTAGGAAGAGAGGAGCAGAAGAATTTCATGGGACCTCCTTAGATCAATCAGACCTAGCAGAATTTTGGTTAGAGAGAACGGATAGAATTCTACAAGAGATAGCTTGCCCTCCGCATCAACGAGTTGTGTGTGCCGTATCGCTTCTTCAAAGATCGACATATGATTGGTGGAAGCTGGTGCTTCTCAATCTTCAGAGACCAGTTGAATTGATATGGGAATTCTTTAAACAAGAGTTTGAGAAGAAGTATGTGACGAAGGCGTATCGAGAGGCAAAGTGGAAGGAATTTATAAGTTTAAAACAAAGGAATATGTCGGTCAGCGACTATGAGAAAGAGTTTAGTCGTTTGAGTAAGTATGTGCCAACTGCACTTATGACTGAAGATTTTAGGTGTCAGCAATTTCAAGAAGGGTTAAGAGAAGTGATTAGAGGTCCGTTATCGGCTATAGCAGTAATGAATCTAGTTGGGTATTATCAGTTGGTGGCAGCAGCTATCAAGTTGGAAGAATCCGAGATGGCAAAGCAGAGAATTAAACAGAAATGAAGAGCACCCGATAGTGGAATTGTAAGTAATAAGAAGTCCAAAGGTGTTATGATCGGACAAGTGACTAGTGGAACTACACAAGCACCATCACAAGTTGGAAGTGTAGCACCGCATGCTAGTAGGGGAAGTCAACCACCGGAGTGTGAGCATTGCCAAAGGCAGCATTGGGGTACGTGTCGTAAGATCACTGGAGTGTGCTTCAAGTACGGGAGTATGGAGCATCAGTTTGCTAGTTGTCCTGAACGGCAAGAGAATAAGGCTCAACAAGAGAGCAAAGATGATGGAGGTAAATAAAATGCAACAAGAAGCAATCGGGATAGAAGTAGAGCTCCTCAGGCGCCAATGGAAATCGTGCATCGGCCAGGGACTACAGGAGAGTATGTTCGGCCAAGGGTGTACACGATGATTAAAGAGAATACTCCCTAGCCCGCAGGTCCTTCTAGTAAATATTAATTGGTTAAGTTTCTATTTGAGTTCGGTTTTGGTATTTGGGATGTAAGTGATTAGGGGGGAAATTTCGAGGACGAAATTTCTTAAGGGGGAGAGAGTTGTCACATCCCAAATATGGCTTAGTCGAAAATTAAATATTAAATGGATTTCTAAGGGTATTTTCATAAATGTACATGTGGGAATTGGTCAATTGAGGACTAATTGGTAATGCAATTAAAGTATTGGTGATAGAAATTCTTTAATGACTATAAGGTATTATTAAGGACCTATTAGTTGATTGTTAAGGAGCAAATGGTAAAAGGGCAAGGTAGTGGAATAAGGGGTCCAATGAAAACTTGACATGTGTATGGCTAGATGGATAGTTAGTGGGATTTGAGAGAAAGAGAGAGGGAAGAAACAGGATTGGGTTGCTTTAATTTTTTTCTGTCCCATTCTCCCTCTTTCTTTTCTTCATTTTTCCTTTTTGCTGTTCTCTGGGTTTGCATGTGTTGATTTCTTAAGATTGAGCTGTGTTCTAAGAGATTAGAACTGAGTTTCCAGAGGTAAGTTGCTGAGTTATCTTTTGTTTTCTTCATCTTCTTCTTCTTCTTGGATTTTATTAGGATATACAGTTGTTTTGTATGGGAATAACTGGGTTTTTTTAGTTGGAATTGTGCAAGCATCTGAAGAGAGAAGGTGGAACAAAGGGAAAGAAAAGATTGGGTCTTGAAGTTAGAAGGAGATCGGCAACTTGGTTTGGCAGTTGTTTGTCCATCCTCCTTGGATCATTGAATGATATGTCAATTTCTGATAGTTGTGTGTTTTGATATATGTAAATGCATGTGTTTAATAGATTTATGTATATGATTTGGAGATGTTAGAATTATATGCTTTGATGTGTTTCATGATTTTTGCATGAATTTCTGGAAATTTGAGTTGTTGAATGTGTTTTAACATGTATTTGAGTTGAGTTTGAATATATGTTAAGCATGATAAATGTAACTTTGGATATGTATTTCATAATGGTTTATGCTAAAAATATGATCAATGGATTGAGGGTATATGTATAATTGTCGAGGTTGTGTGAAGTTATATGCATATTGAGATGATTAATGTGGAGTTTGGTTTTGCAAGCAACTTAGTTTTCTAGGAAAATATGGGTTTAGGGGTGTTTACACGGCGGTGAGACTATCCCCACACCGCTGTGTAATTGCCCACTGGAAATGGCACTTTGCTGGTCGCGCTAAACAGCGGTAAGGATAGACCATACTGCCATGTAACAGCTATACGGCGGTAAGGATAGACCATACCACCATGTAACTGCTTTCTAGATTATTTCATTTACGTGTTACACGGCAGTAAGAGCATTCCATACCGCCGTGTAAACCCTATTTTGTCTTAAATGATATTTGTTAGTCAAATCTCTTACTTGGTTTGTTATGATAGGGTTATTACATGATTTTGTTTATGCATTTGTAAAGTTATGGATTCTTTATATCAAGTTATATGTACGTGATTAATCATCTCATATAGGGTTTAAATGTATATGATTTATATGTCTCTGAATTTTTACTAGTATGTTTATATATACATGCATTATGTGAATATACTCGAGTTATTCTTTATTCTATGATAATAATACTAGAATACTTATGAGTTGTTATTTGATCCTGATCAGTTATAGTTTGCGGATGGATAAGCGCTTATCTAGGGTTGAGATATATGTGTGTGAGTGCGGCTGCTACATGGTGACCCCATTTGGGTCCCCACATGATTTGAGCTACCTTTGGGTATGCATGATTACATGATTCGAGACTTATGTCTCTACAAGTTTGGATATTGTGTCCTATTAGTATCAAATTCCCGTATCCACTAGTTTAATGAATAATCAGGCTATTACTACTATTATTACTATTATTATAGGTGTCTATTATATGTGTCTATTATATATATGTGTTTATTATATATGTCTCTATTTATGTGTTTATTAGATTTGTGTCTATCATATATGTTTTTGATGATATGAACTGAGCATATATATTACTTGTTATTATATATGGTACATGGCAGGATGTGCTAAAATGCTAGTTCTTGCCTTGAAAGGCGAATTTTTTTTATCATTTGAGAATGTATAAGATGAGTAACTATTGTTTATATGTTCACATATGTATGTTTGAATAATTGATTCAAGTATGAGCAGAATTTGATTATATGTCTAATTGCATTAATAATTTATAAGTTGTTATTGTGATTACTTGTATATGCACGTTTTTGTTTGTTTTAGTTCCTCCCCACTAAGCGTTATCGCTTAGCATGGGATTGTTTTCCCGTGTAGGTAGCAGGTACAGTTTGGGGTCGGATGTTTGCAGGTCGGCCACTAGAAGTCTTTTGTTGGAATCTCTTTTTGTCTTCTGCTGATTGTTTTTTTTTGCATAAGGATTTTGATTTTGGCAAACATAAAGATTTCTGTAAAGGATCGATTATTTTGTATATGTACTTGTTAAATGTTTACAAATCCCTTTTGTAAAACAATATGATTATATATATATGGATTTGTTATCTTTTGATTGAATGTATTTATTTTCTTAACTTATTTGAGTATATATATATGTATTTGAGTTGTATGCATTGTGTAATGGCCGGGAAAGTACCCTAAAACAATTAACCTAAGTTGGCATGTGTGTGAATTGAATGTGTAGATTAGACTTAATTGAAAGGTTAGAAGGTCTTGATTGAAAGATGAGTGGATAGTTTAGTGGCCAATTGGTAAATATATGAGAATAGTATAAAAATGGATTAATTAAGAATAAAATAAGGTAAGAAATCAGTTGGTGGAGGCAGATTTTGTGAGTGGTCTGTTATGATTGCGGCCTTCGACCGTTAGGTCGGCGTCAGAAAAGACCAATCTCTTCTCGGATCCTCCCTTAATTAGGCCCAACAGTTCTGATGGGGAGATCGTGGTGGGGACCGTGGCCTCAACCAAAGCCTCTACTACCTTCTGCCTATGAGAGGGGGATTGTCTCAAAAGATCCCAGATGGATATTTGAGCCGCAGTCTTCTTCAATTGTTTGACAATCTGATTCTCCTCTGGTTCTTTCTCTGCCAGCGTCTGCACTGGCTCGGGTAGTCTCGTAATCTCGGGGACCACTCTTCCGCTTCTCATCACAGCCCCTATCTCTTCTTCTTTGTCTTCATCAGACCCCCACAAGTCAAGGTTCATCTCTCCCTCCTCCTCAGCTTCCCCGCCGCTCTCACTACTAGACCAGCAATCAAGGGTTGCCACGACTGCCCTCTCCTCTCTAATCGCGGAACAATCAGCAGCAGAATTCTCGCTCCCATATAGATCCTGTAGCACGTACCACTCTGGCAGGCTAGATCCAATCATAAACACGGGTGGTGGTACGACATTATAACCGGGCTTCTTCTCATTTTTCCTCTTTTCAGGGTCAGAAATCTGCTTGCTATCAATCAAGTCTTGGATAGAGTGTCGGAGCGCTTTGCACTTATCTGTGATGTGGCCTGAGTGCTGGTGGAACGCACAGAATTCATTATCTTTGTGTCCAGGCTTCCCCTACGTCAAAGCAAGTCTAGGAGCTAAGGGCTGCAATTTTCCCTCCTTCATTAACCTTCTCAAAACCCAAGATAATGGTCTCCCCAAGTTCGAAAACTTCCTCTGGGTGGTTACCTCAGTAGCAGACACCTCGCCTGTTCTTCTGGCGCTATTACTGGGACCCGCCGGCCTATTAGTTCCTTGACCGGGGTTAGCCCTTCTGGCAAAATTATCACTGTTAGCCTTCCTAGCCAAGAACTCTCCTTCTGCCTCGATGGCTATATCCTTGAGAGACTCCCAGTCCTTCAACCCCTTCATCTTCAACCCATCTTTCAAGTACGGGCTTGCATTCTTGATGAACAAACGAATCTGATCCTGGGTGTCAGGCTTCCTCCGTATCTCCATTACACGGTTCCTCCATCGGGTGAGATAATCATGGAAAGATTCTCCGGCTTTTTGCTGGAGCAGTTCAAGATCTTTTAGAGTCACCTCCATTTTGGTATTGCAGTCATACTGCTTCAAAAACTCCTCAGTGAGCATATCCCAATCTTCTTTAGTGCGGCGGTCAAGGCCATGATACCAGTCGATGGCATGAGAGGTCAGACTCAGACAAAAGTATTCTACCTTTTGCTTCTTAGACAACGTTGTCCCCTTCATTACCAGAGAATACTGTTTCACGTGAGCGGTTGGATCAGAAGTACCATCAAACTTCGGCACATCAGGCATTTTGAAGTTGTAAGGGATCGAGTCCTCTCCCTCCAATTCCTTATGTTCCGGGTTCATCCCTTGACCCCTGCTCAACATACAAGCCATAGCTTCAAACCTCTCTTCCATTTTCTTTAAAATGAAGTCATCAGTCTGAGGTGCTTTCCCCTTCTCAGATGCGAGGCTCATCCTATCATCTTCGATATCATCATCAATTCTCAGCACAAGCCTTCTTCTCTGCTCTCCCGAGGCCACTGATCTCAACTCTACTGGTGGCGGCCTAACGGGCTCTTCTCGCCTTTCAACCCTTTCTTCCTCTGGCTCATTCTGTCTCACTAGAGGAGGAGGAGGAGGATTCAGTGGGGCATTCTGCGGAGCATTCTGCTGTGCCAAGGCGGTCAACATATTCATCATCCTACCCTTAAATTCCTCAAAACGGCGGCCCACTTCTTCCGTAATCATGGCCTTGGTGGCGTCTTCCCCCTAGGCGAGTTTGCCATCTGAGATACTGTACCACTGATTTCTGATAAGATTTTTGGTAGACCCTCTCTATCCGACAGCTTGGGAGTAGGAACTCGGATCAGTCGTCCGGTTGGTGATCTAGTCCACCTGGGCAGATCTATGATGGCTGCAGGGATAAAAAGTTAGGCATGATGCATGAAATGCAGGTATAATGCATGGTCATGATATGCAACACTTACAGAGCACAAGCAAGCAATTAGGTCCTTTCGCCCTTATTTCTCGCACACACGTGGTCATGCAGTCTCTTTCCTAGGTGGGATTAGCCTAAACGAGGGACCCAATGGACACGCATGGTGCACGGCGAAAAATCGGCAGCACGACACTCCTATGCTAATGTACAAGCGGATGGATAATTATCGTCACGTATTTGGACGTTCCATAAATTTCGACATGGCCCTACTGGGGCATGATAGCCTTTGGCTAGGTTACCAAGCGATACATGTGGACTCACCCAATACATGAGGACCCATACAGCAAGCATGGAATTAAGGTTCATTTCACCTGTTGAAAATAGCTACAGCCATTACATGAGCTTTGGACAAGGGAGATGTTACTTTACGGCTACCCAAGCATGATCCCTGCCGACGGGTCTAGCTCATCACGAGCATAGCGACCGATCGGGTCGTCAATTTGATATACCATTGAGGTACGTGGCTTGGGCTGGTGATTATCCTTAACACTTCCCCAAATTGAGTGAAAATGAGGTCGTGCTTCAGGAACGCACCGGGGCTAAAAGAGGGACCAAACTAGCATATTCTAAGGCTCTAATGATATGCGAATGCAATTTTGAGGGAAAGCGAATTTATGAATTAAATTTTAATCATAAATGTTAAGCGAGGTATTTTCAAATCGAAATCTCGAACCATCAATGTCCCCAGCGGAGTCGCCACTGGGACGCGGACCGAATCCCCGCGGCCGCCCGCTCGGCCGCCCGCACATGGGCGATCGGGGCACTTGTGGGTCCATTGACAGCTTGCGATAAATCACAAGTGCGTCTATGTTGGGCAACAAGGAGGTATCTTGGAGTCACCACCACTACAAGAAAAATCAAAAATAGACACGGAAAAATAGAGACGGAAAGTTACTCTCGCCTCGGAGAGCCTAAGACTACGCTTGGTATCCATTTTGGGCCAGCCAGAGGGGTCATGGAAGGTGAACTTCTCACCCTAAAGAGCCTAGGATTAGCGCTAAAGCCTCGTGACCCAAGAAGTATTTTGGAGGATAACCTCTAACCTCTTGAGCCCAAAGACCAGAGCTGGGTCCGGGATTTCTCATCTATTTCTGCCTCATTTATTTTATGATCAAATCTTAATATCATCATTTCGCTCTCTCTCCACACTATGCAATTGATTAAAAGGGGCATTTATTCACATCTCCAAAACGATAAATGAGCAGACAGATAATGAAAGCGATAAATTACAATAATACAAGGAGCGGAATACAACTCCCTTTCATAAATGTGCGAATCATGCATAAATCGGGGCATTGCTTATTTTGAGGACTTTGGTTCTCGCATGCATTATTATTAAAATTGGAGATTTTTGTTTATGATGATTTTATTGGATAAAGATAGGGCTTTGGCCCCTTTTGCACTTTATACAAACCTCATTTTTATTTAAGTATAAAATCACTTAGATTATATTTATACATTAACGAGATATGAGAAGAATATATCCATATACATGAAGTAATCAATGAATAACAACATGAAGGAAATAATCGAGAGGGTTAGGAAACTAAACCGGACGGAATTCTCCGCATATGGTAGGTGGCCGCGCAAGCTTGTGGTAGTCCAAGAGAAATCATATACACACTCATAGAAAAGTTGAGAGATGTTAATATACATAAAATTAACATGTAGGAAACCGAAAGGATTTGAAAAAGATAAAAAAATGATTTAAAAGGATGGAGGCAGAACCCACAGACGGCCTTCCTTAGATGACCGACTGGCGTCGGTTAAGGTAACCGACATGTCCGTCTGTCACTCAAGGAGAGGCATCTGTAAGTAGGGTGACCGACGGGCGTCGGTGATAAAGATGACCCGTCGGTCACCACTATCTCCAAAAAACTAGGAGAGAGAAAATTCTTTCCAAAGCCAAAAAATGGGTTTTATCCCAAAAGGAGATAAAGAGAGTCAAAATAAAGGAAAATAATGAAAGATATTGATAAATTCCACAAAATAAGGAATAAATATGAAATGATAAGGAGAAGGAATCCAGAATATTTACCCTCAGATAATCGCTTTGGGTGAGATTCTTGTGTTGATTAGAGCCCCGCGCGTTCCACGAGAAGCAAAAGATGAAGGGTCAAAGAAAGAAAAATGGGCTATTTCTTCTTCAACCCCTCAAAAGATTGATTTTGGAATCAATATCTAAAGAAAACTAATTATTTTAGTTCCTTTTTGATTGATTTGATCCTTGATCAAATAGATTTCCTTTGTAAATGTGTTTTGTTGGAAGAGAGAGAAAATTTGCTTGAAATTGGGCAGAGTTTCCCGTTTTGAAAATTTTTCCAACCCTTTTCTCTTGAAAATACGGAGCTTTTATAGACCAGACACGACCGACGGGCGTCGGTGTATAGGAGCGGGCGTCAAAAGAATCCTTCTGACACAAGGATTAGTCCGACGGCCCTGCCATTTCCACCGACGGGCGTCGGAAGGGTTGCGTGCTCTGGGAAACTAGGCGGCGTTCTGACAGGGGCGATGACTTTTCGACGGGCATCGGAAAATACCACCAGCCGTCGGTGACTCGAACCGACGGGCTGACTTCACAGACGGGCTGGCCGTCTGTGGAGTACAAAAAGCTTTTTGACTCGAAAAAACCTTTGTTCTCTCCCCCTCTGCCCAGGAATGGTAAAAAGCCTCATTTCTCGTGGAACGTGGGACTAAAACCTCTAAATCCAGCCCTTTATACAGGCTCGGGCACTGATTTTATCATAGGGTAACCTCTGATCCGGACCGCTCCAGGACACGGTGCTTACAGCAGCTAGTGATAGATAGAAGTCCTATGCGGATCTTAAGTGAAGAGATATTGAACTTGAAGTTGGTGATAAAGTGTTTTTGAAAGTGTCACCTTAGAGAAAGGTGCTAAGATTTGGTAAGAAAGGGAAATTGAGTTCGAGGTTTATCGGGCCATATGAAGTTCTGGAAAGAGTGGGCCCTGTGGCATATCGATTGGCGTTGCCTCCAGCATTAACCACGCTTCACGATGTGTTCCCTGTATCCATGTTGAGAAGGTATAGATCGGATGAATCTCATGTGTTACCTGGGCAAGAAGTGGAAGTACAGCCAGACTTCACCTATGATGAGAAACCGAAAGCGTTATTAGCAAGGGAAGTAAGGCAGCTTTGGAATAAGCAGATACTGCTTGTGAAAATGCTCTGGCAGCATCATGGTGTCGAAGAAACAATATGGGAGCCAGAAGCCACTATGCGTGAGCAGCATCCACATTTGTTTAACACAGGTATGAATTTCGAGGATGAAATTCCTTAAGGAGGGGGGAGTTGTAATGGCTGGGAAAGTAGCCTAAAAGAATTAACCTAATTTGGCATGTGTATGAATTGAATGTGTAGCTTGGACTTAATTGAAAGGTTGGAAGGACTTGATTAAAAGATGAGTGGATAGTTTAGTGGCCAATTGGTATATATATGAGAATAGTTTAGGAATTGATTAATTAAGAATAAAATAAGGTAAGAAATCAGTTGGTGGAGACAGATTTTGTGAGTGGAATCCGCGTGGCTTCTTGAGAATAAGCCACCTTCACCTTTGCATGCATTTGCCTAGTGAGTGTGGGTTGACTTCATTCTTCATTTTTGTACTTGGTTACGTCCTTCTTCCTTCTTTCCATGAGTGAAGATGAGAGTTGATTGAGTGGGTGCATGCATATAGTTATTTGGGCAGGAATTAATGGTCAAAACTTAAAGGTAAGTGATTATGTATGCATATTCTCATCTTCTACTCTTTCTTCTTAGTTTGAATTAGTGTGGATGGGATGTTGCTGGATTGAGTTTAAGCTTGTGTATTGGTATTGTATTGGTAGCTGAGGAATTGAAGAGGGATAGAGGAAAAGCCGTGATCGGAGAGCCAAGTGTACAACGAAACTAGGAGCTAAGGCGACGAGGTTTGGGAACAAACCCTAGTTGTATAAAGTGTGTGATTTGTATTGATTGAATAGAGATTTGGTATGAATTATATGTGTATGTGCAGTTGTGGTCTTTAAGCATGAATTATGTAACGCTAGGTTAAGTGGTTGATGTGATAAAGTTGTTTGAGATTGTGCATATAGTGTATGTGATGAGCAGGATTGTGATTAGTGCTATAAATGAATGCTAATGTCAAGATGGGAAATCAGGTATGTGCCAATTGAGTATGTGGTTGATTAATTGGTTTAATTGCTAAAAAGGGAATTGGGTTGAAGTCCTTGAAAGGAAATGAGAATTGAATGTTGAATTGGAGAAACTTTGCATAGGTCACAGTGGCAACCAAATTGGTTGTGACCGTGGGGTATGCTTGAGTTCAATTCTGCCTAAGTGGGATTGGGTATGTCACGGTGGCAACCAAATTGGTTGTGACCGTGAGGTACCCAAGAGAGCATTCTGTTTTGCAAGGCATGGATATGTCACGGTGGCAACCAAATAGGTTGTGACCGTGACCCACCCTGCTTAGGCAATATAACCCTAATGTGTTTGGACTTTCAAATGGCAAGGCTTAAGCTCAAATGAAAGGCAATGTTAGTAAGCATTATGTGTGCATTAAATAATGTCTATTTTCATATGAACATGATGATTCTTGAATTTAAGCAAGTATGTGGTTAATGTCCATGAAGGAATGAGCTTGGGAACATAATGCGTATGCAAATAAAGTGAATGTGATGATGGCAAACAATTTATCTGATGTGAAAATCGATCAATGTGAAATGAATACGTGTTCAACAACTTAAGCCTGCAAGTCAAGTAGTGGATAGATAGGCATGCCTATAGGGTCAAAGTGCTGTAGCCCAATGCGTTAAATGTGTCTGATTCCTTGGGAATCACAATGCAAAAGAATGCGTATAATCCTTGTTGGATTTTATTACATGTGGATTGATATTATGTACCTGAGGGTACTAATGCGTAAATGAGATTTCAATGTGATTCTAGTACCTTAGTGGTACCAATGCGATACCCGTTATCTGTGTCTTAGAATTGCAGACTAACTAAATGATAAATGGAAGTGATTGTGATATGTGAATTTGTGGATTAAGTGGTTGATGCTTTATGATTGAATATAGTAACAGATAATGCTATGCTCGGATGGTATATGATATGGTAATATTTATTCATGCATGACTACTAGCATGTAATGTATGGTATCCCTACTGGTGTGTTAAATTACTTGTTATATATGTGTCTCCCCAATAAGCGTTATCGCTTAGCACGGGTTTACTCTAATCCGTGTAGGTACGGACGTGAGGTTTTGAAGGACATTCCCGCAAATCAACGGTCAACATTAGGAGTGCTACAGATGTAGTTCCCGAGGTTTTGTTGAGGGAAATTTTGTATAACTCTGCCCTCGTTTTGTATAATTGTGTATCAAGTATGCAAAGGCATGTAATAGTGTGTTAACTTAGTAAGTTAACCTAAAGACTATATAAGTATGCATGACAAGTATGTGGTTTAGTGAATGAACTATAAGTAGTTGGCATGAGATGCGTAATGAAATTTTGTTATACAGGTTCCTTACTTAAGTGCATGCGTTCCATTGTGTGTGTACTGCCATTTCCTATAAGATTAGCTGAGCTAGTCGGTCGTTAGGGAATGGGTGTCACACATTGTGTGCGCATGGTGCAACCGGCATCCTTCCAACGGGGTGTCGGGTGCATTACAGTTTCAAAGTTTCTAATGCCAGCAGACAATCACTATTAAAATCAAAAGGAGCACCTTTCATCAGCAAATTAGATAAGGGTTTTGCAATTTTCGAAAAATCTTTTATAAATCGGCGGTAAAACTCTGTATGCCCTAAAAAACACCTAATGCCCTTGACACTTGTTGAGGGTGGTAATTTTTCTATTACTTCCACCTTGGCCTTATCAACCTCTATCCCTTTCCCTGAAATTTTGTGCCCAAGCACAATGTCTTCTCTAACCATAAAGTGACATTTCTCCCAATTCAATACTAAGTTGGTCTTTTCACACTTCCCTAGCACCCAATCAAGATGCTCTAACAAGCTCTCAAAATCTCCTCCATAAATGGTGAAATAGTCCATAAACAGCTCCATAAATTTCTCTATGAAATCATGAAATATTGCCATCATACACTGCTGAAACGTAGCCGGTGTATTACACAATCCAAAGGGCATTCCCTTATATGCAAATGTGATATAAGGGCAAGTAAAGGTTATTTTCTCTTGATCTTCAGGGGCTATGGGGATTTGTAAATATCCCAAATACCCATCTAAAAAGCAATAAACCCTATTCCTCGCTAACCTCTCTAGCATCTGATCAATGAATGGCAATGGGAAATGATCTTTCCTAGTGGCATTATTCAGTCTTCTATAGTCTATACAAACTCTCCAACCCGTAACTGCACGAGTCGGAATAAGTTCATCTAACTCATTTTTCGCCACTATCATCCCCCCTTTCTTAGGAACACATTGCATCGGGCTAACCCATCTACTATCAGAGATTGGATAGATAATACCTGAATCAAGGAGTTTAAGTACCTCCTTTTTTACCACTTCTTGTATCGCTGGGTTGAGTCTCCTCTGGGGCTGAGCTACTGGTTTGCATTCTTCCTCTATCAGGGATCCGGTGAGTGTAGTAGCTTGGGTCAATCCCCTTCAAATCCGATGTCTCCCATCCAATTGCTTCTTTGTGCCCTTCCAGCACTTCAAGCAACATCTTCTCCACCAAACCTGTCAATAGAGAAGAAATAATTACTGGTTTTGTCTCATTCTCTAAAAACACATATTAACTGAGAAAGAAGGGGTTTAAGTTCAGAATTTGAATCCCCCTTTTTTAGATTAAGCTCTTCTTGCTGTGATTCCTCTTCTCCATATCCCTTTTCTACAGCTGCTATCACTTCTACCCCTCTCTCATCCAACTCTTCATTCTCAAAAGAATGCATTAAGCTCACATTCGATGAATCATCTAGCCCATTCTCTTGAGCTTCCTCTACACATTTGTCTATTGTATCTAAAAAATAGGCTGACTCCTCTAAATCATTTGACGGATATTTCTGAGCCTTATTCATGTCTACCACTAACTCTTCATTATTAAACCGTAGGGTGACCGTTTTACCATGTACATCAATCAAAGCTTTTGCCGCATTCAAAAATAGCCTCCCCACAATGAGTGGTACCTTTCGATCTTCTTCCATCTCCATTACCACAAAATCCACTGGGAAAATGAATTTTCCCACCTTTACTAGCAAGTCCTCAATTACCCCCTTGGGTCTCCTTACCGACCTATCTGCAAGTTGGAGTCTCATTCCCGTCTCCTTGAGTTCTCTGAGATTAAGTTTCTTGCATATAAAATACGCCATCAAGTTAATGCTAGCACTTAGGTCACACAAAGCACTTCCATAAAAATTTTCACCAATTTCACAGGGTAATGTGAGACTACCTGAATCCACCAGTTTTTCAGGAATCCTGTTGATAATTATAGCACTGCAATTTTCTGTAAGTTGTACAATTCCATGCCCTTCTAATTTCTTTTTATTTCAACATAATTCTTTCATGAATTTTGCATAATTAGGCATGTGAACTAAGGCTTTAGCAAAAGGTAAATTAATGTGCAGTTTCTTAAACATCTCTAGAAACCTAGCTAATTGCTCATTTTTCTTTTCTTTCCTAACTACAGCAGGAAATGGCAGCCTATTTATATTGAGATCCTCTACTTTGGTGTTCACTAGGCTCTTACCCTTATCAATTATAGGAGCATTCTAATTTACCTCTACCCTAGAGTTAGAGTCACTTACCTTCCGTGTTGGCTCCTCCTTACTTGAAGATGGTGAAGATGTTTTATCTTTCTCTTCTCTTTGTGCCACCTCCTTGCCACTCCTCAATGTGATAGCTTTTGCCTCTTCCTTGGGATTCCCATCCACATTCGAAGGAAAAGTTCTTGGTTGCCTATGAGGTATGGAAGTTGCAAGTTAGCCCAATTGCGTTTCCCAGTTCCTCATGGAAGCGTCTTGATTTCGATTCCACTGTTCTTGAGACTTCCACCTTACTTCTTAGTTAGCCATGAATTGTTGCTGGCTATTTACAAACTGCTATTGACTATTAATGAAGCTAGCCAGCATATCTTTAAGATTAGGTTTCTTTTCTTGCACAGGCAGTCTCGGTTGATATCCAAGTGGTGATAAGCTTGAGATTGGGCATGGTTTGAACCTTGACCTGGGTGGTGATGTGGTCTATATGGGGTCTGGAAATGAGTGGATGCTTGAGGTTGGTATGAATGGATGTGGTTATGGTGAACGTTTTGGTTGAAGGGAGCTCTTACTTGTGGTTGGAAAGATGAAGCATTCTGATTTCCATCCTACCAAGAGAAGTTCGGGTGACTCCTCCAACCCGGATTATATGTATTACTGTAGGGGTCATTTCTCCGATAATCTCCTAAAGCATTCACATATCCCATTGCTTCACCCTCTTGAATATATTACTCGCCTTCATGCAGCCCACTCTCTTAAGAAATAGAGGCTACATTCCGTACCTTTAACCCATTTATCTCTTTCTGCATCGACTCTATCTGTGCCTTCAGCATTGACACTTCATCCACAATATGTATTCCTTGCCTTTTTGGAACTAATCTAGGGGTAGCCCATTGAGAATCATTTGCTGCCATCTCATTTAACAAATTGAAAGCTTCTCTCGGTAGCCTATTCATGAAAGAGCCTCCCGATGATGCATCTAATAGTGACCTTGTATGAGGTGTAACTGCAGAATAGAATATTATCATCAAATGATAAACTGCTATCTCATGGTGTGGACAGCTTCTTAATAACCTCCTAAACCTTTCCCAAGCCTCATGAAAAGGCTCCTCATTCATCTGGTTAAAACCCATAATACTATTACGAATCTTTGCAGTCCTGGTAGGAGGGAAAATTCTCATTAGAAACTTCTCTTGCAACTGGTCCCATGACCTAATTGATTGGCTTGGCTGCATCTGCAGCCATTCCCTCACTTTTCCAGTCAATGTAAAAGGAAACAATTTCAGTCTCACTGCATCAAAAGTCACTCCCGAAATATTAATCGTGTCGCTAACCTCCAAGAATATATCAAGGTGTTGTGCAGGATCTTCCAACTCTAAACCTGAAAACTGATTCCTCTATACCATGGTGATGGTTGCTGGTTTTAGCTCAAATCGTACTCCCCTAGGCAGCACAATCATCCTATGGCCTTCATTCCATCTTGGTACAGTATAATCCCTAATTGTCCTCTGCCTAAGAACCTCCTCTCTATATCTACCCAAAATTTCTTCTTGTGCCCTCGGCACTTGTTCATTCTCGGGAGGAAATTCATCAATAGGAGGATCTTCCATATTGTTCTGTCTATTAGCTCTCCTACGTTGATGTAAAGTCCTCTCGATTTTAGGATCATAAGGTGCTATTTGATCTCTTCTCAATCTGTTCATGCACCAAGACTACCTGAAAAGAATAAACAACAATAAATTAAGAAAAATAAAACACATACAAATAACAATCAAAACTCACAAACAACGCTAATCCCCGACAAGGGCGCCAAAAACTTGACGCATTCTCAGCAAGTGTACTGAACCAGCAAGTAACACTGTGGGGTATAGTTAGGACCCCGAGTTATCGTACCCAAGGGATTATGTCTGCAAGCTAAGATGATTAAATGTATGCTAAAGAATTCCCAATTTTTGATTGTGTGAATGATTTATCTATTAAATAAAATAGAAGAATTTAACAACTAAAGTATGCAAGTAAAATAATCAGATTAGTTGACAACAATTTTTGGCAAAATAATATGATAGAAAAGGAATTAACAAGTAAAGAGTAATCCATATAAAAGAAATTTTGCTCGGGTTCACTCATCCACCCCATACCTAAATGTGAATTAATTTAGTCTAAGAAACATATACGAATGAATTCGGGATAGCCCTCTTAACTCAAGCATCCCAATCCGGAGCAAGCTACTCTAATTGCACAACATCCCAATCCGCAGCAAGCCATACAATTAGCCTAAGCACGGGTTTAAAATCCTAAGTTCGGTTTGCTTTCCCATTCTGGAGCAAAATAACCCACAAACTCATTTATCTCACTCCCCACTCTATTCTTAAATCATAAAATCCTGCACTTCTAGATTCCCATCCGGAGCAGTCTAAAAATACAATATACATGATAGAAAAACTGAGTAAAAACATTCATAGCATTCAATCCATACAAGCTCAACAACCAACAAAGATACATGATAGAGATCATTCATCAAAGCTAGAAAATAAATTGAGGAAATAAATCCCAAAAATTAACAATAATCAACAGTGAAATAAACCATTCATTCATATATAAAAATTCAAAAGATGTTCAAATTTCACATCATGTTTGAATCCCCCAAACAACTAAGAAACTACTCATGATCCATTACAAAATATAGAGGAAAAAGGAAAGAACAAACCAAGAAATTCATTTGAGAAAAGCATCCCGGTTGAATCCCACGTTCTTCAATCTTCTTCTTCGAATCTTCAATAGAGAACAGCTCAAAACTATGAAATCCAAAAATAATTGCTGAGAATTGAAATTAATCTATGTGTTTTTAATGTAATTCTCCAAATTTGTAATTTAATAATCAAGGCAATAATTAAACGCTAATGTTAAGAACAAAAGACAAGCTTCGAAAAATTCCAGATCTAAAAACCCTATATGAAAAACTGACCTAAATTAACCTCCTCCAAACAACTAAGAAACTTCTATTTATATCTCGATGGGTCACGGTGGCAATGAAGCACTTGTCACCATGAGGCATCATGGGTCACGGTGGCAACCAAATGATTATCACCATGAGACTGTCGAAGGAACGAATCTGCCTGGATGAACCTGAGGGGGTCACGGTGACAACCAACATTGTTGCCACCGTGAGGTGCTCGACTTCAGCTACTGTCTTGGAAATTTTCTATGTCATGGTGGCAAGGACTTTTGTTACCACCGTGAGGTACCCCCTACCCGTGATTCTTCCTTGGGAATTTTCATGTCACGGTGATAACCAGAAGTGTTGCCACCGTGAGGTACCTTCTCATTCAATCTGCCGGATGAAATTCTATGTCACGGTCACAACCATTTGGTTGTGACCGTGAGGTAAGTATGACCAGAATTTTGCCTTTAATAAAATCATATGTCATGATCACAGCCATTTGGTTATGACCGTGAAGTACCTAAAAAACCAGTAAAACCAAAATTAAAGTCTATTAAAATGCTATCTAAAATGGATAAAAACTTAAATTAACTAAATTTGAAAAAATTAACCAAAAGTAAACAAGGGTCATCTCCACTAAACAACTCAAGTTAAGAACAGGATCACTAGGACTTATTCCATGGTTGAAATGCCAGGTTAGGGAATTGGCTAACAAGAATAGTTGAGGAAATCAAACAAAGAGTCAGCCACTCTACCTACATACGCCACTACCCAATATGAACACAATTTTGCCATGAGCTACTTCCAATTTACCCATATTTGCCAAAACTCGACAAAACTTCCCAAGATGAAAAACACTAAACCATAAGAAAAAGGGGAGACAAAAGTCCCTAATGAATTTTTTTCTCAAACCTGATCATTTTTTACTGCGAAAACATCTTCCTCTCTTTTAGGGTACCCCACACTTAAATTTTTCTACATATGACTAACTCAAAATCAATGATCAATATTCTCATCAAATTTTTATTTTTATTTTTATTTTTATTTTTATTTTTATTTTTTTATATTTTATTATTTTTATTCATTTATTTTTTTATTTTTTAATTTTTTTTTGAAATCTTTGAGATAATCGAGCTAACCTAAATTTGTTTCTCAGATGAATAAGGTGAAATACCCACAATTCTCATTTTCTAACAAAATTGTACTTCATAAAGGGAAGATTAACAATACACTAGGCAACACCCCATAGTTTCAAAATTTTTCTCACACCCATACTATTTTAACAGAGAATACCCCTATTCAACTTTCAATGCTACCCCAAACAAATCATAGAGTGATCAATTCTTAGAAAGGATCGGCAAAATCATTTTGGTTAAATGGTGAAATATGACTGTAACAATAAAAATTGCATAGTACACTTTTAGCATACCAAATCGAATCAACTGGGCTAGCAATGGAAAATTACGCATATAGGTAGGTCAATAGTCATTTAAAGTGGTTACCAAAGAAAAACGTTTTCCTAGGTCAAGTCCTACACCTGCTTGAGTTGTTATATCGTTTCGAAGGGTGATGTGGAAGGTTCTAACTATCCTAAAATTCCTTCACTCAAAAGCTTTCACACACTAGAATTTTTTTATATTTTTCGCAAACAAGTCTATAGTGAACAAAAGATAGGAAATTACAAGATATATGAATAATTGAGATTATATTGCCGCTCAAACATACAACTACTCTCTTGCTAAAATCAATTTTTAAGATAATCCATTCACTACTTAAAGTTCAAACCATTCACATCGAAAATAACTAGAAGCAAACTAAGCTAAGATAGGAAAATTTAGTTAACAACAATTAAGTACACAAACAACTTAAAGAAAATAAAACATGCGAATAAAAATAAATAAAACATATTAAGTTGTTAGATACACATTTAGATGTTAGATTTACTCCCCCTACCCCACACTCAAAATCTTACTGTCCCCAGCAAGTCAAATAGTTACAAAACAAAAATAAAATAAAAATATAGGATAAGAGGTCTCCCTGCTCAAGGCTCCGGTGGTGGTGGTGGAGGAAATTGCGCATCAAAGCATACAGTTAATGAAGTAAGTCCCAGTAGCACTTGATCCATTTGGGATTGCAGGTCCGCTTGCATTGCGAAGATGGACTCCATGCTCTCCATCAGTGCAGCGTAATGCTGAGAGGAGAAATGCTCATGCTCTGGGGCTGGAGGTGCTGGTGCTTCAGGATCTTCCTCTTGCTCACGCGGTAAGCCTCCCAAGCCATGCTCCACTCTCTGCAGATACTCCTCTCGAGTAGTCAAACGATATCCATCTACAGTCATCTCATCATCCACTATCACCTTCATATTTTTCAACATCTTCTTGTCAAGAACTGCGATGGAAGGTAGCAGTTTGTGTTTCGTCAATGGGTGATGTACATCCTTAGCAATAATAGTCACCAAACCACCAAGCGCTATCTTCTTTACCTTCTTCGGGTTCCACTGCATTTCCTCCAATTTATGCCATAAATGCGAAGCACCATTAATCCGCACTCCCCTTACCATACATGCTAAAAACAGTGCCTCAAGTAGATTGACCCGCCCCGCTGAGTCTACATGACCCAAAAAAGACAACGAGAAAAATCGATGAATAATTCGCAGGGCATGGCTATTGAGATGGTGCGCCTTCGTCTTTCCTAACACATAAGTAGTGTCTATCACCGTATCTCTGATGCACGCCCAAGCATTATCTTTATCATAATCATCGAAACTATCCGGTACAAGGGGAGGGAAGCCTAGCAGCTCTGCGAATCTCACAAAAGATGTAACACCCCGACCGGAATTGTCACACCCCGTTTGCCCCCTAGTAGTATGAGCCCATTTGTGTGTGCATGCAATTGTATGTGTTCAGCATATCATAAGGACATTTTGGGAGTATTGCTTGTTTTATGGGTAATAATAGTGTATGGGTGCATGCATGGCAGTAGAGTGCATTTTGGGTGAGTTATGTTGTGTGCTTTGCTCACACCTTGGTAGGATGTGAGTATGTTGGGATTGCATTATGTGTGTGTGTTCATACCATTGTAGGGTGTGCATTAGTTGGGAGTGTATTGTGTGTGAGTAGTGTATGCTTGTTTAGTGTGAGTGGTCAAGTTCCACCAATCTTAGGATGACATGTGGCTAGGGTTTTTAGAAATGGGTGTAAAAAGAAAGAGAAAGATGGGCCAGCCACTTCTACTGCCTCTCATCCCGTTTTCTCTTCCTCATTACTCCTTCTTCGTCTTTTCCCTTCCCAATTGTGTCCTGGTATTTGATTCAAATGATTTGTGGTGGAAATTGATCGCTCCTCAACCTCCGCTAGGTAACGTTTTCTGCATTTTCATAATCTTATTCATACTGTTCATTTTCTTCTTTGCATTTCTAGATTGGGTTTTGATCTAGGGTTTTTGTTTGTGTGTTCTTGGTGTGTCAGCTGTTAGCTGAGCCTCCCCGTGACCCAAAAGGCAAGGAGAAGGCAGGGAGTAGTGGAACCAAGTGACTAGAGCTTCAGATTTTCAGGTTTCGGAAGTTCTGTATTTCCTGTGTTTTTATTGTGTTTACTCCTTTGTTGGCAATCTGCTGTGTTAATAATGCATGCTGGGATTTGAATGAATGGGTTTTGATTGTGATTAATGCATGACAGCTGAAACTTTGAGAATGGAATTGAAGTTGATTTGAGTTTGTTGTCATTTGCTGGGTTTTGGTATTGTGAAATGTTTATTAAGCTATTCTGTGTTTTGGATGGGTTATTGTTAAGGAAGTGAGTTTGTATTATTTATGTTGGTTTTTGCGTGCTTGAGGAAGCTAATTTCAGGTAAGAATGATTTTGATTTGAGTTAGGATGATTTCTGGAATTCTAGGATCTGTGCAGTTTTCAAGACATTAGGGTTTTTGAGAAATCGCGATATCAGGGACGATCTCTTCGTGCGAGAAGGGAGAGAGCAGGAGCACGAGTCGTGCTCCTGGACACGAGTCGTGCTCCTGGACACGAGTCGTGCTCCTGGCTAGAAACCGAGCACGGGTCGTGCTTTGGGAGTACAACTCGCGCTCCCTCCTTAGCATGACTCGTGCCCCTCAAATCTCCAGGAGCACGAGTCGTGCTCCTCAGCACGACACATGCCCCTCAAGTCTCTAGGAGCACAAGTTGTGCTCCTCAGCACGATTCACGCCCCTCTAGCCCTTGTCCCTTTTATTTTTATCAAACGTATTTTGGTCCTTTTCAATCCTTTTTCTTCTGTTTTGAGTTCTTCGGTCATCATTTATGCGTTCTTAATGTGCAAATGATATAATGGGTATTTTTAACTTAGCCAAATAATAAGTAATGTATACAATATTGTATGTTATGGGTTGTTGAATGATATTGGGTTATGCATGTCTTATTTATGATTCATTGATATGCATGTGAGTATAATTACGTGTTACACTTGGAAGTATGATCTGGATGATGCATAACCTGCTAGAGTCAAGTAAGTGGATAGTTAGGCATGCCTAATAGAGTCTTAAGCTGCAGCCTCAGTTCCGCTTGGACCCCGATCAGGTCCCCGTTCGGTTCCTCGCGAACCCCTCAGTATTTGGATCTTGTTTAAGGTCCCCTCAGTAAAATGTTTTATAATTGATAAAATGAAATGATTTCAATTCTGTAACACCCCTTACCCATACTCAGGCGATCCCATCCGATAAGGAGTGAGATGCCGTAGGAGTAAAGGTGCCACCACACAGATACATAATACAGATACACTCATCCATAAACATACATAACAAAATACAATGTAATTTAAAACTTTACAAGACAATTCATAAAAGCTGATCATGCATTAATATAATAGAAGCATTACATTACTGTTCTGATCAATTGAGAGATATAAAAGATAATTACAAATCCCAAAATTACATATACAAAGGCGGAAGCTATTACAATAACATAAGAGAGTTCCATACAAAAAGAATCATAAAGCTACAAAAATAAGCCCTACACTAAGACCCTGCTGTGTTGGCTTCGATGGCGGCGACTCTCCCAAGACAAAATTCCTTCCGCATCTGCACGGGTAAACACACCATGCTAAGCGATAAACGCTTAGTGGGGAAACAAACACATAGCATAAGGACAACCATTCACAACGGTCGTCAAAGCAGTTCACATGCGTACTTCATTTACAAACGATAATCATAGCATGACAATAATAATAAACTCATGCTCACATACATAAAGCCATTCATCAGAAGATTCATAACAATAATCATATTCTCATAACAGATTACATTTTCACCATTGAATCCATAAGGATAACATATGTTTCCCATATAGCAATTCATACAAAACACCTGCTGACCCGAGGGAGTGGATAACGAGTATACGGACAGTACTTTACGGGTACGAGCCGATAAAACAAATTTTCATTTAACTTTTACAAAACATTACAAAGGGGATCTTAAACAAGATCCTTTCGGATAAGGGTTCGCGAGGAACCATTCGAGGACTTGATCGGGGTCCAAACAGAAAACAGAAGCTGCAGCAAAGACTCTATTAGGCATGTCTAACTATCCACTTACTAGACTCTAGCAAGTCACACATAAGCCAATCCATCCATTTCATAACTTCCAAAATCATCATCATCAAATGAACATAATCATACCATAGTTACACTTGCATATTATTTATAGAATACCAAGCATAAATCTCATAACTGCTAAAGAAAACTGAAGTTCAAGCCACAAGGAATGAAAGAAAACTCATTCAGCAAACAGGGGACTGTCGCGTTCGCGACAGAGACAAAAGTCTCTTCGCTGCACGCGCACGACGGATTTTGCGACCGCGAGGAGGACGGAAGGGCCAGTTTCTGTCGCTCTAATGATAGAGGACAATTGATGCTATCGCGGGCTCGCGACAGATCGCGTGCTCGCGATAGCACTTGGCCAAAGATACACTCTGTCGCGATCGCGACAGTCGTCGCGGCCGCGACAGAGAGTACACAACACTTCGGCTATCGCAGGCTCGCGACAGATGTCGCTTGCTCGCGATGGCGAAGCTCCCAACCCCGCTCTCTGTCGCGATCGCGACAGCGTCGGGACTTCGAAAATCTGTAGAAATTCTGCAGATTTTCCTCTTCCAAATCCTCATCCAACCACACAAATCTCAATCCAAGGTTACTTACCTCAAATCCAGCCATTCATTAACATCATCAACCATAATACAACATTTATTAACATTAAACTTCATACAATCCATCAACTTACACATTCAATTCCAAGAATCAATCAAAAACCCAATTCATGCATCAAACCACATCCATTCTAAAATTACCCTAATTAACTCATGCCCTAGCAAGATCCAGACTTCAAAGAAAATACCCATATCATATGCATCAAAATAAACAACATCTAACAACCTAAATCCAAGAAATCATCAAAACACATACATGAACATATTCACATGCAAAAGCAAGAAATTCCCAAACCTTCAAAATCCTTAGCTCCTAGTGCTTAGTTCCACCGGATCCAACAAGTTCCTTGCCTTTAGGATCCCGGGGAGGCTCAACTAGGAAACCCAACCAAAACATACAAACCAAACAAAATCCAATCAACCCCAACTCCAAATCCAAAACTAGAAAATAGAAGATGGGAAAAATTGAAACAAAAGCAAAATGAATGCATAAAACTTACCAATGAACACTAAGAGATGATCAAACCCCACTAGTAACCCTTGAATCTCAACTAAGGTTCAAAAGAGAAGAAGAAGGAGAAGAAGAGAAGGAAGGGGCGGTGATGAACGGGAAACACAAAGTGAAAATCTGAATTCCCCCCTTTTCCTTTCTTTTCCTTTTTCTTTTCTTAACCTAAGACAAGTGTCAATCTCCAATTAGTGGGATTTGACCACTCACACCCTAGATGCTTAGATCACACACACACACAAGATTCTCTCAACTAAAGCATACCCTACAATCATATGCATGACCACATGATACAATAGCCCACTAGTGCATATCCTACTATGGTGCACTCATGCACACACAAATCTATCTCAACTAATTAGCACCATAGTGCCAAACACACACACACACACCAGAAAAACCCCAATTCATGCAATATTACCAAAATGCCCTTATTACACATAACTCATGCAAATGTACACACATACATATGTGTGGCTCATTCAACTAGGGGGCAAACGGGGTGTGATAACTCTCCCCTACTAATAAGAATTTTGTCCTCGAAATTCTCACCTGAACTGAATAATTGCGGGTACTGCAATCTCATCGACTCCTTCGGTTACCAAGTTGCTTCCTCAACCCCATGGTGATTCCACAAAACCTTGACCAAAGGAATCTGCTTATTTCTCAGCTGTCTTACTTCCCGCTCTAGGATAGCTCTAGGCTCCTCATTGTAGGAAAAATCTGACTGTACTTGAACTTCTTGAACCGACAGCACATGGGAAGGATCTGATCTATACCGACGGAGCATCAAAACGTGAAACACATCATGAAGCTTTGACAGTTCCATCGGCAAAGCTAGTCTGTAGGCCACTGGACCAACTCTTGCCAACACCTCATACGGACCAATAAAGCGAGGACTAAGCTTCCCTTTCTTTCCAAACCGAAGTACTTTTCTCCAAGGAGACACTTTAAGAAAAACCTTGTCCCCAACTTCAAACTATACATCCTATCTCTTCAGGTTGGCATAAGACTTCTGTCGATCCTTGGCCACCTTCAGATTCCGCTGCACAACTCTGATCTTTTCTTTTGTATCTCTAACCAGATCTGGCCCAATCACTGACCTCTCAGACAATTCTGTCCAACAAACAGGAGTCCGACACTGACGTCCATACAGAGCCTCATATGGTGACATACCAATACTCGACTAGAAACTGTTGTTACAGGCAAACTCCATCAATGATACATACTTGTCCCAACTACCCGAAAAGTCCAAAACACAAGCCCTCATCATATCCTCTAAGATCTGAATCACACGCTCGGACTGACCATCTGTCTGAGGATGGAACGCTGTACTGAACTTCAGCTTGGTACCCAAAGCTCGCTGCAATTCTTTCCAGAACTTGGATGTGAACCTTGGGTCTCTATCAGAAACTATGGACAAAGGCACTCCTTGCAATCGCACTATCTCATCCACATAAATACTGGCCAATCTATGCCTCGGATAGTCCATCCTAACCGGCAAAAAGTGAGCAGACTTCGTGAGTCGATCCACAACCACCCAAACAAAATCATGCTTCCACTGAGTTAATGGCAATCTGGAGACAAAATCCATGGCGATGTCATCCCATTTCCACTCAGGAATGGACAGGGGCATGAGCAATCCAGAGGGAACCTGGTGCTCAGCCTTGACCTGCTAACAAGTCAGGCACTTGGATACAAAGTCCACTATGTCCCTCTTCATACCGGACCACTAAAAGAACTGCTTCAAATCCCGATACATCTTCACACTGCCAGGATGCATGGTGAAAACTGAACTATGTGCCTCATCCAAAATCTGTCTTCTTAACTCTTCACTATCCGGTACACACAAACGGTTTCTAAACAGGAGAACCCCATCCTGAACCGAAAACTCTGACTGCTTGCCCAAGCTGACTTCTTGCACAATCCGCTGAAGCTTCTTATCACCCTTCTGAGCATCAACTATCCGCTGTCTCAAAGTAGGCTCGACCCTGAGCTATCAAAGCCCCATCTGAGCCAAACCTCCATGTGAACCGTCTCAAAAACAAGGCAGAAACTGACTTCCTACTCAACGCATCTGCGACTACATTGGCCTTACCCGGATGGTAATCCACAATGCAATCGTAGTCCTTAAGCAGATCTAACCAACGACGTTGCCTCATATTCAATTCCTTCTGAGTCAGAAAATACTTCAAACTCTTGTGGTCCGTAAAGATCCTGCACTTCTCCCCGTAGAGATAATGATGCCAAATCTTTAAAGCGAAGACAACCGCTGCTAACTCAAGATCATGCGTCGGATAGTTCCTCTCATGTGGCTTCAATTGCCGAGAAGCATAAGCCACAACCTTACCTTCCTGCATCAGAACACATCCCAAACCGACACCTGAAGCGTCACTATACATAATAAACTCCTTACCCGAAGTGGGTTGAGTTAGTATAGGAGCTTCAACTAACAACTGCTTCAACCTCTCAAAATAGGCTTGACACTTATCTGACCATTCGAACTTAATTCCTTTCCTCAATAACCTGGTCATCGGAGCAGCTATCACTGAAAAACCCTTAACGAACCGACGGTAATAACCCGCCAGACCAAGGAAACTCCTCACTTCCTGGACGTTCCTAGGCGCTTTCCAATCCACTATCGCCTCAATCTTGGTTGGATCCACTTAGATACTGTGACGCGCGCCGGATCCCAATGCGCCGCCCTTTCGGACCGCCCGCACGTGGGCGATCGGGGCATTTGCGGGTCCGTTGACATCTTGCGATAAATCGCAAGTGCGTCTATGTTGAGCAACAAGGAGGTATCATGGAGTCGCCACCCAATAGAACATTGGGAAAGTTTCTCTCGCCTCGGAGAGCCTAAGACTTGCGCATTTTATCCATATTGAGCCATGAGGCCTAGGATTAGCGCTAAAGCCTCGTGACCCAAGAAGTATTTTGGAGGATAACCTCTAACCTCTCGAGCCCAAAGACCAGAGCTGGGTCCGGGATTTCTCATCTATTTCTACCTCGATTAATTTATGATCAAATTTTAATTATCATTAATTCGCCCTCTCTCCACACGATGCAATTTTAATCTAAAAGCGCATTTATACATGTTAGGAAAACCATAAATTAGCAAGTAAAGCAATGAATTACAATAATATAAGGAGCGGAATACAACTCCCTTTTAAAAGTGCAAACATGCATAAAACCGGGGAATTTATTAATCATGAGGACTTTGGTCCCCGCATGCACAATTAAAGAAAATATTCTGGATGTGATGATCTTATTTGGGATGAAAACTGGGACGTTGGTCCCGCTTTATTATGAAAGATCCAAGTTAATTTAGTAAAAATATTTTGGTGATTTTTATTTTGGTACGCATAAGAAAACATTTTATTTAATGAATATATACAAGGCACTGTAAATAAAATGGGAATTAAAAATGTATAAAGAAAATACCAAACCCCGCAACTCCTCCTTCTTTCAACGTGCATGGATGCTCAATTGAAAGTAAGAACAATGATGTGCAACCAAAAAGAAATTCATGTTAGTGATTAAGCCAACAAAATAATATGACATAAAAAGATAATATGTACCATGAAAATATAATATGCATAAAATAATCATGATGTAATTTAACATGCATAGAATAGTTAAGATGCAATTTAACATGCATAGAATAATTAAGATGCAATTTAACATGCATAAGATGAGAAAGTATCATGGCACATGCAACTTATTAATATTAGTAATTAACGTGCATGGAAAATTAGTGACAATCAATTTTACTATAGTTAAGACATGAATTAAAAATGTAACATGAGAATAACACAACTTAACATGCATGACTAGCATAAAATAATGATTATAACACTCATACATGCAAAAGAATGCATAATAATAAACATGATATAGCATTAAGAAATTAAAGGTATTTACAACCTAAAACATGCATAATTACATGAACAAAGAATAATTTGACATAAAAAAAAGATAATGGGATTTAAAAAGCTTATTTGTTATATGAATAATTGAAGATAAAAAAAATAAGAAGAAGAATATGGAGACTAAGAGAATTTACATGTTTGATATGTTAATTGGAAGCCAAAATAAATGAAATTAACAAGAGAATTAATGAGTAAAGCCAAGAATAATTACCCTCAAATTCAGTTTTGAAGAATTGAAGATAGAAGTGTTGAATTCCTTGTCTTCTCTTGTGAAAATCCTTAGAAAATAGCTTGAAAACTTGAAGAAAAGCTCTTGGAAACAAGTGTGTAAGATGGATTTTTTTCTCTCAACTCAAAGCTCCAAAATTCAGTTTTTTTCTAACCAAATGTTCTTTTTTCGTCCTCCCCTTGTTTCTCAATTTTTCTAGTGTTTTAACCCTCAAAAACTACCCCAAAAACCACCCAAAACCGTCCAAAAACCGTTAAAAAACGAGTGGGGGGCGAAAATGGGCGAAGTGGGGGCGAAATCGGCGCCTCAACGCCAAAAATTCGCGTCAAACGTGATCCTCACGCACGTTTCCGCGCGGATGCGCGGAGTCTCCGCGCACGACGTGCGCGGAGCGAGCGACGCCCAAGGCGTCGTGCGCGCAGAGCTACCGACGCCCAGGGCGTCGGCCGCGCGGAGCGCACGCTCCGCAGCGCTCCGCGCACGGACATTCGCGACGGCCCTTGGCCGTCGCCCTTCCGTCGCGAATCTTTTCCCCCATTTTCCATTTTTCCTACTTTCTTCATTTTTTCATCATTTTTCACTTCTTTTTTTTTATTTTTTATTTTTTATTTTTTTTAAATTTTTATATAAAATACCCTCAACCTAAAACACACTTTTTCTTCTCCAAAATAATTTTAAAAGATATTTAGAAACTATTTTTAAAATACACTTTTTACTCACCGAAAAGACAAGGAAAATCACTTCTGAACTCCAATCTTTTTGCCTATAAGCCGGCATAGCTAAATTTCATCATCGGGTAATCCTGATCAAGGCTACTCGGGACCCGGTGTCTACAGTTGCCCCCAATTTTGAAGAGACTAGTGCATGGGTGCCTAGGTGAGCCAAAATTCAGGAAAAGGAAAGAAACGCGTACCTGAAGCAGCGATCTTCCTGCTTGATGGAGTTATGATGATAGCTACTGCTGTCTTTTGGTTGTAGCTGGTAATACCGTAGGTGCGCTAACCTCTTGTGGGTGGCGCCGCTATCGTGCTAAACATTGTGAGTTGGTAATGCCGTGGTCGTGCTAACCTCTTGTGGGTAATGCCACCATCGTGCTAACCGCTGTGAATTGGTAGTGTCGTGGTCATGCTAACCTCTTGTGGGTAGTGCCGCCATCGTGCTAACCGCTGTGAATTGGTAGTGCCGTGGTCGTGCTAACCTCTTGTGGGTAGTGCCGCCATCGTGCTAACCGCTGTGAATTGGTAGTGCCGTGGTCGTGCTAACCTCTTGTGGGTAGTGCCGCCATCGTGCTAACCGCTGTGAATTGGTAGTGCCGTGGTCGTGCTAACCTCTTGTGGGTAGTGCCGCCATCGTGCTAACCGCTGTGAATTGGTAGTGCCGTGGTCGTGCTAACCTCTTGTGGGTAGTGCCGCCATCGTGCTAACCGCTGTGAATTGGTAGTGCCGTGGTCGTGCTAACCTCTTGTGGGTAGTGCCGCCATCGTGCTAACCGCTGTGAATTTATTTTTTATTTTTTTATTTTTTATTTTTTGCTCCTTTAGATGTTTGGACTAGTGTCATCACTTGGCTTTTGTGGGTGTTTCCCGCCGATTTCTCCTGCAAGATTGTATGCATAGGAGTATACAAGAAATCATGTTTGTATGTTATGGAATGCAAATGCTTGCAAAAATGTATAGATCGCGCCCTAGGTGATCCATGGTTTGCTGAACTTATAGCTTGTTTGCTGTACCATGCCCCCTGAATCCTGAGGATCGTCGACAAGCTTTCTGAAAGAGACGTCCGGTGTATATCCCTTGCCCCCTGGTCAATGATCATTTACCTAGGATTCTATTTCATGTTCTGTGTTGTGTGTTGTCTGACTGACAGAAGATCATCTTGAAATAATGCCGCCTTATCGTTCCAGGCATTGAATGTCATTGTTTTAAAGGTAGTGCGTCCCTTGTGGATTTTCGCACTAGCTTTTCTTTGCGGGAAATGCGTCCCTTATGGGATTTTCACACAACCCTTTGCCTAACTTTTGCCTGGAATGGACCCAACCCAATCCAGCGGCTTTTGTTTATTTTATTTTTTTGTAGGGCAGACTGCCTGTTTCCAGGTTTTCACCCTGCCCTTTGACCTAACTTTTGCTTAGAGAGCCAGTTACGGTTTTCATCTCTAGCGGCCTTCATTTTTTTTTTTTTTTATTTATATTTTTTTTTTAGAGAAGGTTATCACCAAAGCTTCTGTTAAGAGCAGATAGGACATATCTGATGAGCGATAATCATTAGATGAAAAATTGATATAACTCTTTTTGAGACAGAACTGAAAGATCAATGAAAATATATTCTTTTATTCCTTGCAAAATTGTGTACATTTCTATATGATTTCATCATTCATGATTTTTCATTTGACAAGAATTCAAAAGCATGTGACTACACCTAATCTCGGAGTGGGTTTTGTCAGCATCAAACTCCTGTTATCAATCGGCCCTCTCGGGTTTTCTCGATTGAATATTTTCTCTTGGCCCTTAATTTTTGCCCAGGATGCCTTTTTTTGGTTTTCACCCTGACAGGGCGCCCAATTTTAGCAAGGCCGCCTTTTTCCGGTTTTCGACCCGCGGGGCATTTATTCTCTTCTTTTTATTTTTGGTCTTTAGCCATGGAACCTTTTAAGTCTATCGACATTGACCGGGTCCTTAAACTCATTCCCATCGCTGTCTGCTAAAATTGCTGCTCCTTTTGTGAGCAACTTTTTCAAAATGAAAGGTCCTTCCTAGGTTGGTCTGAATTTTCCTCGTATGTCTAGAACTCCTGGCCTCATCATCTTAAAGACCAAGTCCCCTTCTTTCAATGGGTGCTTTCGTACTTTCTTGCCAAACGACCGAGCCAGCCTCTTTTGATAAACTTGGTTGTGGTAATAGGCTCGTAACCTGTCTTCATCCAACAGATTTAGCTGTGACAAACGTTGTTGTGCCCATTCTGCTTCAGGAATCTCAGCTTCCATAACTACCCTTAATGATTTCAGCTCAATTTCAACTGGCAGGACTGCTTCAGTTCCATATACCAGAGAGAATGGCGTTGCCCCTGTAGAGGTTCTGACTGTTGTTCTATATCCCCAAAGTGCGAAGGGTAACTTTTCTGCCCAATCCTTGTAGTTCTGAACCATCTTGGCAAAAATTCTCTTCACATTCTTATTTGCCGCTTCAACTGCACCGTTTGCTTGAGGACGGTAAGGAGAAGACTTATGATGTTGGATCCCATATTTCTGGAGCATCTGTTTAGTCTCTGCTAGGAATTGTACCCCATTATCAGACACAATGTGATGTGGTAGACCATATCTGCATATCAAATTCCGCTCGATGAATTTAGCCATATCCCTTGCATCAACCTTCTTGAAAGACTCAGCTTCAACCCACTTAGTGAAGTAGTCAATGGCAACTATGATGAATCTGTGCCCATTAGAAGCCGTAGGATGGATTTCGCCTATGATGTCTATTCCCCATGCTGCAAATGGCCATGGAGATGTTAAGTTATGTAACTTTGAAACTGGCACATGCCTCAAATTCGCGTACTGTTGGCATAACTGGCATTGCTTCACAAATTTTGAACAATCTGTATCCATTGTGAGCCAATAAAACCCTTGGCGCATGATCTTCTTTGCTAAGACTAAGCCATTCATGTGAGCTCCACAAACCCCGGCATGAACCTCTTCCATAACTCTTCTAGCTTCTTTCTCTGCCAGACATCTTAACTGGATACCATCAGCTTGCCTTTTGTACAAAGTGCCACTAACACTGATGAATTGAGTGGATAACTTCCTGATCATTCTTTGGTCCTTCTCAGTGGCTTCCTCTGGAAAGACTGATCTCTCTAAATAATTATGAATGTCATAATACCATGGATTTCCATCAATGGCCTCAATGTCCATCACCTGTTCAGCTTCAAAGCAAGGTCTTTCCGAACTATAAATCAGCACGGGTTTCATCGCAACTCCTGTTGGGTTGTCCCACATAGACACTAATGTTGCTAGAGCATCAGCTAACTGATTTTCGTCTCTGGGGATGAAGTGAAAAGTGCAAATCTCAAATTGGCTGCTCAACGCTCTCAAGTGCTTTACATAAGGCAATAGACTTTCTTCCTTGACTGACCACTCCCTTCTGATCTGATGAATTACCAAGGAAGAATCTCCGAAAACTTCTGCGGTCTTTGCCCCCAGAGCGAGTAATGCTTCCAATCCAAAGATGCAAGCTTTGTATTCTGCTTCATTGTTGGTAGCCTTATACCTCAGCTTCTTAGCCAATGGTAACCTTTCACCATCTGGGGTCGTAAGAATAACTCCTACGCCTGCTCCCTTATTATTGACTGCTCCATCGAAGAATAACTGCCACCCTTGCACTGCTATGGCCGTGACGTCTTCATCTGGGAAGTTGTATTCAAACTGATCTCCCTCAATAGGATGCTCGGCTAAGAACTCCGCTACGGCTCTTCCCTTAATGGTTTTCCTGGTTATGTACTCAATGTCAAATTCCTGCAACAGCAGTAACCATCTTCCCATCTTCCCTAGTAAAGAGGGCGCTTCTTGGAGGTATCTAAGCGGATTATGTTTGGCAACCGTTTGTACCTTGAAGGAATGAAAGTAGTGTCGCAACTTCTTAGAAGCCCAGATAACCGCTAAACAAATCTTTTCCACCTCTACATATTTGGCTTCGTAAGGCAGGAATTTCTTGCTAAGATAATAAACGGCAAACTCTATACCAAAATCATCTTCCTGAGACATCATAGCACCCACTGAGTTATCTTCCACAGCCAGGTACAGGATTAGTGGTTTGGCACGGCGTGGTGGTCTTAGTACCGGAGGATTTAGCAGATAGTCCTTAATGGTGTCAAAGGCCAGTTGACAGTCATCGTTGCATATCATCGGCTGATTCTTCCTAAGAAGCTTGAAAATAGGCTCACATACTGAAGTTAGCTTGGCAATAAATCGGCTGACGTACTGAAGCTTTCCTAAGAAACTTCTGACGTCCTTCTCCTTCTGGGGCACTCGCATCTCTCTTATGGCTTTGACTTTATCAGGATCTACCTCGATTCCCCTCTGGCTTACTACATGGCCTAACAACTTTCCTGATGTAACTCCAAAAATGCACTTCTTGGGATTGAGGCGCAAATCATACTTGCTAATCCTTTGAAAGAACTTTTCTAACGCCTCAAAGTGACCTTCCCTGGTAGCCGACTTAATCATCATGTCATCGACGTACACCTCCACTTCTTTGTGGATTAAGTCATTGAGAACCTTGGTCGCCATCCTCTGATAGGTTGCTCCTGCATTCTTCAACCCAAAAGGCATAACCCGGTAGGCATATGTCCCCCACTCGGTGATAAAGGCTGTCTTGATCCGGTCCACTATCTTGTTAAGGATTTGATTGTACCCTGCGTACCAATCCACAAAGCTATACATCATACAAGCAGCAGCACTATCTACTAGCACATCAATATGAGGCAGTGGGAAATCATCTTTAGGGCAAGCTTTGTTCAGGTCTCGATAGTCGACGCATACTCGAACCTTATCGTCTTTCTTAGCTACAGGAACCACATTAGCTAACCATGTTGGGTATTGAACCTCTATCAGGAACTTAGCCTCAATCTGCTTATGGATCTCCTCTTTCACTTTCTGTGCCCATTCTGGCCTAAGCCTCCGAAGCTTTTGCTTGACGGGTTTAAACTCTGGGTAAGTTGGGATGGCGTGTTCGGCAACATCTCAATCTATTCCCGGCATATCCTCATAGGTCCAAGCAAAGACTTTTTCATATTTTTTTAATATTCTCTCAAATTTTATTCTCTCTTCAGGAGTTATGTCTGATGCTAGCAAAATTTCCTTTGGATTTTCCAAAGTTCCGAGATTAAATGCAGTTGTGCCAGTTGAATTAATATCAAAAATGAATGCATCATGCTTATGATCATGCGAAATGAAATCATCAGAAACATCACACAAGTAAGCAAAGTTGTTCATCTCATTAACATAATCAGAAACATTAACATTGTCCTCAAAGAGTTCTGGTATAAAAAGAGAATCTAAATGACTATCGACTTCAGTCAATGCCGATGCTGCAGATGACTGTGCTTTGGCTTCTTGATTTGGTGAAATCTTGAGATCTTCTATCTTCGGTTCTGGTTCCACTATCTTCTCCTTCCCCTTGAGCTTAGTGGCTAATAGCTTATCAGTTACAATCTCTTCGGGCTCATCTCTGTCCCAGATGCTGCATTGGGTCATAATCTCCTCATCCCAAAAGTTCTCTACAGCTTTAACAACTCCGATCTCCCAATCAAAGACGTCGTTAAAAATTTCAAATCCAGGGATAATTTTCCCATCTACCCACTGCGGTTCTTCTTCTCCAGTGTAGGCACAAACCGATGATGATGGCACAAAGCTCTCCGAAATATGGGGAATCTTCCCTGACCCTTTCTTCTTACCATATTCTCCTTTGTAGCCCAACCCCTTTCGATCTTTCTGACCACGTGTAGTGATAGCATTCTGCAGCCCTTGTGACTCTTTTCCCAAACCAGCCCCTGGGAGGAAGTGCATCTTCTTCAGCATATTCACCACTTGAGGGCTACCTTCTAGGTTTTGCTCTTCTCCGATCATCGATACATGAAAGCCACTGAATGGCTGATTAGAGATCTCCAAGGCAGACACTTGGTTCTCTCTTGCTGCTTTAATGGTCACTACTTCTCCTTCATGGGGTATTTTAATTATCTGGTGTAAGGTAGATGGCACTCCCCCTAACTTGTGAAACCACGGTCTACCAAGTAGAGCTGAAAAGTTTGCTGGGATCGGCAGAACCACAAAATCCGTTTCTGTCTCAATAGGCCCTGTCTTTACCAAAGCTTTGAAAATTCCCGATGCTTGCCTCCTGGAGTTGTCGTAGGCAGTGATGGTCAGGTCAGATTTGCTTAACATACTCTCATCCATCCCAAAGGCCTGAAGTGCCACCAAAGGGCAGACATTTATCGATGACCCGTCATCAACCATGACACAAGCGGTGTGTTTACCATTGATCTGTGCCTTGATGTATAAAGGTCGGTTGTGGTTGCGACCCTCTATTGGTAGGTCTGCATCAGAAAAAACCAACTTCTCCCCGGATCCCCCCTTTACAAGGTCTAAAAGCTCGGATGGAGAGATTGTAGTTGCTACGGTGGATACGCTCAATGCTTCGACTAACTTCTGTCGGTGCGAGGGGGACTGTCTCAAGAGGTCCCAAATAGATATCTGAGCCGTGGTCTTTTTCAGTTGCTTCACTATTGAATTTTCTTCCGGCTCTTTCTCTGCGATTGCTTGTGCTGGGTCCTGCTGCTTCTCGGCTTCTGGAATGACCCTCCCACTTCTTGTTACTGCTTCTACTCTTTCTTCTTCCTCTGAATCCCACGGATCCGTAAACTCTCCATTTTTCTCATCTTCGTCATCTCCACTCTCACTAGTGGACCAACAGTCTATCGCTGCCACGGAAACCCCTTTTTCATCCACTGCAGGGCGAGTAATAGCGACATACTCATTTCCATATAGATCTTGCATTACGTACCACTCTGGTAGGCTCGATCCGATCATAAAGACTGGAGGTGGCACTGTGTTATAACCAGACTTCTTCTTGCTTTCTCTCTGCTCAGGATCGGTGATCTGCTTGTTGTCAGTTAGATCTTGGACCCGATGTCTTAGCGTTATACACTCATCCGTCAAATGCCTGGTATGTTGGTGGAATGCGCAGTATTCATTCTCTTTATGCCCCGGCTGTCCTTGGGCCTTGGCCGGTTTAGGTGATAGGGGCCGCAGTTTTCCTTCTTTTATTAGCCTCTTCAGTACCCATGATAAAGGCCTACCCAAGTTGGAGAAATACCTCTGATTTACCCCGGTTGCAGACACCTCGGCAGTCTTCCCAACTCTGTTACCACTGCTTGAACCTACTGGTTTGGCCGTCCCCTGATTGTTGTATCCCCTCCGGGCATAGGACTCACTATTTGCCCTCTTGGATAAATATTCTCCTTCCGCTTCTATGGCAATGTCCTTCAAAGACTCCCAATCCTTGAGTCCCTTCATTTTCAGTCCCTCTCTCAAGTAAGGACTGGCATTTCGAATGAATAGCCGGATCTGATCAGAAGTGTCCGGTTTGCGTTTCATCTCCATAACCCGGTTTCTCCACCGAGTAAGGTACACGTGGAAGGACTCCCCAGCCTTCTGCTGTAACAACTCGAGATCTTTCAAAGTGACCTCCATCCGAGTACTGCAATCGTACTGCTTAAGGAACTCTTCGGTCAACAAGTCCCAGTCCTCCTTGGATCTCCTGTCAAGCCCATGGTACCAATCAATAGCAGCTCCTGTGAGACTTAAGCAGAAATATTCTATCTTCTGCTTTCTTGTTAAGGTCGTTCCCTTCATGACCAGCGAGTATTGCTTGATGTATGCGGCAGGGTCAGAGGTGCCATCAAATTTGGGAATGTCCGGCATCTTAAAATTCTGGGGAATTAGGTCATCCCCATCCAGCTCTCGGTCTTCCGGGTTCATTCCTTTTCCCACGGTCATCATCCTTACCATGACCTCAAATCTCTCTTCCATTTTCCTCCACATTGCCTCATCCAGTTTTGGCGACTTCTCTTTAGCTACTTTATGCTCCTCTAGTTCATCTTCCCCAAATTCAGCTTCAGATCTGGGGCCCTCTCTGCGCTCAATAGGTGCAGGCACTCTTTGCTCGACAACAGGTGGGTCAACCACTGGTTGGTTAATTGCAACAGGACGTTCTTCTCTTACAACCTCTTGTTCAGTTGGTGCTCGGATAGGGGCAGCAGCAGCTTGTTGCCCAGCTATGGTGGCGGCAAGATTGCCCATCATTGCAATCATTCGGGCTTCAAATTCCTCCATTCTCTTTCCTACCTCCTCAGCGATTATTGCCCGAGTTGCATCAGACTCATTTGATGGATTAGCCATACTTACTTCTGTTGATGATTCGGAAGAAAACCCCACACTATCTTCTGAGATTGAATCTGAACTCTGAGCTGACACTAACTCAGTTAACCCCAAAAGCGGCGTCCTTCTTAACCGTCCGTCGGGACCTCTAGACCACCCAGGAGAATCTATGATGGCTGAAATGCAAAAGTTATCAAGATGATGCATGATTAAAATGCAATGTATGCTCGTGCTGATGCAACATAGACAAACACATGCAAGCAGATAGATCTTTCCAACCTTGTATCTCCCACACACGTGGTAATGCGGTCTCTTTCCTAGGTGGGCTTGATCCATGGGTTAACGGGGAACCCAATGGACACGTATGGTGCGCGGTGAAAAACCGGCAGCATAACAGCTCCTATCTAATGTACATACGTATGGGTGTTTGGCAATTATGTATTTAAACAATTCAACTTAACCAAGATGGGCCCACCAGGGCATGAAAGCCTTTGATGAAGACCATTTAATTAAATTGATTTCGTTTAATATATGATGGCCCATATAGCAAGCATAGTATTACGGTACATTTCACCTAGTGGAAGTATCTATTGCCATTACATGAGCTTTGGACAAGGGAGATGTTACTTTAAGGCTACCCAAGCATGATCCCTGCCGACGGGTCTAGCTCATCACAAGCATAGCGACCGGTCGGGTCGTCATTTTGATATACCATTGAGGTATGTGGCTTGGGCTGGTGATTATCCTTAACACTTCCCCAAATTGAGTGAAAATGAGGTCGTGCTTTGGGAACGCACCGGGGCTTGAAAAGGGACCAAACTAACTTAATCTAAAGCTCTAATGAGATGATATGCAATTTTGAGATAAAGCGAATTTATGAATTAAATTTTAACCATAAATGTTAAACGAGGTATTTTCAAATTGAAATCTCGAACCATATCGTCCCCAGTGGAGTCGCCACTGTGACGCGCGCCGGATCCCGATGCGCCGCCCTTTCGGACCGCCCGCACGTGGGCGATCGGGGCATTTGCGGGTCCGTTGACATCTTGCGATAAATCGCAAGTGCGTCTATGTTGAGCAACAAGGAGGTATCATGGAGTCGCCACCCAATAGAACATTGGGAAAGTTTCTCTCGCCTTGGAGAGCCTAAGACTTGCGCATTTTATCCATATTGAGCCATGAGGCCTAGGATTAGCGCTAAAGCCTCGTGACCCAAGAAGTATTTTGGAGGATAACCTCTAACCTCTCGAGCCCAAAGACCAGAGCTGGGTCCGGGATTTCTCATCTATTTCTACCTCGATTAATTTATGATCAAATTTTAATTATCATTAATTCGCTCTCTCTCCACACGATGCAATTTTAATCTAAAAGCGCATTTATACATGTTAGGAAAACCATAAATTAGCAAGTAAAGCAATGAATTACAATAATACAAGGAGCGGAATACAACTCCCTTTTAAAAGTGCAAACATGCATAAAACCGGGGAATTTATTAATCATGGGGACTTTGGTCCCCGCATGCACAATTAAAGAAAATATTCTGGATGTGATGATCTTATTTGGGATGAAAACTGGGACATTGGTCCCGCTTTATTATGAAAGATCCAAGTTAATTTAGTAAAAATATTTTGGTGATTTTTATTTTGGTGCGCATAAGAAAACATTTTATTTAATGAATATATACAAGGCACTGTAAATAAAATGGGAATTAAAAATGTATAAAGAAAATACCAAACCCCGCAACTCCTCCTTCTTTCAACGTGCATGGATGCTCAATTGAAAGTAAGAACAATGATGTGCAACCAAAAAGAAATTCATGTTAGTGATTAAGCCAACAAAATAATATGACATAAAAAGATAATATGTACCATGAAAATATAATATGCATAAAATAATCATGATGTAATTTAACATGCATAGAATAGTTAAGATGCAATTTAACATGCATAGAATAATTAAGATGCAATTTAACATGCATAAGATGAGAAAGTATCATGGCACATGCAACTTATTAATATTAGTAATTAACGTGCATGGAAAATTAGTGACAATCAATTTTACTATAGTTAAGACATGAATTAAAAATGTAACATGAGAATAACACAACTTAACATGCATGACTAGCATAAAATAATGATTATAACACTCATACATGCAAAAGAATGCATAATAATAAACATGATATAGCATTAAGAAATTAAAGGTATTTACAACCTAAAACATGCATAATTACATGAACAAAGAATAATTTGACATAAAAAAAAGATAATGGGATTTAAAAAGCTTATTTGTTATATGAATAATTGAAGATAAAAAAAATAAGAAGAAGAATATGGAGACTAAGAGAATTTACATGTTTGATATGTTAATTGGAAGCCAAAATAAATGAAATTAACAAGAGAATTAATGAGTAAAGCCAAGAATAGTTACCCTCAAATTCAGTTTTGAAGAATTGAAGATAGAAGTGTTGAATTCCTTGTCTTCTCTTGTGAAAATCCTTAGAAAATAGCTTGAAAACTTGAAGAAAAGCTCTTGGAAACAAGTGTGTAAGATGGATTTTTTTCTCTCAACTCAAAGCTCCAAAATTCAGTTTTTTTCTAACCAAATGTTCTTTTTTCGTCCTCCCCTTGTTTCTCAATTTTTCTAGTGTTTTAACCCTCAAAAACTACCCCAAAAACCACCCAAAACCGTCCAAAAACCGTTAAAAAACGAGTGGGGGGCGAAAATGGGCGAAATGGGCGAAGTGGGGGCGAAATCGGCGCCTCAACGCCGAAAATTCGCATCAAACGTGCGCCTCGCGCACGTTTCCGCGCGGATGCGCGGAGTCTCCGCGCATGACGTGCGCGGAGCGAGCGACGCCCAAGGCGTCGTGCGCGCAGAGCTACCGACGCCCAGGGCGTCGGCCGCGCAGAGCGCACGCTCCGCAGCGCTCCGCGCACGGACATTCGCGATGGCCCTTGGCCGTCGCCCTTCCGTCGCGAATCTTTTCCCCCATTTTCCATTTTTCCTACTTTCTTCATTTTTTCATCATTTTTCACTTCTTTTTTTTATTTTTTTTATTTTTTATTTTTTTTAAATTTTTATATAAAATACCCTCAACCTAAAACACACTTTTTCTTCTCCAAAATAGTTTTAAAAGATATTTAGAAACTATTTTTAAAATACACTTTTTACTCACCGAAAAGACAAGGAAAATCACTTCTGAACTCCAATCTTTTTGCCTATAAGCCGGCATAGCTAAATTTCATCATCGGGTAATCCTGATCAAGGCTACTCGGGACCCGGTGTCTACAGATACCCTTAGCTGAAACTATATGGCCCAGAAACGACACTTCCCGAAGCCAAAAATCACACTTACTCAACTTAGCAAACAACCGATGCTCTCTCAAAATTTGCAAAACTAACTGAAGATGCTCTTCATGCTCGGTCTCATCCTTGGAAAACACCAAAATGTCATCTATAAACACCACTACAAACCGGTCTAAGTATGGCCTAAACACTCTATTCATCAAATCCATGAATGCCGCTGGAGCATTAGTCAAACCAAACGGCATAACAAGGAACTCATAATGGCCATACCGAGTCCGAAATGCAGTCTTAACCACGTCCTCATCCTTAACACGAAGCTGACAATACCCAGACCGAAGATCTATCTTGGAAAACACACCCGCACCTTGAAGCTGATCAAACAAATCCTCAACTCTGGGGAACGGATACTTATTCTTCACTGTGACCTTATTAATCTGCCTGTAGTCGATACACATCCTCAAGGACCCATCCTTTTTCTTAACAAACAGAACTGGAGCTCCCCAAGGAGATATGCTGGGCCGAATGAACCCCTTATCCAATAGCTCTTGCAGTTGAGTTTTAAGTTCTCTCAACTCCACAGGAGCCATCCGATAAGGTGCTTTCGATACCGGTGTGGTACCCGGCATAATCTCTATGGCTAGCTCAACTTCCCTCTCTGGAGGTAAACCAGGCAAGTCACTCGGAAAAACATCACTAAACTCTCGGACAATAGGGATGTCCTCAATCCTAACTTGATCCCTCTTGGAATCCAAAACCACAGCCAGAAAAGCCTCACAACCTTTTCTCATAAACCTCTTAGCTTGAATAGCAGAAATCACATTGTGCACGGAACTCGCACCCAAACCTCTGACAAACACTGGAACTCGGTTCCTATCCCGAAGAACGAAAGTCTTCCTATGACAATTAACCACGGCTCTATGCTTGCTCAACCAATCCATACCCAAAATCAAGTCATACTCTCTGAAGGGCAACTCTATCAAATCCACAGGAAACTCAACACCCTCAACCATCAACGGACAATTCCTATAAACTCTATTCATACTGACACTATGCTCTAATGGATTGGTCACACATATCTCATAGTCTAACTGTTCTACCACATGCAACTTATCAATAATCTTATGCATGCACAAATATGAGTGTGTGGAACCAGGATCTATTAGAGCATATAATTCAGTGTCATAGAGTAGGAACTTACCAGCAATCACATCAGGGGCATCCTGCTCCTCTCTGGCTCTAACTGCATAAGCTCTAGCGGCCATTGGGGGAGGACGTTCAACTGTCTCAGAACCAGCTCCATCTCTAGGTCGACCGCCTCGACCCCTACCTCGACCTCTACCTCTCGTAGCCTGCGAAACATTCGATCCAACTCTGCTAGCTCCTCCCTGAGGACCCGAGTCTTCACCCATCTGAGGGCAATTAGCCACACGGTGCTCGGTGCTCCCACACCTGAAACACCCACCAGTGAGCCACCTACACTCACCCCGATGAGCCTTACCACAATTCTCGCAAACTGGAATAGCATCAGACCGCCACCTCTACCGGATCCAGATACTGCAGCTGAACCTTGCCTTCTCCCTCTGGTAGCCGAACCAGCAGATGGTTCATCTTGCCGGTTCCTAGACCTCTTACCCGAAGATGAGGAAACACCACCTCTAGTAGAACTACGGCGCTGAGCTCTCTCTCTAATCAAAGTTTCCGCCTTCTCTGCCCTCAAAGCAGCCTCAGCAATCTGATAATAATGTACCCCCGGCATACACATCAAAGAAACTAAAGCGATCTTCAAAGAATCATTCAACCCGGCCTCAAAGTGCTTGCATCTGAAATCATCCGTCACAACCCCACGCGGAGCATAACGAGACAACCGGTTAAACTCCTTCTCATAATCCACAACCGACAAGGCCCTTTGCCTCAAACTTAGAAACTGCGCCCATCTTGCGCCCTTATATGCCTGAGTCACATACTTCTTAGTAAACTGCTCATCAAAGAAATCCCAAGTCAAAGGGTCAGGCATTTGAGGTTGTCTACTCACCAACTCCCACAATTCATATGCTGGACCTTGTAGCAAAGCTACAGCACACTCAGCTTGTTGATCAGGAGGACACCTGACTTCCCTCAAAGCTCTCTTAACTTTATCAAACCACCTCTCCGCTATCTCAGACTCATCAAGTCCGGTCCCATAAAAATCTTCCACACCAGCTCTTCTCAGACTTACTATCGGAGCTTTCGGGGCAGTCACCGTTTCCAAAACCCGAGCCATGTCTTGATGCAATCTGAACATCGCCTCGAAAGGCATGGCAACGGCCTCGGGCTGGACCCTAGCACGTTTAGCCGACACCGAAATAGAGACAGATGGATCTACCGCTGGAGGGTTCACACTTTCAGCGGACTCCTCAAGCGCACCGTGAGCAGAATCAGAATTCATCTAACAACAAGAGGACAACCACATCAGCCAACACAGCCCTAGACATAGACATATGCACACATAGCATCATATAAACAATCACCTAGAAACACCTAAACCGGGCTCTGATACCACAACTTGTAACACCCCTTACCCATACTCAGGCAATCCCATCCGATAAGGAGTGAGATGCCGTAGGAGTAAAGGTGCCACCACACAGATACATAATACACATACACTCATCCATAAACATACATAACAAAATACAAGGTAATTTAAAACTTTACAAGACCATTCATAAAAGCTGATCATGCATTAATATAATAGAAACATTACATTACTGTTCTGATGAACTGAGAGATATAAAAGATAATTACAAATCCCAAAATTACATATACAAAGGCGGAAGCTATTACAATAACATAAGAGAGTTCTATACAAAAAGAATCATAAAGCTACAAAAATAAGCCCTACACTAAGACCCTGCTGTGTTGGCTTCGATGGCGGCGACTCTCCCAAGACAAAATTCCTTCCGCACCTGCACGGGTAAACACACCGTGCTAAGCAATAAACGCTTAGTGGGGAAACAAACACATAGCATAAGGACAACCATTCACAACGGTCGTCAAAGCAGTTCACATGCGTACTTCATTTACAAATGATAATCATAGCATGACAATAATAATAAACTCATGCTCACATACATAAAGCCATTTATCAGAAGATTCATAACAATAATCATATTCTCATAACAGATTACACTTTCACCATTGAATCCATAAGGATAACATATGTTTCCCATATAGCAATTCATACAAAACACCTGCTGACCCGAGGGAGTGGATAACAAGTATACGGACAGTACTTTACAGGTACCAGCCGATACGGATAGTACTTTACGGGTACAAGCCGATAAAACAAATTTTCATTTAACTTTTACAAAACATTACAAAGGGGATCTTAAACAAGATCCTTTCGGATAAGGGTTCGCGAAGAACCATTCGAGGACCTGATCGGGGTCCAAACAGAAAACAGAAGCTGCAGTAAATACTCTATTAGGCATGCCTAACTATCCACTTACTAGACTCTAGTAGGTCACACATAAGCCAATCCATCCATTTCATAACTTCCAAAATCATCATCATCAAATGAACATAATCATACCATAGTTACAATTGCATATTATTTATAGAATACCAAGCATAAATCTCATAACTGCTAAAGAAAATGGAAGTTCAAGCCGCAAGGAATGAAAGAAAACTCATTCAGCAAACAGGGGACTGTCGCGCTCGCGACAGAGACCAAAGTCTCTTCGCTGCACGCACGCGACGGATTTCACGACTGCGAGGAGGACGGAAGGGCCAGGCTCTGTCGCTCTCACGACAGAGGACAATTGATGCTATCGCGGGCTCGCGACAGATCACGTGCTCGAGATAGCACTTGGCCAACGATACGCTCTGTCGCGATCGCGACAGAGAGTACACAACACTTCGGCTGTCGCGAGCTCGCGACGGCGAAGCTCCCAACCCCGCTCTCTGTCGCGATCGCGACAGTTATCGCGATTGTGACAGCGTCGGGACTTCGAAAATCTACAGAAATTCTGCAGATTTTCCTCTTCCAAATCCTCATCCAACCACACAAATCTCAATCCAAGGTTACTTACCTCAAATCCAGCCATTCATGAACATCATCAACCATAATATGACATTTATTAACATTAAACTTCATACAATCCATCAACTTACACATTCAATTCCAAGAATAAATCAAAAACCCAATTCATGCATCAAACCACATCCATTCTAAAATTACCCTAATTAACTCATGCCTTAGCAAGATCCACACTTCAAAGAAAATACTTATATCATATACATCAAAATAAAGAACATCTAACAACCTAATTCCAAGAAATCATCAAAACACATACATGAACATATTCACATGCAAAAGCAAGAAATTTCCAAACCTTCAAAATCCTTAGCTCCTAGTGCTTAGTTCCACCGGATCCAACAACTTCCTTGCCTTTAGGATCCCGGGGAGGCTCAACTAGGAAACCCAACCAAAACATACAAACCAAACAAAATCCAATCAACCCCAACTCCAAATCCAAAACTAAAAAATAGAAGATGGGAAAAATTGAAACAAAAGCAAAATGAATGCATAAAACTTACCAATGAACACTAAGAGATGATCAAACCCCACTAGTAACCCTTGAATCTCAACTAAGGTTCAAAAGAGAAGAAGAAGGAGAAGAAGAGAAGGAAGGGGCGGTGATGAACGGGAAACACAAAGTGAAAATCTGAATTCCCCCCTTTTCCTTTCTTTTCCTTTTTCTTTTCTTAACATAAGACAAGTGTCAATCTCCAATTAGTGGGATTTGACCAGTCACACCCTAGATGTAACACCCCGCCATCCCCGTTGGAAGGATACCGGAGTGCCACGCGGGCGAACACATATAAACATATACATTTGCACTTGTATAAAAGAAAACCAAATGAGATTTAAAGAAACTTTAATCATTTGATCAGAAAATTCCTGTAACATATATTTATCAAGTCCTTATACATATATCATATTTATATCGTTTTTACAAAAAGGCTCGTATGTAATTACATATACAAAAAGAATACTTGTTCCTTTACAAAAGATTCACTTTGCTAATTACAAGCCATATATAAAATAGTTACAGCGGAAGACTTCAAAAATAACACAACTTCATCCAAAAAGACTCCTAGTGGCCGACCTGCAGATATCCGACTCAGAACTGTACTCGCCACCTGCACGGGAAAAGAGCCCGTGCTAAGCGATAACGCTTAGTGGGGAGGAACAAAACAAAATAACAATACACAAATACAATATAGTATCTCATCACATTATGATATTTACAATATAAGCAATTAACAAATACACACATACTTTTCTGATTACACTAATACAGGATATAAGAATTCAGGTGCAACATATTGTGACGCGCGCCGGAACCCGGTCAACCCAGCAAGGGCCCTCCCTTTGAATCCGCTTTAGGATTCGAGGTATGAAGGTTCGCGTCTTTTGATCATGGGCGCCATGAGACATCATCGGTGTATCCCTCCCAATAGAACATTGGGGAGAATAACCTAGCCTATTGACGCCTAAAGGCACCTTTGAGGTATTTGGAGTCGCCACCCAATTTGCAAGAAATTGGGAAAAGGTTTCTCACCTCTATTGGTCTAAACCAGAGATATGGTGTCCGGAACTTCCCTCTTATTTTTGCTTTGGATAACTATAAATGGGTTTTTAAATTCTTGAAATTATATCTCTCATCTCATACGAGCGATGCATTAAAATAAAAGCGCATTTCAAGCACGTAAAGGAAGTAAACGAAAGCGATAAATAAAGTAAATAAAGAAAGCAATAAATGAAAGCGGTAAACACGCAAGCACGCAATTACAATAAAAATAGGGGCAGAATACAACCCCAATAAAAGGAAGTTAAAGATGTAAGTGGGACGGAATACAATCCCCAAAAGATAAATGAAGTTGCCCCAAAAATTAGTTACAAGGGCCCAAAGGGAAATAATGTACATAAATTTAAACACTCACGCAAGATCGAAATAAAAGACATGCATAAATCGGGGCATTATTTTAGGAACATTGGTTCCTTCGCACTCGTTCGAAATTTAGGAACATTGGTTCCTTCGTATTAATTGGAAGAGGGTTCGAAGAGTCATTTTGATTGTTCGAATTGAAAAACCCGGGATGAGTGATCCCATTTTGTAGAAAAGTTGACTCTTCGTTTTAATTGTGACATTTTTATTGTCGGGCTAAAATAAGGGACATTGGTCCCAATTTTATTAGTAAAAATCCCAATTTAATTGTAGAAATATTTTTGTGATTTTTTATCGCACACGTGGATAAATAAGATAATTATTTACAAGTAATCACAACATAGAGAAGGGATTGAAAAGATCTCACCGAAATCCGAGAGTGCGTCCACGCGTTGCGACCCATCCGGGGAGTCGCGGGGCGCTCACATGACCCGACTCAAGTCAATTTTCAGACAAAAATTAATATCAAAAATATTAGTGATGGTTCTAAAAATTAATCAAGCGAAAATGAAATAAATATTGGGTAAGTCAAATTATAATGATGAGACAAACACGACAAAATTAATAATAACAATAAATATAAGAAGACAATATTAATAATAAATAAATCAAATAATGATAATAACAACAACATTAATAAATAGTAATATAAAAAACTAATTTAGGGATAATAATAATAATAATAATAATAATAATAATAATAATAATAATAATAGAATAATGATAATAAACAATAGTGAATATAATATGGATAAATGAGATAATAATAATACTAATAATAAATATAATGATAATAATAATAATAATAATAATAACAATGTAACATCAATAAACACAAAACAAATATATAGTAATGATAATAATAAAAACAGAATATTAACAATAGTAAATAAATAATAATAATAATAATAATAATAATAGTAATAGTAATAGTAATAGGATAATAATAGTAATAGGATAATGATAATAATAATAATAATAATAATAATAATAATAATGATGATGATAATAATGACAAGAGAGGCTAACGGCAAAACAATGAGCAAATAACAAAACTATAAACGTCAAATAAGCCAATCACCAAGAAATTAAACCAAGAAACTTGAGGTGACAACAGTGGCAAGGATATTAGAAAATAATAATGGTAATAATAATACCATCGAGAAAATAAGAAAAGAAATCAAACTAGGACAAGCAAATAATTTATCACCGGTAATATTAATCACACTAAAATACCAAAATATCAAAATAAAATGATATCAAAAATAATAATAACAAATAAATGCAAAACAAAATAAAATTAAATGAGAACGGGTCCAAAGTATTTACCCTCAGAATTTTTAGATCGGAGAAACGGTGTCTCGGTTTGTTTTTCTTGTCGATTTTTGCGGTGATAGTCGAAAAATAAAAATGTAAAATTTGTATTTTTGTATAAACTAACTCTAAAAAATATTTTTTGTAGGATGAAAAAAGCAAAGAAAATTGATTTTTCTTGCTCAAATCAAACCCAAGATTAAATATTTTTAGAGTAACAAAGATTAAAACTTGAAAAGAAAACTTAAGAATTTTTGAAGAAAAAAATGTTTCCTGGAGAGAAGAAAGACTAGAGAGAAAAGCCCAGGAACCCCTTGAAAAATAGTTGCCGTCCTGAGAAATGGAGATCAAAATTCCTTTTGATTAGTTGGTCTTTGCTCAAAATGGAAAGAATTAGAAAGTCTTTATTTTAGTTGATCGAAAATAACATAAAACGGTGAAAAAAATTGGAAAAATCAGACTGAAAAATGCAGAAAACCGGCGAAAACAACGGGATTGGGCAGGTGGTCGCGTGGTGAAGGGCACAGCGCGCGGGGACACTCGCGCGCATGTGCGCGCGAGGGGCGCGCAAGGGGCAGGTGGTTGCGTGGTGGCCAAGTGGCCACCGCGCGGCCACCTTGCCAAGAAGCACAAAAGGGGGTCGCGTGATGGCAATTGCCATCACGCGACCCAAATTGGGAAAGTGGCTTTTAAAAGCCACTTTCCCACGTTTTTCTTTTTTCACATTTTATTATTTTATTTTTTTTTTTTTTTAGAAAAAACCTTTTTTCTTTTTCCTTAAATCATCTTCTTTAAAATTTCTTTTTTTTTAATTAACTAATTCCATTTTTTGATTAAATCAATTACTTAATTTATTCAATTAAATTAAAAAACTAATTTAATTCCCCTTTTCCAATTAAATTAATTAATTAATTCAATTCAATTAAATTAAATGACGAATTTAATTAATTTTTTTTGTTTTATCAAAGTAACACTTTCCAATAATATTATTTTTGGAATTAAAATTAATAATAATTTTTTATGATAAAAAACGAGGGTCTCGACAAGGAAAACATCATTTTTGACACATTTACCTGTAAGTCGGTATCATTTTCATCATAGGGTAATTCTGATCTTGGACCGCCTCGGGACCCGGTGTCTACACATATTCATTTAATCTTGTTAAAAACATCTCAACATATACAATACATGTACACAAATAAACACGTAGCCTGATTAGTCTGGTATAAACCTAAGAAGTGGATACGGTCATTTGGATACTGATAGGACACAATATCCCAAGCATATAGAGACATGAGTCTCAAATATGTAATTTTCATATAGAGACCGAGGTCTCGCTTTATTTCCATATAGACCAAACGTGGTCGAAACAAGGATCCAAACGGACCCGCATATAACATTTTTATCATATAGCAGCTGCACACACACTCTGACCTAAGTAAGCGCTTACTTATCCACTACTATGACTTATACAGGATTATATGACACAACTCAATAATTCATATATCAAATCATGAGAATTTCATTAAATACTAGCTTATAAATCATGTATACTCGTATAATAATCAAATTCAGAAACATTTAAACATATTCAATTATCAAACACAGGAGGTAAAAAGAACCAAAAACCCACATTGGAATAACTATATTCGTGTAAATTATAAACATATAAATCATGTATAAAAATATTATTCTTCATGTATTCAAAACCCAATATTATACAATTATAAAAATACAATCAGATTTTAGGTCAAATATTTATCATGTAGTGAAAAATTCTTGAAGTCAGAAGTTAAAATCTCAATTTTGGAAAAACAGGGCAGCAGGTAAGGCTGGTCACGCCGTGACCTCCAGTCACGTCGTGACTCCAGCTTCACGCGAGCGCCAGGCGATCTCGTGACGCAGACTTCACGCGAGCGCCAAGCGAGAATAGCAGACAGTCACGGCGTGACCACCGGTCACGTGACGTGACGCCTGAGAGAGGGGAGAAAGAAATCACGCAGGAAGAGGGCGAGAGTCACGGCGTGATGCCGCTTCACGCGACGTGACCTTCAGCAAAGAAAGGGTCACGGCGTGAAGCTGCTTCGCGCCCCGTGATCTACAGCCGAGAAGGGGGTCACGGCGTGACCAGCAGTCACGTCTCGTGACCTTCTCCTCACAAAACTTCATCTTCTCCAAACATTCCAATTTTCTTCAGAAACCCAGAAAACACGAAAAACCAGAAGATTTTTAAAACAGAGTACTACCTAAATTCAAAACCCTTTCTTGCTCAAAACCAGTTTTCATGCAATAACCCTTCTAATACGTACCTTTTAAGTCTTCAGAACACATTCACAGCAATTATAACACAAATAACCCATTTATACAATAATAACAGAGGCAAAGTCAGATTACCAGTTTTCCAGGATTTCCACATTCAACACATACGTATTCATCTCATTATATGTTCAGGTCGTTTCTTTCTACTGTACTTATATCTACCACGTTAAATAACTCTAGCATTTTGATATACCATCACACACAATAAAATAGTTTAATATCAAGATTACAGACACGATCCAAAATGGACAAGAGGCAGACACTCCCAAACCTGTTTGAAGTCCAAAAATCCACTGTATGCTCAATCCACTACCTTGCCCTTTCCCTTCTCCCTTCTTTTATCCTCAGAGGCTTGCAAATAAATAAAATCACAATCAAAAACCCATAACAGATCCTCTATAAACCCACACGGAAAGAAGAACCACATGAAACCACAAGTCACTTACCTTCTGAAGCTTCAAAACCTAAAACCCAAGCTCTCTAAACAGATGATCATACACATGCAATGGGGAAAAGAACAGAAAATGGAGAGGAAGGAGATGGCCAACGTGAGAGAGAGCAAAAGAGAGAAACCCAAATGTTCAGTTTTCCAGGAACCAAAACATTTCAAACTCTCCTTTCCCTCACCCACATGCCCATACACTCACCTCAACCACCTGGCACACATGCACAGTGACACAAATCACTTAATGCCCTTTTACCAATTGCTCCAGCCAAATTACCTTTAAGTCACCAAAATAAAATCTACCATTTAATTACTTTAATTCCTTTGCAATTTAATCCTCTTCTCCACTTGAATATTACCAAATTAGCCTTATTTATCCAATTAAAATTCTAATTTCCAAATAAGCCACTTGTGGGGTGTGACACTAGATGCTTAGATCACACACACACAAGATTCTCTCAACTAAAGCATACCCTACAATCATATGCATGACCACATGATACAATAGCCCACTAGTGCATATCCTACTATGGTGCACTCATGCACACACAAATCTATCTCAACTAATTAGCACCATAGTGCCAAACACACACACACGCACCAGAAAAACCCCAATTCATGCAATATTACCAAAATGCCCTTATTACACATAACTCATGCAAATGTACACACATACATATGTGTGGCTCATTCAACTAGGGGGCAAACGGGGTGTGATAAATTCGTACCCATAAGGTACTGTCAGTATTCGATTCGTACCCGTAAGGTACTGTCCATATACTCGTTATCCACTATTGTGAGTCAGCAGGTGCTCTTTTTATTTTGCTTTGCTTTTATATGAATACAAGAATATGGTGTTCGGATGCATATAATGATAAGTATGAGAAATCAACTAAAGTGTAAATGAATGTGGATGTGAACTTCTGAATGCATGTTTTTATTATGCAAGTATGATTATATAGCTGATATCATTATCCGCATTTGTCATATTGTATGTGCATGGCATTGACGACCATTGTTAATGGCCGTCCACTGTTTTGTTGTGTGTTCCCCACTAAGCGTTTATCGCTTAGCATGGTGTTTTATCCGTGCAGTTGTGGAGGATGGTGTTCTTTTGGGAGTGTAACAACCCGATTTAGCCCTAGTAGAATTTCAGAATTTCTGTTCGAAAATTCAAGAGCTTGTGTGTGTGTAACACCCCTTACCCATACTCAGACGATCCCATCCGATGAGGAGTGAGATGTCGTAGGGGTAAAGGTGCCACCACGCAGATACATAACATACATACACAGATTCATAAACATACATAACAAAATACCAGGTAATTTAAAACTTTACAAAATCATTCATGAAAGCTGATCATGCATTAATATAATAGAAGCATTACATTACTGTTCTGATCAACTGAGAGAAACAATAGATAATTACAACCCCAAAAATACATATACAAAAGCGGAAGCTGTTACAAAATCATAAGAGAGTTCTTATACAAAAAATCATAACGCTACAAAAATAAGCCCTATTCTAAAACCCTGCTGTGTTGGCTTTGATGGCGACGACTCTCCCAAAAGCAACTCCTTCCGCACCTGCACGAGTAAACACACCGTGCTAAGCGATAAACGCTTAGTGGGGAAACACACATAATATAAAGACAACCATTCACAACGGTCGTCAAGGCGATTCGCATGCGTACATACATATAGCCATTCATCAGAAGGTTCATATTAATAATCATATTCTCATAACAGATTGTACTTTTCATCATTGAATCCAGAAAGATAACACATGCGTTTGCTCATATAACAAGTCATACAAGTACTTTAAACAATGAAAACCCTGCTGACTCAAGGTAGTGGATAACGAGTGAACAGAAAGTACTTTACGAGTACCAATCGAATACGAAAAACCATTTTAACTTTTCATTCACAAACATTTCCAGAAGGACCTTAAACAAGATCCAAACACATTACAGAAGTTCGCGAAGAACGAACGGGGACCTGATCGGGGTCCAAACAGAAATAACAGAAGCTGCAGCAAAGACTCTATTAGGCATGCCTAACTATCCACTGACTAGACTCTAGCAGGTCATACATAAACCGTTCAATCCATTTCGTGATTCCAAATTAATCATCATCAAATAAGTATAGTCATATCATAATTACACTTGCATATCATTTATAGGATATCATGCATAAATCTCATAGCTGCTAAAGTAAACTGAAGTTCAAGGAACAGGCGAAGAGAGAAAATTCATTCAGCATACAAGGGACTGTCGCGCTCGCGACGTCTGTCGCGCTCGCGACAGAGACCAGAGTCTCTTCGCTGCGCGCGCGCGACAGATCTCGCGACCGCGTGGAGGACGGAAGAGCCAGGCTCTGTCGCGCTCGCGACGGATGTCGCGATCGCGACAGAAGGCAAAGGGTGTTGTCGTGATCTCGCAACGGATCGCGTGGTCGCGATAACACCAGGCAACAATACTCTCTGTCGCGATCGCGACTGTTGTCGCGCTCGCGACAGAAAATATACAACACTTCGGCTGTGGCGGGCTCGCGGCGGATGTCGCGTGCTCGCGACAACGAAGCTCCCATTACCGTTCTCTGTCGCGACCTCGCGACAGTCGTCGCGATCGCGACAGAGTCGGGATTTTGAAAATCTGCAGAAATTCTGCAGATTTTCCTCTTCCAATTCTTCCTCCAACCACACAAATCTCAATCAAAGGTTACTTACCTCAAATCCAGCCATCCAAAGCATAAACAACCATGTCATAACATTTATTCACAATAAACTTCATCCAATCCATCAATTTGAACATTTAATTTCAATAATCATTCACAAACTCCATTTATGCATCAAATTACTTCAAATCCGAATTCATCATGATTAATTCATAATCTTGCAAGTTCCACATTATAAAACAAAGACCCATAGCATAAATATCAAAATAAAGGACATCTAACAACCTAATTCCAAGAAAACATCAAGAACACACTCATGAACACTTTCACCTAAAAAGGAAGAAATTCCCAAACCTCAAAATCCTTAGCTCCTAGTGTTTAGTTCCACTTGATCCAGCAACTTCCTTGCCTTTAGGATCCCGGGGAGGCTCAACTAAGAAACCCAACCAAGAACAAGCAAACAAAACCAAAATCCAATCTTCAAACCCAATCCGAAAATAAGAAAGAGAAGAAGATGGAAAAACTTAAACACAGGCAAAATGGATGCATAATACTTACCAAAGACTACTAAAAGATGATCAAATCCCCACTAGAACTCTTGAATCTCAACCAATGTCCAAGAGAAGAAGACAAGAAGAAGGAAAGAAGAGGGGCGGCGTGAGGAAACGGGAAGCACAAATGAAAAATCTGATCTTTTCCCCTTTCCTTTCTTTTCCTTTTCTCTTCTTAACCTAGACACATGTCAAGATCCTAGTGGAGGGATTTGGTCACTCACACCCTAGCTAAGTGCATCACACACACACACAAAACTCTCCCAACTAACACATACTCTACAATTGTATGCACAACACACACAACCATAACCCACTAGTGCATATCCTACTATGGTGCACTCATGCACACACACAACTCTAACCCAATTAATTCACACCATGGCACCATGCATGCACTCACATGCAAGAAAAACTCTTATAACATGCAAAATTACCAAAATGCCCTTATAAACCAAAACTCATGCAATTGCATACACATACAAATATGGCTCACTCAACTAGGGGGCAAACGGGGTGTGACAGTGTGTGTGTAAGAGAGTGTACATGAGTAAGTGGCTGTGTGTGGGTTCTGTCGCGAGCGCAATAGTGTCGCGGGCACGACAGAATGCTTCCCGTAAAGCCTAATTGAGTTGGATTATTTGATGTATATTGGACACATGGCAACTTGAGAGGGTGACACTTGGCAAGAGACTTAAGTGTGGTTTATATTAGAGTGACAAGTGGCATTGTAGGAGTGGGACAAGTGGCAAGAATTTAGTTATTTTACATGAATAAAGAAAAATAAAACAAGTGACAAATGGAGAAAAGACATTTGGCTTGGTAAATAAATTAAAAATGGAATTAAGAGTCAAAGTGAGATATACATGAATTAATTAAAGTAAGTGGGCATTAATTTGAATAGTAAATAGAGGATGAGGATTGACCATCTACTTCTTTCTTCTTCTTTTACGTTAGTTTTGGCCCTCTTGTTCTTTTTCTTTAGTTTCTTTCTTTGGTCAGCCGTTCACCTTGCTTTGCCTCTCTCTTGTTCCTTTCTTTTTCATTTGCTTAGTTCTTTGAGAGAAACACTTGAAGTGGCTTAAAGAGAGCATAGTAGGACTTGATTAGGTCTCTTCAAAAGGTAAGCTGGATTTGTTTTCCGATCTGACCTCCTTTTTCTCTTTGTTTGTGATTTAAAGTGAAAAGAGGGTTAACCTAAGTATTTTGGTCTGGTTTTGCATGAGAGTTATGGACAAGGGAAAGGAGAAGCTCGGAATCAATTAAAGAGAAGCGGTTAAGCCACCTAAGGTAGGGATTGCGTGCGAATCTATTTTGATTGCCTGTAGTGAGCTCACGATATATGTATACATGTTTGCGATCATGTTTTGATTCATGGTGTATGAGTTTTCGATGTGTTAAATGGTTTTCATACGGTTTTGTGTGTAAAAAGTGATTTTAGATAAATTCTGTTTGGGTTTCATTAGACCTTTGAATATAGTTTTTGTAATAAGTAGAGTTACAGAGCTTCAATTGTGTTCACTCAAATTGCATCTGAAAGCTAAGATCCATAGCTAAAAATGTCTAAGAGGGAGCTGGAACTAGTTTTGGCCATATGATTCTCGAAACTGTTAAAGACCGTAGCATCCCTGTTTGGGTCGGGTTAGATCATAACTCAAGTTGTAGATGTCCAAATGACCTGCATATTGTACCATTTGAAATTTACCATCCTAGGGAAGTTTTTTTAAGAGGAAGTTTTGCCTAAAAATTCCGTTTCGATGTCCGTTTAGTCTGAACAAAATTGATGTTGTTGGGTTTTTGTCTGGATCTCCGTGGCTCTATCACGAGTAGTAGGCCCCTGTCACGAGTAGTGACATCTGTGATGAGTAGTGAAAACCTCCACCCCTTCTATTTTTACCATTTTATGTGTTTTTCTTCCTGAATTGAACCCGTATTGCACCCGAACTTCAGGGTAAGTTCCTATAGCATGTCCAACTCATATTTAACCCTATCAAATGAGCATATGAATGTTCCCAATTGACATTATATGTAAATAATAGTATGATATAAGAGTTTATGAGTGGAATTAAATGTTATATGTTTTTAACTATTAAACATGATTAATTACGTTAGTACATGAGTTAATTATCCTTGAATTTGAGGAGTGCACTTGAATTATAATCCATGCTTGGTATCAAAGTAGTGTATAATCGAGTTATTTTTTTTTTTGAGCCTGATGACCGTTATAGTGGATAGATAAGCATGCTTATAAAGGGTTAGAGTGCAGCTACTAGAGTTAGCCTTAATTGTGCCCAGAGTTCGAAATACCTTGTGTATTTCGTAGAGTTTTGAGTTAATTCTCCATATGCAAAGTACTATGAGCAGTATCCAGAGTTACCCGTATCCACCATGAAAGGAATTCAGGCTTACTAATATGGTATAGTGAACATGAAATGATTAGAAGATTGTTCTGTTTAAATGTTATAGCACATGAGAAGTATTGCATGAATGGGAGCACATGACTCTTGTGTATTTGAATAAACGATTTGTATATGTGTGACAAGATTATGCGTGTGACATTTGATTTTGTCATATGAAATGTGTGATATATGTGTGACTTCGTAAAGAAGTCCTTTGCATTATTTTCATCCCCACTAAGCGTTATCGCTTAGCACGGATGTTTATTTTCGTGTAGGTACAGGTTTGGAACAGTGAGAGCATGCATCTACAGGTTACGGCCACTAGGAGCTTTTGTTACATCTTTTTGTATAAGATAGTAATAGAGTTTCTTACATTTTGAGTAACATCATTATGTACATAGGAAGTATAGTATTGACATGTAAAAGTTAACTGTTGTATATATGTGTACCGAAAATGAACATGTAACTAGTATAAAGCTTTTGTATTATGTACAGTTTATATATATGTTATAAGAGAAGTGTGTTTTGTTTGGCCCTAAAGATATTCTAATTATTTATTCTTATCGCTTCCGCTAGTGTATGTATATGTATACGTATGTGCCCGCGTGACGCCCCGATATCCCTTCCCGGGGGTAGGGGGGTGTTACATTTAGTGGTATCAGAGCATAGGTTAGAGGTTCTGGTCTATAAGATGTAGAGTATAGAATAAATGTCTGAGTTTGTCTAGTGTTGTGGCCTAATGCAGATGCTGATTGTGTAGTGTATAGATGAGGGGTTAGTAAGATGTTGGTTAGCGAGTGATATGAACTTGTATGGTTAGTAAGAGTTCGAGGTGACACTCTATATTCCTGTCAGCTATCTCCATGAACCGTGTGAACATAAACATAGTGAAACATGGGGATGGGAAAAAGTGCATTACAGTAGCTACATTGCATCTTTGCATTATCTTGCATACATAAATCATTACATAGCCATTCCATCCGCATCGCTCATTTGTATGTGAAAAAGCATCATTGTATGCGTTTCATTGAGAAAAGCTGACAGGATATACATCGAGTGCTTGATGCTTAGAAGAAGTGTATGGATTACAGTGCAGTGTGTTAAGGAAAGTGTGGAGTGTACACGATTTGATAGCTGTATGGTATAAGTGATAGCAATTCAGAGATCTATTTAAGGATTTTCCTGTGTAAGTGATTAGCGGGGAAATTTCGAGGACGAAATTTCTTAAGGGGGAGAGATTTGTAACAACCCAATTTGGCCCTAGTAGAATTTCAGAATTGCTCTTCGGAAATTCAAGAGTTTGTGTGTGTGTGTAAGAGAGTGTACACGAGTAAATGGCTGTGTATGGGTTCTGTCGCGAGCGTAATAGTGTCGCGGGCACGACAGAATGCTTCCCGTAAAGCCTAATTGAGTTGGATTATTTGATGTATATTGGACACATGGCAACTTGAGAGGGTGACACTTGGCAAGAGACTTAAGTGTGGTTTATATTAGAGTGACAAGTGGCATTGTAGGAGTGGGACAAGTGGCAAGAATTTAGTTATTTTACATGAATAAAGAAAAATGAAACAAGTGACCAATGGAGAAAAGACATTTGGCTTGGTAAATAAATTAAAAATGGAATTAAGAGTCAAAGTGAGATATACATGAATTAATTAAAGTAAGTGGGCATTAATTTGAATAGTAAATAGAGGATGAGGATTGACCATCTACTTCTTTCTTCTTCTTTTACGTTAGTTTTGGCCCTCTTGTTCTTTTTTTTTAGTTTCTTTCTTTGGTCAGTCGTTCACCTTGCTTTGCCTCTCTCTTGTTCCTTTCTTTTTCATTTGCTTAGTTCTTTGAGAGAACCACTTGAAGTGGCTTAAAGAGAGCATAGTAGGACTTGATTAGGTCTCTTTAAAAGGTAAGCTGGATTTTTTTTTCGATCTGACCTCCTTTTTCTCTTTTTTTGTGATTTAAAGTGAAAAGAGGGTTAACCTAAGTATTTTGGTCTGGTTTTGCATGAGAGTTATGGACAAGGGAAAGGAGAAGCTCGGAATTAATTAAAGAGAAGCGGTTAAGCCACCTAAGGTAGGGATCGCGTGCAAATCTATTTTGATTGCCTGTAGTGAGATCACGATATATGTATACATGTTTGCGATCATGTTTTGAATCATGGTGTATGAGTTTTGGATGTGTTAAATGCTTTTCATATTGTTTTGTGTGTAAAAAGTGATTTTAGAGAAATTCTGTTTGGGTTTCATTAGATCTTTGAATATAGTTTTTATCATAAGTACAGTTACAGAGCTTCAATTGTATTGACTCAAATTGCATCTGAAAGCTAAGATCCATAGCTAAAAATTTCCAAGAGGAAGCTGGAGCTAGTTCTGGCCCTATGATTATCGAAACTGTTAAAGACCGTAGCATCCCTGTTTGGGTCGGGTTACTTGAACAATATAGGTTGTTTAGATCATAACTCAAGTTGTAGATGTCCAAATGACCTGAATATTGTCCCATTTGAAATTTACCATCCTAGGGAAGATTTGTTAAGAGGAAGTTTTGCCTACAAATGTCGTTTCGATGTCCGTTTAGTCTGAACAAAATTGATGTTGTTGGGTTTTTGTCTGGATCTCCGTGGCTCTGTCACGAGTCGTGACAGTAGGCCCCTATCACGAGTCGTGACAGTAGGCCCCTGTCACGAGTAGTGACATCCGTGATGAGTAGTGACAACCTGCACCCCTTCTATTTTGACCATTTTATGTGTTTTTCTTCCCGAATTGAACCCGTATTGCACCCGAACTTCAGGGTATGTTCCTATAGCATGTCCAACTCATATTTAACCCTATCAAATGAGCATATGAATGTTCCCAATTGACATTATATGTAAATAATAGTATGATATAAGAGTTTATGAGTGGAATTAAATGTTATATGTTTTTAACTATTAAACATGATTAATTACGTTAGTACATGAGTTAATTATCCTTGAATTTGAGGAGTGCACTTGAATTATAATCCATGCTTGGTATCAAAGTAGAGTATAATCGAGTTTTTTTTTTTTAGCCTGATGACCGTTATAGTGGATAGATAAGCATGCTTATAAAGGGTTAGAGTGCAGCTGCTAGAGTTAGCCTTAATTATGCCAAGAGTTCGAAATACCTTGTGTATTTCGTAGAGTTTTGAGTTAATTCTCCATATGCAAAGTACTATGAACAGTATCCAGAGTTACCAGTATCCACCATGAAAGGAATTCAGGCTTACTAATATGGTATAGTGAACATGAAATGATTTAGAAGATTGTTCTGTTTAAATGTTATAGCACATGAGAAGTATTGCATGAATGGGAGCACATGACTCTTGTGTATTTGAATAAATGATTTGTGTATGTGTGACAAGATTATGCGTGTGACATTTGATTTTGTCATATGAAATGTGTGATATATGTGTGACTTCGTAAAGAAGTCCTTTGCATTATTTTCATCCCCACTAAGCGTTATCGCTTAGCACGGATGTTTATTTTCGTGTAGGTACAGGTTTGGAACAGTGAGAGCATGCATCTACAGGTTACGGCCACTAGGAGCTTTTGTTACATCTTTTTGTATAAGATAGTAATAGAGTTTCTTACATTTTGAGTAACATCATTATGTACATAGGAAGTATAGTATTGACATGTAAAAGTTAACTGTTGTATATATGTGTACCGAAAATGAATATGTAACAAGTATATAGCTTTTGTATTATGTACAGTTTATATATATGTTATAAGAGAAGTGTGTTTTGTTTGGCCCTAAAGATATTCTAATTATTTATTCTTATCGCTTCCGCTAGTGTATGTATATGTATACGTATGTGCCCACGTGATGCCCCGATATCCCTTCCCGGGGGTATGGGGGTGTTACAGGGAGAGTCATCGCCGGTCAAGCCAACACAGAGGGATTAGTGTTAGGGCTTTATTTTTAATAGCATGATGATTATTTTGTATAGGAACTCTCTTTATACCATTATTTTGTTAAGCTTTCGCATTTATATACTTTTGGAATATGTAATTATTTTATTCTGACTTTTGATCAGAAAATTTTTGTAACAAATTTTTGCTATTGTAATGATGGATTATTCGGATGCTTATGAAGGTATTAATTTTCCCGTAATGATGCATGGTTATTATGTATGAATGTATGCTTTGTATCTTTATCTGCTTGGTGACACAGTCGGCTCATACGGATTCTCACTCCTTGAGGATGGGTGCGCCTACGTATGAGTAGGGGGTGTTACAGTTTTTGGTATCAAAGCCTAGGTTTAGGTGTTTCTGGGTGTTGTTGATGTGTTGAGATGCATAGATATGTATATATCTAGATCTGTGTTGGCTGACGCGGTTGTCTTCTTGTTGTTTTAGATGGCTTCTAACTCTACTCATGGATCACTTGAGGAATCCGCTGAGAGTGTGAACCCTCAAGCCGTAGATCCTTCGATTTCTGTGTCGGCTTATCATGCTAGGGTCAAGGCCAAGGCCTCTGCCATGCCTTTTGAAGCTATGTTCAGGCTGTCACAGGACATGGCTAGGGTTTTGGAGAGAGTGACTGCTCCTAGAGCCCCTATAGAGAATTTGAGAAGGGCTGGTGCTGAAGATTTCTATGGCACGGGTTTTGATCAGTCAGAGTTAGCTGAGAAATAGTTAGACAAGGTGAAGAGTACCTTGAGAGAGATTCGGTGCCCTCCTAACCAGCAGGTAGTGTGTGCAGTGGCTTTGCTACAAGGGTCAGCTTTTGAATGGTGGGAGTTAGTTTACAGGCATCCTCAGTTGCCCGATCCAGTTACATGGGATTTCTTTGCAAGGGAATTCATGAACAAGTATGTTACTCGAACATATAAGGATGCTACGTGGGCACAGTTTATGAGTTTGAAGCAGACGGCTATATCGATCTCAGAGTTTGAGAAGGAGTTTAACCGGTTGGCTAGGTATGCTCCTGAAGGTATTTTGACGGATGAGTTCTGGATTAGGCATTTTGAGGCAGGATTGAATGAGTCCTTAAGAGCTATATTGATTTCCTTGATGAGCACTCCAGGGGTGAATTATTATCAGATTGTGGAAGTTGCTGTTAGAGACGAGAGATCAGAGTCTGTGTTGAGAGAGAGGGCTCAGAGGAGGAATCCTTCTCATGGTGGTTCATCTTCATCATCCTCGGGTAGGAGATCTAGGAACCCGCAAGATGAAACATCATTTGGACCGGCCACTAGAGGTAAAAGATAAGGTTCTGCAGCAGTATCTGGTTCTGGTAGAGGTGGTAGATCTGAGCCTATTCCCATATGTTCACATTGCAGTAAGGTTCATCGGGGTAAGTATAGGTGGCTCACTGGTGGGTGCTTCAGGTGTGGGAGCACTGAGCATCTTCTGGCTAGTTGTCAGAGATTGAATGAGGAATTGGGTTCCAAGAGAGAGGCCAGCAGGGTTGGTTCTAATGCCACACAGGCTACTCGTGGTAGAGGCCGAGGTAGAGGTCGAGGCGGTCGACCTAGAGAGGGAGGTGCATCAGAGTCTACCGAGCATCAGTTGCCAGTCGCAGTTAGAGTCTATGCTATAAGAGCCAGAGAGGAGTAGGATGTGCCCGATGTTATTGGTGGTAAGTTCCTACTCCATGACACTGAATTGTATGCTCTAATTGACCCTGGCTCCACACACTCATATTTGTGCACTGATAAGTTAATTGATAAGTTGATGTGGTGGATCAGTTAGATTATGAGATTTGTGTGACCAGTCCATTAGGGCATAATGTCAATGTGAGTGGAGTCTATAGGAATTGTCCCCTGTTGGTTGAGGGAGTTGTGTTTCTAGCGAAATTGATTGAGTTTCCTTTCAGAGAGCTTGATCTGATTCTGGGTATGGACTAGTTGGGTAAGCACCAGGCTGTAGTTGATTGCCATAGGAAGACGGTGGTGCTTCAGGATAAGGATCGGTCTTTTGCGTTTGTTAAAGGTTTGGGTGCTAGTTCTTTGAACAATGTAATTTCTGCGATGCAAGCTAAGAGGTTTATTAGGAAGGGTTGTGAGGCTTTCCTAGCAGTTGTGTTGGATTCCAAGAGGGATCAAGTTTGGATTGAGGACATCCCGGTTGTGTGGGAGTTTAGTGATGTGTTTTCGAGTGAATTTGTGGGTTTGCCACCTGAGAGAGAAGTTGAGTTGTCCATAGAGATTATGCCGGGTACAACTCCAATATCGAAAGCACCTTATCGGATAGCTCCTGTACAGTTGAGAGAACTCAAAACTCAGCTACAAGACCTATTGGATAAGGGATTTATTAGACCTAGCACATCTCCATGGGGAGCTCCTGTTTCGTTTGTTAAGAAGAAGGATGGGTCCTTGCGGATGTGTATCGACTATAGGCAGATCAATAAGGTCACAGTGAAGAACAAGTATCCTTTGCCTAGGATTGAGGATTTGTTTGATCATCTTCGAGGTGCGGGTGTCTTTTCAAAAATTGATCTTCGGTTGGGTTATTATCAGTTGCGAGTTAAAGATGCAAATATGGTTAAGACTGCATTTCGGACTAGGTATGGCCACTATGAGTTCCTTGTGATGCTGTTTGGTTTGACCAATGCTCCAATGGCATTCATGGATTTGATGAACAGAGTGTTTAGGCCATACTTGGATTGGTTTGTAGTGCTGTTTATAGATCACATCTTGGTGTATTCCAAGAATGAGAGTGAGCATGAGGAACATCTTCGGTTGGTTTTGCAAGTTTTGAGGGAGCATCGGTTGTTTGCCAAGCTCAGTAAGTGCGACTTTTGGCTTCGGGAAGTGTCATTTTTTGGTCATATTGTATCGGCTAAGGGTATCCAAGTGGATCTGGCTAAGATTGAGGCAATAGTTGATTGGAAAGCACCTAGGAATGTTCTGAAAGTGAGGAGTTTTCTTGGTTTAGCAGGCTACTACCGTCGGTTTGTTAAGGGTTTTTCAGTGATTGCTGCTCCGATGGCGAGGTTGTTAAGAAAAGGCATCAGGTTTGAGTGGTCGGATAAGTGTCAGGCTTGTTTTGAGCGGCTAAAGAAGTTGCTAGTTGAGGCTTCTATACTTACTCAACCCATCTCGGGTAAGGAGTTTGTCAGGTATATTGATGCTTTGGGTGTCGGTCCTAGCTGTGTTTTGATGCAAGAAGGTATGGTCGTGGCTTATGCTTCTCGTCAGTTAAAGCCACATGAGAGGAATTATCTGACGCACGATTTGAAATTGGCGGCTGTTATCTTTGCTCTGAAGATTTGGCGCCATTATCTGTATGGGGAAAAGTGTAGGATCTTTACGGACCATAAAAGTTTGAAGTATTTCCTCATGCAGAAGGAGTTGAACATGAGGCAGCACCGTTGGCTTGAGTTGTTTAAGGACTACGACTGCATGTTTGATTAACATCCGGGTAAGGCCAATGTAGTCGCTGATGCTTTGAGTCGGAAGTCGGTTTCAGCTTTGTTCCTGAGATGGTTTAGATGGAGGTTTGATTCAGATGGAGCTTTGATTGCTTAGTTGAGAGTGAAGCCTACCTTGAGACAGAGGATTGTGGATGCTCAGAGGGATGATGAGAGGCTACAGCGGATTGTGCAAGAGGTCAGATCGGGCAAACAGACAAATTTCTCAGTTATGGATGGAGTGTTGATGTATAGAAATCTCTTGTGTGTGCCTGAGGATGAGGAGTTGAGGAAACAGCTGTTGAGTGAGACGCATAGTACTATCTTTACTATGCATCCTGGCAGTGAGAAGATGTGCTGGGACATGAAGCAGTTTTATTAGTGGTCCGGTATGAAGAGGGATATTGTGGATTTTGTGTCCAAGTGCTTGACATGTCAGCAAGTAAAGGTTGAGCATCAAGTTCCTTCAGGATTGCTCATGCCTTTATCCATTCCTGAGTGGAAGTGGGATGATATAACCATTGACTTTGTATCTGGTTTGCCTTTGACTCAGAGGAAGCACGACTCAGTTTGGGTGATAGTGGATCGGCTTACGAAGTCAACTCATTTCTTGCCAGTGAGAGTGGACTATCCGATGGATAGGTTGGCCAGTATCTATGTGGATGAGATAGTTCGGTTGCATGGAGTGCCGTCGTCCATAGTTTCAGATAGGGATCCGAGGTTTACTTCGAAGTTTTGGAAAGAGTTGCAGAGAGCTTTGGGTACCAAGTGAAACTTCAGTATGGCATTCCATCCTTAGACAGATGGTCAGTCAGAACGGGTCATTCTGATTCTGGAGGATATGTGGAGAGCTTGTGCTTTGGATTTTTCGGGTAGTTGGGACAGATATGTGTCTCTTATGGAGTTTGCCTACGACAATAGCTATCAGCCGAGTATCGGTATGGCACCGTATGAAGATTTATATGGTCGGCAGTGTAGGACTCTGGTTTGTTGGACCGAGCTATCCGAGCGATTAGTGATTGGACCAGAGTTGGTTAGGGATACCGAGGAGAAGATCAGAGTTGTGCAGCGAAATTTAAAAGCGGCTAAGGATCGACAAAAGCCTTATGCCAACTTGAAGAGGAAAGATGTGCAGTTTGAGGTCAGGGACAAGGTTTTCTTTAAAGTTTCTCCTTCGAGGAAAGTGCTTCGGTTTGGAAAGAAAGGGAAGCTTAGTCCTCGCTTTATTGGTCCCTATGAGATTTTGGCTAAGGTTGGTCCGATAGCCTACAGATTGGCTTTACTGATAGAGTTGGCATAGTTGCATGATGTTTTCCATGTTTCGATGGTTCGTTGGTACAGATCAGACCCTTCTCATGTTCTTTCAGTTCAGGATGTGCAAGTGCAGCCAGATTTTTCTTATGATCAGGAACCGAGAGCCATCCTAGCTTGAGAAGTGAGACAATTGAGGAGTAAGCAGGTTCTATTGGTAAAAGTGTTATGGAATCATCATGGAGTCGAGGAAGCAACTTGGGAACTAGAAGAGTCGATGAGAGCTCAGTATCCGCATTTGTTTAGTTCAGGTGAGAATTTCGAGGATGAAATTCTTGTTAGTAGGGGAGAGTTGTCACACCCCGTTTGCCCCCTAGTAGTATGAGCCCAATTGTGTGTGCATGCAATTGTATGTGTTCGGCATATCATAAGGGCATTTTGGGAGTATTGCAAGTTTTATGGGTAATAATAGTGTATGGGTGCATGCATGGCAGTAAAGTGCATTTTAGGTGAGTTATGTTGTGTGCTTTGCTCACACCTTGGTAGGATATGTTGGGATTGCATTATGTGTGTGTGTGTTCATACCATTGTAGGGTGTGCATTAGTTAGGAGTGCATTGTGTGTGAATAGTGTATGCTTGTTGAGTGTGAGTGGTCAAGTTCCACCAATCTTAGGCTGACAAGTGGCTAGGGTTTTGGGAAATGGGTGTAAAAAGAAAGAGAAAGAAGGGGCAGCCACTTCTACTGCCTCTCATCCAATTTTCTCTTCCTCATTACTCCTTCTTCCTCTTTTCCCTTCCCAATTGTGTCCTGGTATTTGATTCAAATGATTTGTGGTGGAAATGGATCGCTCCTCAACCTCCGCTAGGTAAAGTTTTCTGCATTGTCATCATTTTCTTTATACTGTTCATTTTCTTCTTTGCATTGCTAGATTGGGTTTTGATCTAGGGTTTTTGTTTGTGTATTCTTGGTGTGTCGGCTGTTAGTTGAGCCTCCCCGTGACCCGAAAGGCAAGGAGAAGGCAGGGAGTATTGGAACCAAGTGACTCGAGTTTCAGATTTTCCAGTTTGGGAAGTTTTGCATTTCCTGTGTTCTTATTGTGTTTGCTACTTTATTGGAAATCTGCTGCATTGATAATGCATGCTGGGATTTGAATGAATGGGTTTTGATTGTGATTAATGCATGACAGCTGAAACTTTGAGAATGGAATTGAAGTTGATTTGAGTTTACTGTCATTTGCTGGGTTCTGGTGTTGTGAAAGTTTGATTAAGCTATTTTGTGTTTTGGATGGGTTATTGTTAAGGAAGTGATTTTGTATTATTTATGTTGGTTTTTGCGTGCTTGAGGAAGCTAATTTCCGGTAAGAATGATTTGGGGTTGATTTCACTCACGGTCACTCAACTTATCACTTATCGCGCAAAAGTAACCGACTTTTTTTTTCTTACTTAAATGTCACTGAACTTTTAACATTTTTTCAAAAAAGTCATTTTAACCGGAATCCGGCGAGGACCCACACCGGATTGATGACATGGCATGCCATATCAAAAACTACATGTCGTTTAACAAAATCTACAACAAATGCTACATTTAAATCAATTTCACTCACGGTCACTAAACTTATCATTTATCGCGCAAAAGTAACCAATTTTCTTTTTTTCCAACTTAAATGTTACTAAACTTCTAACATTTTTGCAAAAAAGTCATATATTTACTATTCGTTGCCACGTGTCATATGCCATGTCATCAATCCGGTAAGGGTTCTCGTCGGATTCCGGTAAACATGACTTTTTTGCAAAAATATTAGAAGTTCAGTGACATTTAAGTAAGAAAAAAAAAGTCGATTACTTTTGTGTGATAAGTGATAAGTTGAGTGACCGTGAGTGAAATTTACCCAATGATTTGGATTTTAGTTAGGATGATTTCTAGAATTCTAGGATCTGTGGAGTTTTAACGACATTAGGGTTTTTGAGAAATCGCAATATCAGGGACGATCTCTTTGTGGCGAGAAGAGAGAGAGCAGGAGCACGAGTCGTGCTCCTGGACACGAGTCCTACCCCTGGCTAGAAGCCGAGCACGGGTCGTGCTCTGGGAGCACAACTTGTGCTCCCTTGGCAGGGAGTAGGAGCACGAGTCATGCTCCTCAGCACGACTTGTGCCCCTCAAATCTCTAGGAGCACAAGTCGTGCTCCTCAACACGACTCGTGCCCCTCAAGTCTCCAGGAGCACGAGTAGTGCCCCTCAGCACGACTCGTGCCCCTCTAGCCCCTGTCCCTTTTGTTTTTATCAAACGTATTTGTGTCCTTTTCAATCCTTTTTCTTATGTTTTGAGTTCTTCGGTCCTCATTTATGTGTTCTTAATATGCAAATGATATAATGGGTATTTTTAACTTAACCAAATAATAAGTAATGTATACGATATTGTATGTTATGGGTTGTTGAATGATATTGGGTTTTGCATGTCGTATTTATGATTCATTGATATGAATGTGAGTATAATTATGTGTTACACATGGAAGTATGATCTGGATGATGCATAACCTACTAGAGTCAAGTAAGTGGATAGTTAGGCATGCCTAATAGAGTCTTAAGTTGTAGCCTCAGTTTCGTTTGGACCCCGATCAGGTCCCTGCTTGGTTCCTCGCAAACCCCTCTGTATTTGGATCTTGTTTAAGGTCCCCTCAGTAAAATGTTTTGTAATTGATAAAATGAAATGGTTTTCGGTTCATACCCGTAAGGTACTATCAGTATTCGATTTGTACCCGTAAGGTACTGTCCGTATACTCGTTATCCGCTATTGTGAGTCAGCAGGTGCTCTTTTTGTTCTGCTCCATATTGATATGAATACAAGAATATTGTAACACCACGGCACCCCCGTTGGAAGGATGCCGGTTGCCACGCACACAAATACATTTACATACTCACGCATGCTAGAAACAAATACATATAACTATAAATATATCCAGTCCTTTTATAAATAATCATGTAGTTTTACAAAAAGGGATTTGTAAACATTAAACATATACATATACAAAATCATTCTTTACAAAATTACATTTTCCAAAATCAGTTCCCATATACAAAAATATAGTGGAAGACAAAATAACTCCAATTAAAGACTTCTAGTGGTCGACCTGCAGATGTTTGACTCCAAAAAGAACCTGCCACCTACACGGGAAAAGAGCCTGTGCTAAGCGATAACGCTTAGTGGGGAACAACACATGCATGTACATATAATTGCAATAAACATATATGTAAGCTAAAATAATAACAAAAGCATATAAACATATACTACTCATGCATATAACAATTGTTCATCATACTCAAGTATATCGGAAAAATAACCATTCATATTCAAATACAAGTCTTACATTTCATCATGTCATAACGCATATACAAATACATGTAACATATATTCATTTCAAATAAATAACGGTAGCATAAATTAAACTCATATAATAACTTCAAGTAATAGCCTGATTACTCGCTAACTAGTGGATACAGGTGCTACTGATACTGATAGGACACAGTATCCCAAGCAAATGGAGACATAAGTCTCATAACATTTTATAATCATGTATACCCGAAGGTATACTGGAGATCGAGGCCTCATACATCTTCTATGACCCAAACGGGGCTCGAATCAAAGACCCAAATGGGGCCCACATTAAACAATTAAAATACAGCAGCTGTACACACACCCTAACCCTTGATAAGCGCTTATCTATCCGCTAACTATGACTACCAAGCTCAAATAACAACTCAATCATGATCTAAAATAATTATCATATAACTGAGGATAAATCAAGTCTAAACCATGCATAATCCAAATTACATTTAAGCATAACACATTGAGTTCAACGGCTAAAGCATAATAATGCATTCAGATATCAACCATAGTATTCAAATAAATTTGGCATAGCATTATACCAACTCATGCTGAGTTCATAACTTAAAGCATAAATAACTTATTCCAAAATCAATTAAAGCATTCCATAAATTTAGCATAACAAAACATACCATTAAATGGTGTGAGATATGTAAAATGTCACTAAATAATATTTAAAACCAAACATAAGTAAAGAAGGAGTAAAAAAGCAAAGGATCAAAAATCTGCAAATTTGGGGGACAGTAGCGCTTTACATGGCGGTATCACCAATCCATACCGCCATGTAAGTCACCTTACACGGAGGTATGGTATAACCCATATTGCTGTGTAAGATGGCTTATACAGGTACCAGCAGAGGCGTTTCACACAGCGGTAAGGGGAAATCCATACCCCCGTGTGGAACGCTCAGCACAAAACGCTTCCTGTGCAGTAGCGTTTTACACGGCGGTATGGGTATCTCCTTACCGCCATTTAAAACCACGGCCTTGCATTTTCTGAGGAATTTGCTCGATTCACACGGTGGTGAGCCAATTCCTTACCGCCGTGTGACTTCTGGAAATTCCAGAAATTGCAGAAACACTCCTATTCCGAACTCAAAACCACATACATCACAATATACACATTCCAAACCATAAAATCGACCCAAGAACATACCTTTCCAGCTCAACTCACAAACACCCTTGCAATAACATCCTTAATCATTCAATTAATCCAACCAAATACGAACCACAACTTAGCAAAACCCATATATGCATAACTCACAAAATCACAATCTTGAACTCACAAATTAAATTCTAAACTCAACATACTCAAAACCCCAAGTCACATACACCATTGAAGCACCAAATATCATGCAAATTACAGAATTTTAAAAACACACAAATACACATTCACGATCCAAGAAGAATTAGGGCAGAGACAACTCAAAACTCAAATGCAAAAATCAAACTCCCAAACCTGATGCCAAAACTCCTTCTACTTCAAAATCCAATCTTTTCTTTCCCTTTGTCCTTCTTTCTTTCTTCAATCACTTGCATAACACAACAAAATACAACTCATATCGACCCATACAAAAATAGTTGAACAACTAAATATAAACCCAGAAGAAGATGAAGATGAAGAACCCAGAGAAACTTTCAGTTACTTACCTCTTGGAACCCTTTAAAACTTAAAACCCTAGCTCAAGGAATGGAGGATTACATATGCAAGCTTGAGAACAGAAAATGGAGAAGGGAAAGAGCAAGGAAACGTGAGAGAGAGTAGGGAAGAGGAGCAAAATCTGATAGCTTCTAAGAGAAGCTAAAATTTCTGCCTTATTCTCTCCCCACCATGCACACACTCACTTATCCACATGGCACTCATGCATTGGACCCTCAATTCCACTAACTACACTTTTATTATCTGTTCCTTGCACAACTCTTTAAGTCCTTGCAAATTACCAATTGGTCACTAAAAGAAAATTCTGTCATTTAATACTTTTAATCCTTTGCAATTTAGTCCTCCTTTCCTTGTAAAATTACTCAAGTGCCCTTAATAAATCCAATTAACATGAAATTTCTACTAGGCCATATTTGGGATGTGACAAATATGGTATTCGGATGCGTATAATGATAAGTATGAGAAATCAACTAAAGTGTAAATGAATGTGGATGTGAACTTCTGAATGCATGTCTTTATTATGCAAGTATGATTATATAGCTGATATCATTATCCGCATTTGTTATGTTGTATGTGTATGGCATTGACGACCATTGTGAATGGCCGTCCACTCTTTTGTTGTGCGTTCCCCACTAAGTGTTTATTGCTTAGCACGGTGTTTTATTCGTGTAGGTGTGGAGGATGGTGTTCTTTTGGGAGATTCATCGCCAGTCAAGCCAATACAGAGGGATTAGTGTTAGGGCTTTATTTTTGATAGCATGATGATTCTTTTGTATCGAAACTCTCTTTATACCATTATTTTGTAAAGCTTCCGCATTTATATACTTTTGGGATATATAATTATTTTATTCTAACTTTTGATCAAAATATTTTTGTAACGAATTTTTGCTATTGTAGTGACGGATTATTTGGATGCTTATGAAGGTTTTAATTTTCCCGTAATGATGTGTGGTTATTATGTATGAATGTATGCTTTGTATATTTATCTGCTTGGTGACACGCCCGGCTCATACGAATTCTCACTCCTTGAGGATGGGTGTGCCTACGTATGAGTAGGGGGTTTTAAAGGAATGCCACAGCAGCACCCGACCGGAGCACCACAACCAGAAATGGACAAACAAAAATGCACAAATTAATAAACAAAACATGCATGGAAGCAGCAAATAAATCTTAAAATAATATAATTATCAATATACATAAAAACCCCAAAGTTTACACTATCCAAACAAAATGCAAAATATCAATATAACATATATAAAAAGATACAGGAATAGATTACAAAAATAAAACTCTAACTCCTATGTGGTCGACCCTGCAGATGCGTGGCTCCGACTGGAACAAAACTTGCCACCTACATGGGAAAACAAAGAAAACATTCCGCGCAAAGCGATAACGCTTAGTGGGGAGGAAACAAACAAAGATAAACCCTACATAGAAATATCACATGCATAAGCCAGAGGATCAAAAATATATAAAACACATTCACTAAATCAATACATAAATCCGAACAGGAGCTATATCCAAAATTATAGATAACCGAACAATTCTTTCACACGGGACCCCAACAGAATACTACCGAGCACCATATAAACCGAATAAGTACACAAAAGCCTGACTTTAGTGGTGATGGATACGGGAAAACACTACAGGGGAGGTCGAGACCTCAAAACATTTTTACTAGCCCGGAGGCAACACGGGAGACAGGAGTCTCAAAACATTTTCCCTAGGCCCTTAACGGAGGTCAACCGTATCAGTAGACCCGAGCGGGCCAACATGGGAAACTGTACTCACTATTCCTTTATAAGCATGCTTATCTATTCACAACTATGACACTTCAGGCTCAACTCACTCACTCAAAATCACAAAGATATTGATATACAGAGAAATCACTAAACAAACACGACTATCATCAGGATAACAACAAAACATGGGCCGTGCAATAATGAGAAACCGTGCAAAGTAAAGCATGAGAAAATCATATACCTTTCGATCGGGACACTGCAAGCTGAGCAAAGCTCTTCTTGTCGAGTGGCTCAACATGCCGAGCCTAACCTGCATGCCGGTCAGAGGCCTTCATACCAAGCAATCAGGAAAAGTCGACTCTATCATGCTCGGGACCGGAGTCTCGATCGGATAGAGTCGAATTTCCCCAGAACTCTAGAAATGTCACACCCCGTTTGCCCCCTAGTAGAATGAGCCATGTGTGTATGCATGCGTATGTGTATCTTAGCATGTGTTTTAAGGGGTTTTTGATAAAAAGGCATGTTTTAAGAGTTTTGTTAGCATGTGGTGCATGTATGTTATTAGGGTGTATATTAATTGGGTTGCATTTGGGTGTGTTTTGCTCAAACCTTGGTAGGATGTGAGTAAGTTGAGTTACATTTGTGTGCATATGACCATATCATTGTAGGGTGTGCATTAGTTGGGAATGCATTGTGTGTGTGTGAAGCAAGGAATTAGGCTGTGAGTGAGCAAGTTCCACCACTAGGAGGTTGACATGTGTATTAGGTTAGGGAAAAAGAATTAAGAAAAGGAGGAGGAGAAAAGGGAAATCAGAAACTCATTCCCATTTTCCCCATTCTACCTCCATCCCCTTCTTCCTTTTTCCCTTCCCTAGTTAATGCTAGTTGGAAATCAAGCTTTGGTGGTAGAAATTGGTCACTCTTGCTTCGAATTTGGTATGTTTGTGCCTGTGTCTTGCTTTGATTCATGTTCTTCATCTCTTTCTTTGTGATTTCTGGGTTTAGATATATTTAGGGTTTGCTTTGTTTTGTGTGTTATTTGGTTGTGATGTTAGTTGAGCCTCCCCGTGACCCTAAGGGCAAAGAAAAGGTTGGTTGCAGTGGATCTAAGTTACTAGGAGCTAAGGAGTTACAGGTTTGGGATTATTTTTAGACGTGTTGGGTGGTTGATGATTTTGTGTGGTTTGAGTGCTGAAAATTGGTATGATGTATATGTGTATTTGGTATTTGGGCTTTGATGTTCTTAGTATGTTGAGCCTAGAATTTAGTTGGGTGAGTTTAAGATTGTGATTTTGGTGAATCGTGTATGTATGAGAATTGTTGAGTGTGATTTCTTAAGGTTAGAATTAATTAGATGATTATGTATGTTTTTGCATGATTGCTTTGTATTTCAGGTAGGTAAGGTAAGTATGAGGTTGATGTTGTCGTTTAAAGGTGTGAATTGTGATGTGTGTGGTTTTTGGTTTCGGAATTGGAGTGACAGTCTGCGATTTCTAGAATTTCCAAAAGTCACACGACGGTAAGGCCTCGGCTCACTACCGTGTGGATCGAGGAAACCTTCAGAAATTGCAAGGTCATGGTTTTACACGGCGGTAAGGGAAGGACCATACCGCCGTGTAAAACGCTACTGTCCAGATATGTTTTTGAATTGTGTGTTTCACACGGCGGTATAGGTTTCCCTTACAGCCGTGTGGAACGCCTCTGTTAGAGCTGTGTAAAATTCCTCTGTCCGGCTGTGTGGGACATGTTACACAGCGGTATGGACTAAGCCATACCCCCGTGTAAACTATCTTAGACGACGGTATGGGTAGACCATACCGCCGTGTAAAACACTTCTGTCCTCCTTATGCAAATTTTTGACTTCCTTCTTTTTCCCTCCTTTTCCACTTGTGTTTGGTTTCAATTATTAATTAGTGTTATTTTATCTATCTAACATCATTTAATTGTGTATTTTGCTATGCTAAAATAGTATGTGTTATATGTAATAGTAAAGTGAGTTATGCTCAAAGTTTGAACTCTATATGTGATGAATATTAGAATGTAAACTGTGTTATGCATGACCTGCTAGTGTCTAGTAAGTGGATAGTTAGGCATGCCTAATAGAGTCTTATAGCTGCAGCCCTCAGTTCAGTTCGGACCCCAATCAGGTCCCCGTTTGGTTCCTCGCGAACCCCTCAAGATTTGGATCTTGTTTAATGTCCCCTCAGTAAAATAATGTGTTAATGATAAATGAAATGGCTTTGATTCGTACCCATAAGGTACTCTCAGTAATCGATTCGTACCGTACCCTCAGTACACTCGTTATCCACTACCTCGAGTCAGCAGGTGTTTCATTTGTTTTGCTTTGCTCCAATGTATTTATATAAATGTGATATCTGAATGAGTTCAGTGATGAGAAGAATAATCCGTTATATGATTATGATTGTGAATATGAATATGGTTATGAGCTAGTTGGATGATTGGCTTTAATATGTAAGCATGTGTATATGTATATGTTATACCATGATTATCCACATATGTTATTCGTGTATGTGAATTGCTTTGGCGACCGTTGTGAATGGCCGTCCATATTATATATCTGTTTCCCCACTAAGCGTTTATCGCTTAGCACGGTGTGTTTGCCCATCAGGTGCAGAAGGAGTTTTGCCTTGAGAGAGTTGCCGCAGTCAAGCCAACACAGCAGAGTTTAGTGTAGGGCTTAATCTTTTTTAGCCTTGATGATTCTTTTTGAAATAGAACTCTCTTATATCTTTTATAGCTTCCGCATATGTATTTATCTTTTGGGATATGTAATCTTTTGTGTATTCAGCCAATTGATCATAATAGTAATGTAATGGATATTGTTATATTAATGCATGATCAGTTGTTCCCTATTTTGTTTGCAAAGTTTTTAATTACCCAGTGTTTATATATGTATGCTTTAGATGATTGCATGTTTTGTACTGTACTGGTGTGGTGGCACCTTGACTCATACGGCATTTCACTCCTTATCGGATGGGATCGCCTATGTATGGGTAGGGGGTGTTATAGTTTTTGGTATCAGAGCCTCGGTTTAGGCGTTTCTGGCTGTTATTGATGTGTTAATGTGCATAGATGTGTATATGTCTAGACCTGTATTGGCTGATGCGGTTGTCCTCTTATTTGTTTTAGATGGCTTCTAACTCTGTTCGTGGATCACTTGAGGAGTCCGCCGAGAGTGTGAACCCTCAAGCTGTAGATCCTTCGGCTTCTATGTCGGCTCAACATGCTAGGGTCCAGCCCGAGGCGGCTGCCATGCCTTTTGAAGCTATGTTCAGGTTATCACAGGACATGGCTAGGGTCTTGGAGAGAGTGACTAGTCCTAGAGCCCCTATAGAGAACTTGAGAAGGGCTGGTGTTGAAGACTTCTATGGCACAGGTTTGGATGAATCTGAGTTGGCTAAGAAATGGGTAGACAAAGTGAAGCGTGCTTTGAGGGAAGTTAGGTGTCCTCCTGACCAGCAAGCAGAGTGTGCAGTGGCTTTACTGCAAGGGTCTGCTTATGAATGGTGGTAATTGGTTTGTAGGCATCCTCAGCTACCTGATCCGATTACTTGGGATTTCTTTAAGGGAGAGTTCACAAAGAAGTACATAACTCAGACCTATAAGGATGCTAGATGGGTACAGTTTCTGAGCTTGAGACAGAGGGCCTTGTCGGTTTCAGAGTTTGAGAAAGAGTTCAACCGGTTGTCTAGGTATGCCCCGGTAGGTATTATGACTGATGAGTTCAGATTTCATCATTTTGAGGTAGGGTTGAATGAGTGCTTGAGAGTTATGTTGATTTCTTTGATGAGCACTCCTGCGGTGAATTATTATCAGAGTGTAGATGCTGCTATGAGGGCTGAGAGATCTGAGTCAGTGTTGAGAGAGAGGGCACAGAGGCGGAACCCTTCTCGCGGTGGTTCATCTTCATCATCCTCGGGTAAGAGATCGAGGAACCCACAGGATGAGTCATCATCTGGTCCAGCCACTAGAGGTAGGAGACAGGGTGCTGCAGCTGTGTCAGGTGCTGGCAGAGGTGGTAGACCTGAGGCTACATCGGTATGTCCTCATTGCAGTAAGACTCATCGGGGTGAGTGTAGGTGGCTCACTGATGGGTGTTTCCGGTATGGGAGCACTAAACGTCTTCTGGCCAGTTGTTCGAGGTTGTATGAGGATTCGGGTTCGTAGAGAGAGGCTAGCAGAGTTGGTTCGAATGCTACACAGGCTACTCGTGGTAGAGGCAGGGGTAGAGGTCGAGGTGGTCGACCTAGAGAGGGAGCTGCATCAGAATCTATTGAGCGCCAGTTGCCAGTCGCAGCTTAAGCCTATGCTGTGAGAGCCAGAGAGGAGCAGGATGTGCCTGATGTTATTGCTGGTAAGTTCCTACTCCATGACACTGAATTGTATGCTCTAATTGACCCTGGTTCCACACACTCATACTTCTGGATAGATAAGATTATTGATAAGTTGCATGTGGTTGATCAGTTAGATTATGAGATATGTGTGACCAGTCCATTAGGGCATAGTGTCAGTGTGAGTAGAGTTTATTAGAATTGTCCTTTGTTAGTTGAGGGAGTTGTGTTTCCAGCGGATTTAATTGAGTTGCCCTTCAGAGAGTTTTATTTGATTCTGGGTATGGACTGGTTGGGTAAGCATCGGGCTGTAGTTGATTGCCATTGGAAGACGGTTGTGCTTTGGGATAGAGGTCAGTCTCCTGTGTTTGTGAAAGGTTTGGGTGCTAGTTCTTTGAATAATGTGATTTCTGCAATGCATGCCAAGAGGTTTATCAGAAAGGGTTGTGAGGCTTTCCTAGAGGTTTTGTTAGATTCCAAGAGGGATCAAGTTCAGATTGAGGATATCCCTGTTGTGCGGGAGTTTAGTGGTGTGTTCCCGAGCGAGCTACCTGGTTTGCCTCCTGAGAGAGAGGTGGAGTTATCTACAGAGATTATGCCAGGTACCACACCCATATCGAAAGCACCATATCAGATGGCTCCTGCAAAGTTGAGAGAACTCAAAACTCAACTACAAGAGCTATTGGATAAGGAGTTTATTCGACCCAGCATATCTCCATGGGGAGCGCCGGTTTTGTTTGTTAAGAAGAAAGATGGATCTTTACGGATGTGCATTGATTATAGGCAAATCAATAAGGTCATAGTGAAGAACAAGTATCCTTTACCTAGGATTGAGGATTTGTTTGATCAGCTTAGAGGTGCAGGTGTGTTCTCAAAGATTGATCTTCGGTCGGGTGATTATTAGCTTCGGGTTAGAGATGAGGATGTGGTCAAGACTGCATTTCGAACTTGGTATGGCCACTATGAGTTCCTTGTGATGCCGTTTGGTTTGACCAATGCTCCAGCGGCATTCATGGATTTGATGAACAGAGTATTTAGGCCATAATTAGATCGGTTTGTAGTGGGGTTTATAGATGACATCTTGGTGTATTCCAAGGATGAGAGTGAGCATGAGGAGCATCTCCGGTTGGTTTTGCAAGTATTGAGAGAGCATCAGCTGTTTGCTAAGCTTAGCAAGTGTGATTTTTGGCTTCGAGAAGTGTCATTTATGGGTCACATTGTTTCAGCTAGAGGTATTCAGGTGGATTCGGCCAAGATTGAGGCGATAGTTGATTGGAAAGCGCCTAGGAATGTTCAGGAAGTGAGGAGTTTTCTTGGTTTGGCGGGTTACTACCGTCGGTTTGTCAAGGGTTTTTCAGTGATTGCCGCTCCGATGACTAGATTGTTGAGGAAAGGGGTCAGATTTGAGTGGTCAGACCGATGCCAGGCTTGTTTTGAGCAGTTGAAGAAGTTGTTGGTTGAGGTTCGTATACTTACTCAACCCATCTCGGGTAACGAGTTTGTCATGTATAGTGATGCATCGGGTGTCGGTCTTGGGTGTGTTTTGATGCAAGAAGGCAAAGTTATGGCTTATGCTTCTCGACAGTTGAAGCCACATGAGAGGAACTATTCAACGCATGATTTAAAGTTAGCGGCGGTGGTTTTTGCTTTGAAGATTTGGCGCCATTACTTATATGGGGAGAAATGTAAGATATTTACGGACCATAAGAGCTTAAAGTACTTCCTCACACAGAAGGAGTTGAACATGAGACAGTGCCGTTGGCTTGAGTTATTTAAGGACTACGACTGCATTGTGGATTACCATCCGAGTAAGGCCAATGTAGTCGCTGATGCTCTGAGTCGGAAGTCAGTTTCAGCCTTGTTCTTGACACGATTTAGATGGAGATTTGGTTTAGATGGAGCTTTGATTGCCCAGTTGAGAGTGAAACCTTCTTTGAGACAGAGGATTGTGGATGCTCAAAGGGATGATGAGAGGCTACAGTGGATTGTACAAGAGGTCAGATCGGGTAAGCAATCAGATTTCTCAGTTTGGGATGGAGTGTTGATTTATGGGAACCGCTTGTGTGTACCTAAGAATGAGGAATTGAGGAGACAGCTGTTGTGTGAGGCGCATAGTACAGTTTTCACCATGCATCCGGGCAGTGACAAGATGTATCGAGACATGAGGCAGTTCTTTTGGTGGTCAGGTAAGAAGAGGGACATCGTGGACTTTGTATCCAAGTGCTTGACATGTCAACAGGTAAAGGTCGAGCATCAAGTTCCTTCGGGATTGCTTACGCCTTTATCCGTTCCCGAGTGGAAATGGGATGACATTGCTATGGACTTTGTATCTGGTTTACCTTTGACTTAGAGGAAGCATGACTCAGTCTGGGTGATAGTGGATCGGCTCATGAAGTTAGCTCATTTCTTGCCTGTGAGAGTGGACTATCCGATGGATAGATTGGCCAGTATCTCTATGGATGAGATAGTTCGGTTGCATGGAGTGCCGTTATCCATAGTATCAGATCGGGACCCAAGGTTCACTTTGAAGTTTTGGAAGGAGTTGCAGAGAGCTTTGGGTACTAAGTTGAACTTCAGTACAGCATTTCATCCCCAGATAGATGGGCAGTCAGAGCGGGTAATTCAGATTTTGGAGGATATGCTGAGGGCGTGTGTTCTGGATTTTTTCGGTAATTGGGACAGATATGTGTCGCTTATGGAGTTTGCCTACAATAATAGCTATCAGTCGAGCATCGGTATGGCACCGTATGAGGATTTATATGGTCGGCAGTGTAGGACTCCGGGTTGTTGGATCGAGCTATCCGAGCGTTCAGTTATTGTGCTAGAGTTGGTTAGGGATACTGAGGAGAAGATTAGAGTTGTGCAGCGGAATCTGAAAGCGGCTGAGGATCGATAAAAGTCTTACGCCAACTCGAAGAGGAAAGATGTGCAATTTGAGGTCGGGGACAAGGTTTTCCTTAAAGTGTCGCCTTAGAATATGGTGCTTCGATTTGGTAAGAAAGGCAAGCTTAGTCCTCGCTTCATTGGACCTTATGAGATTTTGGCTAAGGTTGGTCTAGTAGCCTATAGATTGGCTCTACCGATAGAGTTGGAGAGGTTGCATGATGTGTTCCAAGTTTCGATGCTTCGTCGGTACCGATTAGATCCTTCACATGTGTTATCAGTTCAAGAGGTGCAAGTACAAACTATTTTTCATATGATGAGGAACCGAGAGCCATCTTAGCCCAAGAAGTGAGACATTTAAGGAGTAAGCAGATTCCGTTTGTGAAGGTATTATGGAATTACCATGGAGTCGAAGAAGCGATATGGGAACCGGAAGAGTCGATGAGAGCTCAGTATCCGCAGTTGTTCAGTTCAGGTGAGAATTTCGAGGACGAAATTCTTATTAGTAGGGGAGAGTTGTCACACCCCGTTTGCCCCCTAGTAGAATGAGCCATGTGTGTATTCATGCGTATGTGTATCTTGGCATGTGTTTTAAGGGGTTTTTGATAAAAAAGGCATGTTTTAAGAGTTTTGTTAGCATGTGGTGCATGTATGTTATTAGGGTGTTTATTAATTGGGTTGCATTTGGGTGTGTTTTGCTCACACCTTGGTAGGATGTGAGTAAGTTGAGTTACGTTTGTGTGCATATGAGAATATCATTGTAGGGTGTGCATTAGTCGGAAATGCGTTGTGTGTGTGTGAAGCAAGGAATTAGGCTGTGAGTGAGCAAGTTCCACCACTAGGAGGTTGACACGTGTATTAGGTTAGGGAAAAAGAATTAAGAAAATGAGGAGGAGAGAAGGGAAATCAAAAACTCATTCCCGTTTTCCCCCTTCTACCTCCATCCCCTTCTTCCTCTTTCCCTTCCCTAGTTAATGCTAGCTGGAAATCAATTTGGTGGTAGAAATTGGTCACTCTTGCTTCTAATTTGGTAAGTTTGTGCCTTTGTCTTGCTTTGATTCATGTTCTTCATCTGTTTCTTTGTGATTTATGGGCTTAGATTGATTTAGGGTTTGCTTTGTTTTGTGTGCTCTTTGGTTATGATGTTACTTAAGCCTCCCCGTGACCCTAAGGGCAAGGAGAAGGTTGGTTGCAGTGGATCTAATTGACTAGGAGCTAAGGAGTTACAGGTTTGGGATTATTTTTAGACGTGTTAGGTGGTTGATGATTTTGTGTGGTTTTAATGCTGAAAATTGGCATGATGTTTATGTGTATTTGGTATTTGGGCTTTGATGTTCTTAGTATGTTGAGCCTAGAATTATTTGGGTGAATTTACGATTGTGATTTTGGTGAATCATGTATGTGTGAGAATTGTTGAGTGTGATTTCTTAAGGTTAGAATTAATTAGATGATTATGTATGTTTTTGCATGATTGCTTTGTATTTCAGGTAGGTAAGGTAAGTATGAGGTTGATGTTGTCGTTTAAAGGTGTGAATTGTGATGTGTGTGGTTTTTGGTTTCGGAATTGGAGTGACAGTCTGCGATTTCTAGAATTTCCAGAAGTCACACGGCGGTAAGGCCTCGGCTCACTGCCGTGTGGATCGAGGAAACCTTCAGAAATTGCAAGGTCATGGTTTTACACGGCGGTAAGGGAACGACCATACCGCCGTGTAAAACGCTACTGTCCAGATATGTTTTTGAATTGTGTGTTTCACATGGCGTTATAGGTTTCCCTTACAGCCGTGTGGAACGCCTCTGTTGGAGCTGTGTAAAATTCCTCTGTCCGGCTGTGTGGGACATGTTACACAGCGGTATGGACTAAGCCATACCCCCGTGTAAACTATCTTAGACGACGGTATGGGTAGACCATACCGCCGTGTAAAACACTTCTGTCCTCCTTATGCAAATTTTTGACTTCCTTCTTTTTCCCTCCTTTTCCACTTGTGTTTGGTTTCAATTATTAATTAGTGTTATTTTATCTATCTAACATCATTTAATTGTGTATTTTGCTATGCTAAAATAGTATGTGTTATATGTAATAGTAAAGTGAGTTATGCTCAAAGTTTGAACTCTATATGTGATGAACATTAGAATGTAAACTGTGTTATGCATGACCTGCTAGTGTCTAGTAAGTGGATAGTTAGGCATGCCTAATAGAGTCTTATAGCTGCAGCCCTCAGTTCAGTTCGGACCCCAATCAGGTCCCCTTTTGGTTCCTCGCGAAGCCCTCAAGATTTGGATCTTGTTTAATGTCCCCTCAGTAAAATAATGTGTTAATGATAAATGAAATGGCTTTGATTCGTACCCATAAGGTACTCTCAGTAATCGATTCGTACCGTACCCTCAGTACACTCGTTATCCACTACCTCGAGTCAGCAGGTGTTTCATTTGTTTTGCTTTGCTCCAATGTATTTATATAAATGTGATATCTGAATGAGTTCAGTGATGAGAAGAATGATCCGTTATATGATTATGATTGTGAATATGAATATGGTTATGATCTAGTTGGATGATTGGCTTTAATATGTAAGCATGTGTATATGTATATGTTATACCATGATTATCCACATATGTTATTCGTGTATGTGAATTGCTTTGGCGACCGTTGTGAATGGCCGTCCATATTATATATGTGTTTCCCCACTAAGCGTTTATCGCTTAGCACGGTGTGTTTGCCCATCAGGTGCAGAAGGAGTTTTGCCTTAAGAGAGTTGCCGCAGTCAAGCCAACACAGCAGAGTTTACTGTAGGGCTTAATCTTTATTAGCCTTGATGATTCTTTTTGAAATATAACTCTCTTATATCTTTTATAGCTTCCGCATATGTATTTATCTTTTGGGATATGTAATCTTTTGTGTATTCAGCCAATTGATCATAATAGTAATGTAATGGATATTGTTATATTAATGCATGATCAGTTGTTCCCTATTTTGTTTGCAAAGTTTTTAATTACCCAGTGTTTATATATGTATGCTTTAGATGATTGCATGTTTTGTACTGTACTGGTGTGGTGGCACCTTGACTCATACGGCATTTCACTCCTTATCGGATGGGATCGCCTATGTATGGGTAGGGGGTGTTATAGTTTTTGGTATCAGAGCCTCGGTTTAGGCGTTTCTGGCTGTTATTGATGTGTTAATGTGCATAGATGTGTATATGTCTAGACCTGTGTTGGCTGATGCGGTTGTCCTCTTATTTATTTTAGATGGCTTCTAACTCTGTTCGTGGATCACTTGAGGAGTCCGCCGAGAGTGTGAACCCTCAAGCTGTAGATCCTTCGGCTTCTATGTCGGCTCAACATGCTAGGGTCCAGCCCGAGGCGGCTGCCATGCCTTTTGAAGCTATGTTCAGGTTATCACAGGACATGGCTAGGGTCTTGGAGAGAGTGACTAGTCCTAGAGCCCCTATAGAGAACTTGAGAAGGGCTGGTGTTGAAGACTTCTATGGCACAGGTTTGGATGAATCTGAGTTGGCTAAGAAATGGGTAGACAAAGTGAAGCGTGCTTTGAGGGAAGTTAGGTGTCCTCCTGACCAGCAAGCAGAGTGTGCAGTGGCTTTACTGCAAGGGTCTGCTTATGAATGGTGGTAATTGGTTTATAGGCATCCGATTACTTGGGATTTCTTTAAGGGAGAGTTCACAAAGAAGTACATAACTCAGACCTATAAGGATGCTAGATGGGCACAGTTTCTGAGCTTGAGACAGAGGGCCTTGTCGGTTTCAGAGTTTGAGAAAGAGTTCAACCGGTTGTCTAGGTATGCCCCGGTAGGTATTATGACTGATGAGTTCAGATTTCATCATTTTGAGGTAGGGTTGAATGAGTGCTTGAGTGTTATGTTGATTTCTTTGATGAGCACTCCTGCGGTGAATTATTATCAGAGTGTAGATGCTGCTATGAGGGCTGAGAGATCTGAGTCAGTGTTGAGAGAGAGGGCACAGAGGCGGAACCCTTCTCGCGGTGGTTCATCTTCATCATCCTCGGGTAAGAGATCGAGGAACCCACAGGATAAGTCATCATCTGGTCCAGCCACTAGAGGTAGGAGACGGGGTGCTGCAGCTATGTCAGGTGCTGGCAGAGGTGGTAGACCTGAGGCTACATCGGTATGTCCTCATTGCAGTAAGACTCATTGGGGTGAGTGTAGGTGGCTCACTGGTGGGTGTTTCCGGTATGGGAGCACTAAACGTCTTCTGGCCAGTTGTCCGAGGTTGTATGAGGATTCGGGTTCGCAGAGAGAGGATAGCATAGTTGGTTCGAATGCTACACAGGCTACTCGTGGTAGAGGCAGGGGTAGAGGTCGAGGTGGTCGACCTAGAGAGGGAGCTGCATCAGAATCTATTGAGCGCCAGTTGCCAGTCGCAGCTTAAGCCTATGCTGTGAGAGCCAGAGAGGAGCAGGATGTGCCTGATGTTATTGCTGGTAAGTTCCTACTCCATGACACTGAATTGTATGCTCTAATTGACCCTGGTTCCACACACTCATACTTCTGGATAGATAAGATTATTGATAAGTTGCATGTGGTTGATCAGTTAGATTATGAGATATGTGTGACCAGTCCATTAGGGCATAGTGTCAGTGTGAGTAGAGTTTATAAGAATTGTCCTTTGTTAGTTGAGGGAGTTGTGTTTCCAGCGGATTTAATTGAGTTGCCCTTCAGAGAGTTTGATTTGATTCTGGGTATGGACTGGTTGGGTAAGCATCGGGCTGTAGTTGATTGCCATTGGAAGACGGTTGTGCTTTGGGATAGAGGTCAGTCTCCTGTGTTTGTGAAAGGTTTGGGTGCTAGTTCTTTGAATAATGTGATTTCTGCAATGCATGCCAAGAGGTTTATCAGAAAGGGTTGTGAGGCTTTCCTAGAGGTTTTGTTAGATTCCAAGAGGGATCAAGTTCAGATTGAGGATATCCCTGTTGTGCGGGAGTTTAGTGGTGTGTTCCCGAGCGAGCTACCTGGTTTGCCTCCTGAGAGAGAGGTGGAGTTATCTATATAGATTATGCCGGGTACCACACCCATATCGAAAGCACCATATCAGATGGCTCCTGCAGAGTTGAGAGAACTCAAAACTCAACTACAAGAGCTATTGGATAAGGAGTTTATTCGACCCAGCATATCTCCATGGGGAGCTCCGGTTTTGTTTGTTAAGAAGAAAGATGGATCTTTACGGATGTGCATTGATTATAGGCAAATCAATAAGGTCATAGTGAAGAACAAGTATCCTTTACCTAGGATTGAGGATTTTTTTGATCAGCTTAGAGGTGCAGGTGTGTTCTCAAAGATTGATCTTCGGTCGGGTTATTATTAGCTTCGGGTTAGAGATGAGGATGTGGTCAAGACTGCATTTCGAACTTGGTATGGCCACTATGAGTTCCTTGTGATGCCGTTTGGTTTGACTAATGCTCCAGCGGCATTCATGGATTTGATGAACAGAGTATTTAGGCCATAATTAGATCGGTTTGTGGTGGGGTTTATAGATGACATCTTGGTGTATTCCAAGGATGAGAGTGAGCATAAGGAGCATCTCCGGTTGGTTTTGCAAGTATTGAGAGAGCATCAGCTGTTTGCTAAGCTTAGCAAGTGTGATTTTTGGCTTCGAGAAGTGTCATTTATGGGTCACATTGTTTCAGCTAGAGGTATTCAGGTGGATTCGGCCAAGATTGAGGCGATAGTTGATTGGAAAGCGCCTAGGAATGTTCAGGAAGTGAGGAGTTTTCTTGGTTTGGCGGGTTACTACCGTCGGTTTGTCAAGGGTTTTTCAGTGATTGCCGCTCCGATGACTAGATTGTTGAGGAAAGGGGTCAGATTTGAGTGGTCAGACCGATGCCAGGCTTGTTTTGAGCAGTTGAAGAAGTTGTTGGTTGAGGTTCGTATACTTACTCAACCCATCTCAGGTAACGAGTTTGTCATGTATAGTGATGCATCGGGTGTCGGTCTTGGGTGTGTTTTGATGCAAAAAGGCAAAGTTGTGGCTTATGCTTCTCGACAGTTGAAGCCACATGAGAGGAACTATTCAACGCATGATTTAAAGTTAACGGCGGTGGTTTTTGCTTTGAAGATTTGGCGCCATTACTTATATGGGGAGAAATGTAAGATATTTACGGACCATAAGAGCGTAAAGTACTTCCTCACACAGAAGGAGTTGAACATGAGACAGTGCCGTTGGCTTGAGTTATTTAAGGACTACGACTGCATTGTGGATTACCATCCGAGTAAGGCCAATGTAGTCGCTGATGCTCTGAGTCGGAAGTCAGTTTCAGCCTTGTTTTTGACACGATTTAGATGGAGATTTGGTTTAGATGGAGCTTTGATTGCCCAGTTGAGAGTGAAACCTTCTTTGAGACAGAGGATTGTGGATGCTCAAAGGGATGATGAGAGGCTACAGTGGATTGTACAAGAGGTTAGATCGGGTAAGCAATCAGATTTCTCAGTTCGGGATGGAGTGTTGATTTATGGGAACCGCTTGTGTGTACCTAAGAATGAGGAATTGAGGAGACAGCTGTTGTGTGAGGCACATAGTACAGTTTTCACAATGCATCCGGGCAGTGACAAGATGTATCGGGACATGAGGCAGTTCTTTTGGTGGTCAGGTAAGAAGAGGGACATCGTGGACTTTGTATCCAAGTGCTTGACATGTCAACAGGTAAAGGTCGAGCATCAAGTTCCTTCGGGATTGCTTACGCCTTTATCCGTTCCCGAGTGGAAATGGGATGACATTGCTATGGACTTTGTATCTGGTTTACCTTTGACTTAGAGGAAGCATGACTCAGTCTGGGTGATAGTGGATCGGCTCATGAAGTTAGCTCATTTCTTGCCTGTGAGAGTGGACTATTCGATGGATAGATTGGCCAGTATCTCTATGGATGAGATAGTTCGGTTGCATGGAGTGCCGTTATCCATAGTATCAGATCGGGACCCAAGGTTCACTTTGAAGTTTTGGAAGGAGTTGCAGAGAGCTTTGGGTACTAAGTTGAACTTCAGTACAGCATTTCATCCTCAGATAGATGGGCAGTCAGAGCGGGTAATTCAGATTTTGGAGGATATGCTGAGGGCATGTGTTCTGGATTTTTCCGGTAATTGGGACAGATATGTGTCGCTTATGGAGTTTGCCTACAATAATAGCTATCAGTCGAGCATCGGTATGGCACCGTATGAGGATTTATATGGTCGGCAGTGTAGAACTCCGGGTTGTTGGATCGAGCTATTCGAGCGTTCAGTTATTGTGCTAGAGTTGGTTAGGGATACTGAGGAGAAGATTAGAGTTGTGCAGCGGAATCTGAAAGCGGCTGAGGATCGATAAAAGTCTTACGCCAACTCGAAGAGGAAAGATGTGCAATTTGAGGTCGGGGACAAGGTTTTCCTTAAAGTGTCGCCTTAGAATATGGTGCTTCGATTTAGTAAGAAAGGCAAGCTTAGTCCTCGCTTCATTGGACCTTATGAGATTTTGGCTAAGGTTGGTCTAGTAGCCTATAGATTGGCTCTACCGATAGAGTTGGAGAGGTTGCATGATGTGTTACAAGTTTCGATGCTTCGTCGGTACCGATTAGATCCTTCACATGTGTTATCAGTTCAAGAGGTGCAAGTACAACCTATTTTTCATATGATGAGGAATCGAGAGCCATCTTAGCCCAAGAAGTGAGACATTTAAGGAGTAAGCAGATTCCGTTTGTGAAGGTATTATGGAATTACCATGGAGTCGAAGAAGCCATATGGGAACCGGAAGAGTCGATGAGAGCTCAGTATCCGCAGTTGTTCAGTTCAGGTGAGAATTTCGAGGACGAAATTCTTATTAGTAGGGGAGAGTTGTCACACCCCGTTTGCCCCCTAGTAGAATGAGCCATGTGTGTATTCATGCGTATGTATATCTTGGCATGTGTTTTAAGGGGTTTTTTATAAAAAAGGCATGTTTTAAGAGTTTTGTTAGCATGTGGTGCATGTATGTTATTAGGGTGTTTATTAATTGGGTTGCATTTGGGTGTGTTTTGCTCACACCTTGGTAGGATGTGAGTAAGTTGAGTTACGTTTGTGTGCATATGAGAATATCATTGTAGGGTGTGCATTAGTCGGAAATGCGTTGTGTGTGTGTGAAGCAAGGAATTAGGCTGTGAGTGAGCAAGTTCCACCACTAGGAGGTTGACATGTGTATTAGGTTAGGGAAAAAGAATTAAGAAAATGAGGAGGAGAGAAGGGAAATCAAAAACTCATTCCCGTTTTCCCCCTTCTACCTCCATCCCCTTCTTCCTCTTTCCCTTCCCTAGTTAATGCTAGCTGGAAATCAATTTGGTGGTAGAAATTGGTCACTCTTGCTTCTAATTTGGTAAGTTTGTGCCTTTGTCTTGCTTTGATTCATGTTCTTCATCTGTTTCTTTGTGATTTATGGGCTTAGATTGATTTAGGGTTTGCTTTGTTTTGTGTGCTCTTTGGTTGTGATGTTAGTTAAGCCTCCCCGTGACCCTAAGGGCAAGGAGAAGGTTGGTTGCAGTGGATCTAATTGACTAGGAGCTAAGGAGTTACAGGTTTGGGATTATTTTTAGACGTGTTGGGTGGTTGATGATTTTGTGTGGTTTTAATGCTGAAAATTGGCATGATGTTTATGTGTATTTGGTATTTGGGCTTTGATGTTCTTAGTATGTTGAGCCTAGAATTTAGTTGGGTGAATTTAAGCTTGTGATTTTGGTGAATCATGTATGTATGAGAATTGTTGAGTGTGATTTCTTAAGGTTAGAATTAATTAGATGATTATGTATGTTTTTGCATGATTGGCTTTGTATTTCAGGTAGGTAAGGTAAGTATGAGGTTGATGTTGTGGTTTATTAAAAACTGTCCAGATATGTTTTTGAACTGTGAGTTTCACACGGCGGTATGGGTTTCCCTTACAACCGTGTGAAACGCCTCTGTTGGAGCTGTGTAAAATGCCTCTGTCCGGCTGTGTGGGAAATGTTACACAGCGGTATGGACTAAGCCATACCCCTGTGTAAACTGTCTTACATGGCAGTTTGGGTAGACCATACCGTCGTGTAAAACGCTTCTGTCCTCCTTATGCAAATTTTTGACTTCCTTCTTTTTCTCTCCTTTTCCACTTGTGTTTGGTTTCAATTATTAATTAGTGTTATTTTATTCATCTAACATCATTTAATTGTGTATTTTGCTATGCTAAAATAGTATGTGTTATATGTAATAGTAAAGTGAGTTATGCTCAAAGTATGAACTCTATATGTGATGAACATTGGAATGTAAATTGTGTTATGCAAGACCTGCTAGAGTCTAGTAAGTGGAAAGTTAGGCATGCCTAATAGAGTCTTATAGCTGCAGCCCTCAGTTCAGTTCGGACCCCGATCAGGTCCCCGTTTGGTTCCTCGCGAACCCCTTAGTATTTGGATCTTGTTTAAGGTCCCCTCAGTAAAATAATGGGTTAATGATAAATGAAATGGCTTTGATTCGTACCCGTAAGGTACTCTCAGTAATCGATTCGTACCCGTAAGGTACCCTCAGTACACTCGTTATCCACTACCTCGAGTCAGCAGGTGTTTCATTTGTTTTGCTTTGCTCCAATGTATTTATATAAATGTGATATCTGATTGAGTTCAGTGATGAGACGAATAATCCATTATATGATTATGATTGTGAATATGAATATGGTTATGAGCTAGTTGGATGATTGGCTTTAATATGTAAGCATGTGTATATGAAAATGTTATACCATGATTATCCGCATATGTCATTCGTGTATGTGAATTGCTTTGGCGACCGTTGTGAATGGCCGTCAATATTATATATGTGTTTCCCCACTAAGCGTTTATCGCTTAGCACGATGTGTTTACCCGTGCAGGTACGGAATCAGTTTTGCTTTGAGAGAGTCGCCGCAGTCAAGCCAACACAGCAGAGTTTAGTGTAGGGCTTAGTCTTTATTAGCCTTGATGATTCTTTTTGTAATAGAACTCTCTTATATCTTTTATAGCTTACACTTATGTATTTATCTTTTGGGATATGTAATCTTTTGTGTATTCAGCCGGTTGATCATAACAGTAATGTAATGGATATTGTTATATTAATGCATGATCAGCTGTTCCCTTTTTTGTTTGCAAAGTTTTTAATTACCCTGTGTTTATATATGTATGCTTTAGATGATTGTATGTTTTGTACTATACTGGTGTGGTGGCACCTTGACTCATACGGCATTTCACTCCTTATCGGATGGGATCGCCTATGTATGGGTAGGGGGTGTTACAAGAAATCTGCTGGAACCTGAGCTTTCAACCCCATGCAAAAACCATTTCGTTCAATCATGAATTTCACATCCACACTTAGCACGAGATTTCACCGTGCAAACATGCTCTAATACACAATTAAAACAGGGTCAAAACTCAAATGCATCAATATCTCAGAAAACAAATACGCCGAATGGGTCACCCTTCACGATTCGTGAAAATCTTCATGTGTCGTGAAGAATCTCCCACCCAACATCACAAGCACAAAAGGGAAAAAGCTCAAACCCAGAAAAACGAAAATGGAACAGAACCTGGAGATCAAATAATCATAAACACATAACATAAAGATCCAAACAAAGAAAATAACCAAACAACTTAACCAACACATGCTCCCAAACCTGGAAATAGAAGCTTCAAACCAAATTCTTCAGTATCCAATCTTCTCTTTACCTTTACTCTTTCTTCTATCTTTCGGTGTAAAAATTCAATCAAAACAAGAACTCATATAACCCATACATTAAAACCATAAACCCAACCCACTAGCAACAGAGAACAGAGAAGAAGAAGACGATGCCGAACCCACCACTTACCTCAGAACTAGCTCAAACTTGACAAATCCTCACTCAAAACTGGAAAAACCACACCAGGAAAAGAAAGGAGAGCAGCAACTTACTAAAGGGGAGAAAATGGGAAAGAACAAGAAGATGAAGAGTCCTTATACGGGAAGCAGACTCCTTTTTCTACCTTCCCACTCATCTCTCTCTCTCAAATCCACATAAATGCTCTCACCTACCAAGCCACTTGTCTCTCTCCCAATGGACCTCTTCATAAAACTTCCTTTAAATCCCTACTTAAATAACAATCACTCACAAAAGGAAAATTATTTCCATTAAAACTTTAATTAACTCTTCAATTAGGTCCTAAAAATTCCAATTCCAAAGACCCACATACCGAAAATAGTCTAAAATCTTCGATCAAAAATACAAATTCCGATTAGGCTAAATCTGGGTTGTTACAAGTCTCTCCCCCTTACGAAATTTTGTCCTCGAAATTTCCCCGCTACTTTGCTCACAACCCAAGATCAAAACTTGAATAAACTTAACAATTCAATACTTACCAGAAGGACCTGCTGGCTCAGGTGTATTCTCTTTGATCATAACATATACACGCGGCTTCACAAATCCTCCTGTCGTCTCAGGTCGTTGAACAGTTTTCGATGGAGCCTGACCGGGTCTACCACTACCTCTACCACTTCTGGCTGTTCTAGCCCTTTCTTCATTCACTCAACTCTCAGACTGTTCCTTGACATCTTTTATTTTCGAACAATTTGCCAACATTTGCTCCTTGCTCCCACATTTGAAACATGCCCCTGTCTTCCTCCGGCACTCGCCCCAATAGCGCTTCTAACAATACTCACATTCTGGGACAATACTTCCCTTGCTAGAAGGCAGAGCTACACTTCCTACTTCCGAAGGTACTGGTGCAATCTCTTTTGTCACTTGTCCGGTCGGATTACCTTTACTCCATTTACTAGCTACAGACACAATGTCCGGGGTTCTTCTCTTCTGTTCACTTCTTTGCTTAATCACCTCAAACTCTTCTAACTTAATTGCTCCAGCCACTAGCTAATAGTAGTTGACCGATTGCATAACTGTCATGGCAGACAAGGGTCCTCAAAAAACTTCTCTCAATCCATCTTTAAAATGTCTATACTTAAACTCCTCGGTCTACAACATCTCAGGCACATGCTTACTCAACCGACTGAACTCCTTCTCATATTCACTCACCGATAAGCTTCGCTGCTTCATACATATAAATTCTTTCCACCTTGCTTCTCTATAAGCTTTCGTCACATACTTCTTCTCAAATTCTTGCACAAAGAATTCCCATGTCATCTCAACAGGTCCCTGAGGGTTATGGAGTACAAGCTTCCACCAATCATACGCTAATCCCTGAAGTAGTGACACAGCACAAGGTACTCTCTGATGTATAGGACAGCCGATCTCTTGCAGGATCCAATCAATCTTCTCTAACCAGAACTCTGCTACATCCGATCGGTAAAAAGAAGTCCCATGAAACTCTTTTGCACCTCTCTTCCTCAAAAGATCAGAAGGAGCCTTAGGAGCAGTCAGTCTATCCACTAATTGAAGCAAACCTTGCACTAATGTTGGATTCTCAAAACAAAATCCCAGACCTTTAGTTAGTGCATGCTCTCGTACAAGTCTATCACGTCTGACCGGGCTAACATTACCAACTAGATTAACACTGCCTGCTGAATCACCTACATTCTCGCTCGGATCGGACTCCGTATAGACTCTATACAGGACACATCTGCATTAGGCCATGACACAACATCAACTCACAAACCAAGACTCAACACACATAGAAAGATGAACCAGAACCGCCTAAACCAATGCTCTGATACCACCAATGTAACACCCCGACCAGCAGCACCCGACCAGAGCGCTACAACCCGAACGGACAAACAAAAATGCACAAACTAATAAACAAAACATGCATGGAAGAAGCAAATAAATCTTAAAATAATACAATTATCAATATACATACAAACCCCAAAGTTTGCACTATCCGAACAAAATCTAAAATATCAATATAACATATACAAAAAGATACTGGAATAGATTACAAAAATAAAACTCTAACTCCTTTGTGGCCGACCCTGCAGATCTGACTGGAACAAAACTTGCCACCTACATGGGAAAACAAAGAAAACATCCCGTGCCAAGGGATAACGCTTAGTGGGGATGAAACAAACAAAGATAAACACTATATAGAAAATATCACATGCATAAACTAGAGGATCAGAAATAAATAAAACACATGCACTAAATCAATACATAAATCTGAACAGGAGCTATATCCAAAAATATAGATAACTGAACAATTCTTTCACACGGGACCCGAACAGAATACTATCGAGCACAATATAAACCAAACAAGTACACAAAAGCCTGACTTCACTGGTGGTGGATACGGGAAAACACTACAGGGGAGGTCGAGACCTCAAAACATTTTTACTAGCTCGGAGGCAACACAGGAGACCGGAGTCTCAAAACATTTCACTGGACCCTTAACGGAGGTCAATCGTATCACTAGACTCGAGCGGGCCAACATGGGCAGCTGAACTCACTATCCCTTGTATTTAATTGATTATTTGTATTTAATTGATTTAATTAGTAAACTATATTTAACTAGCTTAATTGATTGTCATATTATCTACTTGATTGTGTAATTGATTATTTGAGTTGTTTAATTTATTCAATTAATTGCTTGTTTATATTATTTGATTTGATTTAATTTACTAACATTTTATTTTATTGTTTTTTTATTCGCTTCCAAAACTTGTTTATTTCACTTTGAGTGATATCTCCGATGCGGGCCGGAGGATCGAGAAATCAAAAATCTTCGTACTTTGGGGTTTGCATTTCTAATTACCGTATTTTCTTCATTATTTTATTTTTTATATGTTGTATGTAAAAAATGCATTTTAAACTCGCCCCTATTATAAAAATCACATTATTTACAATTATTAAAATTGATGATCTTTTATTAATAAAATGGACCAATGTCCTATTTTTATCCAATAAAATCTCATCATCAAAATGGAGAACTAATTTTCACAAAATGGGATCACTTGTAACATCCCCGCTGCCGCCCGTGTTGGAAGGGTGCCGGCGGGCGCGCTACCCGATGCTCACTCACAATATACATACAGAGATACATACACTGAGCGGAAGCGTTCACTAACAATAATAACAAAGGCTAAACATAAATCTCATATAATCAAGATATAGAGTTATTTACATAAGCCAAAAGATTACATCTTAAATCCTTACAAAAGTTACTAGAGCCACTATACAAAAATACTACATACAAAAAGAATTATAGGAGGAGATAACAAAAATAACTCTCCTTCTATGTGGCCAACTTGCAGATGCGCGACACGAGCAAGTTCCAAAAAACCTGTTACCTACACGGGACAAGAACCCGTGCTAAGCGATAACGCTTAGTGGGGAGGAACAAAACACAACAGAACACTGTACAAGATATTAAGCACTAACATACCGAATTTACTAACTACCAGAGGACAGAAATATATGCACAGATCAAGAGTCACTATATGAAACCAAAATTGAAACAGAAAGCATGAAGCAATAATCATAATCAAAACATTCCACTACACCAATACCAGACCACTCACACAATAGCCTGAATTCAATGGTGGAGGATACGGGAACACGGCACGGGAGACCAAAACCTCAAAAACAGTTTTAATACCCGAAGGTAGCGCGGGAGACCGGAGTCTCAAAACATTTTATCACTACACAGAAGATGACCATCTCGGAGGTCAACCGCTTCGCCCAAACGGGGCGGACACGGGCAGCTGCACTCACAAACCCTTCTTAAGCATGCTTAATTATCAAATACCTTGACACTTCAGGCTCGATAACTCATTCTCTAACACGACAATACAAAATCAAAGCAATGTTCGATGCAAGACTCTAACATCAATTAAATTCATAACAAAGACACTAGTACAATGATATCACGGGTCATAAGCACAAACATATTCCGTGCAATAGTGAGAAACCGTGCAAAGTGGGACAAAAGAAACACATCTAGAAAACAGGGCAAGCAAGAAGGGCCTCTATCGCGATCGTGACAGTGTCGCGCTCGCGATAGAGCACGGGGCACCCCATCGCGAGCTCGCGCCAGGAGGCGTGCTCGCGATGATGCACGCACAGCAGACTCACACAATCGAGCTCTGTCGCGCTCGCGATAACGTCGTGGTCACGACAGCGTCGCGGTCTCGACAGAGTCCAGTTCCTTCCTCCTCGCGCGCACGCTCGGCACCATGCTCGCGCGGAGGACTCGGCTACCGAGCTCTCTGTCGCGGTCGCGACAGAGGGCTCTCCAGCCTTGAGGGACCAATTCATATTCTGTCGCGATCGCGTCAGTGTTGATCTTGCGATAGAACCCAGAATTGCCCAGATCTTCACTTTTCCTACTCTCTTCACAACACAACCCTTCATACATTCATTCAACCATGCACAAACACTTACCTCAAGCCTCTAGTACATCACCGCATCATTCTCAAGGCTACATAAACACATCTTATACAATAATCAACCACCACTCATCAAGAATTCACTCAAACCAAACTCAAAATTCATTCTTCTTAAATGCTCATGTTCTTCAAATACACATGCAAACACCAATTTATCACTTACAGTTAACTCAGAATCAATACTTAATCTAAACATGCATTCATCCAAACAAAACACTCAAGGTTACTAAGGACATGCAATCACAAAATAGAATTAATATAAGGAGGAATTAGGGGAAAAACATAATCCACAAACACAGCTCCCAAACCTGAAATTGCAGCTTCAACTTGGCCCTCTCACGATCTCACCTTCTCTTTCCCTTTTTTCTTTCTTCCTTCTTCTGATTCTTGTACAAAACCCAGCCAAAACACAAAATCAAACCATGAAAAACCCATTCAAAATCCAGAAAATGCGGGAGAAAAAGAAGAAGAAGAAGAAGCCACAAAAACCCATGATCTTACCTCTTGAACTCAGTTCAAAACTAAGAATTCCAACTCAAGCTCAAGGAGAACACAAGATAAAGGAGATGAGAGCAGAAAATGGAAGCAAGAGAGAGAGAAGGGACGGGAAAATGGAATAGCAAGGGAAGAGGGTACCTTCCACGGGAAGCTTCACAAGAAAATCTGCCTTCCCCTTACCTCTCTCCTACTTTTCCATTTAATGCTCACCTACCCTTGCCACTTGTCACAATCCTAGAGAATCAAACCATCCACTTTGACTTGTCCACTCTTGGCACCATACACAAAACACACACAACCATCTCTTAAATAAATATCTCCAAGGCACCAAACTTGACTCACACCATATAATTTCTAATAAACCACTTACATCCAAGGCACCATACACACCTAAACCACACAATTAAATCCCTTAACCCACTTACATCCTAACACCATACACTACAAGCACACTTAATAATTCCTCTTCTTCACTTAATTAATTAATTTCTTTGCAATAAATCCTTATTATCCAAATTCTTCTCTTGCTCAATTTACTGAAATACCCCTAATTTACCGACTTACCACACAGATTTCGACTAGGCCATTTTTGGGTTGTTACATCACTCATCCCGATTTTTCACAATAAATGTCTAAAAACTAGTTCTCTTATTTTTAATTCAATAAAAAGGAACCAATGTTCCAAAAATTCAATAAATGACCCGATTTATGTATGGTAGATTTTATTTTCTTTTTAAGGTATTTATTTCTATTTATTCATATTAGGCACTTGTAATTTAAGTTTTTTGGGCAAATTTTATTCCTGTAATTTATCCATTTATTTATCGCTTTATTTATTGATTTTCAACGTGAATGAAATGCGCTTTAATTTCAATGCATGATCACGTGAGGAGAGAAGTTGAATTGCATTTCATTAAAAACTCATTTATAAAACTTAACTTAACTCATTAATAAAGTAAAGTTTTGAACACCTTCTCTAGTTTAAAACCATCGAGGTTAGAGACCTTTCCCAATTTCTTGTAAATTGGGTGGCGACTCAAAAATGCCTCAAGGTTCCTAAAGGTGTCGCGAGATTAGATGATCCTCCCAATGTTCTATTGGGTAGGAGGAATCCAAAATGTCTCGTGATGCCCAAGATCAAAAAAAGATGCTAACCAATCCCTCGAGCCCCAAAAGGCGGGCTCAATGAGGGCCTTGTTGGTCCGGCGCGCGTCACACCACTCATCTCTCTCTCTCAAATCCACATAAATGCTCTCACTTACCAAGCCACTTGTCTCTCTCCTAATGGACCTCTTCACAAAACTTCCTTTAAATCCCTACTTAAATACCAATCACTCATTAAAGAAAAATTCTTTCCATTAAAATTTTAATTAACTCTTCAATTAGGTCCTCGAAATTCCAATTTTAAAGACCTACATACCGAAAATAGTCTAAAATCTTCGATCAAAAATACAAATTCCGATTAGGCTAAATTTGGGTTGTTACAAAAGAAATCTCATACTCTGTGCCCTCCAGAAAGAATGAAATAGCTCCAAGATCTCTAGATAGGTCTCGGCTGATCCGACAGCGGACAGTTGCTATAAAATCTCTGGTTAAGTCGGGATAAACCTTCTCATTATATATAAACAACCTCTGCCAGCCAATGTTTGCAATAAGTTGTTGAATTTCATTCCGTATTCCCAGGTTCCCAAGCAAATCAAAATCCAAATAAGTAATCGGAATATATGTGCATTTTGAGAATAACGTATAACCCGCCTTCTTGCTGCTTGGTACCCAACTCGGCACTTTGGAAACGTCGACAAAAGGTTGCCTGGAGGAACTAGAGGCGATAGCTAAACTCTATCTCTTAGGAGCCACTACATGAAAACAAATGACAAAATTCAATAGCATTCTAAGTGCATAAAATTGCAATGGCCCTAAATATCTAGCATCAATTATCAAGCTTATTCTAATCAAGCATAATCATTCTCACATGTCCATTTGATTCTATAAGAGATATATCAATTCAAAAATAAGCTAAGAATGCTCAATGATAGCAGATACCACAATTAAACACTAAGGCAAATGAAATTCGATATTCCACCTTGACAGGAGTTGTAATAATCTGGAAAAATAGTCATTGTGGCATTTTGTCGAACATCCGATATGCATCAAATATACCTTCTATAATTTTCAACCATAGGCATCAACCACAACCCAAATTTGAAATTGAAAGTGGTAGAATACATAATAGAGTAATTAGAGCCTAACAATTTCCAATTTCACACAAGATTATAAGTAAAATCAACACCCCAGATCAATACCCAATACGTGCCCTAACTTTTTCACTCCATAAACAGTCATGCTATCAACGACAAAGTTACAAATTAAAGAAGGAAATAAGAATTGATAGCACTCACAACACAAATTCAAAGCAATATAAGAAGCCAATTCGAAATGGTCTTTAAGTTCATGCCTCAAAAGAGTATTAACGGAGAAGAACAATGAACAGAGAAATATCCTGAATAGAAATTAAATGAAATTGAAGAAAAACGAAGAGAAGAAATTCACTTATTGTAGATTTGCAGAAATCGTAGCCTAAAGATGAAATCGAAGCACAACAGTTGAAGAGAGAATGAAAATTGCGCAAACTAGAGAGTGAAGAGTGTGAAGTGAAACACAAAGCACGGGAAAACTAAGTTTTTAAAATAGATATCACGTGGGTCACGGTCACAACCAAACGGTTGCCACCGTGACATACCCAAAATTTTCAATCCAGATTCGAATCGCCACAGGGTCACGGTGATAAATAAATTGGTTGCCACCGTGACATACCACGATTTCAAAACAGAATGCATCCTTCCACATGTCACGGTCATAATGAATTTCATTGCCACCGTGAAATAACCAAATTGCAAAACAAAATGCAACTCTACCTTTGGTCATGATGACAATAAGATTCATTGCCACCGTGACATGCTCCCACTTCAAAACAGAATGTAAATCACCAATTGGTCATGGTGAAAACTAAATTGATTTTCACCGTGACATGTACACGCGCTAGAACATAATGCATCTTGCCATTTGGTCAGAGTGACAACCAAATCCATTGGCACCGTGACATAATTACACTTCAAAACAGAATGTAAATTGCCATTTGGTCACGGTGACAACCAAATCCATTGTCACCGTGACATGTCCCAGACCACAATCCAGAATGCAATTTTCTCTAGTCACGGTGACAACTAAATCTGTTGCTACTGTGACCTTCTGTAAATTTGCAAAATTTTTCACAAGTCTCACCAAACTTCAAGCTACAAAAACTCGAAAATTCTCCAACAAAAATATAGCTACACTAAGACCAGAAAGCACATGAATTGACAAAAACAAGCACGACTAACAACCTAAAAAGAGCATTAAACACAAAATAACAAAGTTTGAGAAATTGTTTTGTATTTAACAAGTCCGCAGCTGGACTTTTAAATATCGTCAAGGGTCCGCAAGGGTGACGATCGATAAAGCACCATCAAATGTTGATTCAAAATGGATCTTCACACGATGTCCGTTCACCTTGAACTTGTTCTCACCCCTCGGGTGCCTCAATGTCACTACTCCAAATTTGTCAGCTCCCACAACTTCAAAGGGTCCCTTCCACCACGATTTCGGCTTTTCGAGAAATAACCGCAGCCTGCTATCATAGAGAAGCAATTTCATTCCAGGAACAAATTCATTCCTTATCAACTTTCGATCATGCCACTTTTTAGTATTGTCCTAGTATTTCGTGGCATGATCGTATGCCCAAAATTGGAGCTCTTCTAGGTCATTCAGCTGCAAGGACCTGCACTTTCAAGGTCGAAATTCAAAAATTTTTTGGCCCAGTAAGCCTTATGCTCTAATTCCACCGGAAGGTGACAAGACTTCCCATAAACCAACCTAAAGGGAGACATCCCTATCGGTGTCTTAAATGCTATCCTATAAGCGCACAAAGCTTCATCTAGCTTAAGATACCAGTCTTTCATAGATGCATTGACCGTCTTTTCTAAAATGGATTTTAATTCGCGGTTGGACACTTCAACCTGTCCATTAGCTTGGGCATGATGAGGGGTAGTAACCTTATGCCTAACTCCAAATTTTTTCAATAAACCTTTAAATTGGTGGTTAACAAAGTGTTTACCACCATCGCTAATAATGGCTCTAGGGGTTCCATATCGGGTGAATATATTCTTCCTCAAAATGTCTAGCACAACTTTGGCATCACAAGTTCTAGTGGTTGTGGCTTCTACCCATTTGCTCACATAGTCTACTGCCACAAAAATATACTCAAACCCATAGGAAACCGGAAAGGCCCCATAAAGTCTATCCCCACAAATCAAATAGCTCTACCTCAAGCATATTGGTTAAGGGCATTTCATCCCTTCTAGAGATATTGCCTACCCTTTGGCATCTATCACAGGTTTGCACAAAAAGTTGAACAACTTTAAACATTGTAGGCCAATAAAAACCAAAGAAAGAATTTTTGATACCGTTCTATTTAGCCCATGGTGTCCACTAGCTTCCCCACTATGACAAGCTTTGATGATCTCTCCTTTCTCTTCATCTGGAATGCACCTTCTTAGCACTTTGTCAGCGCATAGGCGAAATAGATAAGGGTCATCCCAAATGTAGTGCTTCGTATCAGCCTTCAGCTTCTTCCTCTGCTGCCATGTGAATTCCTTTGGCATATATCCTCCTGCAAGAAAATTGGCTATATTAGCAAACCAAGGTATAGAAATTTCACACCTAAATAAATTACAAATATGCTCATCAGGGAATAAATCTAAAATTTCCCCTTTCTTAATGTGATCATTCTCCAATCTCGAAAAATGATCTGTCACAAAGTTTTTCGCCCCCTTCTTATCTTTAATTTCCAAATCAAACTCTTGCAAGAGGAGCACCCATCTAATCAGTTTTGGTTTCGACTCCTTAGAAAACAAATGCCTCAAGGTAGCATGGTCGGACCACACCACAATTTTTGCACCCAGCAAATACGGCCTGAACTTCTCGAAAGCATAAACAATTGCAAGAAGTTCCTTCTCAGTTGTGGTGTAATTAACCTGGGCTGCTGTCAAGGTATGACGCGCATAATAAACTACATGAAACACTTTCTCCCGCCTTTACTCGAGCACTGCCCTTACTGCAAAATCACTAGCATCACACATTAGTTTAAAAGGCAAATTCCAATCCAGAGATATAATCACCTGGGCTGAAATATGCGTCTATTTCAAAGTTTCAAATGCAAGCATACAATCGCTACTAAAATCGAAAGGAGCATCTTTCATCAGAACATTAGATAAGGGTTTTGCAATTTTCGAAAAATCTTTTATAAATCGATGGTAAAACCATGCATGCCCTAAAAAACTCCTAATGCCCTTGACACTTGTTGGGGGTGGTAATTTTTCTATTACTTCCACCTTAGTCTTATCAACCTCTATCCCGTTCTCTAAAATTTTGTGCCCAAGCACAATGCCTTCTCTCACCAAAAAGTGACATTTCTCCCAATTCCATACTAAGTTGGTCTTTTCACACCTCCCTAGCAAAAAATCAAGATGCTCTAAATAGCTCTCAAAATCTCCTCCATAAATGGTGAAATCATCTATAAACACCTCCATAAATTTCTCTATGAAATCATGAAATATTGCCATCATACACCGCTGAAACGTAGCCGATGCATTACACAATCTAAAGGGCATTCTCTTATATGCAAATGTGCTATAAGGGATGGTAAAGGTTATTTTCTCTTGATCTTCAGGGGCTATGGGGATTTGTAAATATCCCGAATACCCAACTAAAAAGCAATAAAACATATTCCCCGCTAACCTCTCTAGCATCTAATTAATGAATGGCAATGGGAAATGATCTTTCTTAGTGGCATTATTTAGTCTCCTATAGTCTATACAAACTCTCCAACCCGTAACTGCACGAGTCGGAATGAGTTCATCTAACTAATTTTTAACCACTGTCATCCCCCCTTTCTTAGGAACATATTGCACCGGGCTACCCCATTTACTATCAGAGATTGGATAGATAATACCGGAATCAAGGAGTTCAAGTACCTCCTTTTTTACCACTTCTTGCATCGCTGGGTTGACTCTCCTTTGGGGCTGAGCTACTGGTTTGCATTCTTCCTCCATCGGGATCCGGTGAGTGTAGTAGCTTGGGTCGATCGCCTTTAAATCCGACATCTGCCATCCAATTGCTTCTTTGTGCCTTTCCAGCATTTCAAGCAGCATCTTCTCCTCCAAACCTATCAATAGAGAAGAAATAATTACTGGTTTTTTCTCATTCTCTAAAAACACATATTTTAAGTGAGAAGGAAGGGGTTTAAGTTTAGAATTTGAATCCCCCTTTTTCAGATTAAGCTCTTCTTACTGTGATTCCTCTTCTCCACATCCCTTTTCTACAGCTGCTATCACTTCTATCCCTCTCTCATCCAACTCTTCATCCTCCAAATAATGCATTAAGCTCACATTCGATGAATCATCTAGCAACCCATTCTCTTGAGCTTCCTATACACATTCGTCTATTGTATCTATAAAATAGGCTGACTCCTCCAAATCATTTGATGAATATTTCTGAGCCTTATTCATCTCTACCACTAACTCTTCATTATTGAACTTTAGGGCGACCGTTTGACCATGTACATCAATCAAAGCTTTTGCCGTATTCAAAAATGGCCTCCCCACAATGATTGGTACCTTTCGATCTTCTTCCATCTTTATTACCATAAAATCCACTGTGAAAATGAATTTTCCCACCTTCACTAGCAAGTCCTCAATTATGCCCTTGGGTCTCCTTACCGACCTATCTGCAAGTTGGAGTCTCATTCCCGTCTCCTTGAACTCTCCGAGATTAAGTTTCCTGCATATAGAATATGACCTCAAGTTAATGCTAGAACCGAGGTCACATAAAGCACTTCCATAAAAATTTTCACCAATTTCATAGGGTAATGTGAAACTACCTGGATCCTCCAGTTTTTCAGGAATCTCGTTCAAAATTATAGCACTGTAAATTTCTATGAGTTGTACAGTTCCATGCCCTTTTAATTTCTTTTTATTTCAACATAATTCTTTCATGAATTTTGCATAATTAGGCATGTGAGCTAAGGCTTTACCAAAAGGTAAATTAATGTGCAATTTCTTAAACATCTCTAGAAACCTAGCAAATTACTCATTTTTCTTTCCTTTCCTAGCTAAAGTAGGAAATAGCAGCCTATTTATATCGAGATCCTCGACTTTGGTGTTCAATAGGCTCTTACCCGTATCAATTATAGGAGCATTCTCATTTACCTCTACCATAGAGTTAGAGTCACTTACCTTCCGTGTTGGCTCCTCCTTACTTGAAGATGGTGAAGATGTTTTATCTTTATCTTCTCTTTGTGCCACCTCCTTGCCAGTCCTCAACGTGATAGCTTTTGCCTCTTCCATGGGATTTCGGTCCACATTCGAAGGAAAAGTTCCTGGTTATCTATGAGACATAGAAGTTGCAAGTTGGCCCAATTGCATTTCCAAGTTCCTCATTGAAGCGTCTTGATTCTTGTTCCACTGTTCTTGAGCCTTCCACCTCGCTTCTTGGTTAGCCATAAATTGTTGCTGGTTATTTACAAACTGCTGTTGACTATTCATGAAGCTAGCCAACATATCTTTAAGATTAGGTTTATTTTCTTACACAGGCTGTCTCGGTTGATATCTAGGTGGGTGATAAGCTTGAGATTGGGCCTGGTTTGAACCTTGACCTTGGTGGTGATGTGGTTGATATGGGGTCTATAAATGAGTGGATGCTTGAGGTTGGTATGAATGGCTGTGGTTATGATGAATATTTTGGTTGAAGGGAGATCTTACTTGTGGTTGGGAAGATGAAGCATTCTGATTTCCATCCTTCCAAGAGAAGTTCGGGTGACTCCTCTAACCCGGATTATATGTATTACTCTAGGGGTTGTTTCTCCGATAATCTCCTGTAGTATTCACATCTCTCATTACTTCACCCTCTTGAATATATTACCCGCCTTCATGCAGCCCACTCTTTTGAGGAATAGAGGCTACATTCCATACCTTTAACGTATTCATCTCTTTCTGCATTGACTGTATCTGTGCCTTCAGCATTGACACTTCATCTATATTATATATTCCTTGCCTTTTCAGAACTAACCTAGGGGCAGCCAATTGAGAATCATTTGCTGCCATCTCACCCAACAAATGGAACGCTTCTTCCGGCAGCCTATTCATGAAAGAGCCCCCTGATGATGCATCCAATAGTGACCTTGTCTGAGGTGTAATAGCAGAATAAAATATTGTCATCAAATGATAAATAACTATCTCATGGTGTGGACAACTTCTCAATAACCTCCTAAAACTCTCCCAAGCCTCATGAAAATGCTCCTTATTCATCTAGTTAAAACCCATAACACTGTTATGAATCTTTGCTGTCTTGGTAGGAGGGAAAAATTTCATTAGAAACTTCTCTTGTAACTGGTCCCATGACCTAATTGATTGGCTTGGCAACATCTGAAGCCATTCCCTTGCTTTTCCAATTAATGTGAAAGGAAAAATTTCAGTCTCACTGTATCAGAAGTCGCTCCCAAAATTTGAACCGTGTCACTAACCTCCAAGAATATGTGCAGGATCTTCCAGCTCTGAACCTGAAAACTGATTCCTCTGTACCATGGCGATGGTTACTGGTTTAAGCTCAAATTGCACTCCCCTAGGCAGCACAATAGTCCTATGGTCTTCATTCCATCTTAGTACAGCATAATCCTTGATTGTCCTCTGCCTAGGCACCTCTTCTCTATATCTACCCGGAATTTCTTATTGTACCCTGGGCACTTGTTCATTCTCGGGAGGAAATTCATTAATAGGAGGATCTTCCATATTATTCTCTCTATTAGCTCTCCTACATTAATTTAAAGTCCTCTCGATTTTAGGATCGTAAGGTGCTATTTGATCTCTTCTCAATCTGTTCATGCACCAAGAGTACCTGAAAAGAATAAGCAATAATAAATTAAGAAAAATAAAACATATACAAATAACAATCAAAACTCACAAACAACACCAATCCCCGATAACGGCACCAAAAACTTGATGCATTCTCAGCAAGTGTACTGAATCGGTAAGTAATACAGTGGGGTATAGTTAGGACACCGAGTAATCGTGCCCAAGGGATTGTGTGTGCAAGCTAAGATGATTAAATGTATGCTAAAGAATTCCAAAGTTTTGATTGTGCGAATGATTTATCTATTAAATAAAATAGAAGAATTTAACAACTAAAGTATGCAAGTAAAATAATCAGATTAATTGACAACAATTTTTGGCAAAATAATATGATAGCAAAGGAAATAACAAGTAAAGAGTAATCAATATAAAAGAAATGTTGATCGGGTTCATTCATCCACCCTATACCCAAATGTGAATTAATTTAATCTAAGAAACATATACAAATGAATTCGGGATAACCCTCTTAACCCAAGCATCCCAATCTAGAGCAACCTACTCTAATTGCACGATATCCCCATCCGGAGCAAGCTATACAATTAGCCTAAGCACGGGTCTAAAATCCTAAGTTCGGTTTGCTTTCCCATTTCGGAGCCAAACAACCCAAAAACTCATTTATCTCACTTCCTACTCTATTCTTAAATCATAAAATCCTGCACTTCTGGATTCCCATCCGGGGAAGTATAAAAATACAGCATACATGATAGAAAAACTGAGTAAAAACATTCATAGCATTCAATCCATACAAGCTTAACAACCAATAAAGATACATGATAGAGATCATTCATCAAAGCTGAAAAATAACTTAAGGAAATAAATCCCAAAAATTAACAATAATTAATAGTGAAATAAACCATTCATTCATATATATAAATTCAAAAGATGTTAAAAATTCACATCATGTGTAGGGGATTCAAAGATCCCCCAAACAACTAAGAAACTACTCACGATCCATTACAAAATATAGAGGAAAAAGGAAAGAATAAACCAAAAAATTCATTAGAGAAAAGAATCCCGATTGAATCCCTGTAGACACCGGGTTTTGAGGCAGTCCAAGTCAGAGATACCCGATGAAGAGATCAACGTCGATTTTCAGATAATTGGATGGAATTCGGAGGTTTTCGTCTCTCGGTTTCATAAGGATTAAAATGTTTTTCTCTATAGCGTGAGGTTTTGAAAGAGTTTGGGAAATTTAGCTTGAATATTGAGAATTTGCTTCTCAGACGGGATGGCCGTCGGAGTTGGGATGCTTGTCCCTATTTGGTGTTCCTCGTCTCTATGCGTTATAGGGACGGCCCATCTGTAGTATAAGAGGTGGACATGTGTCTGCATAGAGACGCCCGTCCCTAGTCGCGCACCTCGGCCCGTCTGTTGTCCAGATTTCCATGCGTATCCTTCTTAGGGACGGCCCGTCAGTAGTTCTAGGGACGGCCGTTGGTAGTGGATCTGATCAGATAACGCCATATTTGGTAAAATCTAATCCGATAAGCTTGATATCTTTCAAATTTGGATGAGATTTGGGGTAGATATTTGGTTAGAAATTGAATTTTAAAATCCTTTTAAAATTCAAACTTTAAATTGATATTTATCCTAATTATCTCCTAAAAACTCTATAAATAGTGGATTAAATTTCATTATTAAGGGTTAGAAAAATTGACAACTTTTTGGGGAGAAAAATTAGCAAATTTTGACAGATTGGCAAATTTTTAAAAAGAAAAAATTCTTTCATCTTTTGTGAGCAATTTACTGAAATCTAAAAAATCTCTATTATTTTTAGAATTTTTATTTGATAAAAATTCTTTCAATTAATTGACTTTTTTTTTCAAATTCTACTTGTGAATTAAGCCAATTTGAGGTAACGAAATTCATTCCATCTAATTCCAATACTTGAATTGCTGTCAAATTTCCAAGAAAGAAAAACATAAATTTTTCTTTCCTTGATCCATTTTTATTCGATCCTTGTGAAGCGTGCGAGGAACAAAATCATTCAACATTCACCCAAAAAGGTAAAATCCGAGGGTAAACAATCTGGATTAATATTTGTGTAATTTAATTGACTTATATTGATTGTTTTTTATTTTTAATAATAAGATTTTTTTTAACAAAGAATTTCAATTTAAATTTTGAAGTCTTTAAACTTTTTCTGCAACCAGGGGTGATCGACGGACAGAGTGGTTACCGAAGCCCATCCCTATTATGAGAGAAGGGACGTAGATGACGCACCACTCCGTCCGTCGGTCACACTAAGGACGCCCGTCGGTATTGTGTAGGAGGCCGTCCCTAGGCAAATTCTCATTTTTTTTAATTTATTTCTTTTATCCCTTTTTTATTTCTTTTATCTTTTAACTCATTTCTTTTAAAGTTTCTTGTCATTTTACTTTTCTTTACTTTATTCACAATTTTGACACTGACATGTTTATTTCTGTGAGTTATTTTCTGACCATTTTGGAATTAGAGTTGTTAATGATGGTGGTCACGCCAATCTGAGGATTTCCATCCGGGTTCTTTCTTTACCCTTGTCTTTATTCATTTTATTATGAAGATTATTTTAATGTCGTTAAAGTAAAAAGGGCCAAATGATTTATAGTAATTAATTTGGGATTTTTTTTAAAGCTGGGGAGCAAAGTCCCTTTTTTAGCAAACCCACACTTCTCAAAGATCAGCTTGTAATAAATATGCATGGCAGGACCAATGTCCTCACTCCTATAATTATCCCGATTTTTGTATGATTTACATATTATTTTTATAATGGGGGTTGTATTTCGCCACTAGTGTTATTGTAATTTATTTCGCGTATTTTATTTCGTGTCAATTTGCTGCTTTATCTACATGAATGGATTACGCTTTAATTTGCTGCATTGTATGGAAAGTTGATGAAATAATGAATTCAAAACTTAATTATAATATTAATCAAGGTACAAATAAATGAGAAGTCCCGAACTCACTCTAGTCTTGGGCTCAATGAGGTTAGAGGTCTAGAACCTCCAAAATATCTCTTGTTCCCCTCCAAAAGGCCTAATTTACATAATCCTAGGCTCTAGGGGTAGAGGATCATCCTAATGTTCTATTAGACTGAGACCTCCAAGATCTCTCTGGTTTGCCCAAAATGGTTATTTACGCGCTGTGTAATCCTAGGTTCCACGAGGTTAGAGGGTCATCCTAATGTCTTATTGGGTTAGCACCTCCAAAACCGTCTTGGCTTACCCAAAATGGATAAGTATGCGCCGTCTTAGGCTCGCTGAGGCTAGACGATTCCCAATGTTCTATTGGGTGGTGACTCCAAGAAACCTCCTTATTGCCCAAAATAGACGCATTTGTAAATACCTTACAAATTTTTTTATCAACCTCTCTCGAAAGCCCAAAAGTGGGCCTTCGGGGCGTCCTACGGGGTTCGGCGCGCGTCACAGTGGTGACTCCGCCGGGGATAATACTCGAAACTTCGATTCGAAAGTACCTTGATTAAAAATTACAATTGTGTTTTAATTCACAAATTTCATCTTCTTTCAAAGCTGTATTACATCTCATTAGAGCCTTAGATATAGGCTAGTTTGGTCCCTTTATTAGCCCCAGTGCATTCCCGAAGCGCGACCCTACGTTCACTCAATGTAGGGAAGTGTTATGGATAATCACCAGCTTAAGCCTTGTACCATTTGGTATATAAAATGGAGACCCCATCGGTCGTTACGCTCGTGATGAGCTAGACCCGTCGGCAGGGACCATGCTTAGGTAGCCTTAAAGAAACATCACCTTTTGACTCAAGCTCATGTAATGGAAATAGTTACTTCCCCTAAGTGGTATGAACCTTAGTACCATGCTTACTGTATAGATCATTATGTATTAGATAAACCGAGATAACATGACTGGTCACCTAATCAAAGGCTTTCATGCCCCGATAGGCCCAGGACGACTTATTCGGACTGCCTAAATGCATAACGATCATAACCCATGCACCTGTTCATTAGTTAAGAGAGGTTATGCTTCTGGTTTTCCATCGTGCACCATGCGCGTCCATCGGGTTCCCTGCTAACCCATGGGCCAAGCCCACCTAAGAAAGAGACTATGACCTCGTGTACGTGACTAACAAGGTTGGAAGGACCTATGTGCTTGCATGTGGTTTGTGAATGTTGCATAGCACGATCATGCATCTTAGCACGTTCATGCATCATCCTGACCCTTTATGTTTTTTAGCCATCATAGATTTGCCTAGGTGGATAAGAGGGTCTCAGGGGCGACTAGGCAGAAATTTGTTCTTTGAGTTACCAGAAAGGGTGGAGTATCCGGACACTTCTTCTGAAACTAGCTACGCTACTTCAGCTCAGTTTTCTTTACCCGAAGAAATGACAAACTCACCAATAGGGGATGATGCCACCAGGGCAATGATAGCAGAGGAAGTGGGCGGAAGGCTTAAAGAATTTGAGAACCAGATGATGGCAATGATGGCCACAATGGGTTAGCAAGCGGCCTCGCAGAACCCACCACCTCCTCCTATGAGAAATAATAAAAGGGAGGAAGTCAGAGAAGAACCACAAGAGGAAATTCACCCGCCACCTGTAAACTTAAGAGCTACTACCTCAGGGGCACAAAGGGGAAGACTAGCCCCAAGGCAAGATGATGATTGGGAAGACGAAGAATATGAGGAGCGTATGTCTGAGAAAGGGAAAGCCCCTCAAACTGAAGAAGCCATCTTGAAGAAGATGGAGGAGAAATTTGAAGCAATAACAAGAATGCTGACAAAGGGCCAAGGAATAAACCCTGAAGACAAGGAGTTAGAAGGAGAAGATTTAGTCCCAATGAACTTTAAAATGCCGGATGTTCTAAAGTTTGACGACACTTTTGACCCCATGGCACACATAAAACAGTACTCGCTGGTGATTAAGGATACTACCTTGATGAAAAGGCAAAAGATTAAATACTTCTACTTAAGCCTGACTGGCTCAGCGGTGGATTGGTACCACGGGCTCGATCGTAGAACTAAGGAGGACTGGGATTTATTGATGGAGGACTTTTTGAGATAATACGATTGCAGCACGAGGATGGAGGTGACATTAAAGGACCTAGAGCTGCTGTAGCAGAAGGGAAGCGAGTCCTTTCATGAGTATCTAACCCGATGGAGGAATCAGGTAATGGAGATAAAGAGGAAACCGGATACCCAGGATCAAATACGGCTGTTCATCAAAAATGCGAGCCCGTGTTTGAGGGAAGGATTCAAGATGAAAGGACTGAGAGACTGGGGTTCTCTGAAGGGCATCGCCGTTGAGGCTGAGGGAGAGTACCTTGTTAGGAGAGCAGGTAATGAGAACTATCCCAAGAGGGGTAGCAGTAGCCAGGGGGCAAGTAGACGAACAGGTTCCGCTAGTGGCGCGAGGAAGACTGCTGAGGTGTCAACTACTAATGCTACCCCGAGGCTTTTTTCCAATCTTGGAAGGTCTTTATCCTGGGTACTGAGAAGATTGACAAAAGAGGGTAAGCTACAGCCTTTGCCACCCAGACCTGCTATAACTCAAGGCATGCTAGGGCATAAGGATGATGAGTATTGTGCAAATCATCAGCACACTGGGCATACGACTGATAACTGCAAGGCTTTGAGGCATGCAATTCAAGATCTAATTGACTCAAAGCAAATCACAAACCCAGAGAAGAGAGGGGGTCAAAAGAAAGCTGGGTACGATAGTATGCCCCCGCCAGTGAATATGATCGGGTCAAGTTTGCTCGAGGAGTTTATGCTAAAGGAATTGTATGGCAATGATGTCCACACTGCTGTCACGAACCTCCATGAGGGGAGTGAAGAAGGGCTTCCAGCTGCAGTGATCGATTGCAGGTCCACTGATGATAGTGGAACTGAAAACTATGATTTTGAAGTATTTTTCGACCCGTGGGGTTCGGAGGAGGAAGGGGAAGAAATGAAGAAGAAAGAAGTAGGAGCTGTGACCCGGAGCAGAAGGGTAGCTCCAGAAGTCGAGAAGCCCCAGGAACCGGTTGAGGGCAAAAAGGGAAAAGAGTCGGAAGAAGATCTGATTGTTAAACAACTGAAAAAGACGCATGCTCAGATTTCAATATGGGATCTCTTGAGACCGTCGCCATCACATAGACAGAAGGTAGTAGAGGCTTTATGTGAGGCAACTGTGGCCACAACCATCTCGCCTACGGAACTTCTGGATGTAGTGAAAGGAGGATTGGGAGAAAATGTTGTTTTCACCAGTGCTGATTTGCCGGCAGAAGGCCGCAACCATAATCGCCCTTTGTACATAAGGGCACAGATTAACCAAAAGCACACAGCCTGTGTAATGGTAGATTATGGCTCTTTGATAAATATGTGCCCACAGGTGGCAATGGCAGCTTTTGGGGTGATAGAGGATATGTTAGCCAAGTCTAATCTCACCATCACGGCATATTAAAACTCGCGTAGATATGCTTCGGGGACATTCATGGCAATAGTAAAGATGGGACCAGTAGAGTCAGAAGTGGAGTTTGTGGTACTACCTATACCCGCCAATTTCTCAGCTCTTCTAGGCAGACCATGGTTTCATAAGTTGGGAGGAGTCCCCTCTATGCTTCACCAGATGGTAAAGATACCTTATGAAGGCCGGATTGTGACTATAAGGGTTGTACAGGAGAATCAGGTTTCAATACTGGAGATCGCTAGGCAGCCGTTTGGTGGGTTTCATGTTGCCATGATAGGCGAGGAAGAGCAGAAGGAAGAAAGCCCCCAGGTGCTAAATATGATGAAGAGGATGTCATTCCTCCCTGGCCCAGGACTGGGTAAGAATTCTCAGGCGATGCCAACAGCTGTTACTACCAAGGGCCAAAAGGACAGAAGGGGCCTAGGATACACAGGTGTTGTAGAGAGGGGTGAGAAGCCAGAAATGGAAATTCCTCACATCCGAAAGACTTTTGGGCCATCAACCACAGCATGTGCCTATACAGGGGAAGTTGAACCGCAGTGGTTGGATGGAAGAATTATGCCAGGGTTCGAGGTCTTCAATGATGTCTATGACTGGGACATTAGATTGATCAAGCCAGCGGAGGGCTTTTGGGATGAGGAAATCATGACCAGTAGGACAGTTTGGGACCGTGAGATGCCTGAAGAAGTGATCACTGAGAAGATGGTAGCCACCCAGCTGAAGGGGAAAGCAAAGGTAGAGGAAGCCATACAGGAGTTGACTGAGGAGCCTCCAAAGAGCCAAAGTGACCCAGGACCATCAACCGCGGCAGATGCGCCAGCAGAGGAGGAAGAGTAAAATAGTTTAGATTTTCTTTTTGCTCCAGAACTTTTCGATGATGTTAATGATAATTTCAATCTTATTAATAAATTGAATGATTTTGCTTACTTGTGTGATGTTTTCGATGATTTCACTATGCATGATCATGATCATCATCCATCCGTATTTGATATTGATTCAACTGATGCTACTCCATTTAATCTTGGAACCACGGAAAACCCAAAAGAAATTTTGATAGCATCAAATATAACTCCTGAAGAGCGAGAAAACTTTGAGAGATTCTTAAAAAAATATGAAAAAGTCTTTGCCTGGACCTACGAAGATATGCTAGGAATCGATCGGGAAGTCGCAGAGCATGCTATTCCTACATACCCATACCATAAACCCGTTAAACAGAAACTGAGAAGGCTTAGGCTAGAATGGGCAGATAAAGTGAAAGAGGAGATTCACCAGCAAATCAAAGCCAAATTTTCGGTTGAGGTGCAATATCCAACTTGGTTGGCCAATGTTGTCCCCGTAGCCAAAAAGAATGGCAAGGTAAGGGTATGCGTGGATTATCGGGACTTGAATAAGGCCTGTCCAAAAGATGACTTTCCATTTCCCCATATAGATGTGCTGATAGACAGCGCCGCTGCTTGAGAGATGTATAGCTTTAGAGATGGTTATGCGGGCTACAATCAAATTCTCAATAAAATAATTGACCGAATTAAGATGGCTTTCATCACGGAATGGGGGACCTATGATGTAACACCCCCATCGCCGTCCCCGGTGGAAGGACGCCGACGGACGCGCTACCCGATGCTCACTCACATAGATATGCACAAGCATAATGCGGAAGCATACTTTCATACATAACATGCATACGGATTAATTAAAAACTTACCTTACCTGCAGGCACGGACTGATCATGCAATAACTCACGCACACGCAGACACTAAGCAGAAGCATACACAGAAGCATACATATAACCATTCAACGGAAGCATAAGCAAAATAATAAAACATAGGAATAACTAAATGTAAACGCATATTAACTATTACATTCCCAAAGTAATCTCAAGGTCATTACCTGATAAATTACATAAACAATACTACAGAAATACAAAAGCTGAATTACAGAAGCTGGACAAAATACAGAACTTCTAACTCCTATGTGGCCGACCCTGCAGAAGCGCGACTCGAACAGAACCAAACCTGCCACCTGCACGGAAAGGAAATCCGTGCTAAGCGATAAACGCTTAGTGGGGAGAACACACAAGAGTATGGACGGCCATACACAATGGTCGCCAAGGCAAAACACATTCAAATGGCAAATGCGGATATTCATAACATATAAATAATTAGGCTTGCATAATAAAGGCATTCATTTCAAAACTCACAATCAAACCATATGCTGATAACAAGAATAGGCTAAAACAGACATAATACAATACACGATACAAGTATCATCATGCAGAACTACATGCTATATTACATGCATAAACCTACAAGGGTATCAGATAATAGCATTTTACAGTGCGGAGTCACAAGAGCTTTACACATGCAATTGACATAACTAAGTACCTATGCAGGAACTGACAACCCAATCATCATGTTGAGAGTGCTAGCTATTTAACATACATAGACATGCCAAACACACACACTAGTCAAATATCCAAAGGATAACATTTAGAGCATCACAATACCGCTGCGCAACTCTAACATATTAAGCATCATGCAAAAACACTCTGATAGCGGAGACTGAAGGCATAACCACTTAGTATTACATTCATATCATCATCATGCAGAAAGTACAGTTAAACATCACATACTTACCGTCACAATTGCTTCGGTTCACATGCTTATAAATAACAAAACATGCTTAAGTCACATACATAAATACTCTAGTCGAATCATATTCAAAGCATTCAGAAACTTATAACAATCACATGACAAGTACGGATAATCATATTAGATATAAAGTCATGCTTACTTAATACAGACATACATTCTGAAGCCCACAGTCACATTCATATACACATAAACTGATTCCTGAAATCCTTATCATGCTCAAACGGATATCACATTCATATAGTTATTTCAAAGTAATACAAACCAGTAAAGCACCTGCTGACTCACAATAGTGGATAACGAGTGTACTGATTAGTACCTTACGGGTACAAGTCGTCCAAAGGGTACCTTACGGGTACGAATCGAAAACCATTTATTTTGTCACAATAGAAACATTTTACTGATGGGGGATCTTAACCCGATCCAAATACATTAAAAAGGATCACGAGGATCCGTACTGATGGGGGGTTCGCGAGGAACCAGTCGGGGGACCTGATCAGGGTCCAAACGTTCAAAGGGCGCTGCAACTACATAAGACTCTATTAGGCATGCCTAACTATCCACTAGACTGACTCTTGCAGGTCATGCATAAAACAATTCACATTTCGAATCGCACAACGCAAAAATATATATATATACATCATGCGTAAATCAGAGTACGACAGACATATAAATATGCTCATAAAGTTGGTCATATCTCATACAATTCCCATTGCAAAACATAATACAGTCAATACACTTTAACATTTAAACAATGTTCTAAAGCATGCCAAGAATCAGGTAAAGAAGCACTACCATACCAATGATTATCAAAACATAATCCTAAACATGCGTTTAGGTGAGGATACTAAGTATAATCATGCATAATCCAAATTACATTTAAACATAACACATTGAGTTCAAAGGCTAAATCATAACAATGTATTCTGACATCAACCATATTATTCAAATAAGTTTGGCATAGCAGGATGTCAATCATACTTCATACAAGTCATATACTGGAGCATGCAATAATTCAATCAATCACATTTAACATTAATCATAATACTAAAGCATATCAGGAACACATGGGGGAAAATCATACTATGCCAATGAGTACAAGCACATAATCTTAATCGCGGAACGATACAATATACATTTAAGCATGGCAGATTATTCTTAGACGAGAATCTAATCAAGGATATGCATCACAATAGGGAAAAAGTCATAAAAGCATTTGAAAGTCGTTTTATAAGAAAACAAGTCAGAAAATGCCATATAAGAGCATATAAAAAAAATGACATAAATCATACAGCAGTATAAGTCCATACAGCAGAAATCAGAAATTCATTTTGGTTGAAACTGGGCGAAATCGAAAAATGGGGCTGAAGAGGGGTCGGTCACGAGCTATGTCACGTCTCGTGACTGGCCTCAAAGGAGGGTCACGGGACGTGACCTAGTGTCATGCCTCGTGACCTGCAAGAGGGTCACGGGACGTGACTCTATGTCACGCCTGGCTCCTCACAAGAGTCACGGGTCGTGACTCTATGTCACGTCTTGTGACATGCCTGCAAGAGAGTCACGGGACGTGACTCTAAGTCACGCCTCCTCACAAGAGTCACGGGACGTGACTCTAAGTCATGAGACGTGACTTGCCTCTCACAAGGCAGTCACGCTTCGCGACTGGGGTCACGCCTCACGACTTCGTCTAGCCCGCCGAGAAGTCACGCGTTGTGACTGGGAGACAGAGTCACGTGGCGTGACTGGGAGTCACGTCTCGTGACTTATCTCTCTCAGGGAAGTCACGACACACTGGAAATGAAAAATTCAACAGAAACGCGATTTCCCATTCCCAGCTACCCAGAATTCAAAAACTCGATAAAATCATTTTCAATCTAATTCAAAACACCACCAAAACTCATCTTACCTTTCAATCGATGTCCCAAACAGCATAACAAGATAATTGCAACTTAATTGAACAATCAAATCAACCAAAATTATGCATAGACACATTTAATTTCTTCAAGAACATAAACCCTAACAAATAACAGTAAATTCAAAACCCAAACTCAGTACTTCCAATTTAATCCTATTCATGCATTACTAACACATTTACTCACATAATCATGCATATACACATTTCAAAACATAGCAAATTCCAGAAATTAGATAATGCAAACACATTTACAAGCCTAGTGAGAATTAGGGCAAGGCCAGGAACACAGAAGCTCTTCAAACATTGCATGCAATCAAAACACTCCCAAACCTGGAATGACGATCCAAAATCAGCTTCAAGATCAGTCCTCAATCCTTTCCTTGCCTTTACTTTGCTTCTTCTTACAATCCAAGGCTTGCACAAATAAGAACCCATAAATCCTTAGTTCAAACCCTAACTCAACCAAAACCAGGAGAAGATGAAGAAGAACAGTACGTAGAAACCTCAAACCAACTTACCTCTTCAAACAAAGCACAATCCAAGCCAAACACAACTCCAAGCCAATTGAGAAAGAAAGGAAAAGCAGAGAAAGGAGAAGAGAATAAGAAGAAGGAGCGTGAGAGGAGGGGACGAACGGGAATACAATCTGTGTTCCCTCTCTCTTCCTCTTTCCTTTCTTCTTTTTCTTCTTTCAATGCCCACCTAACAAGCCACTTGGCAACATCCAATTGGACCACAAAATCCACTCAAACTTTCCAACCAAGGTACCATACTTGAGTCATACCCAATCATTTCTAATAACCCACTTATATCCTATCTCCATACACCACAAGCACACACTAACACTTCTCTTCTTAACATACTTAACTAATTAATTGCCATTAAGTCCTTAACACTCCAAATTTCTCAAACATAAATTACCGAAATACCCTTCCGATCCCAACTTTGCATGCAAATCCCGACTAGGGCCAATTTGGGGTGTGACATATGCTTATCGAGTAATGCCTTTTGGCCTACAAAATGCAGGAGCCACTTATCAGAGGATGGCAACAAAAATCTTGAATGACTTGATCCATAAAGAAGTGAAGGTATACGTGGATGACATGATGATCAAGTCAGCCACTAGAGAAGGTCATTTTGAAGCCCTGGAAAAGTTCTTCCAGAGGATAAACAAGTACGATCTGCGGTTAAATCCTAAGAAGTGTATCTTTAGTGTTACCTCAAGGAAGCTCCTAGGACACGTAGTTAGTAAGAGGGGAATTGAAATTGACCCAGATAAGGTTAGGGCCATCAGAGAGATGCCAATACCGTAGAAGGAAAAGGATGTGAGAAGCTTTCTGGGTAGGTTACAATATGTCAGTAGGTTTATTGCTAAGCTTACTTCGATCTGCAAACCGATCTTCAAACTACTCAGAAAAGACCTACCAGTAATATGGAACGAAAGTTGTCAGAAGGCTTTGGATACTGCCAGAGAGTATCTGCTGAATCCACCGGTGTTGAGACCGCCGTAGCTAGTCAGGCTATTGATTTTGTATTTAGCTATAGAAGACAGTTGTGTAGGCGCCATGATAGCCCAGGAGGACAAATTTGGATTGGAATTTGTTGTTTACTACCTTAGCAAGAAGTTCCTGGCTTATGAGGTTAAGTATACAGAAGTAGAAAAGATTTGCCATGCGGTAATCTCGGCTTCTAAGAAATTGTGGCATTACTTTCATGCCTACAGGGTACAGGCAGTAGCGAAGTAGAATCCTTTAAGGTACTTACAAGAAGCTCTATCTTTACTTGGGAAAATGGGTAGGTGGTTGTTGTTGCTACAAGAATTCGATGTAGAGTATATTACTCAAAAAACTATCAAAGGGCGTGCAGTGGCTGAATTCCTGGCAGAACACCCAATTCAAGGAGACTCGTACAAGTTTAACTTTCCAGATGAGGATGTGATAGTTATCGGAGTTTGAGGTTGGCAATTGCACTTTGACGGAGCCGTGAACAACAAGGGGCCAGGAGTAGGGGTCATTTTAACAACCTCGGATAATAAGAAGCTCCCTTTGGCGAAGAATTTGAGGTTCAAGGCTACCAATAACAAAGCTGAGTATGAAGCGTGTACCTTTGTGTTGGAGGCATTAATAGCTTTAGGAGCAAAAAACATGGAAGTGTTTGGTGATTCCTCCTTGGTGATCAATCAAATTTGAGGTGAATGGGCCGTTAAGAAGAAAGGCTAATGCCATACATCAAGCACTTGAGAGATCTGAGTAGTCAGTTTGAAGTGTGTACGTTCCGTTTTGTTCCAAGGGACGAAAACCAGTTTGCCGATGCGCTCGCCACTTTAGTCTCAATGTGGGACAATCCCGAAGGAATGGTTATGAGGCCGGTTTTGATTTCTAGCTCTGAGAGACCTAGCTTCGAATCTAAATCAATCATAGAGATAGAAGTAGCAGACGGGAAGCCGTGGTATTATGATATTACGAACTACTTAAAAAATGCAACCTTTCCAAAGGAAGCTACCGAAAAAGATCAGAGAATGATTCACAAGTTATCTACTCAATTCATCTGTATAGATGAGGTGTTGTACAAATGACAAGCTGATGGTATCCAGTTGAGGTGTTTAGATGAGAAAGATGCCAAGAGGGTGATGGAAGAAACACACGCCGGAGTATGTGGAGCCCATATGAACGGGCTGATATTGGCCAAAAAGATAATGAGAAAGGGATTTTTCTGGCTTACCATGGATAATGATTGTTCGAAGTATGTAAAGCGGTGTCAGTTATGCCAACAGTATGTAGATTTAAGGCATTTGCCCATTTCAGAATTACATAATTTGACATCACCTTGGCTGTTCGCAGCTTGGGGGATTGACATTATTGGAGATATACGCCCCATGGCCTCTAATGGGCATAGATATATCATCGTCGCCATCGACTACTTTACCAAGTGGGTAGAAGCTGAGTCCTTCAGGAAAGTTGATGCTCGGGATATGGCGAAATTCATCGAGAAAAACTTGATATGTAGGTATGGCCTTCCACACCATGTGGTATCTGACAACGGGGTCCAGTTCATGGCCGAAACAAAGAAGTTACTCCAGAAGTATGGTATTGAGCACCATAAGTCTTCTCCGTATCGTCCTTAAGCCAACGGGGCAATCGAAGCCGCCAATAAGAATGTCAAGAGGATCTTGGCTAAGATGGTCCAGAGCTATAAAGATTGGTCGAAAAAGTTGCCTTTCGCACTTTGGGGTTACAGAACAACCATCAGAACTTCAACAGGAGCCACTCCATATTCCTTGGTATATGGGATGGAGGCAGTATTGCCGGTCAAGATCGAACTTAAGTCACTGAGGGTGATAATGGAAGCAGAGATTCCAGAGGTTGAATGGGTGCAACAACAGCTACAATGCCTGAACATGTTTGATGAGAACAGGTTAAAAGCCTACTATCACAACCAAATCTACCAAAAGAGGCTCGCTAGGTCCTTTGGAATGAAAGTCAAGAAACATCCATTAAAGGAGGGGGATTTGGTATTTAAACAGATGAGACCAGGTGCATCGGATATTAGAGGAAAATTCAAACCAACGTGGGAAGGACCGTTCATCCTCAAGAAGCTGCTATCAAAAGGAGCCTGTCGGATAGCGATGGAAATGAATTCAAAGAACCGATCAATGTTGATAGACTCAAAAGGTTCCATGGCTAAAGGCTACAAAATCAAAAGAAGAGAATGAAAGCCCCGCAGGTCAAAAACCGAAAAAAGGCGACCTTGCTAAAATAGGGCGCCTCGTCAGGGTGAAAACCGGAAAAAGGCATCATGCGCAAAATTTAAAGGCTTGAGAGAAAATATCCAATCATGAAAACTCGAGAGGGCTGATTGGTAACAGGAGTCGATGCTATCAAGATTTGGTTCCACGAATGAATGTAGTCTTGCATAATTGAATTTGTGCCAAAAATTATCATGTATGCTGAAATCGTACTGAAATGTACACAATGCTGTGAAATAAAATAAGATTTGACTTATTCATTTACATCGTTGTCCAGTTCTGTTTTAAAAAGAAACATAATGCTCAAAACATATGCAAAACTAAACTATACCCTACTACTACTCTCGCCAGCCAAATGCCTCAGTCACCGTGTTCGGTTATCAGAGGCTGGGCTAAGTATCTACATCTTGTACGCACTGGTAGAGGTAACAGAACGGTTCCCGAAGGGAGGTATGATAGTCTTCAATGGAAGTTGGCTCTAAAGCTCATGATAGCGGGAGGCAAAAGTCGCAGAATAGATTCCACCTCGAAAGGATAAAGGGGGTCTCACCACATCCTGAATTATTCCGAGTTGACGAGAGCAGCGGGCCATGATGTAGAAGGTGGCCTCACGAAGACTGCATAGGGGAACGCATCCTGAAGATCCATCAATAACTGCACTGGATAAGGGAAGCCAAGCGTGCAAGAAGCTAATATCCTCATTTGATACTTCACTGAATCTGGTAATTCCTTCGTCAGGGGTCCCAAATAGGCACAGATGCTGGCGAGGAAGAAAATGCTTCGCAGAGTGCTGACTAATGACCCTAGGAGGTGGCTCTGACAGTAGCTTCAATTTCTCTTGCAACCAGATCTGAAAGAGGAAACAAGGAAAAATAAAAGCCAAAGAAAATAAAAGGCAAAGAAAAGCCGCTGGAGTAAGTTGGATTTACTTCAGGCAAAAATTAGGCATAGGGTTGTGTGAAATCCGAAAAGACGCACTTCCCGCTAAGAAAAGCTAGTGTGAAAATCCACAAGGGGCGCACTACCTTTTAAAATAATGACATACTTGGAGTAATAAGGGGCTCCCAGAGAATGATGTGGTAGGCCCGGCACGGATAGAGTCCAAACCCAAGATAGTCTCAGCTAGAATAAGTGGGAAAGGGGTCAGCCAGCGGTGAAAATCGTCTAAAATTCCAAACAGACGAGGGTCTCCGAGCAGCTCCCCTGAAGTCACAATTAGATACTTCATCAGGCAAAAAAGAATACTATCAGCCCCTCCCAGTCAACCATCTGCTCCAGGCACGGGACCCTCTACTTCTTCATCATGAGGCCAGCTAGTTCATCTATCAGATGACGATGATGATCCAGAGGAGGAGCCCTCAGATTACCCACCATTATAGGATGTTTAGGGAGTTCTTTTGGCTCTGTGTTTATATTCTCATTATTGTAATCACATTTGTATATTGTACAAAATTTATCCTCTATTGGAAAACATTTACGGTTAACCTGTTAAATTTACATGTCATTTCTTTATGATTTGACTTTCTTGTTAAAAAGAAAAGAAGATAATTGATCACATGGTGAGAAGGATGATAAATAATAAAGGGCAATATAAAAATGTTCATAAATCTACCAATCAAGTTAATTTGAGCAAGAATTAACAAGAATCTCTTACAATACAGGAACATGGTTTTACACAAATCCAAAAATGACCAGCAGTAAAAAGGAAGGATAAACAGATCAAACAGTACGTCCTTCAAGATTACATTAAACCAATTCAATAGTACAGATTGGATGAGGATCAACAGATCAGAATCATACCTTACAGATTGGATGGGGATCAATAGATCAGAATCATACCTTGCAGATCGAATGGGGGTTAGCAAGGAAAGTCCACAAAACTAAACAGGACTAGCGATATAAATCAGGCTCCACGCAGACCGAAATAAGGATAGCGGGGCGTCAGCAATAGAACAAATCACAACAAGGATGTAGTTAAAGGACACTACATCTCACAGATATAGACATTGTGCAAGTCGGGATGAGACCAGCAGACCACATGTGATAAAACAAATCGCAACAGAGTTTGTAGTTAGAAAATGCTGCATCTCACAACAGGATTGTAGTTAGAGAACACTACATTTCACCAACACCATGCAGGCCAAGACGAGGCAAGCGGGACAGACCAGCCGCCGTGCAGACCGAGATGAGGTTAGCAGGGAACAGCAATAGAACAGATCGGAACAGAGGATGCAGTTAGACAACACTTCACCTCACACAGTGCAAGCTGGGACGAGGCTAGCGGGACACCAGCGATAGAACAGATCGCAACAGAGGATGCAGTTAGACAACACTTCACCTCACACCGCGCAAGCTAAGATGAGGCTAGCAAGACAGACAAGCCGCCTTGTAAATGGAGATGAGGTTAGCAGGGGACAGCGATAGAACAGATCACAATAGAGCATGCAGTTAGACAACACTTCACCTCACACCGTGCAGGCCGGGACGAGGCTAGCGGGACACCAGCGATAGAACAGATTGCAACAGAGGATGCAGTTAGACAACACTTCACCTCACACCGTGCAGGCTAAGATGAGGCTAGCGAGATAGACAAGCCGCCGTGCAAAGCGAGATGAGGTTAGTGGGGGACAGCGATAGAACATATCACAACAGAGGATGCAGTTAGACAACACTTTACCTCACCCCGTGCAAGCCGACCGAAGGTGAGCGGGACAATGCGATAGAAAAGATTGCAAACGAGCCACAGTCTGATAGCGCTACAGCTCAATTGCAACAAGTCGCAACATTCCACACAGCAAAAAGGTAAGGGCTGCCTCAGGTACGCATCTCTTTCCTTTTTTCTCTGAATTTTGGCTCATCTAGGCACTAGTGCACTGGTTTCCCCAAAATTAGGGGCAACTGTAGACACCGAGTCTTGAGATAGTCCAGGTCAGAGTTACCCGATGAAGAGATCAATGACGGTTTTTGAATAAATGGATGGAATTCAGAGGTTTTCGTCTCTCGATTTCATAAGGATTAAAATGTTTTTCTCTATAACGTGAGGTTTTGAAAGAGTTTGAGAAATTTAGCTTGAATATTTAGATTTTGCTTCTCAGATGGGATGGCCGTCAAATATGGGACGCCCATCCCTATTTGGTGTTCCCCATCTCTATGCGTTGTACGGATGGCCCATATGTAGTATAAGAGGCGGACACGTGTCTGCATAGAGACGCCCGTCCTTAGTCGCGCGCCTCGGCCCGTCTGTTGTCCAGATTTCCATGCGTACCCTTCTTAGGGATGGTCCGTCTGTAGTTCTAGGGATGGCCGTCGGTAGTGGATCTGATCAGAGGATTTGGTAAAATCTAATCTGATAAGCTTGATATCTTTCAAATTTGGATGAGATTTGGGGCAGATATTTGGTTAGAAATTGAATTTTAAAATCCTTTTAAAATTCAAACTTTAAATTGATATTTATACTAATTATCTCCTAAAAACTCTATAAATAGTGGATTAAATTTCATTATTAAGGGTTAGAAAAATTGACAAATTTTTGGGGAGAAAAATTAGCATATTTTGACAGATTGGCAAATTTTTAAAAAGAAAAAATTCTTTCATCTTTTGTGAGCAATTTATGGAAATCTAAAAGATCTCTATTACTTTCATAATTTTTCTTTGATAAAAATTATTTCAATTAGTTAACTTTTTTTTTCAAATTCTACTTGTGAACTAAGCTAATTTGAGGTAACCAAATTCATTCATTTTCATCAATCCAGCTAATTCCAATACTTGAATCGCTGTCTAATTTCCAAAAAGAAAATATTAAAATTTTCTTTCCTTGATCCATTTTTATTCGATCCTTGTGAAGCGTGCGGGGACCAATATCATTCGACATTCACCCAAAAAGGTAAAATCCGAGGGTAAACATTCTGGATTAATATTCGTGTAATTTAATTGTCTTATATTGATTGTTTTTATTTTTAATAATAAGATTTTTTTTAACAAAGAATTTCAATTGAAATTTTGAAGTCTTTAAACTTTTTTTGCAACCAGGGGTGACCGACGTACAGAGTGGTTACCGATGCCCATTCCTATTACGAGAGACGGGACGTAGGTAACGCACCACTCCGTCCGCCTGTCACACTAAGGACGCCCGTCGGTATTGTGTAGGAGGCCGTCCCTAGGCAAATTCTCTTTTTTTTTTTATTTATTTCTTTTATCCCTTTTTTATTTCTTTTATCTTTTAACTCATTTATTTTAAAGTTTCTTGTTATTTTACTTTTCTTTACTTTATTCACAATTTTGACATTGACATGTTTATTTCTATGAGTTATTTTCTGACCATTTTGGAATTGGAGTTGTTAATGATGGTGGTCGCGCCAATCTGAGGATTTCCATCCGGGTTATTTCTTTACCCTTGTCTGTATTCATTTTATTATGAAGATTATTTTAATGTCGTTAAAGTAAAAAGGGCCAAATGATTTATAGTAATTAATTTGGGATTTTTTCGAAAGCCGGGGAGCAAAGTCCCGTTTTTAGCCAACAAAACCGACACTTCTCAAAGATCAGCTTGTAATAAATATGCATGGTAGGACCAATGTCCTCACTCTAATAAATATCCTGATTTCTGTATGATTTACATATTGTTTTTATAATGGGGGTTGTATTTCGCCACTAGTGTTATTGTTATTTATTTCGCATATTTTATTTCATGTCAATTTGCTGCTTTATCTACATGAATGGATTGCGCTTTAATTTGCTACATTGTATGGAAAGTTGATGAAATAATGAATTCAAAACTTAATTATAATATTAATCAAGGTACAAATAAATGAGAAGTCCCGAACTCACTCTGGTATTGGGCTCAATGAGGTTAGAGGTCTAGAACCTCCAAAACATCTCTTGTTCCCCTCCAAAAGGCCTAATTTACATAATCCTAGGCTCCAGGGGTAGAGGATCATCCTAATTTTCTATTAGGCTGAGACTGCAAAGATCTCTCTGGTTTGCCCAAGATGGATATTTACGTGCTGTGTAATCCTAGGTTCTATGAGGTTAGAGGGTCATCCTAATGTCCTATTGGGCTGGCACCTCCAAAATCCTCTTGCCTTACCCAAAATGGATATGTATGCGCCGTCTTAGGCTTGCTGAGGCTTGATGACCCTTCCCAATGTTCTATTGGGTGGCGACTCCAAGAAACCTCCTTGTTGCCCAAAATAAACGTACTTGTAAATACCTCACAAGTTTTTTTATGAACATCTCTCGAAAGCCCTAAAGCAGGCCTTCGGGGCGTCTTACGGGGTTCGATGCACATCACAATCCCACGTTCTTCAATCTTCTTCTTCGAATCTTCAATAGAGAACAGCTCAAAACTATGAAATCCAAAAATAATTGCTGGGAATTGAAATTAATCAATGTTTTTTTAATGTAATTCTCCAAATTTGTAAATTAATAATCCAGGAAATTATTAAACCCTAATGTTAAGAACAAAAGACAAGCTTCCAAAAATTCAAGATTTAAAACCCATATTTGAAAAACTGACTTAAATTAACCTCCTCCAAACAACTAAGAATCTTATATTTATAGATCTCGAGGGGTCACGGTGGCAATGAAGTGCTTATCACCGTGAGGAATCATGGGTCACGGTGGCAACCAAATGGTTGTCACCGTGAGACTTTCGAAGGAACGAATATGCCTGGATGCACCTGAGGGGGTCACGGAGACAACCAACTTTGTTGGCACCGTGAGGTGCTCGACTTCAGCTATTATCTTGGAAATTTTCTGTGTCAAGGTGGCAATGACTTTTATTGCCACAGTGAGGTTCCCCCTGCCCGTGATTCTGCCTTGGGAATTTTCATATCACGGTGACAACCAGAAGTGTTGCCACCATGAGGTACCTTCTCATTGCAATCTCCCGGATGGAATTCTATGTCACGGTCATAACCATTTGGTTGTGACCGTGAGGTAAGTATGACCATAATTATGCCTTTGATAAATTCATATGTCACAGTCACAACCATTTGGTTCCGTGAGGTACCTAAAAAACCAGCAAAACCAAAATTAAACTCTATTGAAATGCTATCTAAAATGCATAAAAATTTAAATTAACTAAATTTGACAAAATTAATGAAAAGTAATCACAACAAAATAATAAACACAACTAAAAACGCATAAATCAAATGAAAATACTAACAAAACTAAGTATTAAATTGAAGTTATCATCTAGGGAGAAAATGCCTCAGCGAATATATGTTGATCACCCTAGGGGTAGATTTTTATAAAAGTCATAGTTTTTCCTGCAGCCACACCTAAGAAGGAATAAAATAAAACAAAGTAAAAGCAGAGTGAAAACTTGGACACAAGCAATCTATCTTGAAAAAAAAATAGCCACTGGAATGGATTGGGTCCGCTCCAGGCAAGAATTAGGCACAAGGTTATACCATCAGCCTACCGTTTGTATAATATCCCATTTATGCAAATGAACTGGGTAGTCAACTTGCGAATCATTCTTTGATCTTTCTCAGTAGCTTCCTCTGGAAAAGTCGTATTTTCTAGATAGTTCATAATGTCGTAATACCACGGCTTCCCATCCGCTACTTCTATTTTCATGACTGATTTAGATTCGAAGCTAGGTCTCTCAGAGCTAGAAATCAAAATCGGCCTCATAAGTACCCCTTCTGGATTTCCCCAAATTGACACTAAAGTGGCGAGCGTGTCGGCCAACTGATTTTCGTCCCTTGGGACAAAATGAAATGTACACACTTCAAACTGACTACTCAGGTCACTCAAGTGCTTAATGTACGGCATTAGCCTTTCTTCTTTAACAGCCCATCCGCCTCGAATTTGATGGATCACTAGGGATGAATCACCAACCACTTCCATTTTCTTTGCCCCCAAGGCTATTAACGCTTCCAACCCAAAAGTACATGCTTTATACTCAGCTTAATTATTGGTAGCTTTGAACCCCAGTTTCTTTGCCAAAGGGAGTTTCTCATTATCCGGGGTGGTAAGAATGACTCCTACTCCTGCCCCCTTATTGTTCACAGCCCCATCAAAATACAGTTGCCATCCCTGAACTCCGATGGCTGTCACATCCTCATTTTGAAAGTTGAACTTGTATGAGTCTCCTTGATTTTGGTGTTCTGCTAGAAATTCTGCCACTGCACACCCTTTGATAGTTTTTCGAGTAACATACTCTATATCAAACTCTTGTAGCAGCAACAACCACCTACCCATTTTTCCAAGTAAGGATGGAGCCTCCTGTAAGTATCTCAAGGGATTCTACTTTGCTACCGCCTATACCTTGTTGGAGTGAAAGTAGTGTCTCGACTTCTTAGAGGCCAAAATTACCGCAAGACAGATCTTTTCTACTTCTGCATACTTAATCTCATAAGCCAGGAACTTCTTACTAAGGTAGTAAATAGCAAATTCCACTCCGAAGTCATCCTCTTGGGCCATCATGGCAGCTACAGAACCATCTTCTATAGCTATCCATCTCGCAAGCAGCGGCGCTGTCTATCAACACATCTATATGGGGCAATGGAAAGTCATCTTTTGGACAAGCCTTAGTCAAGTCCCGATAATCTACGCATACCCTTACCTTGCCATTCTTTTTTGGTTACGGGCACAACATTGGCCAACCAACTTGGATACTGCACCTCATCTAGAAATTTGGTTTTGATTTGCTGGCGAATCTCCTCTTTTACTTTATCTACCCATTCTAGCCTAAGCCTTCTCAGTTTATGGTCTGGATATGTAGGAATAGCATGCTCTGCGACTTCTCGATTGATTCCTGGCATATCTTCGTAGGTCCAGGCAAAGACCTTTTTTATATTTTATTTTAATTCTCTCAAATTTTCTCACTCTTCAAGAGTTATGTCAGATGCCATCAAGATTTTTGAGGTTCCAAGAATAAATAGAGTAGCATCAATCGAGCTAATGTCAAATATAAATGGATTATGATCAAGCATAATGAAATCATTGAAAATAACATCACACAAGTGAAGGAAATTGTTTGATTTATTAATAAAACTAAAAAACGTCATTAATCATTATTAAAAAAAAAGTTCAGAACTAAGAAGGAAAGTCTAAACTATCATCTTCCTCTCTCCGCCGACGCAGGTGTTGTTTCCGACAGTCCATAATGAACTTCAGGGCCCATCATTCCTTCCTTCTTAGACGCTTAGTCCATCTTATTCTTTCCCTCTCACTTTTCTGGGTCGGAGATCTGGTGGGAGTCAATCAGATCTTGAATAGCATGTCTCAAGGTCTTGCAATCGTCTGTGGTATGCCCAGTGTGCTGGTGGAAGGCACAATACTCATCCCCTTTATGAATGGGCTGTCCTTGGCTTCTAGCGGGCATAGCTGGCAATGGCTGTAATATTCCCTCCTTCTTCAGCCTCTTGAGTACCCAGGACAAAGATCTGCCAAAATTAGAAAAATGCTTTTGCTTTACTTTCGTGGTTGGCACTTTTACAATCTCTTCTTTTTCTGGGCCTTGCATCAGCTCTTGAATGCGATCTTTCAAGGTACGACAGTAGTCCGTTCTATGCCCTAAATACTGATGATACGCATAGTGCCAATCTGCTCTATGTCTAGGGCGTCCTTGACTTAGTGCAGGCCCGGCCGGCAAGGGTTGTAACTTCCCTTTCTTGATGAGACGGGTGAAATGCCAAGATAGTGGCCTACCCGAGATAGTGAGGTGGGGCTAAGTTGTTCTAGTGGCTAGGACTTCTGCAGCCTTAGTATTTGCCTTTCTATTGTCAAGGCCTCTTAAGCTTTCATCTTTTGTAGTACACATGATTGCAGGGTCTTCATCCTCCTTGGACATAATGCCATATTCTAAAGTAGGCCTCCTATTTCATCCTTGCTCAACTGGGTAATCAAGTGACCTCTTACCTCTAGTCTCAGAAGGAAAAGGAGGTACTGGAGCTGTCGCTGTATGAGCCTTCTCGATCGTGGCCGGCTTTCCTTGGTTGAGAGTTGTTGCCATAAGCTGATCTTGCAGAACAAGTGCCATGGCATCCATTCTTTCTTTGACCATAGCCAGCATCTTTGTTTCAAGCTCCTCGAACCTTCTATCCAAATCTTGGGCAATTAGGTCACGAGTTTCTTCATTCTATTGCAAAGGGCCAGCCATTTCTAATACTTAGATGCTCTGGTAAGAATGCTAAAAACTTTGTCAGCCCACGTGAACTCTGATTGCTCCTTAGAAAACTATTGGGATCCCCTTAACACCCAAGTAAATGGTCTATAATGGCTAAAAGGCAAAGAGTTAGAATGATGTATGAATAATATGTAATGTATGATCGTGTTGTGCAATATATGGTATAAAAGGACCAAAAGAGATTACAATGATACATGTGAAACATTTGAAAAATTATACACAGGATAATATGTACATGTAATAATTATATGCAAAGAATAGGATGTATACATAAGGGAGAAGTAAAAAATTTTATTTGTGCATAAATAACATGAATATGCAATGCATCATCCACAACAACATGCAAGCAGATAAATCCTTCTAACCGTATTGCCCCCACACACGAGATCGTGCAGTCTCTGTCCTAGGTGGGCTGATCCATGGGTTAACAGGAAACCCGATGGACACGCATGGTGCTCAGTGGAAAATCGGCAACATAACCCCACTTAACTAATGTGCATACGTATGGGTTTTGACCATCATGTATTTTAGGCAGTCCGAATAAGTTGACATGGGCCTATCGGAGCATGAAAGCCTTTGATTAGGTGACCAATCAGATTATTTGGGTTTATCCAATACAAAATGATCCATATAGCAAGCAAGGTATTATGATTCATACCACCTAGGGGAAGTATCTATTGCCATTACATGAGCTTTAGTCATGGGTGGTGTTGCTTTAGGGCTACCCAAGCATGGTCCCTGCCAACGGGTCTAGCTCATCACGAGCGTAACGACCGATTGGGTCACCATTTAATATACCATGATGGTACGAGGCTTGGGCTGGTGATTATCCTTAACACTTCCCTACATTGAGTGAACGTAGAGTCGTCGTCCTTCGGGAACGCACCGGGGCTGAAAGAGGGACCAAACTAGCATAGATCTAAGGCTCTAATGCGATGCAATGCAATTTCGAAAAAGGATGAAATTTTTAAATTAAAACTCAATTATAAATTTTAACCAAGGTACTTTCGAAGTGAAGTCTAGAGTATGTCCCCAGTGGAGTCGCCACTGTGACGTGCGCCGAACCCCGTGGCCTCCCGAAAGCCCGCTTTAGGGCGATTAGGAGAGGTTCATAAAAACTTGTAAGGTATTTACAAGTGCGTCTATTTTTGGCAACAAGGAGGTTTCTTGGAGTCGCCACCCAATAGAACATTGGGAAGGGTCATCTATCCTCAGCGAGCCTAAGACGGCGCATACATATCAATCTTGGGTAAGCCAGAGAGATCTTGGAGGTCTCAGCCTCTACCCCCTGGAGTCTAGGATTATGTAAATTAAGCCTTTTGAAGGGGAACAAGATATATTTTGGAGGTTCTAGACCTCTAACCTCATTGAGCCCCAGACCAGAGTGAGTTCGGGACTTCTCATTTATTTGTACCTTGATTAATATTATAATTAAGTTTTGAATTTATTGTTTCATCAACTTTCCACATGATGCATTTAATTAAGGCGCAATCATTCATGTCAAAAGCAATAAATAAAGCATTATTAAAATACACATCCTCAAAATAGATTACAATAAAACTAGGGGCGGAATACAACCCCCATTAAAAAAACAATATATAAGTCATACAAAAATCGGGATATTCATTTGGAGTGAGGACATTGGTCCTGACATCCATATTTATTATAAAACAATTTTTGATGTGATGGTTTTATTTTGGATGGAGAAAATTGAGACGTTGGTCCCGTTTTTATCTAGGAAAAAATTTCAAATTAATTAATAAAAATGGTTTAGTAACTTTTTCCTAGCGATATTACAATAATCTTCATAATAAAATGAATAAAGTCAAGGGTAAAGAAAGAACCCGGATGGGTAGCATCAGGTTGGCGCGACCACCCTCATTAACCACTCCAATTCCAACATGGTCAAAAAATAACTCATAGAAATAAACATGTTAGTGTCAAAATCATGAATAAAATAAAGAAAAATAACATAACAAGAAACTTTAAAAGAAATGGGTTAAAAGGTAAAAGGGGTAGTAAATAAATTAAAAAGCCTCTCAAAATTCCAATTCTTTGTAAAAAATATTATTTAAAAAAAAACAATTAATATGAGTCAAGTTAATTTACACAAATATCAATCAAGAATGTTTACCCTCGAATTTTACCTTTTTTTGGTGAATGTCGAATGATTTCGGTCCCCGCACGCTCCACAAGGATCAAAGAAAGAAAATTTATGTTTTTCTTTCTTTGAAAATTTGACAGCGATCAAGTATTTAAATTATCTGGATTGATGGAAACGAATGAATTTCGTTACCTCAAATTGGGCTTAATTCACAAGGAGAATTTGAGAAAAAATCAATTAACTGAAAGAATTTTTATCGAATAAAATTCTAAAAATAGTGAGATTTTTTGGATTTTTGTAAATTTCTCACAAAAGATTTTTTCTTTAAAACTTTCCCACTCTCAAAATTTGCTAATTTTCCTCCCAAAAAAATCTGTTCATTTTTCCAACCCCAAAAAATGAATTTTACTTCACAATTTATAGAATTTTTGGAGATAAATAAGATAAGCATCAATTTAAAGTTTGAATTTTAAAAGGAGTTTTAAAATTCAATTTTTAACCAAATATCTTATCCCCATTTTTTAAGATCAAAGCTTATCAGATCAAATTTTAACAAATCCGGCGCTACCTCATCAGATCCACTACCGACGGCCATCCCTTTAACTATCGATGGGTTTTACGCCCCTAATGAGGGTACGCGTGGAAATTTGGACACAACGGTCCAAGGCGCGGGACTAGGGACGGACGTTTCTACGCTAACATGTGTCCACCGCTACCAATGGGGGCCGTCCCTACAATGCATAGAGACGGCCTATCTGTCCAAACGATGGCCCGTCCCTATATATTAGAGACGGTGCACACCAACTAGGGACGGGCGTCCCTACTCAGACGGGCTTTCGGTCCGAACAACAAAATCTCAATTTTAAGCTAAATTTCCCAAATTCTTTCAAAACCTCACGCCATAGAGAAAAATATTTTAATCCTTGTCAAACCGAAAGATGAAAACCTCCGAATTGCATCCATTCATCCGAAAATCGACATTGATCTCTTCATCGGGTAACTTTGACCTTGACTGCCTCAGGACCCGGTGTTTGTAGTATCATTCCTTAATATGCAATACTTAAATAAAAGATCCATTCGTATTTTCATTGAGTTCTTTATATTACTCTAAATTGTTTTACAGAATAGATTTACATAAATTCATTGAACATTATTTGATAATGCTAAATCAATACTACAACCACTTCATTTACGTGCATGGTTATCTTAACCATGCTAACCTCAAAGGTGTATTTAACATCTATTCATTCATTTACTATAATCATACATAGCCTTATCATATGCATAAAAATTCATATCCCTATTTTATGGGTAAACATATAATCACATACAATTCATTTGTATATGAATCATATACATATGTATGTACATTATATAACATTCAACTTACAATAAATTATCAATAAAGCAAATAAAGCAATAAAAACTGGATTAATTAAGATAAATTAATTCATACTTGGCCCGGAATGTTACCATCGGAATGTTGATTTTCGGAAGGTGAATGTCGCATGATCTCCCTTGTATTTTGCAAGGATATGTTGACCAATGAGAATTGCTAAAGATAATCTCTCATATAAAAAAAACTGTTCTTTTCAAATGATTTTAAAATTTTAAGAAAGTAAATCAAGAGAAAAGAATTTATTTCTTTTTCTCGATTTCGAATCTGAGAAGGATAGATCGAGGAAAGAAAATTGTTTTCACTTTCTTGAGTTCTTCCTAATTCACTTTTCAAAGGATAACAAATTGATATGAAAGGAAATCTTTTTCTTTTTGAAAATTTAAAAATTGCCAACCTCCAACCTTGGTACTCAGCCTGCTATTTATAAACTAACTGAGCATAAGGATAAGCAATTCAAGCCTTTTGAAAATTCAAATCTTTTTAAAATTCAAATTATCCTTCGAGGTGGATATCAAATCTATTTGAATTCAAATTAGATTTTATAAAATCAAATCAAATCTTTTTGAATTCGAATAAGATTTTAGAAGATAAAATCAAATATTTTTGAATTCGAATTAGATTTGGAGATAAGATCAAATATTTTTGAATTCAAATTAGATTTTATAAGATAAAATTAATTTTTTGATATTTATCCTAAGGATAAATAATAAAAGAAACAATTTTAACCACAAAAATGCCCCCAGGACATGATCGACGGGCGCCCCATGACCCATCGACAAGCGTTGGTCATGAGGGCAACGTTGAATTTTGAGCGGCGGGTACCCACGCGAGGGATAGGTATGAGCGATGGGTGTCAATCGGATGAGGGACAAGCCCCTCAAGCGCGATTGATAAGCACCGCTCGCACGAGGGACAGGTGCCTCTTAAGCTCGAGCGAAAGGCACCGTTAGCGTGAAGGATAAATGCTCCTCAAGCACGAGCAACGGGCATTGCTAGCCCACCGACAAGCGTTGACCGCCGAAAAATGGCAAAACCCTAAACAAAAGGCTCATTTCGAAGCAAAAGAGAAATTTTAAGGATTTTTAATCACCAATATCCCTAAAAGTTGCGAATTTTAAGGATGATGGCCCACAAATTCACTCCTTGTCCTGTGAAATAGGTACTGGTTTCTTTATTAGGTAACTCTGATCTGAGCTATCTCGGGACCCGTTGTCTACAGTTGCCTCCAATTTTAGGGAAACTAGTGCACTAGTGTCTAGATGAGCAAAAATTTAGAAAAGAAGGAAAGGAGCACATACCTGAGGCAGTCCTTACCTTTTGCTATGTTGAAGATCGTGAAAGGTGGCTACTGATCATCGCCACTATGTCAATCTGAAGACTTCGCTCTGAAGACTTCGGTGTTAAAGATCGGGGATATTAGCTTCTGATTATCGCCACTAAGTCATTCTGAAGACTTCTCTCTGATGAAAGTAAGTTATTATTTAAGCTTGTTATGCTTATATATATGTGTGTGTGCTATATGTATGTGAATTACCTTAACGTCCACTGTGAGTGGTCATTCATCTTTTGTGCTTTCCCCACTAAGCATTATCGCTTAGCACAGATTTTTATCCATGCAGGTGTGGAAGCAGTTGAAGTTTTTGGGAGGTTCGATCCATAGCAGCCTAGGCCAACACAATAGGAGGGCTTTTGTTTGAGGCTTAGTTGTTTTTGTATTTTGTATTTCTTGACGTATAGTTTTTGGTTTGTAACCAATTTTGGTATTATGTAAGCTCTCAGTTTTGTATTTATGTAAAGTGATATTATAAACAGTGATGTAATGCAAATATTCTAGATATATCTATGAATGAGAGTCGATTATTTCAATTTGGTCTCAATTGTGTTTCTCTTTGAATTTCACGTGATCTCCCTTGAATTCTACAAGGATATGTTGACCGATGAAAATTGCTAAAGGTAATCTCTCTTACAAAAAAACTGTTCTTCTCAAATGATTTTAAAATTTTAAGAAAGTAAATCAAGAGAAAAGAATTTATTTCTTTTTCTCGATTTCGAATCTGAGAAGGATAGATCGAGGAAAGAAAATTGTTTTCACTTTCTCTAGTTATTCCTAATTCTCTTTTCGAAGGATAAAAAAATTGATATGAAAGGAAATCCTTTTCTTTTTGAAAATCTAAAAATTGCTAATCTCCAACCTCGATACTCAGCCTGCTATTTATAAGCTAACTGAGGATAAGGATAAGGAATTCAAACCTTTTTAAAATTCAAATGTTTTCAAAATTCAAATTATCCTTAGAGATAGATATCAAATCTATTTGAATTCAAATTAGATTTTATAAAATAAAATCAAATCTTTTTGAATTCAAATCAGATTTTAGAAGATTAAATTAAATATTTGTGAATTAAAATTAGATTAGGAGATAAAATCAAATCTTTTTGAATTCAAATTAGATTTTAGAGGATAAAATCAAAGTTTTGATATTTGTCTTAAGGATAAACATAAAAAAGCAATTTTAACCACAAAAAAATGCCTCCAAGAGATGACCGATGGGGCGCCCCTAAGCCCACTGACGGGCATCAGTTATGAGGGCAATGCCGACTTTTGAGTGGCGAGCGACAGGCGCCTCAACCATGAACGATGCACGAGGGAAAACCCAATCAAGTGTGAGCGAAGGGCATTGCTAGCACGAGGGACAAGCTAATCAAGCGCGAGCGACGGGGGCCGCTCGTGCGAGGGACAAGTGCCCCTCATGCACCAGCGATGGGCATTACTGGCCCACCGACGGGCATCAGTCGCCGAAAAAAAGGACAACCCCTAAACAAAAGGCCCCTCTCGAAGCAAAAGAGAAATTTTAAGGATTTTTAGTCACCAATATCCCTAAAATTTGCGAATTTTAATGGCGACAGCCCACGACTTCAGTCCTTGTTTTGTGGAACAGGTATTAGTATCTTCATTGGGTAACTCTGATTTGGGCTACCTCAGGACCCGATGTCTACAGCTGCCCCCAATTTTGGGGAAACTAGTGCATTAATGTTTAGATGAGCCACAATTCAGAGAAGAAGGAAAGTAGCGCGTACCTGAGGCAGTCTTTATCTTTTGTTGTGTTGAAGATCGTGGAAGGTGGCTACTGATCATCGCTACTAAGTGAATCTAAAGACTTCGCTTTGAAGATTTTGGCTTTGAAGATCGGGGATGGTGGCTTCTGATTATCGCCACTAAGTCCTTCCGAAGAGTTAATTCTGAAGACTTCATTATTGAAAATCAGGGATGGTGGCTTCTGATTATTGCCACTAAGTCATTCTGATGACTTCGTTCTTAAGACTTTAGTGTTGAAGATCGGGGATGGTGGCTTCTGATTGTTGCCACTAAGTCATTCCGAAGACTTCTCTCTGAAGACTTCGGTTAATCCTTCAAGGCATATGATCACCGCTATTGAGTTGTGAGCATATTCTACTACAACTCATCTGGTAGAAGACTCTCTTCTGATGTAGTTTATAATTAAACTCTACTGAACTATGACGATTTCAACCTTTTTGTTTTGAGCCATAAGCATACTCTACTTACAACTCATTTTGCAAAAGACTCTCCTCTGAAAATGAATTCGACTTTCGTGTCATGAGCTATAAGCATATTCTACTTACAACTCACTTGGTAGAAGGCTCTCTTCTAATAATGAATCCAACTTTCGTGTTGCAAGCTATAAGTATATTCTACTTGCAGCTCATTTTGCAGAAGGATCACTTCTGATGATGAATCCGACTTTCGTGTCGTGGACTGTAAGCATATTCTACTTGCAACTCACTTGGCAGAAGGCTCTTTTCTGATAATGAATCTGGCCTTCATGTCATGAGCTATAAGCATATTCTACTTGCAACTCATTTTGCAGAGGACTCTCTTCTGATGATGAATCCAACTTTTGTGTCATGAGCTGTAAACATATTCTATTTGTAACTCATTTTGCAAAAGGCTCTCTTCTTATGATGAATCTAACTTTCAAGTCATAAGCTATAAGCATATTATACTTGCGACTCCTTTGATATCTTGCTAACCACCATCGGGCTTGCATGAAATATATTTCCTATAATTTCAAAGAACCTTGTTAGTTTATTACATCAATTGGATCCTTTTAAAGCATAAATTCTACATTTTATTTATTTTCTCTTATTGTCGTTTATCATTTATCTTTCTTGTTCTTTATTTTGCTTATTTTCTTTGGTTCTATTACTTTAATGCATCAAGTATTTTGAAGCAAAAAATGAAATTTTTCCAAGAATACACATATCAATAACATGCAATCAAATTTTAACAAAATGAAAATTTCACTAAGTAATAAGTAAAGTTTGTACATCAATAAATACATATGCAAAATCTCCTGAATATGCACTATAGAGGGGAATAATCTGAAGGCTCCTTCGGATCCTCCTCACTATCGGACAAATGACTCGGCTGAGTGTTAGATGAGGACAGCCCGGCCCCGGAGGTAAATGGTCTGATTCTATATAAGGAGGGCCGACCCCTGGATGTCGACGATCCGGCCCCGGTAGATGGCTGTGGAGGGAGACGACCGTTGGTAGTGATGGTGGTGCTATCGAAGGCTATGCTCGGCAGGTGTGACGCGCGCCAAACCCCGGGGTGCCCCGAACACCAGCCTTAAGGGTGATCGGGAGGAGGTTCATAAAACTTGTAAGAAATTACAAGGGCGTCCATTTTGGGCAACAAGGAGGTTTCTTGGAGTCGCCACCCAATAGAACATTGGGAAAGGTCGTCTAGCCTCAATAAGCCTAAAACAGCGCTGCTATGTCCATTTTGGGCAAGCCAGAGGGGTCTTAGAGGCCCCATACTAATAGAATATAAGGATGGCCCTCTCGCCTCGTGGAGCCTACGACTATGCAAGTTAAAGCCTTTTTACGGGGCACAAGGGGTGTCTTGGAAGTCCCATTCCAATTGGAACATTGAAATGGTCCTCTCGCCTCGTTGAACCAAAAGACCAGTGATAGTTCGGCACTTCCCATTTATTCATACCTTGACCAAGTTTATAATTGAGTTTTGAATTTAGCGTTTCATCCCATTTATCATTCAATTTTAATGCAATTTAATTAAAGCGCATGTCAAACACATAGTGAAAGAGGTAAATAAAGTAAATGAAAGCAAAATAAATTACAACAAAACTAGGGGCAGAATACAACCCCCATTTGTAAATAAAATATAAATCATACATAAATTGGGCTATTTGTTAAAGATGAGGACATTGGTCCTCTCATGCATAATTAAAGAAAATAATTTTAAAGTGATAATTTATTTTGGATGAAAAAACTAGGACATTGGTCCCATTTTTATTAAATAAAAATCAACTTAATTAAATAGAAATATTTTTGTGATTTTTTAATTAACATTGCATAAAAAAATAATTTATTACAAATTACATAATAAAATGAATACAAGCAAATTAATAAAAATGATAAAATTAACAAGCCAACTCCCAAATTAATCTTCAAATCTCCATGTGCTTCCACTTGCCATTGAAAAAACTCACACATGAAAAATAAGTATTGAAATAAAAAGCAAATAAAAGCCATGTTAGTAAGAAAAAATGAATTTAAAAATACACTATAAAAATAGAGCAAATAAAAATGTATCATGTGTGGTAAATCAATTAAAATTACATAATAAAATATGCAACTTAACTAATTAACAATTTAGCATGCAAAAAAAAAATAACATAATAATAAAATTCAACATGCATAAACAAGTATAAAATAATGATGATAGAATTTAACATTCATAAAAACACAAAATACCAACAATAACATCCAATCATGCATAAAAAGTATAATATACATAAAATTCAGCATGCATAAAACATAAATAATAATGCTAACAATAACGATACTAGTAACAAATTATAGAAAAAGTAATAAAAATAACAATGGTGATAATAATAATAACAAAGCACAATAACAACCAATGATATGAATAATCATATAAACATGCAAGAACAATAGGAAATAAAATTAACATGGCATGTTTAAGGCATGATAATAATAATACAAATAATAATATGGACAATCACATAAGTACATGGTAATAATAATAATAATAATAATAATAATAATAATAATAATAATAATAATAATAATAATAATAATAATAATAATAATAATAATAATAATAATAATAATAATAATAATAATAATATATGAACAATTCAATATGAACAATATGAACAATTAACTAAGAAATAAGAAGCAAAAAAATAGATCTAAAAGAATTCACATGTTAACTAATTAAATAAAAAACAAAAGAATAAGAAAATAAGAAGAAAATAATAGAACTAAGAGAATTTACATGTTAACTAATTAATTGTAAACAAAAAAATGAAATTAAAAATTAAATTAAGAAATTGAGCCAAGAATGTTTACCCTCAAAATTTATCTTGATGAAATGAAGGTAGATGATCCAATTCCTTGTCTTAATTGTACGAATATATTAGAAAAATAAAATATTAGAAATGAATTTTTACTCAAGAACAAATAAATCGATTTATTTGTCTCAAAGTAAAAATTATCAAATGAAAACAAGAAAATTCTCAAGAACAAAAATTATTCTTTTTGCCTTAAGAATTATACTAGGGAAATCCTTTTGAAAGTTGAGAGAATTTGTTTTTGAGAGAAGAAAGAAAAAGAAAATAATTTTTCTCTAAAGAAAATCCCCCCCAAATTATCACTAAAAAACAATTTTATATTTCCAATTAAAATCAGATTTTTAATGGCAAAATAAAAATAATTGAATTCTAATAACAGCCAAAAACTAAAGAATTTGGATAGTTAGAAGATAAAAGGGTTTTAAAATTAAATTATGCAAAAAAAAGAGCTAAAAACACTTAAAGATGAAGAAAAACGGAAATCGGCAGCTGGAAGGGCGAAGGGGCGCGACAGGGGGCGAGAGACGCCCGTCGGAGCGCCCGACGGGCGCAGCATTGCGCGGGACGCCCTGGGCATCACTCGCCGGCATGGGCGATGCCCAGCGTGTCGCTCGTATAGCCGTGTGCCCTGGGCGTGCGTGCGGTGCCCAAATTGCAGGCGAGCACGCTGGTCTGCGCACTGGGGCACTGCGGCGCGAGCCCAGGGCTGCCGCAGCCCGACATTCGCGCGAAAATTTTAATTTTTTTTTATTTTTTTAATTTTCTATAAAACATAATAATTTAAAAACTAACTTTTTTTTATCCCAAAATAATTTTTAAAATATTTTTAAAAACTTGATATATTGCACTAAAATCCACATTTAAATTCCTTTAAATACTAGAAATTGCATGCCCATGAGCTAAAGGTGAATCATGCTTATTAACACATTGCAACAATTGAGTAAAAACCCAATAAGGCCAACATACATCCTTACGTTTATGTATACACCACATCAAAAATAATTCATGATAGGAAACTCTGTTAAATTCAGACCTATTAAAAACTATAGAAGCTAAAACCATATGCAAAATCCAATATTTCAAATCTTTAATAAACATAGACTTAGCATCTCTAGCTCTATAATGTGTTGGTAAATCAGTTAAAAAGTTCCAAAATTCATTAGGCTTAAAAGATTTAGGTGGGTCAGTTAAACCAGTTTGGGAAAATCTAAACATCCTATTCATCATAAAATATGTCAAATTATAAGGTTTACTAGCAATCCTAAAATTCAACCAATTCTCATTATCTTCATTCTTTTTCAATGTGGTGTAAAATTGCAAAACTAAATCAAGATGAACATCTTCATTCATAGTAGAAAATTTCAACAAGCAACAAAATCCCAACATTTCATTTACAATATCTAACATGCCAATTTGTGTAAGCAAAGGATCAGGAAAATACTTACATTGCAACAATGGTCTATCACGAAGAGATACCTACTACCTTCATCCACCGAAAATATGGGAAATAAAGCACCAAAATGAATAGCAATGTTCCCTTCTTCAGCTTGTGCCTGCTCAACCCTTGAAGACGATGCGTTTTTTGTTCTCACCATGTTGGTGTGTTAAAAATAGAGATTGAAAAGATAGGATAGTAAATCCGAACACAATGGAAGAAATTAACAAATCCAAACGCACGAAAGAAAAACTGAATAGATAGAAGAAAGAGGAATGTAAACAGAGATGAAGTATGAACCGAGATGAAATGAAAATATGCAAGAAATGAAACTGCTGAGGAAAGTTGAAACAGAGATTGACAAGAATTAAAATCACCTAAACACTAAGAAAATGGAGGATATGTAAAAGAAATAGAATGCTGATATGAAGAAGGAGAATAACAAAAGAAAAATAGAGTATGAAAGCTTGAAAATTCTTTGTGGAGGAAGAAAAAATAAAGAAGATGAAATGTCTATTGAGGGTGTTCGACTTGTGACCTGCGCTTACAATAAAGGGAAAATGAAACGAAGAGGGAAATGGGAAAAGTTAAGTGAAATAAAAATGAACAGTTAAAAAAAATATGAAAGGTCACGATTTTAGGGTTTTAAAATTAAAATGTCCCTCTTTTAATTTCTGATCCTGTGTTTTAAGGGTTAAGTGTTAAATTAAGTTAATGTAATTGAAACTAAGACAAAGAAATGTGAGGAGAAAGAAAACAAAACCAAATTAATAGAAAAATAATAAGTAGAATAATAAAAGAAAAGAAAAATTGAGAACTTACCTAATGCTGCAAATCACGCTTCACGAATCGTGAGGCATCTTCACGACTCGTGAAGCGCCTCACTTACCTCCTCATAGCTGCCTGTCTTATGATTGCTTGACTCACGACTTCGTGAATTAACGTCACGAGTCGCACGTCCTGCTAGCCTCGCCTTCTATCGCGATCACAATGCTTGCCGCGATCGCAACAAAAGCCTCAAGCACAATCTCGGTATATTCTGTCGCGGTCGCGATTGTAGTCGCGCGAGCGACAGAATATCACGTCTGCAAAAAAAAAATTATATAATAAATAAAACAACACCTAACCTTACTATTTAAACCTATAAAATTAAAACAAAATGTGTTAATAATAGAAAAATACTCAATATAAAATACAACAACTTAAAATAACATAAAACACATATAGAAAGAAAATATAATTAAGCAACCTAAATAAGAGACATAAATATTAGGATTTTATATGGTCTCTAGGATTTTCTTCAGTATTGCTTGGAAGACATCCTAAATTTCTAGAAGGTAAAGAACTAGCTAGTTGACCCAATTGAACTTCAAGATTATGAATAGATGAAGCATGATTCTTAGTGATTTGGTCAATTTTAGCTTTAAGTTTCTTGTAATTTTCATCTTGAGAATTTATCTTAAAATTTATCTCCTCAATAAATTTATCATTTTTTCCTTCAAAATCTCCAAACCTATCTTGTGATTGTTGGTATCCTACACCCCTATTTTGGTTTGTATTATTATTTCCCCATGATGCTCCTCCAACCAGAATTAAAGGTATTAGAATAAGGGTTCCCACGCCCTTGGACTTGGATAAAATTAACTTGTTCCTCCTTACTAACCATGCCTACATTGAAATTGTCACTCATATGTTCTTGTTGACCACAAACATTGCATGCATTTGATGAATTACCACCCATACTTAAGCTATTAACTCTATGAGTCAATGCTTCAATTTGGGCTTATAATACAACCATAGATTCTATGGAATGTACCCCCCTGGAATTAGAATTATTAGACTCCCTTACTCTTTCAGTAGGCCACATACAGTTATTCATGGACATTTCCTCCAACAACTCAAAAGTTGCTTCAGTAGTTTTCCTCATTAAAGAGCCACCAGCTGCAGCATCAATTGTACCTCTTGTGGTAGGATTAACTCCATTGTAAAATGTTTGCATTAATAGCTCCCTTGGAAGGTTGTGGTGTGGACATATTCGCTGTAATTCCTTAAACCTTTCCCATGCTTCATACAAAGACTCATTATCGTTTTGCACAAAAGTGGTGATATCCTTCATGATTTTGGCAGTTTTGGCTAAGGGAAAATATTTTGATAAAAATGCTTGGACCAATTGGTCCCAAGTGGTTATAAATCCCCTTGTAAGTGAATTCAACCAAGCCTTGGCTTTATCTTTCAAAGTGAAAGAAAAAAGCCTAAGCGTAATTGCATCAGCCGAAACCCCATTAATCTTAAAGGTATCACAAATCTCTAAAAAGTTTGCCAAATGAGCATTAGGATCCTCATTTTCCAATCCATAAAATTGTATGCTATTTTGAATCATTTGTGAGAGAGAAGGTTAATCTCAAATTGATTAGCATTTACCATTGGTCTTACAACACCTTGTTGAGCACCACTTAATGCGGGTGTGGCAAAGTCCATCAATCTTAGTGGATTTCCTTCTTCAGCCATGATATATCTCTTTTGCTTATTCTTCTTCTTGTTAGATTTGCGATTACTTGACAAAAATCTTTCGATTTCAGAATTCAATGGTTCAAGCTGTTCCTGTGAACTTCTTGTACTCGGCATGAACTATCAAATCCTGTGTAAACAAAAACGAAACACAACAAAGTCAAACTAAACAAACAAACTAATATAATAAAATAAAATATTGTAATCCAAAATCATAAATCAAGATTTATAATGGCAAAAATCATCCAGTCCCTGGCAATGGCACCAAAAACTTGTTAGCATATTTTAAAGGTGCTAATTCTGCAAGTATGCGGTGTACCGAAATAGTACAAAAGATGTCGATCCCACGAGTATTGTGATGAATTTTACAAACTATTACTGCTCAATTTTAATCTTGTTTACAATGATCAATTAATGGTGAGTTGATTATAAACTACTCAAGCATATAAACTAATTAAACCTAGTTAATGATAATCAAAAGAAGACAAAATATATAATGAAGCACTAAAGATAATGAACTTGATTCCATCATTTTAATTTAACAATTATCATCTTTTCACGCAAGCCAAGTTGGATTGTATTTCTAACTCATTCTCTCGACATGAATTAGAGTGCCTAAAACATGCATTTAAAACACTAATCCTTAATTCCCATTACTGAACTAGTTGATTTTAATTACATACTTTAAGAATAATCACCAACCTATAGCAACCATCTCAACATACTGATCTCTCTAGCTATGTTTTGACAATGAACTGCTATTAGATGTAGGTTAAAATAATCTATCAAGTCTACCTTAACTTATAAAGATCATGCAATAGTACTAATAGAAATTCTGCATTCAAAGACTTTGGAAATAGATGGGATAGAAAATAATAATAGTATACGAATTCATTGAAAATAATATTCATTAATTTACAGAGAAGAAATAAAAGATAAGAGAATAAGAAAGAAGTTTCTCAACCCTTTTCCCAAACTCTTGTAACAAATTTTTCCTCTCCTTGATCTTCTTCTTCAAGAGATAAAACTAGCTAAGAAATTTAACTCACGAAAAGAAACTGTTTTTCAAACTACTGAAAACTACTTAATAAAAATTCTAACCCTCTTCTACATTCTAGTTTAACGTTAATATTTATAAAATGCTACAAATTGTGCCCCTTGAAGATGTCCCTTGAAGAGGTGCCTTTTCAGATGACTTTTCAGGGAAAACTGCCCAATGGCTAGTTCTATCGCGATCGCGAGAGAACACGGATCTGGATTTTCCTTCTTTCTTTTCTCCCTTGCTTTTCCTCTTCTCTCCGGCCACTCACAACTCATGATGGTCTTTCATGAGTCTTGAGTCTTGTGTGTGAGTCGTGAGCCACACTCACGTCTGGCTTCTTCTTTCTTCTTCTTTTGCTTTTCTTTCTTCTCTTCACGCTAGCCTCTCTGCGTCGTCACGAGTCATGATGGTCTTTCACGACTCGTGATCCTACTCTCACAGCTCCTTATTCTCTTCTTCTTATCTGCATCTTCACCTTTTCTCCTCTGGCCCTTCAAGAGTCGTAACCTCCAATCACGAGTCATACATCGTCAGTCCATTTTCACCCTTTTCTTCTTCAGCAGCTCTTCCTTCGAACACATCTTTACTTCACGAGTCTTAACCACACTTCACGAGTCGTAAGTCCATCACCTTTCGTGCTCTTTTTTTCCTTTTACACTCAATTCACCTTACAAATATTCAAACACGTAAAATAAACAAATAATCATGAAAACTATATACTTACATAATTAATTGCTTAAAATCATAAAAAATATATACTAATTAATGCATCAATTATACACTTTTCACTCCCAATCCACTAGGATATCCTCAATCTTAACTTGACTGCGCTTGGAATCCAACACTATAGCTATGAATGCCTCACAACCCTTTCTCAAAAACCTCTTAGCTTGCATGGCAGAAATCACATTCCCTAAAGAACCCGAGCCTAAACCTTTAACCACAACCGGAGACTTATCTCTATCCCATAACACAACAGCCTTCCTATGACAATCAACCACTACCCGGTGCTTACTTAACCAATCCATTCCCAAAATCAAATCAAATTAACGAAATGGTAAATCTATCAAGTCTGCTGGGAACTCAACACCTTGGACCAATAGGGGACAATTCCTAAACACCCTACTCACGTTGACACTATGCCCTAAAGGACTAGTCACATAAATCTCATAATCTAACCGATCAACATCATGCAACTTATCAAATAACTTATCAGAGCATAAATATAAGTGTGTGGAACCAGGGTATATTAGAGCATACATCTTAGTGTCACAGAGTAGGAACTTACCTGCAATCACATCAGGCCCATCTTGCTCATCCTGAGCCCTCATAGCATACGGCCTCGCTGGCACCATCTCAGGACGATCCACTGATTTTGATGGAGCACCCTCTCTAGGCCGACCACCTTGACCTCTACCTCTGCCTCTACCTCGACTAGCTTGAGGAGCATTACACCCTGCTCGGCTAACCTCATGCTGATCTCCAGTATACTCACTCGACATTGGACAATTTGCCAAAAAATGCTCGGTGCTTCCATAATGGAAACAACCATCAGTGAGCCACCTACACTCGCCCTTGTGGCACTTGCTACAGTGAGAACACTAAGGCACAACTTCACCTCTAGCACAAAAACTGGCTCTACCGACACTCGACCCAACTGTAGATCCTTACCTCCTACCCCTCGAAGCAGGACCCGAAGAAGACTCATCCTGCGAATTCCTTGATCTCTTACCCGAGGACAAATCTCCATGAGGGAGATTCCTTCTCTGAGCTCTTTCCCTCAAAACTGACTCGGACCTCTCGACTCGCACAGTTGCTTGAACAATATGGTAGTAGAACATACATTACTACTATACATGCAACCACACTCTAACAAAACTCATAATTATGCATATCACCCAAACTAAAATAACATGCCAAAACACACGTATACACACAAGCACACAAAATGGCTCAAACTACTAGGGGGAAAATAGCGACTCCAGTCTGTCATCATTTTCTCCCTCCTATCGCTAGCACCTTATGCCCATCCATGGCATTTTTGTAATTATCTTTTGCGCATTTGTGAGCCGCCCATCGATCATCGAAGGATGCCCGTATGTCGTGTTTTTTTTGAATCTGCAGTGAAAACTCAAGGGAGATGTTGTTTTCTTCCACGTAATCCTTGAGATTAGGTTTTAAGAGTATTGGTTTTCCCTTAAATCAAGAAAAACCTAGTTTTATTAGTGATTAGATTTTTGAGGTATAAATACAAAGAGAAAAGGGACAGAAAAGGTTGGAAAAATTAGAGAAAGGGACAACGACAGAAATAAAGGAAGAAAATAAGAGGGACAGAAAAGGAAAATCTGTGTTTTTTGGAGAGGAAACTTAAAAGATTTTCTTTAGAAAACAATTTTCATCATCTCCCTTAGGCTTTGATCTTCTATTAGAGTCTGAATCTCTCTTAGAAATCAACAAAAAGGGAAGAACATTTGCTATAGAGAGAAAGAGATTTCTCTCTAAATTTCAAATTTGTTTTCTGGAAACTCATGGAAGGAACAAACTAACTTTAATTCTGCAGACATCTAAACAATTTGAAGGTAAACATTCTGTGCCCAAACCCTTTATTTCATGGTTAAATTCAAACAGACAATGTATTGTGTATCTTGATTTCAAATATGTGATTTCCTGTGATTTTCTATTTTTTTTAGTTTAAATGGATCTCTAAATTTCTATAAATGATTTTATTATCTTTCTAGGTTTTAATATGCATGTTTGAGGTCTTTTATGCATGAATGTTGGGTCAAAAATGCTTTAATGGAGGTTTGACTTATTTTCCTACATTCTAGGCTCGATCGAAGGGAAGAAGGGTTTAGGGACGCCCCTCAGTTTTAATGAGCGATGGGACGTAACACGGCCCCTTCTATCTTGTCTATCGCATCTCCCTATCCTATCTGTCTTAGTCATGCCTGTCCGTGGGCACTGTTTGTCGTTTTGTGACTTATTTTAATGTGTTTTCTTTTGTATTTTTAATTTTATATTATATCGTTGTCTCAATTTCATTTTATTAAACATGTTACATTATTTTCTATTTTCTTAATGTTTGTTCATGTTTTTATTTTATTTAATTTCAATATAGTACTTTTGATATTATTTTACTAACAATTCTATTCTTGTTATCTTTTATGGCTTAAATTATGTTCTTCTTATGAGTGTCCCTTTTGCGAGTATCCCTCACAAGCGGAGTTTTGTAGATCGGGGTGTCTGAACCGTATCGGAGCATGGTTTTATCTTGTTCCTTGAACTTTATTTAATTTTCCTTCATTTGCTTTTCTTTTTTCTTAGTATGTTTAGACTTGTCATAGTAAAGGTTTCTTGTACATGTTAAACATAAAAATCCATGAAAAGATTTCTATTATTTAACCGGGATTTTCTTAACAAAATGGAACCAATGTCTTTGCTTTCATCCAAGAAAATATCACTTTTAAATTAAAAGCTTCCTTTTTACAAAAATGGGATCACTTATCCCGATTTTCAAAAATTATCCAAGGAACACTTCTATTTTGTAAAATGTGCATGTGGGAACCAATGTTCCCATTAAAATTAATTCCCCATTTTATATATGCATTTTAATTTTTTTTCATGGACTTTGTATTTATTGGGATTATATTTTGCTTTATTCTTTTGTAAGTTAATTTATTTACTGCTTTCTTCACAAATCTTAATGAACCTTTCTCGAACCCTAAAAGTGTGTCGCTGGGGTTTGATGGTGTTTTTCGTGTGTCATAACATGATCCGTTGCTCCTGAATCTATTATCCACAATGGATAAAATTCAGATTGAAATACAAAACTAGATACACTAATCTCACTCAGTCTTAACTTAGTATAGTGTATGTAACACCCCTTACCCTCACTTAAGCGATCCCATCCGATAAGGAGCGAGATGCCGTAAGAGTAGAGGTGCCACCACACAGTTACAGAAAATACACACATACGTACATAAACATGCATACCGAAATACAGGGTAAATTAAAACTTTGCATCACCAAACATGGAATAACCTGATCATGCATTAATATAACAGAAGCATTACATTACTGTTCTGATCAACTAAGAGATACTATAGATAATTACAAAACCCAGAATACATATACAAAAGCGGAAACTATTTCAAAACCAAAATAAGAGAGTTCTATACAAAAAGAATCCTCAAACTACAAAAATAAGCCCTACACTAAGACCCCGCTGTGTTGGCTTCGATGGCGACGACTCTCCTAAAAGCAATTCCTTCCGCACCTGGACGGGTAAACACACCGTGCTAAGCGATAAACGCTTAGTGGGGAAACACACATATAGCATAAGGACAACCATTCACAACGGTCGTCAAGGCATATCACATGCATACTTCATGTACATACGGTAATCATGGCATAACAGTAACATAAACTCATGCTCACATACATAGAGCCATTCATCAGAAGTTCATAACAATGATCATATCCTTATAACAGATTATACTTCACCATTGAAACCATACAGATATAACATATATTTCTCATATTACAATTCATACAAAGCACTTTAAGCATTGGAACACCTGTTGACTCAAGGTAGTGGATAACGAGTGAACAGAAAGTACTTTACGGGTACCAACCGATTACAGAAAGTACCTTACGGGTACAAATCAAAAGCCATTTAAATTTTCATTCACAAACATTTTCTGAAGGACCTTAACCAAGATCCAAACACATTACAGAAGTTCGCGAGGAACCAAACGGAAACGGAAGCTACAGCAAAGACTCTATTAGGCATGCCTAACTATCTACTAGACTGACTCTTGCAGGCGGAGAACACAGATAATGGCCGTAGCTTAATTACGACAAGCAAAGAATTCACATTCTATGATAACCAGAACATACAAAATTATAGCTTAAAATACATGGTATCGCGTGCTAATATCCATAGTTAAACATTCCTAAAACATGCGTAGTGAAAAGGATTTTATTGAAAAAATAGGGTAGGTCACGGTGGTAATCAGATTGGTTGCCACCGTGACATACCAGGGATCCTTGGCAGAATGCAAGTCTAGGGTACCTCACGGTGGTAACTAAATGGGTTGCCACCGTGACATACCCACTGCCAAGACAGAATCTAAAGTTTGGATACCTCACGGTGGTAACTAAATAGGTTGCCACCGTGACATATTCAAACTCACAGCAGAATGCATCTGGTTCGTGGCTCACAGTGGTAACCAAATTGGTTGCCACCGTGACCCATGCCCAGATGCGATTCCTCAGGGCGATTTCCAGGTCTTTCAAGCCAAAAATCCCACAACCTTCACTTCAATCAACTAATTCACACTCCAATAATAATAAAAACTCAAATCAAACATCATTGAGTCAAGACATTAACAAATCTTACACATGAATTCAAAGAACAACATTACTTTACCTAATCAAATTCCTCAATTTAACATACAGCACTATTCATCATCATTTTACCCAAAAACACAATATGAGTTCAAAACTCCACAAGCTAAGCTCAATCATTCAACCAATACCAGACCCATAGCATATAGACCATAATAAACATAACATCAATCACAAATTTCCAGAATTTTTCATAAACACATAAGCATACACACATTCAAAATTAGAAATTCCCAAACCTTAAATCCTTAGTTCCTAGTGCTTAGTTCCACTAGATCCAGCAACTTCCTTGCCTTTAGGATCCCGGGGAGGCTCAACTAGGACACCCAACCAAAACATACAAACAAAACAAAATCCAAATCAACCCTAACTCCAAATCCAAAACTAGAGAATAGAAGATGGGAAAACTTAAACAAAAGAAAAATGAATGCATAAAACTTACCAATGAACACTAAGAGATGATCAAACCCCACTAGCAACCCTTGAATCTCAACTAAGGTTCAAAAGAGAAGAAGAAGGAGAAGAAAAGAAGGAGGAGACGGTGATGAACGGGAAACACAAAGTGAGTTTCTGAATTTCCCCTTTTTCTTTCTTTTCCTTTTTATTTTCTTAACCTAAGACAAGTGTCAATCTCCTATTAGAGGGATTTGGCCACTCACACCCTAACATGGGATGGACATAAACACACAATGCATTCCCATCACACATACAATAATAGCTTTATCCATGCACACCTTATTTCTATATGTACTCTCACACAGGAACAATCCACCAAACATACATTTTTACCCAAAATACCCTTATGTTTTGCCTAACACATGCAAATGCACATACATACACTTGGCTCATTCGCCTAGGGGGCAAACGGGGTGTGATAGTGTACCATTTTAGGCATAGCGCATTCTCTTACATAACATCCTTTCTGTTGACAATTGAAAATTTCACTCTTGAAACGTTCACCTTCTTCTTGCCTTTGAACCTTTTATTATGTTCACCTTTTTCTTTTATATTTTTTCTATCTTGTTCCTTATTCCCACTTCAAAAGCTTATTCTTTTATTCTTGTTAGAACTCATTCCTCACGAATGGGACTGTGCCATATGCACTTCGATATTGACCTTAATCACTACTTGAAGGTCCTCTTCAAGCTCCAAATGATGAGCGACATCCTCAAATGTCTTTATACTATCCATATGAGTTAGTTTCATCTTTAATGATTGAAACTTAGTCAGAGTCACACCTCGAAACTTCACCCGCAAAGCGATCCACAAATCCATTGCATTTTGATACTTGTGGAACTGTTTAGTGATATCATCATCCATTTCACTTAGAAAGATGATTCAAGCAATGGAATTTTTCTCTTTCCATGCAATATAAGCATCTCGATCCTTCCTATGCTTGGATGTCGTGCCATCCTCAAGCTCATCCATAATCGAACCTAAGAGTTTTAGAGCCTTTTGCTCTTCAAGCATATACTTGATCTTCAAACTCTAGATTTCGTAATTTTCACCGTTCAACTTCAAATCTTTGTTTAGCTTGACGATAATTGATTTGGAAGTAGTGTAATGGCCTGAACACCGGATTAGCAGAAATTAGTGACATTTGTAGAGTTTATAGTATGAATTTCATGTGCAAATATCAATGATTGTGCCTTAAAAGATAGTAGAGGAGAAAATTTAAACGTGCTTAAGTTAGGGAAGCCCTGATGGGTGACCTACCGGGAACCCGGAAGCGAAAAATATTTTGTTGGACCATTGAAAAGTTCAAATTATAAGGAGCCTGGTGATATAATTTTGAGTGAAAATGAGGTCAAATAGGTTTTCGAAAGTCAAACTGAAGAAAAGTCTCTGGTTCAATTGAAATAGTAACTAAGTTTGACTAAAATTTGACCGAGACTTTAAAGAAAGTAAATGACCTCTAAAAAGTTATCTGAAGGCATAGATGGACTCAAAATAATATACAGAACAGTTTGGTAGTGAAAAAATAATTTTATGAAGACACTGAAAAATATATGAATCGGACCAGTTCAATTGAAACGGATCGAAAATGGACCCTGATTAAGATGGAATTGGAGTCAAATGAGCTATTAAGAGCAAAAATGACGTTAAGGATGAAAAGTGAACCGAACTGGTTCAATTAGTGAGTCGGACCAATTTGACTGTGGTTTTACTAGTTTGACCGAGGTTTGACTGGACTCTAAATGGAGTTATGGATCTAAGAAAAATTATTTAAAAGCATTAATTTTCTTGAAATAATGTGGAGAATCAAATGGTAATGCAAAATAAATTTTACGGTGAGACAAAAAATTGAGTTATTGGATTGGTAAGAAGTTATTGGATGAAAAAATGGTCTCCGATTGAGTTAAAATTTTATATGGAGGCTAAATTATATATTTTAAGAATTATGGAACTAATTTTGGGAAGAATTGAGCTTGGGAAGTGAGAGAAATTATTTTGGGTTGGAAAAGGGGCTTATTAACCTATATGGGCTTTTGGGTTGGTCTAATTGGTTGAACCAAGCCTAAGCCCACTCAAGACCCCTATATAAAGGTTGAAAAATAAAAAAACCCTAGATTTCTCTTCAGCCTTCTCCACCTCCATCTTGTCCGAATGGTATCTCTCACTTTCCTCTTGAATTTTCTTCACTCTTCTTTAAAGTTCTCACCAAATCCAACCTTCCCAAGTAAAATCTAGCCTCTCTTTTCATTGATAGTAACTCTAAAGTTCATTTGAAGTGGAAGAAGTGGGAGAAAATAAGTGGAAAAGTTTATGTGTCAAATTGAGGTATGTAAAGTTGATTTTTTAAATTGGTTTAAAGGTTCAAACAGGTACTTTAGGATATCTAGAGTATGTTTATGTAGTTATATTGCAAAAAAGAAGTAAATTTATGGTGTTTTCTTTGGTGTTTATATTCGTTCATATGGAGAAATAAAGTAAAGGAAAATGCTTTCATGGTGAAAGATGAAGGAAATAAAGATCTAAGTGTGTAGAACAAGAAAATAAAGTCAGTGGATACAATGTCCTCCTTTTTCCATTGAACAAGCATAATTTTAGGTTATATCTAAGTATAAAGTATATGAAATATGCATGTATAATTTAATCTAACCTTATAACCATGTTTAGGAAGGTTAATAATGATGTTTTGAATGCTTAGATTGAAAAGATAAAACTTTGGTGGAATGTTCACACTTGGGCTGAATTGTATGCATAGGAATAATTCAAGTATACATGGTTATTCTTGCATGTAAATGATATTTAGATAATGTTTAACATGATATTTAGCAAATGGAATGATTAAAGGAAAGAAATGTAAAGTTAGTATGAATGTAAAACCTAGGCCGAATGGTATTTCTAAGGTAAACTATGTTATACTTTGATAATTAATGAATATATGTGGTATATTTATGATATATGGCCGAATTGTACTCTTTGGGTTCTATGTGAATATTTTTTGATGTAATGTTATTTAATGCTATATCTAAGTAAATTAACATGTAATCTAGCTAAATAAATGAGAAATGAGAGAACAATAATTTTGGAGATGAAAATGTTAAGGTGGCCAAATGGTAATCTTGAATAAAAAGGTGCGTAACTTGATTATTTATTAAGTATAATGGTATAAAATGAATAAAGAATGAAAAATAAGTACGTGTGAATTTACTTATAATAAATGGAGTACAATTGTGTATATATTAGGGTGTGGTATTGCCTTATGTTTACAATGAAAGTAATACAATGTGTACATTTAATTGAACTTATAGTATGAATAAAGTTTATACTGAATATTGAGTGAATTAGAATGGAACTGATGGAAAAACAATGAACTAAAAGTGAAAAATTTACTGTATTGATTGATATTATGGATTTATTCCATATTTTATTGTAAGTAGAAAATGTGTTGAATGATGATTATGTATTGCCCTTAGTGATTTGGTAGTAAATCTAGTTCAGGATATAGATGGCTAGCCATAGGGACATCACTGTATGCCGCAGTAGCGAGTCATGATGCCTCGCAATTGTAGACCAATGATGGTCTACTTATAAGTGTCATAGTGTTAAGTGTTAAAGTGTAAATGCACTATCGTCGGAGTGAAATCTAGCCCCCAAGTGGTAACTCTAACACTTCCGAAGTGCAATCTGGCCCCCAAGTGGCCACTTCGGTAGGTTAGGGCTATAGAGCCCAGTCTCGCATATCCAGTCTAGTGATTCATACTGGAAGATACTAGGAGCAATTTAAAGAAAATTATTAAAATGAGATTAATTGTGATATATAGTGAAAAAGTGAAAACAAAGGACTAAATTCAAAGAAGATAATAGGTTTAAGGACTAAAATGTAATTTACCGAGAAAGTCATTAATTGGGGGACTAATTGATAAATTATAAGTTAGGAAGTGAATAAATGTGAAAGTTTAATTAATTAATGGCATAAATGAAAATAAAAGTAAAAAAAGGGCAATATTGTAATTTGATAAAAGTTTAGGGGCACAATAGTAATTGTATGTAAAAGTAAGCTAATAAGTGAAATTTGATAGAAAAATGAAATTAAAATTGTAATTGTGTAAAAGAATGTAAAGTTCATGGACTAAAGTGTAATTTGATGTGTAAATGTTAATTTATGGACTAATTTGTAGTTTGTTAATCAAATGATGATTTAAGTGAATGATAAGAGTATTTAATGGCATATTGATAATGTAAAGGCAATACAAGGACCTAATCGAAATTTTACAAAAGTATGGTAAGTTAAAGGAATAAGATGTAATTATTGATTAATATTTATCTAAAGTATGAGAAAAATAAATTAAATGGGAGAACAAGCTTAAATAAGGGTATAATTATAATTATGAAAAAAAGTTAAGGATAAAAATCGTAATTTTATGAAAATGGAAGGGTTAAAAGGGTAATTTAGTAAGAAAATGGAAATTTAGGTCCAAATGGTAATTTCACATGATAGGTAATGAATTTAGTATGAAAAGTAAATAAGTGATGGCATAATTGTAATTAAAGTAAACAAGAAAGGTAAAATCGTAATTTGAATGAAATTGAAGGACCCTAATGTAAATAGATTAAAACTCTATATGGATTAGAAGTCTAATTGGATTAGAACTCTAAATAGATTAAAACTCTAAGTGGATTAGAAGTCTATTTAGATTAGAAATCTAATTGGATTAGAATTTCAATTTGATAATTAATTAAATTATTTATGAAAATACTGATTAAGGAAAATAATGATAGTATAATGTGAATATTTTAGATAAAAAAAATAATGGGTTAAATAAGTAAATAAAATAAATTGGTGGCATTATTGTAAATAAGTGAAAATTGAAGGTAATGTTGTAATTTAGTGAAAGTTTATGGACTAAACTATAAATTGACCATAGAAAAGTAAATTGTAGGATAAAAATATGATTAACAGGTAAAATAAATAATATAAGTATTTCAAATATTACTGTAATAATAATATTGATCATTTAGGAATATAACACGAAATGTAACTAATTAAAATTAAGTAGGAAAAATAATGCACATATATTATGCTTATAGTTCTAAAAAAAAAATAGGTATTGTAAAGGAAATATTATGGATATAAAGGAAATCAAAACGGTTAATCAGTACTGTTAATAACAACAAATGATGATTGCTTAATAGATATTTCAATAACTGATACTGTACTCATGTGTAAACTGCAATTGTAACTGTAACTGATGAAAATTTGTTAATAAAATATTTACAAAGATTGCTAATATAACTGGCCATTAATTAAGCGAATATAATGGTATTAATGTTAAAGTTAACAGTATAAATGATAATGACACTGAAGATAGATGAATTAAGGCAAAAGATTTATTAGGACGATAAAAGTACGACATAAGCTATTTAAAAGTCTCAAGAAATAATGTTTATATAATGGGAATGAAGATATATTGTAACACTCCGATTTCCACCCTAGTAGTTGGAGCATGTGTTTGTGTGTGTTTTTGGAGTCAATTGCATGAGTTATTTTAATTAGGGCATATTTGAGTTATATTTTTGTATTTGTGGAGTTAGTTTTGGGATTTGAAGAGTTAAGAAGGATTAGAAGAATTTTTGCCAAAACCCACCAATGAATAGAAGTCATGTGGCAAGAGAAAGAAGTGGGAGTATAAAAATCCAGGAGAGAGAAAATGAGAAAGAGCAGCTGCCCTTTTCCCGTTTCCTCTCCCCGTTCTCCTCTCCTTCTTCTTCTCTCTTTTACCCTAATCTTTCTCAAGTGCTTCTTTGGTGGGATTTGACAACCCTAGAGCTAATTTGGTAAGTTTGTGCTCTTCTTCTTCTCTTTTTCCTTTGGGTTTATGTGGATGAGGTGTGTATGGTTGTGTTTGGATTTTTGATTGATGGTTGCGTTGTGGGTTTTGGATCTTGATTCGGAGGCTCCTCTTAGAGATCCTAAAGGCAAGGAAGTAATTTGTGGAAGTTCAGCCCCTTGATCTTGGAGCTTAGGATTGAAGGTTTGGGAATTTGTGATTTTTTGTATTTTATTGATTTTGTGTATTTTGATATATTTTTCTGAAAATTATGAGGTTAAATTTGTTTATGTTTATATAAATGTTGTGGGTTTTTTGATTGATTGGAATAGAGATGCCATGGTTGTCACACCCCAAAATAGCCCTGGTCGGATTGTGCATGCTAAGTCGGGATCGGAAGGGTATTTCAGTAATTTGTGTTTGAGAATTTGGAGTGCTAAGGACCTAATTGAAAAGATAATTAAGTTTGTAAGGAAAGAATTGTGTAAGTGAGTGAAGTGTAATTTGTCTAAGGACTAAAGAGCATTAAGACAAGATATTTTGGTGTGAGCCATTAGGAGGCTGCCACGTGTCTTAGTTGGTGGGCAATTAATGGGAAAATGAGAAAAAGAGACAAAGAATGAAGGAGAAGAGCAGATCACGTTTTCTACTCTCTCTTCTTCTCCTCTTTGATTTCTTTCTTTTCCTTTTTCCCGTTCCTTGCCTCCCCTTCCTTGGTTGTGTGCGTGATTGGGTTTCTTGGTGGAGTTTGTGCTTTGCTGAAGAGGTAAGTTGGGTTAAGGTTTCTACGTTCTGTTCTTCTTCTTCTTTTCCTGGTTTTGGTTTTGGTTGAGTTAGGGTTTTGTAGATTAATGGTGGGTTTTGTTTGTGCAAGTGTTTGATGATAGGAAGAAGCAAAGTAAAGGCAAGGAAAGGATTGAGGACTGATCTTGAAGCTGATTTTGGATCGTCATTTCCAGGTTTGGGAGTGTTTTGAGTGCATGAAATGTTTGGAAGCTTCTGTGTTCTTCAATTTCAGCATGTCTCTGCCCTATTTCTCACTAAGGTTATAAATGAGTTTGTCCTGTCTAATTTTTGGAAATTGGTGTGTTTTGGTATGTGTATATGCATGATTATGTGAATAAATGTGTTAGTAATGCATGATATGAATTGAATTGAAGTTACTGAGTTTAGGTTTTGAACTTACTGTAACTTTTAGGGTTTATGTTCTTAAATGGATTAAATGTGTTTATGCATGATTTTGATTGTTTTGATTGTAGAATTAAGTTGCAATTAGCTTGTTTATGCGGTATGGGACATCGATTGGCAGGTAAGATGGGTTTTGTGGTGTTATGAATTAGATTGAAAATGATTTTATCGATTCTGGGTAGCTGGGAATGGAAAATCGCGTCTCTGTAGAATTTCCATTTCCAGTATGTGTCGAGACTTCCCTGAGAGAGACAAGTCATGAGACGTGACTCCCTGTCACGCCACGTGACTCTGTCTCCCAGTCACAACGCGTGACTTCTCGGCGGGCTGGACAAAGTCGTGAGGCGTGACCCCCAGTCGCGAAGCGTGACTGCCTTGTGAGAGGCAAGTCACGTCTCGTGACATAGAGTCACGTCCCGTGACTCTCTTGCAGGCATGTCACGAGACGTGACATAGAGTCACGACTCGTGACTCTTGTGAGGAGCCAGGCGTGACATAGAGTCACGTCCCGTGACCCTCTTGCAGGTCACGAGGCGTGACACTAGGTCACGTCCCGTGACCCTCCTTTAAGGCCAGTCACAAGTCGTGACATGGCTCGTGACCGATCCCTCTTCAGCCCCATTTTCTGATTTCGCCCAGTTTTAACCAAAATGAATTTCCTATTTCTTCTGTATTAACTTGTATGGACTTATACTGTTGTATATTTCATGTTATACTGTTATATGCTCTTGTATGGCCTGTTCTATTTTGCCTGGTTCCCCAAGTGACTGGTTTTCTTAAAATGATTCTCAAATGCTTTTATGACTTTTTCCCCTATTGTGATGCATATCCTTGATTAGATTCTCCTTTAAGAATAATCCGCCATGCTTGAGAGTATGTTGTATCTGTCCACGATTAAGATGATGCATTTTTAATCATTAGCATAATATGATTCCACATGTGTTCCTGACATGCTTTAGAATGATGAGTAGTGCTAAGATGTTATCAATTGAGTTATTGCATGCTCCAGTATATGACTTGTATGAAATATGATTGGCATCCTGCTATGCCAAACTTATTTGAATAATATGGTTGATGTCTGAATACATTGTTATGCTTTAGCCTTTGAACTCAATGTGTTATGTTTAAATGTATTTTGGATTATGCATGATTTATACTTAGTATCCTCACCTAAAACGCATGTTTAGGATTATGTTTTGATAACCATTGGCATGGTAGTGCTTCTTTACCTGATTCTTGGCATGCTTTAGAATATTGTTTAATTGTTAAAGTATATTGACTGTATTATGTTTTGTAATGGGAATTGTATGAGATATGATCAACTTTATGAGCATATTTATATGTCTATTGTACTCTGGTTTATGCATGATGTATATATATATATATTTATACGTTGTGCGATTCGTAATGTGAATTGTTTTATGCATGACCTGCGAGAGTCAGTCTAGTGGATAGTTAGGCATGCCTAATAGAGTCTTATGTAGCTGCAGCGCCCTTTGAACGTTTAGACCCCGATCAGGTCCCCCAATTGGTTCCTCGCGAACACTACAAGAAATTACACTTTTTATGACGCAAAAAATTGTCACGAAAAATTCATTTTTCGTCGCTGAAAAGATAAGGTAACGATTTTTTATCGTCACAGAGAACGTAACGGTAGGCGCGTAACATAAAAATTTACGTGACGATTTACTTTTTTGTCACCGTAAGTATCATTTTTTGTGACGAAAATAATTATCGTCATCTTTAGTTCTTACTTTTCATAACAAAAATTATGTCATAAATAAAATTAAATTTCGTCATATTATATTATTTATCGTCACTAAAAATTGGTATTTTTTATGATAAATTTAAAATTCGTCACGAAATTAAATATTTTTAATGACGAAACTCTGTTTCTGATTAAAACTATTAAGCATTGGTTACGTAATTATCGTCACAAATAAATATAATTTTCGTCATAAAATATTTAATTTCGTCACTAAATCTAATACTTTAAGTGACGAAAAATGATTTCATCATTAAATTAATGTGTATTAACGATGAATGTAAATCGTCATATTACGTTATATTTTAGTGACATAAATAGGAATAAAAATAATTGTCACAAAAAATAATTTTAGTGACAATTTTTTATTGTCATTAAATTATATTTTTTTTATTACAATATTAATATCGTAATTGTAAACATTATATCGTTATTTATGAACTAACAAGTCGACAAATTATGACAAATATACTTATCATATATGCATTGTATTAAAAATGACACATTTTAAATTTAATGTCATACAATTAATTAAATTTCTAAAGAAAATCTAATATAATGTATTTATTCAAATAAAAGGTTAATTAAAAAAAACATATTGTCTAGTACAAAAAATTAAATTTGCATCCTAATCAAGAAATAAAATCTGTTGAAACTTCAAAATTTGCATCATGTTCCTGCAAAAAAAAAAAAAACTTATATTAAATAAAAAAAAAACTCAATCATGTAACACCCTTCATTTATACACATTACAATTCCAACGATACTGCACGATTACTTGATTTTCTTAAACTACTCTTCAAATTATTGCAAAATTCAGGTAATTATTTTTTTTTATCCTTTCACTATACCCATCTGCCCTATAGCTATTTAGTTTTACTATCCATTCAATCAAAATACAAATATGTCACTTAATTCTACCGAAATTTCGGCAAAACTCCCTCTATAATATTGTCTATCCCCCTGTAATCAATAAAATCTTTACATTTCAAATAATCATATATTTATTCACCCCACTTCAATTCAAACTCCAACACAAGTTTGCCCAACCTCCAATTTAGATCAAATCTCACACGCCATATCTTATAATATACTTATATCATCCAATTTCAGTACTCAATTCAATTATACAAAATACAAAGGCATAATATTAATATATCAAATCATCCCGTTTGATTTTAAAATGTCAAGCAGTTTATGGATAGTGGAATTCAATTCGCTTACTTTTGTCTCACAATCATTCACCTGACTCTTAAGTATGTTCACTCCTGACTGAGACTCACTCAACTTTTCTTGAGTATTAGAAAGTTCATTTTGAAACTTTTGTGTAGAAAAGAGACTTACTACTAGGAGCCCTCAAGTGCTTAGAAAAAGAAACCTACAAGTGTCCAAGAAAATATAATAGACAACTTTAGTCAATTAAAAATGACAGTTCCAAATCTGGAAATGCTACTACTTTCCTTAATTCATAACAAAGCACTCGTGTGTGCAGATTAAATACTAATAAGGCAACTTTAGATTTACAATTAAAGTAGTATGCCAAGGGAGTGAAAAAAATAATATAATTCTTACAGAAACATGGAAGTGACATCCGTTATTACTCCACTTGTAACAGTCTGATGACCAGATTCAGTACTAAGAATCTAGAAATAGAGAATAAGCATACAATTAGGCATCTCCAAATTAAATATGAAAATGGCATCAACACAGTAGGCAGACATATCAATGAATAACTATTCAATGAATGAAAACAATGCTCACATATCAATGAAAATTCATTAAACATTGAGTTAACTGCCAGGAGATTAACATGGGGACGTATAATGTCATATTTAACATTCCTCAAATCCACATGAAGTTATTCATACATTAAAATGAAGCTGGACCCTAAACCAAGCAATTGAGTTATAAAATATGAAAGAAAAGTTTTAAAATGAAGAAAACCAAATCCAAAACTATTAACTAATAGAATAACCCAAGACATAAAGTTTGGGTTCCAAATTCCAGTGCCATTTACTTTCTGGAATAAGCATACACTACAAGAAATTACTTTGGCTACCATTTTTCACCTCCAAATATTTCCTTCAAAACAAACAAAGAAATAAACTTTCTTACATCAACAAATTCAGATTTATGATTAAAATAAAACCTAAAAATGTGAATGGAAATGGCTAAACAGAGAAAAATTCTTACTTTTTTTCTTTTCAAATAAAACAAAGAAATTATCTTTCTCACATAAACGAATTCAAACATATAATTAAAGCAAAACCCAAAAGAAAAATTAGAATCTGCAATAATATAATGAAGAAAAGAAAAATGCAGAAAACAGAGACGGAGCTGATAAAGCTGACTTCAGCTTAGCCTTTGGTGCTGGACGTTCCACTTTCAATGGTCCCAATCCACACCTGATTGCTGAAAGAAAGCGAGAGTAGTGGCATTCTCATCAAAAGGATAAGTAAGTTCGCAATCCAGTGATAAAGTGAAAAAAAGGATCAATCACTGAATTTCATTTCTTTTTTCGATTACACGGGGCTGGGGTGCTGGTTTTTCTTTTTCTTGGTATCCCTCTCATCCGCGGCTTTGTTACCCCGAATAACGGGCATTCAGCAAAGACAACGAAAGATGGGGCTCCTCAAACGCGCTCACAAAGCTGACATTAGACCGGGCATTTCCAAAGTATAAAAGGAGAAGAGGAGCCAGACAGTTACACCAATCTAGTGATAGCCTCCCTTTGAAAGCCAACCCAGTTATCACGCTTTTTCAAGTCGGGTTTCATGAAGAAATCAATTGATACTGACAAAAACACAAAGCAAATGAAAGGGGAAAAGAAATTAAACCTGAAATTGTATGAAATCTGTTCCGCGAAGACCACGCGGAGGCTTAATCGGTGGCCGTTGAGTCCAAATCTGGTGATGGCCGCTCTAGGCTAGAGAAGAACAGAGGTAAGGGGAAGGTAGAAGAATAGAACGAGATCTGCAAAATTTTAACATGGCGTGAACTTCAGAAAAACAAAACTAAAAAATTGACTTGAACCCTAAATTGAAAGCAGAGATGTTGATTCAAGAGGAATACAAGATTTAAAAGCTAAATGAGACAATAATTTCTATATATTTACCTGATTTGAAGAATACTTTGGAGTTTTCTCTTTAGACTCGACAGTGAGATTAAGAGAAAGGATTCAAAATCGGCGCTAGATATCGGTGAAAGTTGCCGGTGGGTGGGGGACACGGAGGTCGGCAGGGGTGGAGGACATGAGAGTCGCTGGTGGAGATGGAGGGTGGTTTTTTCGAGAGACATAAAGATCGGTGATTTGAGAAAGACAGAAATTTATTTTATTAATTAGGGTTGATTTCATGATATATTTGTTCATCATAAATTTAATTATTTTTTATAATATAATTTATTTTTCTTATATTAACATAACATAATAATTAATTGTGATATAATATTATTATTATTATTATCATAAATTAATTTTATTGGTTATAAAATTGTATTATTTTTTGTCATTAAAAAAATTTATTAAAGGTATTTTTATTAAAATATAAAGGTATTTTGATAAAATGTTGTGTAGACAGTCGCTTCTGATGTCGATTATGAATAGATAATTGACAAGTGAAATATAATTTTTATAATTTTTTTAACTTATATTAAAATATTTTATTTTAATAAATAATTTATTTTATTTTAAATTTTTATTCTATTATTAATTAATTAATTTTCATATATAATTTTGTTATTTTTATTTAAAAAAAAGTAAATGATAAATTATTTTTAGCCATTAAAAAATTTATCATGGACATTTTTATTTATAACATAACATAAATTATTTGTAATATGATTTAGCTGTAACATATTTTTATTACAGTCGATTGTGATAAAATATTATAGTCGCACAAACTGGTTATATTATAATAATAAACTTATATTTTGTCACAATATATTCATTTTTTGTGACATATTAGTTGTCATAAATTCAATTATTTTTTATAACATAATTTATTTGTCATATATTAGCATTACAACTAACTGTTACGGAAAATTATTATTGTCATAAATTGATTGTATTGGTGACGAAATGGTATTTTGTCATAATATATTCATTTTTGTGACATATTTATTTGTCATAAAAAATTATTGTGACGAAATAATTTTATCGTCACTAATTCATTAAATTTTTTTTCCTTCCAAAAAAATGTGGGAAATTATCTCCCCTAAATAAACTATGACGAAATATAATCTTTCGTCACAAAATTATTCTATTAGTGACGAAAATTATAACATAAAATGGCGCAAGATAATTTTGTCACAGTAATAAATAGTATGGTAACGTTTTAAAAAATTCATCATTATAAATTATAATTAATGACGAAATAATTTTATCTTCACTAATTCATTAAACTATGACAAAAATAATTAATGTCACAAAAAAATAATTATTTCATGACGAATTTATATGTTGCAAATAGTAAATTTTTCCGTTATATTTTTTTCCTCAAAAGAAAAATATTAGAAATTTTTCTTTCATATCAAATGTGACGAAATTGTAACTCGTCACAGTATATTAATTTTTTGTGATACATTTATTTGTCATAAATATAATATCGATATGTTATTTGTGACAAAATGATTTTATTATCACTAATTTATTTAATTATGACAAAAATAATTCGTCACTAATTTATTTAATTATGACAAAAATAATTCGTCACGAAAAATAAATATTTTGTGACGATTATATATGTTGCAATAAGTTATTATTTTGTCATTAAATTTTTTTCCCTCCAAAAAATTGGTGGGAAATTATCTCTCCTAAATAAAACATGACGAAATATATTTTTTCGTCACCAAATTAATCTTTTAGTGACGATAATTAAAACATAAAATGACGCAAGATAATTTCGTCACAATAATAAATAGTATGGTGACGTTTTAAAAAATTCGTCGTTGTAAGTTACAATTAGTGACGAAATTTTATGTGTCATTAAAAAATTCGTCACAAAAAGTCAAATTTCTTGTAGTGGAACCCCCCATCAGTACGGATCCTCGTGATCCTTTTTAATGTATTTGGATCGGGTTAAGATCCCCCATCAGTAAAATGCTTTTGTGACAAAATAAATGGTTTTCGATTCGTACCCGTAAGGTACCCTTTGGCTGACTTGTACCCGTAAGGTACTAATCAGTACACTCGTTATCCACTATTGTGAGTCAGCAGGTGCTTTGATGGTTTGTTTTATGCTGCGTTGATATAACTATCAGAATGTGATATCCGATTGATTATGTTAAGGATTTCAGGAATCAGTTTATGTGTATATGAATGTGACTATGGGCTTCAGAATGTATGTCTGTATTAAGTAAGCATGACTTTATATTTAACATGATTATCCGTACTTGTCATGTGATTTGTTATAAGTTTCTGAATGCTTTGAAATGATTCGATTGATGTATTTAAGTATATCACTTAAGCATAGTTTTGTTATATATATTAGCATGTGAACCGAAGCAGTTGTGATGGTAAGTATGTGATGATTACTGTACTTTCTGCATGTTGATGATATGAATGTAATGTTATGTTATTATGCTTTCAGTCTCCGCTATTATAGTGTTTTTGCTTGATACTTTATATATGAGAGTTGCGCAGCGGTAATATGATGCTTTGGATTTTGTACCTTGGATTTTGACTAGTGTGTGTGTTTAGAATGTCTAAGTATGTTGGTTAGCTAGCATTCTTAATATGATGGTTTGGTTGTCAGTTCATGCATAGGTGCTTAGTTATGTCAATTGCATGTGTAAAGCTCATGTGACTCCGCACGGTAAGATGTTGATATTTGCTACCCATGTAGGTTTATGCATGTGATATAGTATGTAGTTCAGCATGATGATGCTTGTAACGTGTATTGTATTATGTCTGTTTTGGTCTATCCTGGACATGAGTTTATGGTTTGATTGTGAGTATTGAAATGAATGCCTTTACTATGCCAACATGATCATATTTGTTATGAATATCCGCATTTGTCATTTGATTGTGTTATGCTTAGGCGACCATTGTGAATGGCCGTCCATATTCTGGTGTGTTCTCCCCACTAAGCGTTTATCGCTTAGCACGGATTTCCTTTCCGTGCAGGTGGCAGGTTTGGTTCTGTTCGAGTTGCGCTTCTGCAGGGTCGGCCACATAGGAGTTAGAAGTTCTGTATTTTGTTCAGCTTCTGTATTTCAGCTTTTGTAATTCTGTAGTATTGTATATGTAATTAATTATGTTTTGATCTTGAGTTTTCTTTTTGGAATGTAATAGTTAGTATGTTTTTATGTTTAGTTATTCCTTTGTTTTATTATTTCGATTATGCTTTCGTTGATTGGTCTTATGTATGCTTTTGTGTATGCTTCTGTTTAGCGTCTGCGTGTGCGTGAGTTATTGCATGATCAGTCTGTGCCTCAGGTAAGGTAAGTTTTTGATTCACCCGTATTTCCGTATGTATGTTATGTATGAATGTATGCTTCCGCATTGTGCATGTGTATATCTGTATGTGTGAGCATCGTGTAGCGCGTCCGTCGGTGTCCTTCTAATGGGGACGGCGATGGGGGTGTTACAATGGTTGTGGTGATTTGAATCAAAATGTGAAATTGTATGAGTTTTGGAGCAAAATTCTGGGTTTGATGAACCCTTAATTTTGATTGTTTAATTTGGATGTTTTAATTGTGATAACTGGTATTAAACATGGGTTTTATGTTATATGAATGTTTTGAATGCTTGATTTAGATTGTGTTGAAGTTTGATGGGCTTGTTGTATGTTGGATGAATTTTTGGCATGAGTTTTCTGCAGATTTTCGGCAGAGGAACTGGAAATCGACTCTGTCACGAGCGCGACAGAGTTCGGCGTTCGAAGCTCCTGCAAAGGTGACTCTCTGTCACAAGCCAGATAGTGAGCCCAATTCGGGCGGGCAGATTGCCATCGCGAGCACGCTTGGGCACGCGAACGCAATAGCGACCTCTCCGCCCTTTGTCGCGAGCACAACAAAGACAGGTCTGCTCCTCCTCGCGCGAGCACGAGGGCTATCACGAGCGCAATAGTAGGCGAGCTTCACCTCTGTTGTGAGCACGACAGCTTCCCTATTTGCTTTTCTAATTTCTTTTATAATGATTGACTTGGATGATTTCTTTTGGGATGTAAATAATTTTGTGTGTGAACTATTATGTGCTCTAATGGATGCCTTATATGAAATGTATTATGCATAGACTAGAAGAGTCAAGTTAGTGGATAATTAGGCATGCCTAAAGAGTTCTGTTAACTGCAGCCCCAATGTGTTCCGGACCCTGATCAAGTCCCCATTTGGGTCCTCGCGATCCTTAATGTGTTTGGATCTTGTTTAAGATCCTCAATGCGAAAACGTTTTTGGATGAAAAAAAAGAAATTGGTTTTGACCGTGCCCACGGGTACTAATGTGTTCACTCGCTATCTTCTACTATTAGTTTGCAGGCGCATGTGTGATTTTATTGTGAATGTTTTATTGTTCTATTAATGAATACATGTTATTGAACTTTGGTGAATGTAATGTATGATATAGAATTATTATGCTTTTATGGAAATTTTGATATGCTTGTGGCATACGCATGTGATTTGCCTTAATGGCTATTGTGAATGGAAATTCATCTTTTGTTTCCCCACTAAGCGTTATCGCTTAGCACAGGTGTTTTATCCGTGCTAGTGTGGAAGCTGTGGAGTTTTGGGAGGTCAGCAGCAGCCTAGGCAAACACAGTAGTGAAGCTTTTTGAAGATTTATGTTTTGTAAATTGTACCTTTTTGTATAATTTTGTATCCCTTTTTTGTAAATTTGTAAACAGATTTTTTGTACTCCTTTTGTAATTACATCTTTTGTAATGAATACTAAGTTTTATCAATGAATGGTTTGGATTTCTTTTAGCAGTTTGAGCCTTGTTCTTTCAGTTGTGAATGTTTTAATTTATTCCGTTATTTGCATGCCTACTTGTGGTCTGGTTTAGTGACATCCTGATCTACGCTGAGTCTCATCCTCTCTTGTGGATAGACTCCCTTACGTATAGGTAGGGGGTGTTACAAATTTTGGTATCAGAGCCTAGGTTTAGGCATTTCTGGACGATCGTAGGATATAGATATTTGTTTAGGACTTTGTTGGCCTAATTTCGATGTCTTTATGTTTTGTAGTAGATGGAGTCTGCGCGTGAGTCCCTTGAGGGGTAAGCAGAGAGTGCTAATCCCCAAGAGCAAGATCCATCAGTGTTTGGCCCTATTCAGCGAGCTAGGGTGCAACTTGAGGTACCAACCATGCCTTTTGAGGCTATGTTAAAGATTTCCCAAGACATGGCTAGGGTCTTAGACAGGGTGACCGCACCGAGAGCTCTGATTGAGAGTTTGAGGAAATCTGGGATGAAAGATTTCTATGGGACGAGTTTGGATGAGTCTGAGTTGGCAAAGAAGTAGATAGAGAAGGTAGTAAGGGTTTTGGAAGAGATCCATTGTCCACCCGATAGGCAAGTGGAGTGTGTAGTCTCGCTCCTATAGGGTTCTGCCTATGACTGGTGGAAGTTAGTCCACAGGCATTCTCAGTTGCCCGATGCAGTCACGTGGGAATTCTTTGAGCTTGAATTTAATAGTAAGTATGTGACTAAGGCATACAAGGAGGCACATTGGGCACAGTTTCTAAGTCTCAAGTAGAGAACATTGTCTGTGGCTGAGTATGAGAAGGAATTTAATAGACTCGGTAAGTATGCTCCATCGGGTATCATCACCGAAGATTTTCGTTATTTGCATTTTGAGGAGGGTTTGAATGAGTCTTTGAGAGCAATATTGATATCTTTGATGAGTGCTCCTGCAGTTAGTTATTATCAGATTGTGCAGGCATCTTTGCCAGCGAAACGCTCTGAGACTATTTTGAGGGAGAGGGCACAAAGAAGGAATCCCCCTCGTGGAGGTTCATCATCGGGTAAGAGATCTGAGAACCCACATGAAAATTCTCTAGATGAGTCTTCCACTAGTCCTGCTACGAGGGGTAGAAGGCTGGGATCTTCGAATGTATCCTGTAGAGGTAGTTCGGGTGTTAAGAGTGAAGGGGTGCCTGAGTGTTCTCATTTTAGTAAGCGCCAGTGCCGTTGGCTGACTGGAGGTTGTATCCGTGTGGAAGCACAGACCATTTCCTAGCCAATTGTTCCAAGTTGAGTGAGAGCACCAGAGATCAGTAAGAGGCTAGTAGAGCCGGGTCGAATGCCCCTCAAGTTAGTTGGGGTAGAGGTAGAGGAAGAGGTCATAGTGGTCGGCCTACAGAGGGAGCTCCATCTGAGTTGGTGGACCGTCTCCAAGTAGAGCTAGCACGAGCCTATGCGATGAGAGCTCATGAAGAGCAGGATGCACCTGAAGTGATTGCAGGTAAATTTCTACTCTATGACACTAAGTTATATGCTCTAATAGACCCTGGGTCCACACACTCAAATTTATGTTCAGAGAGTTTGCATGCTAAGTTGCCTGAGGTTGATCAGTTAGAGTATGAGATTTGTTTGACCACTCCTTTAGGGCATAGTGTCAATGCGAGTAAAGTGTATAGAAATTGTCCTCTCATGGTGCAAGGTATAGAATTTCCAGTTGATCTGATTGATTTTCCTTTCCATGAGTTAAATCTTATTTTGGGAATGGATTAGCTATATAAGCATCGAGCGGTTGTGGATTTCCATAGAAAGACAATGGTACTTCGGAATAGGGATCAGTCTCTGGTTGTAGTAAAAGGTTTGGGCTATGGTTCTGTGGGTAATGTTATTTCAGCTATGCAAGCTAAGCGTTGTTTGAGGAAGGGGTGTGAGGCATTTTTAGCAGTAGAGTTGGATCCTAGGCGAAGTCAAGTAAGAATTCAAAATATTCATGTGGTTAGAGAGTTTGAGGATGTGTTTTCAGGAGAATTGCCTGGTTTACCTCCGGAGAGAGAGGTTGAGCTATCCATAGAGATTATGCCGGGTATTGCTCCTCTTTCTAATGCACCTTATCGAATGGCTCCTATTGAATTGAGAGAGCTTAAGACTCAATTATAGGAGCTATTAGATAAAGGCTTTATCAAACCTAGTGTATCTCCGTGGGGTGCTCCGGTTTTGTTTGTCAAGAAGAAGGATGGAATGCTAAGGATGTGCATTGATTACCGTCAGATTAATAAGGTTATAGTGAAGAACAAGTATCCATTACCTAGGATTGAAGACCTTTTTGATCAGTTAAGAGGTATCGGAGTCTTTTCTAAGATTGATTTACGGTCTGGTTATTATCAGCTTAGGGTTAAAGATTCAGATGTGGCTAAAACTTATTTTCGACGCGATATGGTTATTATGAGTTTCTTGTGATGCCATTTGGGCTAACGAATGCACCAGCAGCTTTTATAGATTTGATGGGTATTTCGGCCATATCTCGACCATTTTGTTGTTGTGTTCATTGATGATATTTTTGTATACTCGAAGAATGAGAGTGATCATGAAGAGCATCTTTAGATTATATTTCATGTTTTGAGGAATCGCCAGTCGTTTGCAAAGTTAAGTAAGCGTGATTTTTGGCTTAAGGAGGTGTCCTTTTTAGGCCACATTGTGTCTTCTGAAGGTATTCGAGTGGATCCATCAAAGATAGAGGCTATTGTGAATTGGCAGCCGCTGAAGAATGTGCCAGAGGTAAGGAGTTTTCTGGGTTTAGGCGGATATTATAAGTGTTTGTGAAAGGGTTTTCAATTATTGCTGCACCGATGACAAGACTTCTTCGGAAAGGGGTGAAATTTGTTTGGTCCGACCAATGTCAAGCAAGTTTTGATCAGTTGAAGAGTTTATTGGTTAAAGCTCCTATACTTACTCAACCCATTTCGAGCAAAGAGTATTGTAAGCATCGTGTCCCGGAGCGGTCCGGATCAGAGGTTACCCTATGATGAAATCAGTATCCGAGCCTGCATAAATGGTTTGGATTTGGAGGTTTTAGTCCCACGTTCCACGAGAAGTGAGTCTTTTTACCTTTCGTAGGCGGAGGGGGAGCAAACAGGGGATCAAAAAGGTAAAATTTTCCTCCACAGACGGCCAGCCCGTCTGTGAGGCCAGCCCGTCGCTTAGGGTCACAAACGGCTTGTGGTATTTTCCGACGCCCGTCGAAAAATCACCGCCCCTGTCAGAGCGCCGCCTGGTTTCCCGGAGCACGCAACCTTTCCGACACCCGTCGGTGGATGTGGCAGGGCCGTCGGACGAATCCTTGTGTCAGAAAGATTCTTTCGACGCCCGCCTCCATACACCGACACCCGTCGGTCGTGTCTGGCTTTTAAAAGCTCCGGATTTTCACTTGAAAAGGGGTTCGAAAATTTTTAAGAGGGGAAATTCTACCAAAATTCAAGCATATTTTCTCTCTCTTCCAGCAAACACATTCATAAAGGATTTCTTTCAAATGAGGATCAAATCAATCAAAAGGGACTAAAAACTAATTAGTTTTCTTTAGATTTTGATTCCAAAGTCAATCTTTTGAGCGGTTGAGGAGGAAATAATCCATTTTCCTTCTCTTGATCCTTCATCTTGCTTTTCGTGGAACACGCGGGGCTTTAATCAACACAAGAATCTCACCCAAAGCAATTATTTGAGGGTAAATATTCCGGATTCCTTCTCCATATCATTTCATATTTACTCCTTATTTTGTTGATTCTTTCAATTCTGTCATTATTCTTCTTTATTTTGACTCCCTTTACCTCATTTTGTGTTAAAACCCTTTTTTTGACTTTTAAAAAAGAGTCCTTTTTACTGTTTTTTCGGAGACAGTGGTGACCGACGGGTCATCTTCTTTACTGACGCCCGTCGATCACCCCACTTACAGACGCTCTTCCACTTGAGTGAGCGACGGACATGTCGATCAATTTGACAGACGCCCGTCGGTCACCTAAGAAAGGGCGTCGCTGGGTTCTGTCTCCATGTTTTCAGACCTCTTCTATCTCTTTCTAATCTCTTTGACTTTATTTATGTTGATTCTTTTCATATTGACATTCTCTAACTTTTCATGAGCAATGTATTGATTTCCTGGGACTGTCCTGAGCTTGAGGGGTTATCTACCATATTCGAAGGATTTCGTACGGTTTAGTTTCCTAACCTTCTTGATTATTTCCTTCATTTGTTATTCATTGACTGTCTTATGTACATGGATATACTCTTTTCATATCTCGTTAAGTGTAAAAATGGATCAGTGTTTTATACTCAATAAAAACGAGGTTTGTATAAATGCAAGGGTCCAATGCCTTATTTTTATCCAATAAAAATCATCACAAATAAAAACATCCAATTTTAATAATGATGCATGCGAGGACCAAAGTCCTCAAAATAAGCAATGCCCCGATTCATGTATGTGTTGCACATTTACAAAAGGGAGTTGCATTCCGCTCCTTGTATTATTGTAATTTATTGCTTTTGATATTTATTTGCCCATTTATGGCTTTCCAAATGTGAATGAATGCGTCTTCGATTAATTGCATCGTGTGGAGAGAGAGCAAATTAATGACAATTAAAATTTGATCATAAAATAATCAAGGTAGAAATAGATGAGAAATCCCGGACCCAGCTCTGGTCTTTGGGCTCAAAGAGGCTAGAGGTCTACCCTCCAAGACACCTTTTTGTGCCACGAGACTTTAGCGCTAATCCTAGGCTCCTTAGGGTGAGAGGTTTACCTTCCAAGACCCCTCTGGTTGGCCCAAAATGGATACTAAGCGCAGTCTTAGGCTCTCCGAGGCGAGAGAAACTTTCCCAATGTTCTATTGGGTGGCGACTGCATGAAACCTCCTTGTTGCCCAACATAGACACACTTGCGATTTATTGCAAGCTGTCAGTGGACCCACAATTGCTCGATCGCCCTCGAGCTGGCGGTCCCATGGGCGGCCGCGGGGATCCGGCGCGCGTCACAGTGGCGACTCCACTGGGGACGTTTATGGTTCGAGATTTCAATTTGAAAATACCTCGCTTAACATTTATGATTAAAATTTAATTTATAAATTTGCTTTCTCTCAAATTTGCATTCGCATATCATTAGAGCCTTAGAATATGCTAGTTTGGTACCTCTTTTAGCCCCGGTGCGTTCCTGAAGCACGACCCCATTTTCACTCAATTTGGGGAAGTGTTAAGGATAATCACCAGCCCAAGCCACGTACCTCAAGGGTATATCAAAATGATGACCCGATCGGTCGCTATGCTCGTGATGAGATAGACCTGTCGGCAGGGATCATGCTTGGGTAGCCTTAAAGAAATATTTCCCTTGTCCAAAGCTCATGTAATGACCGTAGCTATTTTCCACAGGTGAAATGAACCCTAATTCCATGCTTGCTGTATGGATCCTCATGTATTGGGTGAGTCCAGATGTCTCACTTGGTAACCTAGCCAAAGGCTATCATGCCTCGGTAGGGCCATGTCAAAATTTGTGGAACGTCCAAATACGTGGCGGTCATTATCCATTCGCTTGTACATTAGCATAGGAGTGTCATGCTACCGGTTTTTTGCCATGCACCATGCGTGTCCATTGGGTCCCTCGTTGACCCTTGGGCTAATCCCACCTAGGAAAGAGACTACACGACCACGTGCGTGGGAGAAATAAGGGTGGAAGGACCTACTTACTTGCTTGTGCTCTATGAATGTCGCATATCACGACCATGCATTACACCTGCATTTCATGCATCATATCTAATGTCTTGTCCCTGCAGCCATCATAGATCTGCCCAGGTGGACTAGATCACCAACCGGACGACTGATCCTAGTTCCTACTTCCGAGCTGTCAGATAGGGAAGGCCTGCCAGAAATTTTACCAGAAATCAGTTGCACTGTATCTGAGATGGCAAACTCGCCTAGAGGGGATGATGCCACCAGGGCTATGATCGCGAAAGAAGTGGGCCGGTGATTTGAGGAATTCGAGGGCAGAATGATGAATATGTTGACCGCCCTGGCACAGCAGAATGCTCCGCAGAATCCTGCTCCACAGAATCCTCCTCCTCCCGTGAGACAGCATGAGCCAGAGGAAGAAAGAGCTAAAAGACAAGAAGAGCCTGTTAGGCCGCCACCAGTAGAGTTAAGGTCAGTAGCCTCAGGGGAGCAGAGAAGAAGGCCTGTACTGAGGATTGATGATGATAGAGATATCGAAGATGACAGAGTGAGTATTGCATCGGAGAGGGGGAAGGCACCTCAGGCTGATGATTTCATTTTAAAGAAGATGGAAGAGAGGTTCAAAGCTATGGCCCGTATGCTGAGCAGGGGTCAGGGGATGAACCCAGAGGATAAGGAATTGGAGGGAGAGGACTCGATTCCTTACAACTTCAAGATGCCAGACATGCCGAAATTTGATGGTACTTCTGACCCGACCGCTCATGTGAAGCAATATTCTCTAGTCATGAAAGGGACCACGTTGTCTAAGAAGCAGAAAGTAGAATACTTCTGTCTGAGTCTGACTGCTCATGCCATCGACTGGTATCATGGTCTCGACCGTCGCACTAAAGAAGATTGGGATCTGCTCACTGAAGAGTTTTTGAGACAGTATGACTGCAACACCAGAATAGAGGTGACTCTAAAAGATCTTGAACTGCTCCAGCAGAAGGCCGGAGAATCTTTCCATGATTATCTCACCCGATGGCGGAACCGAGTAATGGAGATGCAGAGAAAGCCAGACACCCAGGACCAGATTTGTTTATTTATCAAGAACGCAAGCCCGTACTTGAAAGATGGGTTGAAGATGAAGGGGTTGAAGGACTGGGAGTCTCTCAAGGATATAGCCATCGAAGCAAAGGGAGAGTACTTGGCTCAGAAAGCTAACAGTGATAATTTTGCCAAAAGGGCTAACCCCGGTCAAGGAACTAGTAGGCCAGCGGGTCCCAGTAGTAGCACCAGAAGAACAGGTGAGGTGTCTGCTACTGAGGTAACCACCCAGAGGAAGTTTTCGAACTTGGCGAGACCATTATCTTGGGTCTTGAGAAGGTTAATGAAGGAGGGAAAATTGCAGCCCTTAGCTCCTAGGCCTGCTATGACGCAGCGGAAGCCTGGGCAGAAAGACAATGAGTTCTGTACGTTTCACCAGCACTCGGGCCATATCACAGACAAGTGTAAAGCGCTGCGGCACTCTATCCAAGACTTGATTGATAGCAAGCAAATTTCTGACCCTGAGAAGAGGGAAACTGAGAAGAAGCCCGGTTATAATGCCGTACCACCACCCGTGTTTATGATCGGATCTAGCTTGCCAGAGTGGTACGTGCTACAAGATCTATATGGGAGCGAGAATATTGTTGCCGACTGTTCCGAGGATAGAGAGGAGAAAGCAGTCATGGCGACCCTTGATTGCTGGTCTAGCAGCAAGAGCGGTGGAGAAGCCGAGGAGGAGGGAGAGATGAACCTTGATTTGTGGGGGTCTGATGAAGACAAAGAAGAGATAGGGGCTGTAATGAGAAGTGGGAGAGTGGTCCCTAAGATTACGAGGCTACCTGAGCTAGCGCAGACGCCAGTAGAAAAAGAGCTAGAGGAGAGTCAGAATGTCAGGCAGTTGAAGAAGACTGCAGCTCAAATATCCATTTGGGATCTCTTGAGACAGTCCCCCTCTCATAGGCAGAAGGTAGTAGAGGCTTTGGTTGAGGCCACGGTTGCCACCACGATTTCCCCATCAGAGCTTTTGGACTTAGTTAAGGGAGGGTCCGAGGAGAGATTGGTCTTTTCTGATGCCGACCTACCGGTCGAAGGCCGTAATCATAATCGACCCCTGTACATCAAAGCACAGATTAACGACAAGCACACTGCTTGCGTTATGGTAGACGATGGGTCTTCTATCAATGTATGCCCTCTGATAGCTCTGCAGGCTTTTGGTTTAAACGAGGATATGCTCAGTGGATCAGATCTGACTATCACAGCCTATGATAATTCCAGGAGGCAAGCCTCAGGAACCTTTAAGACCTTGGTCAAGACAGGACCCATTAAAGTGGAGGTAGAATTCGTGGTTCTGCCCATGCCTGCTAACTTCTCAGCTCTGCTCGGGAGACCCTGGTTTCACAAATTAGGAAGAGTACCATCCACGCTGCATCAAATGCTAAAGTTCCCACACGAAGGGGAGGTGGTGACTATCAAGGCAGCCAGGGAGAACCAGGTCTCAGCGCTTGAAATAGCTAATCAGCCATTTAGTGGCTTCCACGTGTCCATGATAAGAGAAGAGCACGGGTCAGTGGATAACCCAGCTGTGGTTAATATGATGAAGAAGATGCACTATCTCCCTGGGGCTGGTTTGGGTAGAAACTCTCAAGGGCTGCAGACTGCGCTTGTAACACCCCCATACCACGGTAAGGAATATCGGGGCGCTACGCGTACACTTACATATACGTGCACATGCATTAGCGGAAGCGGTAACAATAAATTAGAAATAAGTTGGGCCCAAACAAAATTACTTTTACTATACATGTAAACTGTACATTTTACAAAAACTTTATGCTTATAGAAGTTCATTTTTCGATTCTTATACATATACTTTTAATGATTACATGTAACAACTATACTTTTTATTACATAATGATGTTACTCAAAACACCACCAACTCTAACTTTATCTTATACAAAAAGGGTATAACAAAAAGCTCCTAGTGGCCCTCACTTACAGATGAACGCTTTCACTGGTCCGCACCTGTCAACCTACACGGAAACAAACATCCGTGCTAAGCGATAACGCTTAGTGGGGATGAAAATAATGCAAAGGACTTCTTTCGAAGTCAACAATAAAATATACACGTCACATGCGCTGCTCAAACAACTCATGCATATATTTTCACAATCATATTAATCATGGATTCTAATTCATATAAACATGTGCTGGTACACATAACTATCCTGTAGCATTCATCTCATATACTTTAAACATTTACTTATAACACTACATATGATCATTTCATGTTCACTATACACTAACAATAACAAGGATAAAATAATAAGCCTGAGTTCCTTTCACGGTGGATACGGGTAACTCTGGATACTGTTTACAGTATCTTACATGTGGAGAATTAACTCAAACTCTATGGAATACACGAGGTATTCCGAACTCTGGGCACAATTAAGGCCAACTCTAGCAGCTGCACTCTAGCCCTTTAAAAGCATGCTTATCTATCCACTATAACGGTAATCAGGCTCAAATACAACTCACATACCGTACACAGATATCAACTCATTTAATGTAATTCAAATACATTTAATTTCTGTATAGCTTTTAATAATCAAGCATATTTAAGGTTATTAATTATATAAGAGATTTAAAAGATGATTTAAACCAAACACAGGCTAAATGATAACATGCAAGATCCATTTAAACCTTTAATAACTCAAAACAGGAGCAAAAGACAAAAACAAGACAAAACAGGCGGAAAAAAACTCACTGTCGCGATCGCGACTTGTGTCGCGCTCGCGACAGTAGCCTAAAGAAACAGGGCCATCACGAGTCGCACACGCAATTGAGGCTCGTGACGATCTGCTTCGCTTCACGCCCACTAGGAAGGAAGGGGTCACGAGTCGTGACTGCCCATCACGACTCGTGACAGGATCCTCACAACAGAGAGAGGGCATCACGGGTCGTGATGCCATCTCACGCCTCGCCAGAGGAAGGTCACGCGGCGTGACTACTCGTCGCATCTCGTAACGGAACTCTCACAGCAAAATGAGAGAGAGGCATCGCGGGACGTGATGCCATCTCACGCCTCGCGACGAGGCTCGCCCCAGGGTCACGAGTCGTGACCTACCCTCACATCTCGTGACTCTCTCCTCACAACTCTGAAAACCAAATTCCAACTCGCTTCCTACGGAAATGAAAGACGCGATTCTGTCGCGATCACTGCTTATGCCGCGCTTGTGACAGAAGCGTGTTTCCCGATTCCAACGGCAAAAATCCACACACAGTTAAACTCAAACAAAACCCAAACCAACTCTTTTATTTTCACATGCAACCACTCCTCTTTTAACATGTAATTGCCCTATAAATCATGCTCATAACTAAGTTTTGTTTTCCACTCAAATTACACAACCACTTTAGACATTAAGACACTACAAGCAATCACAATAATTTCACACACTTAAAAAGCAATTGAGCTAATTTAAGCTTCCAGTATCTTTCTTTATACAACTAAGTCTCTATTAAAACATTCAAAGTCACAACACATGCAAAATAGGAAAATCGCACACGATCCCTACCTCTAGGACGTTGAACCGCGCTCTCTACTCGGCTCCGACCTTCTCTTTGCCTTTATTGGGCCTCTTGTCCACAGCTTCCATACACAAATCATTCAAAATACCAAAGTTATTCTTCTCTCGTACTTCAAATCAAAAACAGAAATAAAATAAAAGAAGAAGACCAATACTAACTAAAGAGCATTACTTACCTTCTTCGGATACCTAATCAAGCTCCACTAGCCCCTCTCAAAGCCACACCAAATGAATCAGTCAAAACAGTGTAAAGAAGGAGAAGAAGGAACGAAAGAAAGAGCAGAAGAAGGGAAAAGAAAGAAACTCACGTGAAAGAAGAAGAAAGAAGCAGATAGTCCAAGTCAATTCAAAAATTAACTAAGGTAATAAATGCCATCTACCACTTAAATGCATATTTATCTTCTTATTCCTTTTTAATTAATCCTAATCTCCTTTAACTTAATAGAATACTAATTAAGCTCTTGCCACATGTCACCTCCCTACACTGCCATGTGTCGCTCTCCTACAAAGTTACAAATTAAAAAGGCCAATTTAAATACCCTATCACCGGAGTGGTTCTGTCGCGCCCGCGACACTTGTCGCGCTCGCAACAGGACTCACACACACAACACTAATCTTTCTTGAACAAAAATTATGTCATTCTTCTAGGGCTATTTCGTGGTGTTATAAATCTCTCCCCCTTAAGAAATTTTGTCCTCGAAATTTCCCCCGCTACCGAAAAACTAACTCAAACTATATACTGTATAAACTAATAAGAGGACTTACCAGAAGTTCCGATCAATGCCTCCACATCTTCAGCCGTCATGGCAAATACACGTGGCTGATCCTCGGTAGGGAATGGCCTCTCGACTATTTCCGATGGCGGTCTTTCAGCTCTACCTCATCCTCTTCCACTTCTAACATTCCCAGGAGCATTGTCTTTGTCTTTATTTACTTGTGATACCATATTCTCTCTTATTTTAGGACACTAAGCAAGGAAATGCTCTGTACTACCGCATCTGAAGCAAGCTCCAATGAGCTTCCTACACTCACCCCAATGATGCCTTCCACAATGCTCACATTGTGGTGCTGCACTTCCTCTACTGCTAGGTGGCCTTACACTTTCGACTGAAGTTGGCACTATTACCGATGCTTGCTCATCTTTTCCTCTTTTTACTGCTCTAGCTCCTCTACCAACACTCTCATCTTCTCTTGGAAATCTTCTTTTCTGCTCTCTCTTTTGCTTTATCAACTCAGATTCCTCCATTTCCATCGCTGCCAACACCAATGGATAATAACCCACCGGTTGTAAAGCAACCATGGCAGCTAACAGTCCTCTTATGCTCTCTCTCAATCCATCTTCGAATTGTCTACACCGAAAATCATCAGTTAACATTCCTTCCGGTACATATTTACTCAACCGAGTAAACTCTTTTTCATACTCCCCCACCGTCATATTCCTTTGCTTGAAAGTCACAAATTATTTCCATGTAGCATCTCTATATGCTTTGGTTACAAACTTGTCCTTAAACTCTTGGACAAAGAAATCCCAGGTTAACTCCATGGGTCTCTGAGGATTCTACAACACTAACTTCCACCAGTCATATGCTGCACCCTGTAGTAATGACACAGCGCAAGCTACTCGCTGATCCTGGGGACAACTAATCTCCTCCAATATTCTTCCTGTCTTCTCAAGCCAGAATTCCGCTATCTCCGATTGATCCAAAGATGTCCCATGGAACTATTCAGCTCCTCTCTTCCTTATCAAGTCCGAGGGAGTCCTTGGAGCTGTTAGTCTATCCAAAATCTGCACCAATCCTTGCATCAACTCCAGGTTGCCCTGACCAGCTCTTGCCCTTTCCTCTCTATCTCGTGCTTGTACATGTGGATCCACTCGAACCGGATTCACACTGCCTGTAGTCTCTTCTACGTACTCACTCGGGTCGGACTCCATCTAGACCCTACAAAACTAGCATCAGCATTAGGCCACATTCTAGACAACTCAAACATATACACTAGTACTATACTCTATCATCTTATAGTCCTGAACCAATTAACCTAGGGCTCTGATACCACTCAATGTAACACCCCCATACCCCCGGTAAGGAATATCGGGGCGCTACGCGGACACTTACATATACGTGCACATGCATTAGCGGAAGCGGTAACAATAAATTAGAAATAAGTTGGGCCCAAACAAAATTACTTTTACTATACATGTAAACTGTACATTTTACAAAAACTTTATGCTTATACAAGTTCATTTTTCGATTCATATACATATACTTTTAACGATTACATGTAACAACTATACTTTTTATTACATAATGATGTTACTCAAAACACCACCAACTCTAACTTTATCTTATACAAAAAGGGTATAACAAAAAGCTCCTAGTGGCCCTCACTTGCAGATGAACGCTTTCACTGGTCCGCACCTGTCAACCTACACGGAAACAAACATCCGTGCTAAGCGATAACGCTTAGTGGGGATAAAAATAATGCAAAGGACTTCTTTCGAAGTCAGCAATAAAATATACACGTCACATGCGTTGCTCAAACAACTCATGCATATATTTTCACAATCATATTAATCATGGATTCTAATTCATATAAACATGTGCTGGTACACATAACTATCCTGTAGCATTCATCTCATATACTTTAAACATTTACTTATAACACTACATATGATCATTTCATGTTCACTATACACTAACAATAACAAGGATAAAACAATAAGCCTGAGTTCCTTTCACGGTGGATACGGGTAACTCTGGATACTGTTTACAGTATCTTACATGTGGAGAATTAACTCAAACTCTATGGAATACACGAGGTATTCCGAACTCTGGGCACAATTAAGGCCAACTCTAGCAGCTGCACTCTAGCCCTTTATAAGCATGCTTATCTATCCACTATAACGGTAATCAGGCTCAAATACAACTCACATACCGTACACAGATATCAACTCATTTACTGTAATTCAAATACATTTAATTTCTGTATAGCTTTTAATAATCAAGCATATTTAAGGTTATTAATTATATAAGAGATTTAAAAGATGATTTAAACCAAACACAGGCTAAATGATAACATGCAAGATCCATTTAGACCTTTAATAAGTCAAAACAGGAGCAAAAGACAAAAACAAGACAAAACAGGCGGAAAAAAACTCACTGTCGCGATCGCGACTTGTGTCGCGCTCGCGACAGTAGCCTAAGGAAATAGGGCCGTCACGAGTCGCACACGCGATTGCAGCTCGTGACGATCTGCTTCGCTTCACGCCCACCAGGAAGGAAGGGGTCATGAGTCGTGATTGCCCATCACGACTCGTGACAGGATCCTCACAACAGAGAGAGGGCATCACGGGTCGTGATGCCATCTCACGCCTCGCCAGAGCAAGGTCACGTGGCGTGACTACTCGTCGCATCTCGTGACGGAACTCTCACAGCAAAATGAGAGAGAGGCGTCGCGGGACGTGATGCCATCTCACGCCTCGTGACGAGGCTCGCCCCAGGGTTACGAATCGTGACCTACCCTCATGTCTCGTGACTCTCTCCTCACAACTCTGAAAACCAAATTCCAACTCGCTTCCTACGGAAATGAAAGACGCGATTCTGTCGCGATCACTGCTTATGTCGTGCTCCCGACAGAAGCGTGTTTCCCAATTCCAACGGCAAAAATCCACACACATTTAAACTCAAACAAAACCCAAACCAACTCTTTTATTTTCACATGCAACCACTCCTCTTTTAACATGTAATTTCCCTATAAATCATGCTCATAACTAAGTTTTGTTTTCCACTCAAATTACACAACCACTTTAGACATTAAGACACTACAAGCAATTACAATAATTTCACACACTTAAAAAGCAATTGAGCTAATTTAAGCTTCCAGTATCTTTCTTTATACAACTAAGTCTCTATTAAAACATTCAAAGTCACAACACATGCAAAATAGGAAAACCGCACACGATCCCTACCTCTAGGACGTTGAACCGCGCTCTCTACTCGGCTCCGACCTTCTCTTTGCCTTTATTGGGCCTCTTGTCCACAGCTTTCATACAAAAACCATTCAAAATACCAAAGTTATTCTTCTCTCTTACTTCAAATCAAAAACAGAAATAAAATAAAAGAAGAAGACCAATACTAACTAAAGAGTATTACTTACCTTCTTCGGATACCTAATCAAGCTCCACTAGCCCCTCTCAAAGCCACACCAAATGAATCACTCAAAACAGTGTAAAGAAGGAGAAGAAGGAACGAAAGAAAGAGCAGAATAAGGGAAAAGAAAGAAACTCACGTGAAAGAAGAAGAAAGAAGCAGATAGTCCAAGTCAATTCAAAAATTAACTAAAGTAATAAATGCCATCTACCACTTAAATGCATATTTATCTTCTTATTCCTTTTTAATTAATCCTAATCTCCTTTTACTTAATAGAATACTAATTAAGCTCTTGCCACATGTCACCTCCCTACACTGCCATGTGTCGCTCTCCTATAAAGTTACAAATTAACAAGGCCAATTTAAATACCCTATCACTAGAGTGGTTCTGTCGCGCCAGCGACGCTTGTCGCGCTCGTGACAGGACTCACACACACAACACTAATCTTTCTTAAACAAAAATTCTGTCATTCTTCTATGGCTATTTTGGGGTGTTACAGCGCTCACCACTCGAGGTTAGAAGAACCGGAAAGGTCTGGGGTACAGAGGCGGCTTTGGCAAGAAAAAGGTGGTAGATAAGATCCCTCACATTTCAGAAAGCTTTGTACCGGCATCCTCAGTTTGCGCTTATACGGGCGAAGATGAGCCCCAATGGGTGAAGGGGAGCATTGTCCCTGGGTTCGAGATCTTTAACGATGTATTTGACTGGTGTGTCGGGTTTGTCAAGGTCGCTGAGGACTTCTGGGATGAAGAGGTCATGACTCACGGTATAACTTGGGATAGAGGCGAGCCTGAAGAGGTCATCACCGAGAAGATGATAGCTGCCAGGCTGAAAGGGAAAGAGAAGATAGCAGAATTAGAACTGAAAATGGGGGATTTGAAGATTTCCTCCGACATGCCTGAGGGGCCTCTGCTGAATCAGGAAGCCAATGGGCAAGCTACAGCAGCATCAACCTCTGGAGTGGCAGAAGAAAACTCTAGCTTAGACTGTCTTTTTATTCCAAAACTTTTTTATGATGTAAATGACAATCGTAATATTATTAATAAGGCAAACGATTTCTCTTACTTGTGCGATGTTTCTAATGATTTCAACATGCATGAACATGATCATATTCCATCAATTTTTGACATCGATTCCACTGATACAACGCCTTTTAATCTTGGAACCTCGAAAAATCCGAGAGAAATTCTAATAGCATAAAATATAACTCTCGAGGAGAGAAACAATTTTGAGAGAAAAATAAGAAAACATGAAAAAGTCTTTGCCTGGACCTATGAGGACATGCCCGGGATTGACCGAGATGTTGCAGAACATGCTATCCCGACTTATCCGGACTATAAGCCTATGAAACAGAAGTTGAGAAGGCTCAGGCCAGAATGGGCTGACAAGGTCAAGGAGGAAATTCGACAGCAGATTGAAGCCAACTTTCTTGTTGAAGTGCAGTATCCTACATGGTTGGCGAATGTGGTCCCTATAGCAAAGAAGAATGGAAAGGTCAGGGTGTGTGTGGATTATCGAGATCTGAACAAAGCCTGCCCTAAAGATAATTTTCCACTACCCCACATCAATGTGTTGATAGACAGCGCCGCTAATTGCGCGATGTATAGCTTTGGAGATGGTTATGTGGGCTACAACCAGATCCTGAACAAAATAGCTTACCAGGTTAAGGCCGCTTTCATCACAGAGTGGGGGACCTACGCCTACCGAGTCATGCCTTTCGGCCTAAAGAATGCAGGGGCCACATACCAGAGGATGGCGACCAAGATCTTAAGCGACCTGATCCACAAAGAAGTAGAGGTGTATGTCGATGACATGATGGTCAAGTCAGCCACCCGAGAGGGACACTTTGAAGCTCTGGAAAAGTTCTTCACTAGGATTGACAAGTATAATCTGCGACTTAACCCCAAGAAGTGCATTTTCGGAGTGACTTCAGGAAAACTATTGGGACACGTTGTCAGCCAGAGGGGAATAGAAATTGACCCTGACAAGGTGAAGGCCATCAGAGAGATGCCTGTGCCGCAAAAAGAGAAGGATGTAAGGAGTTTCCTGGGCAAGCTGTAGTATGTCAGCCGATTTATTGCCAAGCTCACTTCAATATGCGAGCCTATTTTTAAGCTGCTTAGAAAGAATCAACCTGTGGTTTGGAATGAAGACTGCCAGAAAGCTTTTGACAGCATCAGGGAATACCTGTTGAATCCGCCAGTGCTAAGGCTACCGCAACTGATCAAACCGCTTATCCTGTATCTGGCAGTAGAGGGCAGTTCAGTGGGCGCCATAATGGCTCAAGAAGATGAATTTGGGGTGGAATTTGCAATTTATTACCTCAGCAAGAAATTCCTGGCTTATGAGATAAAATATGCTAAAGTAGAGAAGATCTGCCTTGTAGTGATTTGGGCTTCAAAGAAGCTGAGACATTGCTTCCACTCATATAAAGTTCAAGCAGTGGCCAAGCAGAATCCGTTAAGATATTTGCAAGAAGCACCATCTTTGCTTGGTAAGATGGGGAGGTGGCTGCTCTTGCTACAGGAGTTTGATGTGCAATACATCACTCGCAAAACTATTAAGGGGCGAGTCGTAGCCGAATTTCTTGCTGAGCATCCTATTCAAAGAGACACTCCCGAGTTCACCTTTCCAGATGAGAACATAGTCGCGATTTCTGTCCAAGGATGGCAGTTACATTTCGATGGGGCAATGAATAACAGAGGGGTCAGAGTTGGAATCATCTTGACAACCCCAGATAATGAGAAACTTCCCCTAGCAAAGAAGCTGAGGTACAAAGCAACCAACAACGAAGCCGAATACGAAGCATGCACTTTCGGGTTAGAAGCTTTAGCTGCATTGGGGGCAAAGAATATAGAAGTCTTTGGTGACTCATCCTTGGTGATCAACCAGACCCGAGGTGAGTGGGCTGTAAAAGAAGAAAGGCTGGTACCCTATGTTGAATATTTGAAAGAGGTATGTGGGCAGTTTGAGACTTGCACTTTCCACTTCGTGCCGAGAGATGAGAATCGTCTAGCTGATGCGTTGGCAACCTTAGTATCAATGTGGGATAATCCTGAAGGAGTAGCTATGAAGCCAGTACTAATTTCGAGTTCTAAGAAGCCCAGCTTTGAGATCAAGCCTGTAATGGAAGTAAAAGTGGCGGATGGGAAACCATGGTACTTCGACATCATGAATTACTTGGAAAATAATAAATTTCCAGAAGAAGCTACTGAGAAAGACCAGAGGATGATCCGGAAGCTTTCTACTCAGTTCATATCCTTAGAAGGGGTGTTGTACAAAAGACAATCAGACGGGATCCAGCTCAGGTGCTTGAATGAGAAAGAAGCCCGCAAAGTGATGGAGGAAACCCATGCAGGTGTCTGTGGGACCCACATGAACGGTTTGACCTTGGCTAAGAAGATCATGAGACAAGGCTTCTATTGGCTTACGATAGACAATGACTGCTCGAAATATGTTAAGCAATGCCAGTTGTGCCAACAATACGCAGACTTGAGACACCTACCAGTATCAGAGCTACATAACCTGACATCACCTTGGCCTTTCGCTGCCTGGGGGATAGATATCATTGGAGAGATTCGCCCTACGGCATCCAATGGGCACAGGTACATTATAGTCGCAATTGACTATTTTACCAAATGGGTAGAGGCGGAATCCTTCAAAAAAGATTGACGCAAGGGATATGGCCAAGTTCATAGAGAGGAATCTGATCTGCAGATATGGTCTCCCTCATCACGTAGTGTCTGATAATGGGGTGCAGTTCATGGGAGAAGCCAGGAAGCTCCTCGAGAGGTATGGTGTCGAGCATCATAAATCTTCCCCCTACCAACCACAAGCAAATGGAGCAGTAGAGGCCGCGAATAAGAATATGAAGAAGATCCTATCCAAGATGGTCAAAACCTACAAAGACTGGGCTGAAAAGTTACCCTTCGCCCTGTGGGGATATAGAACAACAGTAAGGACGTCTATAGGCGCTACACCATTTTCCCTAGTATACGGAACGGAAGCAGTATTGCCAGTTGAGATAGAGCTCAAATCACTGAGGGTGGTAATGGAAGCCCAAGTTCCGGAGGCCGAATGGGCGCGGCAGAGGCTACAGTACTTGAACTTACTGGACGAGAGTAAGCTGAAAGCTTATTATCATAACAAGATTTACCAGAAGAGATTGGCAAGGACTTTTGGAAAGAAGGTGAGAAAGCATCCGCTGAAAGAAGGGGACTTGGTGTTCAAGTAGATGAGGCCAGGCATACCAGATATTAGAGGGAAATTTAGACCTACTTGGGAGGGGCCGTATATCCTTAAAAAGCTGCTGTCCAAAGGAGCCGCAATCTTGTCGGATAGTGATGGAAACGAATTCAAAGAACCAATCAACGTCGATAGACTCAAAAGGTTCCATGGCTAAAGACCAAAATAAAAAGAAGAGAATAAAATGCCCTGCAGGTCGAAAACCGAAAAAAGGCGGCCGTGCTAAAATTGGGCGCCTCGACAGGGTGAAAACGGAAAAAAGGCATCCTGTGCAAAAATTAGAGGCATGAGAGAAAATGTCCGATCGTGAAAACCCGAGAGGGCCGATTGGTAACAGGAGTTGATGCTGTTAAAATTTGGTTTCATGTATTAACAGCGCGTAAGCAGCTGAGTAAATGTCAAAACTGATCATGTATGCTGAAATTATATGGAAATGTACACAAATTCGTGAAATAGAATGAATATTATTCTTTTCATTTTTGTCATTTCCTAGTTCTGCATTAAAAAGAAATGTAGCACCAAAAGAAATACATATCTAAGCTAAGCTAAGTCCTGCTGCTTCTCTCGCCGACAAGATGCTTGAGCCCTCGTGTCCTGTTATCACATGCTGGACTAAGGATCCACCTCTTGTACTCGTTAGTCGAAGACACAGAATGATTGCCAAACCTCGGGATAACAGTCTTCACTGGTAGTTTGCCCCACAGCTCATGATACCGAGAAGCAAACGCAACCGAGAGAGCTCCTCCCCGGAAAGATAAGGGAACCCTCACTACATCTTGGGTCATCTCGAGCTGACGCATACATCGAGAAGTGATGCAGAAGGTGGCTCGACGGAGCCCACAGAGGGGAACACACCCCGATGGCCCATCAATGACCACATGAGACAGTGGGAGCCAGGCAGACGTGAAACTGATGTCATCATCTGACAGCTCGCCAAATCTGGTAATGCCTTCACCAGCAGTGGCACACCCATGCAATCGTCGACGCGGGAGGAAGTGGCTCGGCGAGTACTGTGGGGTAACCCGAGGAGGTGGCTCAGACAGCATCCTCAGTTTCTCTTGCAGCCAAATCTAAAAAAAAAAAAAAAAAGGCCGCTGGAGTACGTAGGGTTTACTTCAGGCAAAAATAAGGCACAGGGTTGTGTGAAAATCCGAAAGGACGCACCTCCGGCTGAGAAAAGTTAGTGTGAAAATCCATAAGGGACGCACTACCTTTAAAAGAATGACGTACCAGGAGCAATAAGGGGCTGCCGGTGAAGGTTGTAGTGGATCCAGAGCTCACGGCGTCCAAGCCCATAATGGTTTCAGCCAGAATGAGTGGTAAGGGTGATAATCCCAGATGAAAGTCGCTCAGGACTCTGAATAGGCGGGAGTCACCTGTCAAACCCCCTGGAACAACAATGAGGAAGTTCACTATGCAAAATAAGAATATGATGCTTACCCGGTAGGTGGGGATGTCAGTGAACTGATCCAGAGCCTCGATCAGTGGCCCCAGAGCAAAGGAAGAGCCCGGCAGAATCAGCCGGACGGCCTCAGAAGAAGGTATTCCAAGAACCATAGCTATGTCCCGGGTCTGGAATAGGCCGCAGCGGGGGATGCAACGCAGAGCGCTAGGAGGGAACCAGGCTCCAAGAATGGTAGCTAACTCTTCAGGCAAAGGGCACAGTTCCTGGTAGGTGAACCGGAAGACGTGAAACCGGGGGTTCCAGAAGTGGGTCACCGCCAGAAGGAGGTTTTAATCGACTTTGACTCGGCACAGATATTTCAGCCCAGACAGAGAGGAAAGGGCGCCTTCTTCCCAAGTGTGTTTGTCATCTAAGATACGGTGCATCCTTTGGGCTAGAGAAGAAGACATGCTAAGAAAGATGAAAGGCTCAAGATGTTGGAAAATGAAGAGACATGAGAGGAGCAAAATTTTGAAAGGATTTATAGGAAAGTGTCACCGACGGCCTACCCGCCTTTCCTAGGAGACGGCCTGCCCGTCGGTAGAGATCCACCTGGCAGACGAATACGTCAGCATTGCATTCATCACGCGTATTAACTCCCGTTTATTGAGTGACAGATGGCCAGCCCGTCAGTCGTTCCTATAGACGCCCAGCCCGTCGGTCACGAAATTCTATATAAGGGCGAGAGACAGAAGGTGCGGCGCCTCCTGTCCCTTTCATTTTCTCTCTCAAACGGTTTTTTTTTTGCTTTTTTTAGTGTTTTTTCAAGCATTTCTTCTTCTTTTTTCTCGATTTCTTCATATTTTTGCATCCTTTACTCATCGGGTGCTTGGATATTTATATTTCTTCAGTTTCTACACTTCTCGCGACTACAAGTAAGTAAATAACTACCTTTTTTGAATTTCATTCAATTTATTTCTTCATTTCTTCTTCCTTTAACCTTAGAAACGGTTAGGATGCTTTAGATGCCTTAAAAATTTAGGGAGAATGCTGCCCATTTTCTTTATTATTTTTTTTAGTGCAATTAAATCCGAACCTTTGCATGATCACATAGAAATAGAATTTTTCTATGACTTTGTTACTTTAGAAATAGACTTTTTTAGCGCATTATTCTTTGTATATATTGATTTTGAGGCTTGAGGCCATTATTTTTGTGTTGTTGGGGACACACTCTTGCCGGGGTGCGTCCCATTTGCGCATATATCGCTGTTGAGGCCTGAGGCCTAATTTGGTGCCTTTTTATGCAGGAGGCTGGGCATACCCTTGCCGGGGTGCTGCCTAAATTTTTATTATTTATTTAAAATTGAATATTTTTGTGTATAATGCATGCCTTGGGGCCTAGAAAGCCAATTTTTATTCGCTTTAAATTATTTCCATGCCAATTGCATGTTTCTTTTGTCTCTATGAGTGTGCGAGGCAGGTTGGGCAACTTCCTTTGACAGGACGTTCGCCCTTTTTATTTGGTATCAGTTTTTCATCTCGTTTTCGGGCCGCCATTGCCCTGGTGAGGCCTAAATGGGCCTTCACCTTGAAAATAAGTCTAATAATATTTGTTTTGTCAAATTTTCGCTATCTAATTTTTCTCCTTTGCAGGATGCCTCCCAGACGCAGAGCACCGCAGGCCCAGCCCGAGGTCGTAGTTTCGAGTTGGATGGATGATGAGTCAGCTCAGAGGTATAGAGCGTTGGCTCAGGTAGAGCTTCGGGCCAGCCGTTCCGTATCCCGGCCGTTCCTAGAGGCCCTAGGGATGGCCCCAGAGTTTGATTTGCTTGTCGAGGGTGCTGGGTGGACAGAGTTCCTTGACCCCTCCTTCCAGACTTTTCCAGAGGCTACTCGCTAGGTCCTAGCCACTCTCCGCTATGCCGGTTTTTAGAGTTCAGATACCGAGCCAGGGGTGGTCCAGTTTTGGTTCGACGGCGACCATTACAGTATTACCAGGCAAAGATTCGCACAGGCCATGTGGCTCCCTACCGAGGAGGGGGTCGAGATCCCACGGCGAGCGGTGAGATGCGCCCATTGGGCGGCCATTGCCCTACCGGGAGTGCTGTATAATCATGATACAGCAAAGAGCACCGTACTGGTGTCTCAGGCACTCCGGTATTTGCACAGAGTGCTATCCAGTTCGTACCTCGGTCGAGCTGGTAATCCAAGGTCGCTTAATGCGGCCGAGATCTGGAGCCTCTGGGCTATGGTGGCAGGCCAGCGTCTCAACATTAGCCATGAGATCTTGGCCAACTTGACCAGAGTCGGCAGAGGATTGACACCAGTGGTGATAGTGGGAGGAGTTATCACCCGGTTGCTTTTGAGGTTGGGAGTTGCCCCTGACAGGTTGAGAGGACCCTTGGAGGAGGGGATCCATGTGGATACTGCAGCGACAGTGCAGATGGGGATGATCTCCCCGATATCAGGGCAGGCAGAGGCCTACAGGGTGCTGACCATTCACGAGACCCGGCGGATGTTCTCACTTCCACCCTTGGGTCCAGACCCAGACCACCCGGAGCAACCAGAGCATCAGCCTCCGCAGCCCGAGCCTCAGCCAGAGCATCAGCCTGCACAGCCCGAGCCTCATCCGGAGCAGTAGCCTCCGCAGCCTTCCTAGCCCCAGCCTCAGACTGTGCCACCGCCACAGCAGCAGGAGCAGCCTAGGACCCCGCCGGATTTCGACATGGAGTTCATGATGGATGAGCTCTTTTCCGCCTCACCAGCATCCTGAGCACCGACTCCTGTCCTGTCGCCGAGTGTCAGGGTACAAAGGACCACCCACGGGCCCCCGAGAGGTATTATCCATATTCTCGAGGCGACCCAGCGGCATCCACCTTCGCAGCACTGCCTCCAGAGCCGCCACAGCAGCCAGCACAGCCTGACTTTTGTCAGCTCCTCACTTCCATGTTCACAACCTTAGAGCGACGACAGGATGAGAGGGACAGAGCTATTCAGGAGAGGTTGGACTGCCAGCAGGCTACTATTCAGGAGCAGTCCCAGTCGGTGGAGCGGTTAGCTCAGGAGCAGGCCTGCTACATTGAGCATATGACACGGGAGCAGGCTCGGATCGCAGCTGCTTTCAGGGATGAGCAGGCTCGGGTCATAGAGGCCTTCAGACGTGAGCAGGGGAGGCTGATCGAGCAGGTTCCCCAGGGTCAGAAGGAGCTTAGGCAGCAGCTCGCTCATGATTTGAGGAAGTCTCAGGACCAGGCGACTCAGAGGGTTGACATGCCCCTACAGATGATCGACGAGTCGCTCGACTCTCTGAGATCCCTTGTCCAGGCGATAGAGGGGATCCTCCCACCCTTGTCTCAGACCATGAGGGAGTTCAGGGAGCACACAGAGCAGCGCCTAGAGCACATGAAGAGGGCCACTAGTGAGCAGACCACTCAGTTGAGCCAGGCGTTCAAGAAGTTGGGAGGAGCAGTATCAGATACGTTGGAGTTCATGAGGACTTGCACCCAGCCTTTCTTGGATGGCCATGCTCAGATCCGATTCAGGCAGACCTACGATGCTGAGGCAGGACCCTCCACGGCTCAGCCTCCACCTCCGGCACGACCAGCTCCGCCTCCACCTCCACCTCCGCCAGGGACAGTGCACATATTGGATGATGAGGACCCCGATGAGCCCTCTGACTACACACCCCTATGACATTCAGGGAGTCATATTTTTGTACATTTATGCTTTGTATATACATTGTACAAAATTGATTTTTGTAGTGTAAAACTTTTGTTTCAAAAATTTATGCATTTATTCAGTTATTTATGATTCATTCATATAGCAAATGAATATATGCCTTCACATTCACTCATATTCCAAAACAAAAACGATGAAAAATGATGAATAACAACTCAATAAGAAAGAATATAAATGAAACATGGCATAGCAAATAAAGCAAGATCACGCCATCAATAGACAGGTTAAAAGATGACCACTCAAACATGAACTAACAAAACCTTTTATCACACAGGTACAGAGAAACACCGATCCGAACACAGGCATCGATTAGCAATCCGAATAAGGGCGCCTAAGATTCTTTTTTGGAACGAGGAACCCGGCGAGGTTTCCTCCTCTTCATTCTGAAGTTTGTAGCCAGAGAGCGCTACATCTCTTCAAACTCCGTGCAGGCCGAGACGAGGCTAATGGAACACTGGTGATAGAACAGATCACCAAATCGAGATTGTAGGCAGAGAGTGCCGCATCTCATAGTTCACGCGATAACCATAGAGTGCTACGCACCTTGCAGATCGAATGGGGGTTAGCAAGGGAACTTCAGATCGAAGCTGTGGTTAGAAAAACACCGCTCTTCACCAAATCGAGATTGTAGCCAGAGAGTGCCGCATCTCACAGTTCACACGACGACCAGAGAGTGCTACGCACCTTGCAGATCGGATGGGGGTTAGCAAGGGAACTTCAGATCGAGGTTGCAATTAGAGAAGCACTGCTCTTTGCTTCGAGTTTGTAGCTAGAGAATGCTATGTCTCACCAACACCTACAAGTCGAGACGAGACCGGTAGGGGTATCTTCACATCGCCGAGCAAACCGAGACGAGGTCTACCCGGCAAAAGGCTTGGAAGGTAAGAACCGTCGCAGGTACGCCTTCTTTCTTTCTGTCTTTTCTCTGAGTTTTGGCTTATCTAGGCGCTTGTGCACCAATTTTCCCAAAACTGGGGGCAATTGTAAGCACCGTGTCCCGGAGCGGTTCGGATCAGAGGTTACCCTATGATGAAATCAGTATCCGAGCCTGCATAAATGGTTTGGATTTGGAGGTTTTAGTCCCACGTTCCACTAGAAGTGAGTCTTTTTACCTTTCGTAGGCAGAGGGGGAGCAAACAGGGGATTTTTGAGTCAAAAAGGTAAATTTTTCCTCCACAGACGGCCAGCCCGTCGCTTAGGGTCACAGACGGCCTATGGTATTTTTCGACGCCCGTCGAAAAATCACCGCCCCTGTCAGAGCGCCGCCTAGTTTCCCGGAGCACGCAACCTTTCCGACGCCCGTCGGTGGATATGGCAGGGCCGTCGGACGAATCCTTGTGTCAGACGGATTCTTCCGACGCCCGCCTCCATACACCGACGCCCGTCGGTCGTGTCTCGCTTATAAAAGCTTCGAATTTTCACTTAAAAAGGGGTTCCAAAATTTTTAAGAGGGGAAACTCTGCCAAAATTCAAGCATATTTTCTCTCTCTTCCAGCAAACACATTCATAAAGGATTTCTTTCAAAGGAGGATCAAATCAATCAAAAGGGACTAAAAACTAATTAGTTTTCTTTAGATTTTGATTCCAAAGTTAATCTTTTGAAGGGTTGAGGAGGAAATAATCCATTTTCCTTCTCTTGATCCTTCATCTTGCTTTTCGTGGAACACGCGGGGCTTTAATCAACACAATAATCTCACCCAAAGCAATTATCTGAGGGTAAATATTCCAGATTCCTTCTCCATATCATTTCATATTTACTCCTTATTTTGTTGATTCTTTCAATTCTGTCATTATTCTTCTTTATTTTGACTCCCTTTACCTCATTTTGTGTTAAAACCCTTTTTTTGACTTTTAAAAAAGAGTCCTTTTTACTGTTTTTTCGGAGATAGTGGTGACCGACGGGTCATCTTCTTTACCGATGCCCGTCGGTCACCCCACTCACAGACGCTCTTCCACTTGAGTGAGCGATGGACATGTCGATCAATTTGACAGACGCCCATCGGTCACCTAAGAAAGGCCGTCGCTCGGTTCTGTCTCCACATTTTCAGACCTCTTCTATCTCTTTCTAATCCCTTTGACTTTATTTATGATGATTCTTTTTATATTGACATTCTTTAACTTTCCGTGAGCAATGTATTGATTTCCTGGGACCATCCTGAGCTTGAGGGGTTATCTACCATATTCGGAGGATTTCGTACGGTTTAGTTTCCTAACCTTCTTGATTAATTCCTTCATTTGTTATTCATTGACTGTCTTATGTACATGGATATACTCTTTTCATATCTCGTTAAGTGTAAAAATGGATCAATGTTTTATACTCAATAAAAATAAGGTTTGTATAAATGCAAGGGTCCAATGCCCTATTTTTATCCAATAAAAATCATCACAAATAAAAACATCCAATTTTAATAATGATGCATGCGAGGACCAAAGTCCTTAAAATAAGCAATGCCCCGATTCGTGTATGTGTTGCACATTTATAAAAGGGAGTTGTATTCCGCTCCTTGTATTATTATAATTTATTGCTTTTGATATTTATTTTCCCATTTATGGTTTTCCAAATGTGAATGAATGCGTCTTCGATTAATTGGATCGTGTGGCGAGAGAGCAAATTAATGACAATTAAAATTTGATCATAAAATAATCGAGGTAGAAATAGATGAGAAATCCCGGACCCAGCTCTGGTCTTTGGGCTCAAAGAGGCTAGAGGTCTACCCTCCAAGACACCTTTTTGTGCCACAAGACTTTAGCGCTAATCCTAGGCTCCTTAGGGCGAGAGGTTTACCTTCCAAGACCCCTCTGGCTGGCCCAAAATGGATACTAAGCGCAGTCTTAGGCTCTCTGAGGCGAGAGAAACTTTCCCAATGTTCTATTGGGTGGCGACTCCATGAAACCTCCTTGTTGCCCAACATAGACGCACTTGCAATTTATTGCAAGCTGTCAACGGACCCACAATTGCCCGATCGCCCTCGAGCGAGCGGTCCCATGGGCATCCGCGGGGATTCGGCGCGCGTCACAAGTATGTTATGTATAGTGATGCTTCAGGTGTTGGACTTGGTTGTGTTTTGATGCAAGAAGGTAAAGTGGTAGCTTATGCATCTCGACAGTTGAAGCTGCATGAGCAGAATTATCCGACGCACAATTTGGAATTAGCTGCTTTGGTTTTTGCTCTTAAGATTTGGCGTCATTATCTATATGGGGAGACATGTAGGATTTTCACTGACCATAAGAGTTTGAAGTATCTCCTCTTGCAGAAAGAGTTGAATTTGAGGCAGCGTCGGTGGTTGGAACTTTTCAAAGATTATAATTGTATTTTGGACTATCACCCAGGAAAAGCTAAAGTGGTCGTTGATGTGTTGAGTCAAAAGTCAGTTTCGGATCTAGCATTGCGTCATTGTAAGTGGAGGTCAGATTCAGAAGGAGCTTTGATTGCCCAATTGAGAGTGAGGCCTTCTCTGAAGCAGTTGATTGTGAATGCTTAGAGAAATGATCTGAAATTTCAACAAATGATTCAAGTAGCTCAGAGTGGGAGTCAGATTGACTTCTTTGTTAAGGATGGGGTGCTAAGTTACAAAGATCGGTTATGTGTACCTAATGTTGATGAATTGAAGAAAAAGCTTTTGTCTGAGACACACACTACAGTTTTCACTATGCATCCCAGAAGTGAAAAGATGTATAGGGATCTGAAACAATTCTACTGGTGGCCTAGTACGAAGAGGGAGATAGTGGAATTTATTTCTAAGTGCCTAACCTGTCAACAAGTAAAGGCTGAGCACCAAGTTCCATCTGGATTGCTCAACCCTTTACCTATTCCTCAGTGGAAATGGGATGGTATCATGATGGATTTTGTAATGGGTTTACCGATGACTCAGAGGAAGTGTAATGGCCTGTTTTATAGCCTAGAAGTATTCAGTGCTTTCTATAAAGTCTGTCGTTAGATTCGTGGCATGTGATTACGTTTCTGGTGTTTTATTTTCAGTGGAGTTTAAAGGTTAAGCATGCTTGAGGCATAGAAATCCTAGGATGGGTGACCTTCTGAGAAGTAGTATAGCTGATATTTTCAGCTGTGTGCTAAAAAAATATTATTCTGTAAGAATGATCTACGGACTGTAAGGAATCTAGTGGTATAATTTGGTACGAAAATGAGGTCAAATAAGCCCCGAAAGTTAGTTTGAAGTTTGCCTCTGGTTCGGTTCGGTTGAACTGAAGTTTGACCGAGTGTAGAGACCGGGACCTGAGGCAGTCCATATCAGAGTTACCCGATGAAGAGATTAATGTCCGTTTTCACACAAATGGACGATAGTCGGAGGTTTTCATCCTCCGGTTCTACAAGGATTGAGAATTTTTCTTTGTAACAGGAGGTTCCGGATAGTCAGAACTTTGAAAATGGAAATTTTCGTCAACCGACGGGATACCTGTCGATGGTGAGATGCCCATCTCTCGTGCGAGAGACCCGTCTCTCTCGACGAGCGCCGGCTGTCGCTCGGAAGTGGGGGTCCGTCTCTCGCGATTGAGCGGCGCCCGTCGCTCGTTCGAGCGACGCAAGCTTCTCGCCAGAGACGGCCATCTCTCATTTTCGTGCCTCGCGTATGGTCCGCCGGTCAAAAGACCAAGCGTACCCCTCTAACCGACGACCGTCGGTCAGTGATCTGGTTGCCATAACCACCAGATTCTCCAGATTTTCCTAACATTTTCAAAATATATTCTAAATCTTATCCAAGTCTATGAAATATTTTCATATATTTTTAAATATTAGATTTGATTTTGCGAATTTTCTAGAAATCGATTCGGTTTTGATTTGATTTTAGAAATCTTTTTTAAATTTAAATCTTAAATCTTAAATTTATTTGAATTATCTTCTAAACTCTATAAATAGGGGATTAAACCTCATTATTCAGGGTTAGGAAATTTAGGAAGAAAACTAAATCTTAGCAGTTTTTCACAGAGATTTTATTTTTGCATTTTGTAAAAGAATTCTCTCTCAAGGTTTCTTCTTTCTCTCATTTTTATGTCCGAATTAAGCAAATCCGAGGTAACGAAATCCATTCGTTTCTATCCGATTTAGCTATTTCCGATATTTAATTTCTGTCAAAATTTCGAGAAAGAAAAATACAATTTTCTTTTCTTGATTTATTTTCAAAATATGAGTTTTATGATAAAAAATCTCCTAAAATCATTCAATCACGGATCAGTGCTTATAGAACTCGAGGAATCGAAATCACTCAACGTTTACCTTTCAAGGTAAAATCCGAGGGTAAACATTCTGGATTTATCATTTGTGTAGTTTAATTATTTTACACTAATTTTATAAATAAAATTTTCATTTATTAAAAATCAAAATAAATTTTTTGGACTTTTTTAATTTCAGAATCAGGGGTGACCGACGGGTGGAAAAACCACCGACGGCCATCTATCACGCGAGCGATGGGCCGTTGATGGTTATTGCTTCCACCTGCCGGTCAACCCAAGGACGCCCGTGGGTCACGAGTGTTGGGCCGTCCCTGGGCCTTTTCTCCTCTATATCTTTTCTTTCTCATTTTTTACTTATTTTCTTATGGTTTTCATGGCTATTTCACATTTTTTTTTATTGTTATTTAACTTCTAGCATTTTATTTTGCTCTTAATTTTGACACTGACATGGTTTCCATTTTTTGTGAGTTTTATTTGACTATTTTTAGTGGATTTGGGATTGTTAAATGGTGGCTATTACAATGATCTGAGGATCCTCACCCGGGTTCATTCTTCAACCTTATCCCTTTTTATCTTATTTATTTATTATTGTTGTAAATATTATTTTAATCTCGTTAAAATAAAATGGTCAAATATTTTATAGTAATTGAATTGGGATTTTCATTAATAACCGAGGATCAATGTCCTATTTTTTAGCCAAATAAAATTGACATTTTAAACTTGCTTTTTAATAAATGTGCATGCGAGGACCAATGTCTTCATTCATATTGATTTTCTCGATTTGTGTATGATTCGCACGTTATTTACAGTGGGGGTTGTATTCTGCCCCTAGATTTGTTGTAATTTATGTTCATAATTTTCTATTTTATGCCCGTTTATTGCTTTACTTGTATGGATGGCCTGCGCTTTGATTAATGGCATTGAATGAGAAATTGGATGAAATGATAAATTCAAAACTCAGTTATAATATTAACCAAGGTATAAGTAAATGAGAAGTCCTGAACTGTAACACCCCCTAACCACCTGTAGAGATTTACTACGATGACTAAGGAGTGTTACAACACAAACACATGCGCATTAAACAGTTTTACAAACAAAGTTCCGAATTAATAAATTTCTTTCATCAATAAAAACTGGATTACAAACTAAGTATCCATACATTACATTACTAAACACTTTTGTCTTCCAATAGTTTAAAGAATACAACTTTACTGATGCAAAACTTAGTTCAATATACATACTTACTAACAATACCCTATTTGTACTTATTACAAAATAATTTGTATAAAACAACGAACTCCTAATGTGTTGGCCATTTGCGATGCAGGACTGCCCTCCAAAAACTCTATCTTCAGAAACCTACATGGATAAAGTATCCATGCTAAGTGATAACGCTTAGTGGGGAACAATAACATAACATTCTTATATAAAACAATCATTTGATCAAGTCCTGTCATGCCTTGAATTAACACATATACACAATATATATCTTTCTTATCGATGCAATAATAAGTCATTATACATATATGTCCCATACTCAAGTTCTCTTATTGTATAATTCTTGCATCATGCACAAACTTACATTGCTATATTCACAACATAGCATTCATCCTATATTTTGTTTTCATCACTTTTAGAAGTGGATAATAATATGCTACCATGCACATAAGAATACCTCATTCACACATATATATCTGAACACACATACACTTTGGGATCAAATTAATATAAACATAGCACATTACGCATCGCAATTTAAGTATATATATATATATATCTATATGCATTCATGCGAATGAATCATATAAATGCATCTCATGTCAAACTATGTAACTTTGTATTCATATTCTCATCTTTAAAACTTTCCTTCAAATGACCACATAATTATCACTAATCTTTTTTTGCCTTGCCTGCAACTCAAAGACGCGGATAACGAGTATTGCATTGGTACCCAAAGGGTACAGTTATCACATTGGTATCCATGGATACCTCACATTCGTATTGGTACCCTAAGGTACAAAATATCAACATTATCAATAATTTCGCATTGAAGAATCCGATGAGGATTCAAATTGCATTGTGATTCCAAAGGAATCTGACGCATTGGGCTGCAGCACTTAGACCCTATAGGCATGCCTATCTATCCACTACTTGACTCGCAGGCTAATTATTATTTCCAATTATCTGTCTATCATTCATAATTCACATTGTTCATATAGTCATGTGAAACGGATCATAATGCATAATAGCTCACATATGTTTGTAAGCATACAATCATGTTCACATTCCTTTCCAAAGTACACTTTTATATAGCTCATAATCATTTCACAAGTCTATATGATGTTGATACACCATTATAGATTCCATTCCATATCATCATACCACATTAAACAATGATATCTAAAGAATTACTCTTCATTCATATGCCTCACGGTGACAACCATTTGGTTGTGACCGTGACATAGATAATTATCAAAACAGAATGCATTTCGTGCATACCTCACGCTTCATCATTCGATTCATATCAATTATTTGTACATTTAAATAGATGCATACTCACCCGATTTGCCACATTATTGGTCTCCATATAAATGAGAAATTCATAAGCTAAAAGCATTTAATCACATTTATCATTATAATAATATACGATCACTCATTTATCCACATGAACCAATATAACATCCTTAAATATCTTGCATAATAATTCATTCTAGTAACCTCTATATTAATTCATGCATCATATAATAATGCTAGGCCAATACTTCAATCACACGTTTATTAAACATATCACATTTATACATCTTCACATGAAGCAAACTTATTTCATTTGATATTCTTCACGTGTGTATAACTTAATCTCAATTCATAATTATGTACACTTATTCATATTATACATCCTCATATAGATTAAGGTATTATAATGCTCAATAATGTCATTAAACTTAACTTGATTCTATTACATACAATTACACATCATTACTTCATTAGTTTGCTATTAATCTTAATCCTATTCATGTTTATTTTCCAAGTGATAACCATTCTTATACTCATTTAATAGTCCTAAACATGCATCGGATAGATCCTAGAAAGTTTCGGTGCAATATGAGTTCAATACGGGAAGAAAAACACATAAAATGGTCAAAACAGAAGAGGTCACGGTGGCAATGACTTTGTTGTCACCGTGACATACCAAAATTTAGCAAAACAGAAGCAGAATCTCGTAACTGCTTCACTACCCAATTTTTCAAAGCCTATAACTACGCCTAAACCTCATTTTTAGACAAAACACCCTTCTTACCATTTGTTACCTAGGATGTTAAGTTTCAAATGGAATAAGTTCCAGATCATTTTGACTTTCACAACGTTAGATACGAGCTATACAACCTGTACTGCTCAAATGAGCTAGTCAAAGTAGAGATGCCTCTATTTTTGCCACTTTTGGGATAGTTAGAGCTAGAATTTGCTCAACCACATTTCTAAAGAATTTTTAAGTGTGTATCTTAGGTTTAAGACCCAATTTAAAACAACCAATATTCATTACTATAACTCTATATATGGGTAAAATAGTAACCAAAGGTCAAGAGAGACCTACACAGAACTTACCCTGCAGGTACATTTTTTTGTGTTTCGTACGCATGACTTTGAAACCAAGTTCAATGACATTTTTAACCATCCTGATCTACTAAAAATTTACTCATATATGTGCTAACTTCCAATTAGCACAAATTAGATAGCATTTAGAATTAAATTCAAGGAGTTATGGTCTAGGGAACATGACTTGTCCCAAAACCCTCCTACCGAAATTCTAATTTCACTTATAGGTAATTTTTGGAGACTTTAGAGTCCACCAATCAACAAGACTATTTCTAGAGCATTTAAAGATATTGAATTCTCGGATTTAACCCAATTAGTCTCATCCAATTTAGAGTTATAAAACTCACTTTACAGCATAAACAGTTCACATGGGTCATAATAGACCTCAAAGGCCATTTGACACAATCAATACTCACATCCCTGAAATTAGGGTTCATATTTTGGTCACTATACTATATTCATTCAACATCACTTTCACAATAAATTCAAGCTACACATTCCTAACCCAATTATGCATACCATACCACTCATAATTTCTCAGCTAATTCATTTGCTCACAAAATACAGCAATTCCACAATTCATCCAAGATTAAGGTTCAAACTAGGTTAATTTGATTCATAGTTTTCACTATAATTTAATATGTTCATTTCTTCAATTCAATGCATCCCATAACATAATTTGCACATTTAAATACACAATCTATCAATTAGTATACACAAATCAGCATACACAAATCAGTTTGCTCCCAAACCTCAAACTCCTATGCTCCCAATGAGCTCACTTGACACTTGACTCACCAAGCTTCATCATTCCTTTAACTCTTCTTGTTTTTACCACCACATGCACAATCTAAATTCCAGAATTGGAAACAATTGATCAGTACCAACTTTTATTGAAAAAGATGGAGAAGAAGAAGAATAATTACCAACTATATAAACCATCTACCCATACATACCTTCTCAATTCAAAGAAACCAAAGCTTTTAAAATTACTTATACAAAAGAGAAGGAACAAGAGATGAAGAATGGAATTAGGGAGAAAGGGAGTGACTGGCCAACTTGCAAGAATGAGGCCAAAATCTGCCTCCACATCCTTATATTGCATGTAAACTCAAAGTTGGCTGCATAAGAAGACCACACGTGGAATCCACTAGTTTCTCGATAATCCCACTTAAGCAAATCTGTATTTAGTTAGTCCTAATTATCTATTAATTAATCTTGATTAACATTATCTTGCACTTTTACCAATAAACCACTTAAACTATCTTTAGTTATTCAATTAAGTCCTTCCTTTTATTTCAATTTAGTCCAAATCACAAATTAGCACACACACACACCTCCTCAATTAAACAAATTAAACCACTTACTACCAAGGTGTAATTCAGGCCATTACATGTACCTACTCTAGTCTTAGGCTCATCGAGGTTAGAGGACCATCTCGATGTTCCATTGGGATGGGGTCTCCAAAATATCTCTTATTGCCTACAAAAAGGACCAATTTGCATAATCCTAGGCTCCACGAGGTTAGAGGATCACTCCAATGTTCTATTTGGGTGGGGCCTCAAAAATATCTCTGGGTTGCCCAAAATGGATGCATATGCGCTGTCTTAGGCTCACTGAGGCTAGACGACCTTTCCCAATGTTTTATTGGGTGGCGACTCCAAGAAACCTCCTTGTTGCCCAACATAGACGCACTTGTACTCTCTTATAAGTTATAATGAACCTCTTCCGAACGCCGTACAAGAGGGCGGTTCGGGGCGCCCTGGGGTTCGGCACACGTCATAGTGGCGACTCCACTGGGGAGAAATACTTGAGACTTCGACTTGAAAATACCTTTGTTAAAAATTACAATTGAATTTTAATTTAAAAGTCCATCCTCTTTCAAAACTGCATTACATCTCATTAGAGCCTTAGATCTATGCTAGTTTGGTCCCTCTATCAACCTCGGTGCGTTCGTGAAGCATGACCCTACGTTCACTCAATGTAGGGAAGTGTTAAGGATAATCACCAGCCCAAGCCTCGTACCTTTTGGTATGTCAAATGGAGACCCAACCGATCATTACGCTCGTGATGAGCTAGACTCGTTGGCAGGGACCATGCTTGGGTAAACGTAAAGTATCATTACCTTGGCCAAAGCTCATGTAATGGAAATAGTTACTTCTCCTAAGTGGTATGAACCATAATACTATACTTGCTGTATGGATCAATATATATTGGACAAATCCAGATAATTTAATTAGTCACCTAATCAAAGGCTTTCATGCCCCGATAGGCCCATGTCAATTTATTCGGACTGCCTAACTACACAATGATCATAGCCCATGCATCTGTGCATTAGTTAGGAGAGGTTATGCTACCGATTTTCCACCACGCACCATACGTGTCCATCGAGTTCCCTATTAACCCATGGGCCAATCCCACCTAGGAAAGATAGTATGACCTCATGTGCAGGAGTAACAAGGTTGGAAGGACCTATGTGCTTGCATGTGATTTGTCGATGTCGTATAGGACGATCATGCATTTTATGGCATTCATGCATCATCCTGACCCGATATCTTTTGCAGCCATCATAGATCTGCCTAGGTGGTCAAGAAGTTCTCAGGGGCGGCTAGTCAGGAATCCTTTTTTTGAGCTACCAGAAAGGGTGGAGTATCTAGACACTCCTTCTGTTACACCCCTTACCCATACGTAGGCAAACCCATCCGCAAGGGAGTAGGAAGCCGTACGAGTAGGTGTGTTACCGAACAGAAGCGATACAAAGCATATAAAAATATGGAAGAATTTAAAACTTAAGGAGCAACAGCTGAACATACATAATATACCCACGCGCATACACTAAGCGAAAGCATACATACATGCATACTTACAGTCGTATAACAGAAGACTAAGACGAAAGATAAAATAGAGGTAAGACTTAATACATGAATATAAAAAAAATATTTACATAGCCCAAAATATTACATTAGTATCTTTACATATTATTACATATACATATTACACAGAGATACAAAATCCAAAATACAGAGTCTGAACAAAATACAAAACTTCTAGCTCCTATGTGGCCGACCCTTGCAGATGCATGATGTAACACCCCAAAACCACCCCAGTAGTTTGAGCCTGTCCGTGTCTGTATGTGTGTATTTTTATGTGTTACATGTAGGTGTTTAATTGGTTTATTTATTTAATTTATGTATATTAGTGAGAAGAGGAGATAGGCTAGTGTAGGGTATGAGTGGATGTATAGAATTAAAGTATGAATAAGAGTTAGTTTAGTGTATATGATATCGTATGGGAGTAGGGTGTGATAGGGGACATGTGTCTTATAGGGATGATGACATGTGGCTAAGTGGATAGAGTAACATTTAATGGGTTTGGTGAGAGAGAGAGAAATCAGCCTTTTCCCTTTTGAATCCCGTTCTTCTTTCTCCCTCACGCCATCTTCTTCTTTTCTTCTTCTTCTTTCTTTGTTCTTCCTTTTTCTTTGCATAATCTTGCTCCCACTTCCTTAAGTGAGTAATTAGAGTTGATTAGCTTGTGGATTTTGGAAGCTTAAAGGTGAGTTGGGGTTATGGGTGTTTTAGATTCTTCTTCTTCCTCTTCTCAAGGTTTTATAATTATATATGTATGTTTGGGTAGTTGTAAAATTGATCTTGATTGTTATGGGTTTGTGGTTCAGAGGAGACTCCTAGACCTGATAAAGGGAAAGGAATTGCTAGCGGGAGCGGAGCTCGCGAATAAGAGCTAAGGAGAGAAGGTTTGGGAATGTTCATCTTTATTGTGTATTTATGATTTGAGTTTGATAAGTGTGGTTTTGCTTTGATTGAGTTTATGAGTGGTGTTATTATAGCTTGAATGGAAATTAGTGTGATATGTGATGTGAAAGAATGAATATTGTTGAAGGAATTGTGAGAAACTATATGAATATCTGTAATTGGTGTTATAATTGCTGTTTTGGAATTTCTTAGAATTGGACATGTAATTGACTTGATTTAATTGAGATAAATGGTGTTAAAGCTGGGTTTTTATTTATGTTATGGGTTGTGAATGATTGTGTTGCTTAATTTTGAGGTTTGGAATCAATTTTGGAAGTTTGAATGTGATTTGTGTAAGTTTTCTGCAGAATTTGGGCGTAAGAGCTGAAAAACACGTGTCTGTCGCGAGCGCGACAGAGTGCGGAGGGTTTGCCCCTCGCGCCGGCGCGAGAAGTGTCGCGCCGAGAGCTCGAGAGAACTCTCTGTCGCGAGCGTGACAGAGCGCTCAATCTCCGAGTGGTTGCAGGACTCTCTTCTGTCGCGAGCGCGCGGTGGTCGCGAGCGCGATGGACTGGGGATAGTTACCTTCTGTCGTGAGCGTGACAAGCGTCGCGAGCGCGACAGAGAGTGGCGCCTTCGCCCTCTCGCGACCGCGAGCCTCGGCGTGTAGTTGTGTTTTGGTCTCTGTCGCGAGCGCGACAGGCGCGACTTCCAAACTTGATTTCTTTTCCTTTTTGCTTAATGATTTAATTTCTTTTGCATGCAGTTTTCATTAAGCTTTGATTTTCTTTTTGCATGAATAATATATATGTAAATGTGATAAGATTTTGCATAACCTGCTAAGGTCAGATAAGTGGATAGTTAGGCATGCCTAATAGAGTTTTGTGCCGCTGCAGCTATATGTACGACTTTGGACCCTGATCAGGTCCCACGATTGGATCCTCGCGATCCCTCTGTCTGAATCTTTCTTAAGATTCCACGTAAAAACAATTTGAAAATAAAGTAAAAAGAATGGTTCGATACCTTCGGGTATCTATTTGTCTATATGATGATATCGATACTCTCAAGTATCTATATGTACTCGTTATCCACTCATTGGGATCAAGCAGGTGTCATTGTGTTTTGTACAAGAATTCTTGAATGTGAATGCCAATATCTGAATTAACTATGTATGATTATATGCCCATAATTGTATTGTTCTCACATGCTTTCTGTCATCGTCACTGTGAGTGGCGGTTATGCATTTTGTGTTTTCCCCACTAAGCGATTTCGCTTAGCACGGGTGTTTATCCGTGCAGGTGTGGAAGGTTTTGGTACGCGTGTTCTGGGCGTGTCGCATCGGGAAGGCCAACGCAACTAGAGATGGGGTGTTTTATACTATAGGCTTTCCTTTTTCATTGTAATAGATGTATTATTTTGATTCCCCTTTGGAACCATGTATCTTGGGCTTTTGTAAATTGGTTCTTTTTATAATCTGATGTAATATGTAAAGACCTTCTTTTGGTATATTGATAAAGTATACATTTTGTTCAGTATCATTCTTCTCTGTATTAAAGATTTTAATTATCTCTAACATGTCGCTCTATTTATGTAATGTTTGCATGTTTGTACCAGTGGGGTGTGACACTCCTATCTATCCAGGGAGCCTTCTCACTCCAATCTGTATGGAAGTCTCCTTGGTATAGGTTGGGGTGTGACATTAGGTGGTATCAGAGCCCCAGGTTTAGATGTTACTGGGTTTCAGTGTGTTAGCTAGTTGTTAGAGTTGTGTTGGCCTGATGCGCACTGCGTTTATGTTTTGTAGTTATGGAGTCCGCCCGTGGATCGCTTGAGGGGTCAGCGGAAAGTGCGAATCCCCAAGAGCAGGATCCCTCAGTTTCTGGTCCGGCTCAACCTCCTAGGGGGTATCTTGAGGTGCCTTTGGGACCAATGGAAGCGATGCTTCAGTGTATGACAAGGGTACTTGAAAGGGTAACAGCGCCTAGTGCCCCAATTGAAAGGTTAAGAAAACATGGTGCAGAGAATTTCTTTGGTACTAGCATAGATGAATCTTATAAAGCAGAGATGTGGTTAGAAAAGACATCCAGAGTACTTAGGGAGATTAGATGCCCACCGGAGCAAGAAGTGGAATGTGCCTTGTCTTTGTTACAAGGTTCTGCCTATGATTGGTGGAGGTTGGTAGTTAGTCAACCGCAAGTTCCTGAACCGATTACATGGGAGTTCTTCGAGGGTGAGTTTCAGAATCGGTATGTGACCAAAGCTTATAAGGATGCCAAGTGGGCACAGTTTCTCACTCTTAAGCAAAGAATGATGTCTGTGGCTGAGTATGAGGACGAGTTCAATAAGCTCAGTAAGTATGCGCCGTCAAGAGTTCTCACGGAAGAGTTTCGATGTCAGCATTTTGAATCAGGTTTGAATGAGTCTTTGAAGGTAATGTTAATTTCATTGATGTCGGCTCCGAATGTGAAGTATTACCAGTTGGTTCAAGCAGCCTTGAGGGCGGAGCGTTCTGAGAATATATTGAGAGAAAAGGCTCAAAGAAGAAAGTCTGCAAGAGGTGGCTCTTCTTCAGGCAAGAGGCTGAGGGAGTCGCAAGGAAATTTTGCTGATCAGTCTACAGCTAATCCGGCCCCTAGAGGGAGGAGACAGGGTTCTTCCAGAGGAACAGGCTCAGGTAGAGGAGATGGCCCTCCCCGATGTTCTCATTGTAATAGACAACATTGGGGTGAATGTCGGTGGTTAACGGGAGGCTGTTTTAAATGTGGTTCTACGGACCATTTACTTGCAAATTGTCCGAACCGACTTGGAGATCTTTCGGGACCTCAAGAAGGGAGCCGAGCTGGATCTAATGTACCCCAAGGAAGTCGTAATAGGGGTAAGGAAGGGGTCGTGGTGGACGGCCTCGAGATAGAGAAGCCTCAGAATCAGTAGATCGCCCTGTGCCATCATCTGGTAGGGCTTATGCTATGAAGGCCCGAGAGGAACAGAATGCTCCCGAAGTGATTGCCGGTAAGTTCTCTTTGCTTGATTCTGAAGTTTATGTTTTGATTGACCCGGGGTCTACCCATTCTTATGTGTGTTCTGGTAAGTTGTGGGATAGTTTGGGTAGTGAGGAGAAGATGGAATATGAGATTTGTGTATCCAGTCCGTTGGGTCATAGTGTTATGGTTAATCGTGTATGTCGGAAGTGTCCTTTAAAGATTCAAGGTACAGAGTTTGCAGTGGATTTAATTTGTTTGCCATTCCATGAGTTTGATATTATTTTGGGAATGGATTGGTTGGATAAGCATCGAGCGGTAGTGGATTGTCATAGGAAAGTAATGGTTTTGAGGGATAAAGATCAAATGCCTGTTGTGGTAAAGGGTATTGGAAGTAGTTCTTTGCATAATGTGGTATCAGCTATGAAAGCCAGAAGATTTATCAGGAAAGGGTGTGAAGCATTTTTGGCTGTGGTTTTAGACTCTCGGCGAGGTCAAGTTAAGATTCAAGACATTTCAGTTGTAAGAGATTTTGTAGATGTTTTTCCGGAAGAGTTACCGGGGTTACCTCCAGAGAGAGAAGTTGAACTGTCAGTAGAAAATTTTCCGGGGACAGCTCCGATTTCTAAGGCTCCTTACAGAATGGCCCCAGTGGAATTGAAGGAATTGAAGAGTCAGTTGCAAGAGTTGTTGGATAAAGGATTCATTCGGCCTAGTGTGTCGCCGTGGGGTGCTCCAGTGCTGTTTGTTAAGAAGAAAGATGGAACCCTTCGGATGTGCATTGATTATCGACAGCTTAACAAGGTGACTATCAAGAATAAGTATCCACTGCCGAGGATTGAGGACCTTTTTGATCAGTTGAGAGGAGCTGGGGTATTTTCTAAGATAGATTTGAGGTCAGGCTATTACCAGTTAGGGGTGAAAGATGCAGATGTGGCGAAGACGGCTTTTCGGACGCGTTATGGTCATTATGAATTTCTAGTGATGCCCTTTGGTTTGACTAACGTGCCTGCAGCCTTTATGGATCTGATGAACCGGGTTTTTCGACCGTATCTGGATAAGTTTGTTGTGGTATTTATTGATGACATTTTGGTGTACTCTAGAAATCGAAAAGAACATGAGGAACATCTTAGATTAGTATTGCAAATGTTAAGAGATCATCAACTGTATGCGAAACTCAGTAAGTGTGAGTTTTGGTTGAAAGAAGTAGCTTTCCTTGGACATGTGGTATCAGCAGAAGGTGTACGTGTTGATCCAAGTAAGATTGAAGCAATTGTTAATTGGATGCCTCCGAAGAATGTGCCAGAAGTGAGAAGTTTTTTGGGATTAGCAGGGTATTACCGACGGTTTGTTCAGGGGTTCTCAGTGTTAGCATCTCCTTTGACCCAGCTACTTCGAAAGGATGTCAAGTTTGTATGGTCTGAAAAGTGTCAAGCCAGTTTTGATCGATTGAAAGAGTTATTGGTTAAAGCTCCTGTGCTCACACAACCGGTTTCGGGTAAGGAATACACTATGTACAGTGATGCTTCAGGCATTGGGTTAGGTTGTGTTCTGATGCAAGGAAATAAAGTGGTAGCTTATGCATCAAGACAGTTGAAGCCTCATGAACGGAATTATCCGACTCACGATCTGGAGTTAGCAGCGGTAGTGTTTGCGCTTAAGGTTTGGCGACACTACTTGTATGGGGAGACGTGTAGAATTTTCACCGATCATAAGAGTCTTAAGTACTTGTTAACTCAGAAGGAGTTAAATTTGAGGCAGCGGAGATGGTTAGAGCTATTCAAGGATTATGATTGTATTATTGACTATCATCCGAGTAAAGCTAATGTGGTGGCAGATGCTCTTAGTAGGAAATCTTTGTCTGTGTTACTGGCTTGTCGAGGCAGATGGAGATTTGATTCTGAAGGTGCTCTGATTGCTCAACTTAAAGTTAAACCAAGTTTAAGATCAGAAATTGCAAAGGCTCAATTAGATGATCATGTGCTTCAGCGTGTTTGTCAAGCAGTGAAAGAGGGCAAGCGCACTGAATACTTATTAGACAGTGAAGGAGTGTTGAGACATGGTAATCGGTTATGTGTACCTAATGTGGGGGAGTTAAGAAAGAAACTGTTGCAGGAAGCTTATTCATCAGTCTTCACTATGCATCCTGGTGGGGATAAGATGTATCAAGATCTGAAGCAATTTTATTGGTGGCCGGGGATGAAAAGAGAGATAACAGAATTTGTTTCAAGGTGTCTTACTTGTCAGCAAGTGAAAACCGAGCATCAAGTGCCATCGGGATTGCTTCATCCCTTACCCATTCCTCAATGGAAGTGGGATGACGTCACGATGGATTTTGTATCTGGTCTTCCTATGACTCAGCGTAAGCATGATTCTGTATGGGTCATAGTAGATCGATTGTCAAAGTCTGCACATTTTCTACCGGTGCGAGTGGATTACTCGATGGACAAGTTGGCAGAACTTTATGTGGATGAGATAGTTCGATTGCATGGGATTCCGTTATCCATTGTATCAGACCGAGATCCTCATTTTACATCCAAGTTTTGGAAAGAACTTCAGGCAGCTTTGGGAACACGGTTAAATTTCAGTACTGCTTTCCATCCACAGACCGATGGTCAGTCAAAAAGGGTTATTCAGGTTCTAGAAGATATGCTCCGGGGTTGTGCCTTAGAATTTTCAGGAAGCTGGGATCGGTATGTGTCTTTAATGGAATTCGCTTATAATAACAGTTACCAGGTAAGTATTGGTATGGCTCCTTATGAAGCACTGTATGGACGGAAATGCAGAACACCAGTGTGTTGGACTGAACTGTCAGAAAAAGCTATGATAGGTCCGGATATAGTGCGGGATACCGAAGAGAAGGTAAGGGTTGTGCAACAGAACTTGAAGGCAGCTGAGGACCGACAGCGTTCTTATGCTAATCTGAAGCGCAGAGATATTCAGTATGAAGTGGGTGATAAAGTTTTCTTGAAAGTGTCACCATGGTGTAAGGTTCTCCGTTTTGGAAAGAAAGGCAAACTAAGTCCACGTTTTATTGGGCCATATGAGATTCTAAGGAAAGTAGGTCCAGTAGCGTATCAGTTAGCTTTGCCTATGGAGTTAGCTAGACTACATGATGTTTTTCATGTGTCTATGCTTCGAAGATATCGGTCAGATCCTTCGCAAGTGCTACCAGTGCAAAATATTCGGATTCAGTCAGACTTTTCTTTTGATGAAGAACCGAAGAGGATTTTGGATAAGGAAATCAGACAGCTTCGGAATAAGCAGATACCGTTAGTCAAAGTTTTATGGCAGCATCACGGTATTGAAGAAGCTACATGGGAACCAGAAGAAGCTATGAGATTGCAATACCCTCAGTTGTTTGAAGCAGGTAAGAATTTCGAGGATGAAATTCTGTTAAGTGGGAGAGTATTGTAACACCCCAAAACCACCCCAGTAGTTTGAGCCTGTCCGTGTCTGTATGTGTGTATTTTTATGTGTTACATGTAGGTGTTTAATTGGTTTATTTATTTAATTTATGTATATTAGTGAGAAGAGGAGATAGGCTAGTGTAGGGTATGAGTGGATGTATAGAATTAAAGTATGAATAAGAGTTAGTTTAGTGTATATGATATCGTATGGGAGTAGGGTGTGATAGGGGACATGTGTCTTATGGGGATGATGACATGTGGCTAAGTGGATAGAGTAACATTTAATGGGTTTGGTGAGAGAGAGAGAAATCAGCCTTTTCCCTTTTGAATCCCGTTCTTCTTTCTCCCTCACGCCATCTTCTTCTTTTCTTCTTCTTCTTTCTTTGTTCTTCCTTTTTCTTTGCATAATCTTGCTCCCACTTCCTTAAGTGAGTAATTAGAGTTGATTAGCTTGTGGATTTTGGAAGCTTAAAGGTGAGTTGGGGTTATGGGTGTTTTAGATTATTCTTCTTCCTCTTCTCAAGGTTTTATAATTATATATGTATGTTTGGGTAGTTGTAAAATTGATCTTGATTGTTATGGGTTTGTGGTTCAGAGGAGACTCCTAGACCTGATAAAGGGAAAGGAATTGCTAGCGGGAGCGGAGCTCGCGAATAGGAGCTAAGGAGAGAAGGTTTGGGAATGTTCATCTTTATTGTGTATTTATGATTTGAGTTTGATAAGTGTGGTTTTGCTTTGATTGAGTTTATGAGTGGTGTTATTATAGCTTGAATGGAAATTAGTGTGATATGTGATGTGAAAGAATGAATATTGTTGAAGGAATTGTGAGAAACTATATGAATATCTGTAATTGGTGTTATAATTGCTGTTTTGGAATTTCTTAGAATTGGACATGTAATTGACTTGATTTAATTGAGATAAATGGTGTTAAAGCTGGGTTTTTATTTATGTTATGGGTTGTGAATGATTGCGTTGCTTAATTTTGAGGTTTGGAATCAATTTTGGAAGTTTGAATGTGATTTGTGTAAGTTTTCTGCAGAATTTGGGCGTAAGAGCTGAAAAACCCGTGTCTGTCGCGATCGCGACACTGTCGCGAGCGCGACAGAGTGCGGAGGGTTTGGCCCTCGCGCCGGCGCGAGAAGTGTCGCGCCGAGAGCTCGAGAGAACTCTCTATCGCGAGCGCGACATACGTCGCGAGCGCGACAGAGCGCTCAATCTCCGAGTGGTTGCAGGACTCTCTTCTGTCGCGAGCGCGCGGTGGTCGCGAGCGCGATGGACTGGGGACAGTTACCTTCTGTCGTGAGCGTGACAAGCGTCGCAAGCGCGACAGAGAGTGGCGCCTTCGCCCTCTCGCGAGTGCGAGATTCTCTCGCGACCGCGAGACTCGGCGTGTAGTTGTGTTTTGGTCTCTGTCGCGAGCGCGACAGGCGCGACTTCCAAACTTGATTTCTTTTCCTTTTTGCTTAATGATTTAATTTCTTTTGCATGCAGTTTTCATTAAGCTTTGATTTTCTTTTTGCATGAATAATATATATGTAAATGTGATAAGATTTTGCATAACCTGCTAAGGTCAGATAAGTGGATAGTTAGGCATGCCTAATAGAGTTTCTTGCCGCTGCAGCTATATGTATGACTTTGGACCCTGATCAGGTCCCACGATTGGATCCTCGCGATCCCTCTGTCTGAATCTTTCTTAAGATTCCACGTAAAAACAATTTGAAAATAAAGTAAAAAGAATGGTTCGATACCTTCGGGTATCTATTTGTCTATATGATGATATCGATACTCTCAAGTATCTATATGTACTCGTTATCCACTCATTGGGATCAAGCAGGTGTCATTGTGTTTTGTACAAGAATTCTTGAATGTGAATGCCAATATCTGAATTAACTATGTATGATTATATGCCCATAATTGTATTGTTATCACATGCTTTCTGTCATCGTCACTGTGAGTGGCGGTTATGCATTTTGTGTTTTCCCCACTAAGCGATTTCGCTTAGCACGGGTGTTTATCCGTGCAGGTGTGGAGGTTTTGGTACGCGTGTTCTGGGCGCGTCGCATCGGGAAGGCCAACGCAACTAGAGATGGGGTGTTTTATAGTATAGGCTTTCCTTTTTCATTGTAATAGATGTATTATTTTGATTGCCCTTTGGAACCATGTATCTTGGGCTTTTGTAAATTGGTTCTTTTTGTAATCTGATGTAATATGTAAAGACCTTCTTTTGGTATATTGATAAAGTATACATTTTGTTCAGTATCATTCTTCTCTGTATTAAAGATTTTAATTATCTCTAACATGTCGCTCTATTTATGTAATGTTTGCATGTTTGTACCAGTGGGGTGTGACACTCCTATCTATCCAGGGAGCCTTCTCACTCCAATATGTATGGAAGTCTCCTTGGTATAGGTTGGGGTGTGACACATGACTCGAACAGAAGCAAACCTGCCACCTGCACGGGAGAAAGAACCCATGCTAAGCGATAACGCTTTGTGGGGAGAACATACAGAGATATGGACGGCCATTCACACTGGTCGCCGAGGCTTAACAACTTCACAATGGTAAACACATAAAGTCATAACAGATAGACACACATGCTTACATATAATAGACATTCATTTTAAATGCTTATAATCACATTCATATACAATACAATTATCATGTAACTTTCATACCAAAATGCGCATACACGTTAGCTAACCACCGATGTATGAAGCTAATGCCCTACACTTCTTTATCTTAATGTGCCTTACTCACATGCGAAGTCACTAAAAGTCTAAGTATATGATTATTATGCCAAACTACATATGCACTAATTAAGAATCAATGGACAAGACTAAACACCACTCTTCCACTGTGCTACTCTGTTACACACAAAATCATATCATGCAACGTAAACACATAATAATATGCCAGAGTCACTACAATATCAGATACCGAAGAAATATTAAACATTATATATATATATATATATATATAGCATGTGCTACTTCACCATACAAGGTTACAGTATTTGTATTATACAATATTCATGTACAATATACATACATCATCTTGCGAAAATACAATTAAATCTTGCATATACTTACCAAGATTATATACACATTCAAAATCAGAGATTTCATAATGCATAATCACTAATTGTCTAAACATGCAAACACTATCACACAACGAGATACATACACAAGCCGAAACCATTCCTAAAGCTAATACACCTTACTTCCACATTACTGCACCCCTATACGTATCATCATACAGAAAATATCAACACATAACGATATATTGAAGTTATTACAGTAGCAAAAGTCGACAGCACATATACAGAGCAGTATACAGGTATATTTTCACCGCATTCAAAAACTTCCAGGTCACATTCTTACACACATTAATTCACATACTTATATCCATAACAAAACCAATTCGCATGCTTATAGTGTCACACCCCAAATCAGGCCTGGTCGAAATTGGCGCGTTAACACGGGAATTCAAGGGTACTTCAGTAATTTGTACTTGAGAAAAATTGGATAATAAGGATTTAATGGCAAAGTAATTAATTAAGTAGGTTGTAAAGGGAAATGTTAGAGTGTGTTTGTAGTGTATGGAAGTAGGATATAAGTGGATTAAGGGATTTTATAGTGTGGGTTGTATGTATGGTGCCTTGGATGTAAGTGGGTTTTAAGGAATAATATGGTGTGAGTGGTGTTTGGTGCCATGAAGATATTTATTCAAGACATGGTTGTGTGTGGTTTGTGTATGGTGCTTAGAGTGGAAAAGTCAAGTGAGTGGATGTTTGGCCCAATAGGAGAGGGACAAGTGGCTTGGCAGGTGGGCAATTAATGGGAAAAGAGTTAAAGGAAAAGAAGAAAGAGAGGGAGAGCAGATTTCACGTTGGGGCTCCCTCCTCTCTCTCCCGTTCTTCCTCTTCTTCTCTTCTTTCCCGTTTCTTGCGTTTCCTCTCTTGTTTGTGTGGGTTTGGAGCTGGTTTTGGAAGTGTTTGAGAGCAAGATTGAAGAAGTAAGTGGTTAGATTTTGGATGTTGTGTTCGGATTTTTGGATTGTCTTCTTCTTTGGTTTTGTTTAAGTTAAGGTTTGTGGAAGAGTAATTGTGGGTTTTGGTTTTGTGCAAGCTTTGGGTTTCAAGAGAAAGCTCAAGGGTAAAGAGAAGGTGAAGATTGGGTCTTGAAGCTACAAAGAAATCAGGTTTGGGAGCTTTGATTTATGAATTGGAATCTATGAGTTATTGTGCCCTAATTCTCACTTAAGATGTAAATGAGTTTGTATTGTTTAAATCTCGGAAATTTGAGTGTTTTGGTATGTGTAAATGCATGAATTAGTTTGGGTAGATGTGTTAGTAATCCATGTTATTGATTGAGATGAATTTATATGAGGATTGGCTTTGGCTTTGCAATGCATGAGTCTTGGCAATTCTGTCCCGTTTTTATTTGACCTCTGTGTATTGTTTTTGTCATAGATAGAGTGTTAGACCTCTAAATCATGTGGATCTTGATGCATTAAAACCATGACGTCCATGTCTTTAAATGTCCTAGAAATAGCTTTGGGCTAATTCTTGCTCTAAGACCCTGTAATTTGGATAAAATCGTAATGTCTCCTTTTGTGTTGGGTTGTTTGACCAGTATGGGTTGTGGAGAGCATATCTGGAACTTTAGACGTCCCGTTGATCTGAAATTTGTTTCATTTTAACGTTAACATCCTAGGGGACATTTGTTAAGAAGGATGTTTTGGCTAAAAATGAGGTTCAGAAGTCGGTTTAGGCAACACAAGTCAGGGGCATAAAGCAGTCTTTTTGGGTATCGGAGGTGAGCCTCTGTCGCGATCGCGACAGAAAAACCTATATTAGCCTTTATTTCTTCATTTTTGAGCCCTCGGTTAACCCGGATCAATCTCGTACCTTCCCCTTAGCTTATTATGCACGTTTAGGGTAATTAAATGGCTATATAAGTAGTTGTCTTTGGGAAAAGCTTATGAGTACGATTAAGATTGGTGATTTTTGGGAATCTCTTATTTTTGCATGTGAATATGTTCATGTATGTGTTTCGATGGTTTCTTGGAAGTAGGTTATTAGATGTCCTTTATTTTGATGTATATGCTATGGTCTTTGTTTTAGAATGTGGAATTTGCAAGATTATGATGCATAAATTGGGTTTCTGATTGATTCATGAAATTGAATGTTTAAATCATTGGATTGTATGAAGTTATTGTTAATAAATGTTGTATTATGGTTGTTGATGTCAATGGATGGCTGGATTGGAGGTAAGTGATCTTGGATTGAGATTTGTGTGATGGGAGGAGGAATTGGAGGAGGAAAATCTGCAGAATTTCTGCAGATTTTCGTAATCCCGATGCTGTCGCGATCGCGACAGAGATGGTGTTGGGAGCTTCGCTGTCGCGAGCACACGACGCCATCGCGAGCCCGCGACAGCCGAAGTGTTGAGCACCTTCTGTCGCGAGCGCGACAACTATCGCGATCGTGACAGAGTGCGATGCTGGGCAAGTGCTATCGCGAGCACGCGATTCGTCGCGAGCCCGCGACAGCACCAAGTGTTCTCTGTCGTGATCGCGACATACGTCGCGAGCGCGACAGATTCTGGCCCTTCCGTCCTCCTCGCGGTCGCGAAGTACGTCGCGCGCACGCAGCGAAGAGACTTCAGTCTCTGTCGCGAGCGTGATAGACCCTTATATGCTAAATGAGTTCTCTTTCAATTTGTGTGGTTTGAATTTCCGTTCCTTTTGACAGTTATGAGATTTATGTTTGGTATTTTATAAATAATATGAATATGGAACCATGATATGATTATGTACATATATGATGATAATTTGAGGGAGTTATGAAATGGATTGAATGGTTTATGTATGACCTGCTAGAGTCTAGTAAGTGGATAGTTAGGCATGCCTAATAGAGTTCTGTTAGCTGCAGCCCCTTTGAACGTTTGGACCCTGATCAGGTCCCTGTTTGGTTCCTCGCGAACCCTTTATATGTATGGATCTTGTTTAAGATCCCCTTTCATTGAAATGTTTTTGAATGCGAAAAATGATGTTGTTTTTCTCTCGATTCGTACCCGTAAGGTGCGCCCGTTATAACCCTTTATATGTATGGATCTTGTTTAAGATCCCCTTTCATTAAAATATTTTTGAATGCGAAAAATGATGTTGTTTTTCTCTCGATTCGTACCCGTAAGGTGCGCCCGTTCGTACCAATAAGGTACCGTCAGATAAAGTTTTTGTGATTACTTCGATAAGTACCCGTAAGGTGCGCCTGATCGTGCCAGTGAGGCACTGTCTGATTTCTCGTTATCCACTATTTTGAGTCAGCAGGTATTTTATTCGCTTTGTCTGATATGAATATGAGATATGATAACCGTTTGGTTAAGATTTCAGTAATATGAATCAGCTATCTTTCTGATGTGATCATGGAAGTTTGAATGGTTTGAATATGACTCAAGTATGCAATTGTATATGCTTACCGCCTATTTTGTATTGTGAATGTGTCTAATTGAGTGGTTGAGATGTAAGCGTGCGAACTAGTATGTATAAGTACACTGGCTTGCATCATTGTATACTATGGTTAAATGTGTGAATGAGTATTTGTCATATTGAGATGCAATGCACATGGATCGATGTTCGGTAAGTGCATGTGCCACAATGTAACGATATGCTATATGTTCCCATGAATCGTGTGTCATGATAAGTATGTTTTAGTGCCTCTTAAGGATGCATGATGGTTGGGTGTAGTTTTGCTTGGTAATGGTGTTGCATGTAAGCGGGTTCCACTTTGATAAGGATACCTTGGTATGTTATGTGCATGTGCTATAATTTTAAGAGTATATGCTTGGTGAAGTGTTGCTATTCAATACCTCGGCGGAACCGGTAAGTTTAATGCATGTGATATTGTATGTAGTTCTGCATGGTGACAATTATATTATGTTTGGTATTGCCTTTGCTATGCAAGTCTGAATATGTATGTGTTATGAATATCCGCATTTGCCATTTGAATGTGTTATGCCTTGGCGACCATTGTGAATGGCCGTCCATATTACTTGTGTGTTCTCCCCACTAAGCGTTATCGCTTAGCACGGGCTCTTTTCCCGTGCAGGTGGCAGGTTCGGTTCGGTTCGAGTCGCGCGTCTGCAGGGTCGGCCACATAAGAGTTAGCAGTGTTTTGTTATTTTGTTTCAGTTTCTGTATTTCGAATTCTATAATTTTGTAGCCTTTTTCTTATGTATTTGTATATGTAAGAATCTTATTGTAATTAAGTTTTCCGTTAAATGAGCTTTTTTTTTTATCGTTCACTTTATGCTTCCGCTGAGTAATCTTATGTATGCATGTGTTTATGCTTCCGCTTAGTGCTTGTGTGTGTGTAAGTTATTGCATGATTAGTCTGCGCCACAAGGTAAGTCAAGTTTTTAATTACCCGTATTTTGTATGTATGTTTATGCTTGTATGCATGCTTCCGCGTAACAAATGTGTTTATTCGTGTGTGAGTGCATCGGGTAGCGCGCCCGCCTGCGTCCTTCCAACGGGGGCGGCGGTGGGGGTGTTACATATAGGCACATTATAGCAAACAATATACCTGCTGACTCATAATAGTGGATAACGAGTAACAAACTATACCTTACGGGTACGAATCGAATGCATAATGTACCTTACGGGTACGAATCAAAAAGCAACATCGTTTTCCACATTCAAAAATATTTCACTAATAAGGACCTTAAACAAGATCCATACACTATAAAAAGGTTCGCGAGGAACCAACCAGGGACCTGATCGGGGTCCGTTCGTTCAAAGGGCGCTGCAGCTACACAAAACTCTATTAGGCATGCCTAACTATCCACTTACTTGACTCTAGCAGGTCATGCATAAACCAAAGCATGTTTCAAGTCACATAACATAGTTAATTATGCATAATACAGAGTATAGTAAACAAATACATATATTTATTTATGAAGTAGGCAATATAATTCAATCAATACAATTTAGCACTATTCAGTATTCTAAACATCTCTCAATCCAAATTATATAGTTTAAATCCAATAATCATTAAATAACATACTAACAGCCCAACAGTATTCAACAAAGGGTAACATAAAATGTTACACAAGATATTTATTGTTTAACTAAATTAAAATACCCATGTATGTCATTTGCCAATGAATAATTCATAAAATAAGGCTAAAGAATCCAAAAGAAAGGAAAAAGAGCTGAAAAAGACACATTTGAAATTTTTACAAAATGATGCACAAAACCATTTTACATTAGACGATATCATTAACTATAAACACAAGTCAAAAACATTAATACACTAGCATAAAAACACAAAACATAATTTACACAGTGTGAAAAGCCATGCGAAAGAGAAGGAAGAATATTTCCAAGCAAAGCAGGACAAAACAGGCAGGAGGGAGGCTCACTGTCGCGATCGCGACTTGTGTCACGCTCGCGATAGTAACAGAGGGGAAGAAGGCCAGTCATGAGTTGCATATGCAGTTGTGACTCATGACTGAACTGCCTCACGCCCACCAGGAAGAGAGGTCACGAGTTGTGACCCCCATCACGACTCGTGATGGGACTCTCTCACGCGTCGTAATGGTTGGCGGAGCTCTAGGGGTCACGAGTCGTGATCCCCCATCACGACTCATGACGGGACTCTCACAAAAGAGGGAAGTCACGAGTCAAGATGCTTGGTGGAGCTCTAGGGGTCTCGAGTCGTGATCCCCCATCACGACTCGTGACGGGACTCTCACAAAAGAGAGAAGTCACGCGTCGTGATGTTTGGTCACCACTCGTGACGGAGCTCTTTCCCAAGAGAGAGGGGTCACGAGTCGTGATCTCCTCTCACGACTCATGACTCTTTCCTCACAACAAAGAATAGATCGCTGTGCACGGAAGTGAATAACGCGATTCTGTCGCGATCACAATAAGCGTCGCGCTCGCGACAGAAGCGTAATTTCCATTTCCAGCAGAAACGCAAAAAGTTCTTCTTTTCCAAAACCATTTTCAAAACCTTTCAAACGACACCCAATCATGCACAAACTCTTACCTTATCACACATATGCAAACCACAATATGCTCATGATCAAATCACACTCAATTCACACAAGGTGCAATAATTAAATCAAAGAAATCACAGAAATAATAGATCAAGAACACGGAAACAAGGGTTATCTACTTCAAGCAATTCTCATACCAAACTTAATATACATCTTTCTTAATCACTACACATACATTCCTAGACCAATTACCCAACCCAAAATCATGCATTTACACATGCCAAGACACTCAAAATTCTAGAAATCACACCATACACAATCTAAGTTAGAATAAGATAAAAAAAATAGAGCACTCAAACTGAAATCATAACACACACTCCCAAACCTCTTTTGAATCACAACCCACACTTCTTCCAGCTTTAATCCTCAATCTTTTCCTTGCCCTTGAGCTTCCTCTTGTCACCCAAAGCTTGCACAAACCAAGACCTAGAGAATTATTCTTAACCCAAAAACCCTAACTTAAACAATGCTAGAGAAGAAGAAGAAGGAAATAAAAAATGCAAGAAACCCTAAAAGCTCAACTTACCTTTACAATCTTGCTCTAAACTTCAATGAAAAACACCCATAATATTGTACAAACTCCATCTAATAGAGAGAAGAGAAAGATGAGCAATAGAGGGGGAAAGAAAGAGGAAGGGAACCCGTGAGGAAGAGAAGAACGGGAAAAGCAAGAAAAATCTGCTTTCTCTCTCCTTCCTTTCCCTATTTCTTTCTTTCCTTCAATGCTCACCCACTCATTCTACTTGGCAAACTCTCATTGGCTCCCAATAAATGTCTTAACATTCATACATTCAAGCACCATACATGTACATACACACTAGATAACCTCCTCATTTACCATACTATTAATTTAATCTCTTCAATTAAGTCCCTAATAACTCAAATTTCATATACACTAATTATTGAAATACCCTCATTTGTCCCGACTTAGCATGCACATTCCGACTAGGCCCGTTTTTGGGTGTTACTCCTTCAGTAATCAGCTATGCTACGTCATCCTAGTTCTCTCTGCATGAAGAAATGGCAAACTCACCAAGATGGGCAGATGCCCCTAGGGCCTTGATAGCTGAGGAATTAGGCAGAAGGTTCAAAGAGTTTGAGAATAGGATGACAGCTATGATGGCCAATATGGCTCAGCCACCTGCTCCACAGAACCCAGCACCTCCTTCTATGAGAAATAATGAACAGGGGAGGTCAAAGAAGACCAGTAAGAAGAGATACACCCACCACTAGTATACTTAAGAGCTACCACATCAGGGGTACAGAGGAGAAGGCCAGCCCAGAGGATAGATGATGACTGGGAAGAGGATGAGTACAAAGAAACAGTGTCAGGGAGAGGGAAGGTACCTCAGAATGAAGAAGCCATCTGGAAGAAGATGAAAGAAAAATTTAAAGTAATGGCAATGATGCCGACGAGGGGGCGAGGGATGAACCCCGAGGATAAGGAGTTAGAAGGGGAGGATTTGATCCCGATGAATTTTAAGATGCCGAACGTCCCCAAATTTAATGGCACTTCCGATCCCACCGCTCATATAAAGCAGTACTCATTGGTGATGAAGGGTACTACTTTAACAAAGAGACAGAAGAGTGAATACTTTTTTTTGAGCTTAACTGGCCCAGCGGTGGATTGGTATCATGGATTGCACCGAAGGACAAAGGAGGATTGGGATTTACTCACATAAGAAATTCTCAGACAGTATAACTGTAGTACGAGAATACAGGTGACTGCGCATATCATCAGCACACCAAACACACAAATGATAGCTGCAAGGCACTGAGACATACGATTTAGGACTCAATTGGTTCAAAATAGATTGTGGACCCAGAGAAGAGAGGGAATCAGAAGAAACCTGGGTATAATAATGTGACCCCGCCAGTATTTATAATCGGGTCTAGTCTGCCAGAACAGTTTGTATTGAGGGACTTATACAGCGTCGATATCAACACTGCCATTATGAGCCTCCATGAGGTAAGTGAAGAAGGGCTTCCCGTGGTAGTGATCGACTGCTGGTCCGTTGATGACAGTGGAAATAAAGATGATAATATTTCTGAGTATGAAGTGTTTCCCGACCATTAGGGTTCGGAGGAGGAGGAAGAAGAGAGAAAGGAGAAGAAGAAGAAGGTAGGAGCTGTGACCTGGAGTGGAAGGGTAGCTCCTGAGGTATAAAGGCCACAAGATCCGACAGTTGGCCAAAAAGAAAAAGAGTCGGAAGATGATCCAATCGTGAAGTAGCTGAAAAAGATGCCGTCTCAGATTTCAATATGGGATCTTTTGAGGCAATCTCCATCCCATAGGCAGAAGTTGGTGGAGGCTTTATGTCAGACAATAGTGGCCACGACTATCTGTCCTTCAGAACAGCTGGATGTGGTAAAAGGAGGAGCTGGGGAAAATGTGGTTTTTACCAGCGCTGACCTGCCAGCAGAAGGCCGCAACCATAATCGCCCTTTGTACATACGGGCACAAATCAATCAAAAGCACACGGCTTGTGTCATGGTGGACAATGGTTCATCAATTAACGTGTGCCCGTTAGTGGCAATAGCAGCTTTTTGGGTGAATAAGGAAATGCTAGCTAAGTCTAACCTAACGATCATGGCTTACAACAACTCACGAAGGTAGGCTTTCGGGATGTTCAAAGCGGTAGTCAAGACCGGACCGGTGGAAATGAAAGTGGAGTTTGTAGTCTTGCCTATCCCCGCCAACTTTTCAGCCCTCTTGGGAAGACCATGGTTCCATAAGCTAGGAGGAGTCCCCTCTACTCTACATCAGATGGTCAAGATTGCTCATGAGGGGCAAGTTGTAACCATCAGGGCTACAAGGGAGAACCAGGTCTCTATATTAGAGATTGCCAGGCAACCTTTCAGTGGATTCCACATTTTTGTGATAGATAGGGAGAAGCAGGTAGATGGAAGCCCCCAAGTGCTAAATATGATGAAGAGGATGTCATTCCTCCCCGGCGCTGGTCTGGGCAAGAACCCTCAGGGATCACCTATGGCCATTGCTACTAGAGGTCAGAAGGATAGGAGGGGCCTCGGATATAAGGGTGCCTTAAAGAAAGGTAAGAAGCCGGTGGGTGAAGTCCCCCATATCAGGAAGAGCTTTGTACCGGCCACTACAGCGTGTGCCTACACGAGGGAAGCTAAGCCTAAGTGGGTTGATAGAAGGATTGTACCGGGGTTTGAGGTCTTTAATGATGTTTTCGACTAGGACATCGGATTGATCAAGCCAGCAAAGGGCTTTTGGGACGAAGAAATCATGACCAGGGAAACAGTTTGGGATCGAGAAGTGCCCGAGGAAGTTATCATTGAGAGGTTGGTGAGTACACAGCTAAAGGGGAAGGCAATGATAGAAGAAGCCACACAGTGGGTCGCTCAGAGCCTCCAAAAAGCCAGATTGATGCATAGCCGTCAGCTTCAACAGTTGTGCCAATGGAAGAGGAGGAAGAGAATATTTTATATTTTCTTTTCACTCCAGAACTTTTTAAAAATGTCAATGACGTTTTTAGTTCTATCAATAAAGTGAACAATTTTGCTTACTTGTGTGATGTTTTTCATGATTTCATTATGCATGATCATGATCATAATCCATCTATATTTGATATTGAATCAACTGATGCTACTCTATTTAATCTTGGAACCTCGAAAAACCCAAAAGAAATCTTGATAGCATCTGACATAACTCTTGAAGAGTGAGAAGAATTTGAGAGAATTTTAAGAAAGCACGAAAAAGTCTTTGCCTGGACCTACGAAGATATGCCAGGAGTGAGGCGAGCAATCACAGAACACGCCGTCCCAACGTGCCCAGACTGTAAGCCAGTAAAGCAAAAGCCAAGGAGGCTTTGGCCAAAATGGGTAGACAAGGTGAAAGAGGAGATCCATAAGCAGATCGAACCCAAGTTCCTGATTGAGGTGAAGTACCCAACCTGGTTGGCCAATGTTGTCCCGGTAGCCAAGAAAAACGGTAAGGTAAGGGTATGTGTAGACTATCGAGACCTGAATAAGGCTTATCCAAAGGATGACTTTCCATTGCCCCATATAGACATGCTAGTGGACAGCGCAGCCACTTGTATAATGTACAATTTCGTGGACGGTTACACAGGCTATAATCAGATACTCAATAAGATAGCCGACCGAATTAAAATAGCTTTCATCATAGAGTGGGGGACATTCGCTTACATGGTAATGCCTTTCGATTTGAAGAACGCAGGCACAACTTATCAAAGAATGGCAACAACGATTCTAGATAACTTGATCCACAAGGAGGTAGAAATTTACATGGATGATATGATGATCAAGCCCGCTGCCAGAGAAGGTCACTTCGAGGCTCTAAAAAAGTTCTTTCAGAGAATTGCTAAGTACAACTTGCGCTTAAACCGTAAGAAGTGTATCTTTGGTGTAACCTCAGGGAAGCTGTTAGGACACACAGTCAGCCAGAGAGGAATTGAAATTGACCCAGAAAAGGTCAAGGCCATCAGAAAGATGCTAGTGCCTCAAAAGGAAAAAGACTTCAGAAGCTTTCTAGGTAAATTGCAGTATGTCAGCAGGTTTGTCGCTAAGCTTACTTTGATTTGCGAGCCGATCTATAAGCTACTCAGAAAAGACCAGCATGTAGTATGGAACGAAGATTGTCAGAGAGCTTTTAACACTATCAGAGAATATTTGCTGAATCCACCAGTTCTGAGACTGCCACAGCCAGTTAAGCTCCTTATTCTGTATTTGGCCATTGAAGATAGTTCTGTATGTGCTATGATGGCTCAAGAGGATTAGTTCGGGGTAGAATTCGCGTTCTATTACCTCAGTAAGAAGTTCCTTGCCTATAAGGTCAAGTATGCAGAAGTAGAGAAGATTTTCCTCGCGGTAATTTGGGCCTCGAAGAAATTGAGACACTACTTCCACTCTTATAGGGTACAAGCAGTGGCAAAACAGAATCCTCTAAGATACTTGCAGGAAGCTCCATCCTTACTTGGAAAAATGGGGAGGTGGTTGTTGCTATTACAGGAGTTTGACATTGAGTACATTACTCGAAACACTATTAAGGGGCGTACAGTGGCGAAATTTCTAGCTGAGCACCCGATCCAAGGACACTCATACGAATTCAACTTCCCACACGAGGATGTGGCAGCTATCACGATTCAAGGTTGGCAGTTGCACTTTGACGGGGCTGTAAATAGTAATGGGGCAAGAGTAGGAATTATTCTAACAACCCCGGATGACTAGAAACTCCCATTGGCTAAGAAGCTAAGATACAAGGCCACCAACAATGAAGCCGAGTGTGAAGCATGCACCTTCGGGTTGGAAGCATTGATAGCTTTGGGGGCAAAGAACGTGGAGGTATTCAAAGATTCATCTCTGGACATTAATCAGATTCGGGGCGAGTGGCGGTTGATGCCGTATGTCAAACATTTGAAGGATTTGAGCAATCAGTTCGAAGTATGTACATTCCACTTTGTTTCGAGGGATGAAAATCAATTAGCTGATGCGCTCACTACTCTAGTGTCAATATGGGATAACCTAGAGGGTATGGTTATGAAGCTGATTTTATTTTGTAGTTCTGATAAGCCTAGCTTTGAGTCTAAGCTAGTGATAGAAATAGAAGTAGCAGACAGAAAGCCATGGTATCATGACATCAGAAATTACCTAGAAAATGCGATATTCCCAGGAGAGGCCACAGAGAAGGATCAAAGGCTAATACGTAAGCTTTCCACTCAATTCATCTATATAGATGGGGTGTTGTATAAATGACAAGCTGACGGTATCCAATTGAGATGTCTGGATGAGAAAGAAACTGAAAGGGTAATGGAAGAAACCCATCCTGGGGTGTGCGGAGCCCACATGAATGGCTTAATGCTGGCCAAAAAGATCATGAGACAAGTGTTCTACTGGCTCACCATGGACACGAACTGCTCGAAATACGTAAAACAATGTCAGTTGTGTCAACAATACGCAGATTTGAGGAATTTGCTAGTTTCGGAGTTACACAGTTTGACATCACCTTGGCCGTTCACAGCTTGGGGATCGATATTATTGGAGAAATACGTCCCACGGCCTCCAATGGACATAGATTTATCATAGTCACCATTGACTACTTTACAAAATGGGTAGAGGCGAAATCTTTCAAAAAGTTCGATGCTCGGGATATGGCCAAATTCATTAAAAAGAACCTGATATGCAGATACAGCCTCCCATATCATGTGGTATCCGATAATGGGGTCCAATTTATGGCTAAAATGAAGAAGTTACTCTAGAGATACGGCATTGAGCATTACAAATCTTCTCCTTATCGTTCGCAGGCTAATAGAGCAGTAGAAGCCACAGAGAATCCTAGCCAAGATGGTTCAGAATTATAAGGATTTGGCAGATAAGTTACCTTTTGCACTCTAGGGTTATAGAATGATTATCAGGACATCTACAGGGGCCACGCCGCATTCATTGGTATATGGGACAGAGGCAATACTGCCGGTTGAGATTGAACTCAAGTCATTGAGGGTAGTTATGGAAGCTCAGATCCCGAAAACTGAATGGGCACGACAGCGGTTGCAACATCTTAACACGTTGGACAAGAGCAAAATGAGAGCTTACTATCATAATCAGGTCTATCAGAAAAGGCTTGCCAGGTCATTCGGAAAGAAGGTCAAGAAACATCCATTGAAGGAAATGGACTTGGTATTCAAACAAATGAGATCGGGTGCGCGCCATATCAGAGGGAAGTTCAGACCAACATGGGAAGGACCTTTCATCCTCAAGAAGCTGTTGTCAAAGGGAGCGGCAATTTTGTCATATAGTGATGGCAATGAATTCAAGGAGCCGGTTAACATTGATAGACTCTAGAGGTTCCATGGCTAAAGATAATAAAAAACAAAAGAAGTGAATAAGAGCCCCGCGGGTCAAAAATTGAAAAAAGGCGGCCTTACTAAAATCAGACATCTCGTTAGGGTGAAAATCGAAAAAAGGCATCCTGGTAAAAAATTAGAGGCTTGAGAGAAAATGTCCAATCAAGAAAACCCGAGAGGGCTGATTGGTAACAGGAGTTGATGTTATTAAGATTTGGTTCCATGAATGAATGCAGTTTTGCATTTTTGAATTAGCATTAAATGATGATCATGTATATTGAAATCATACAGAGATGTACACAATTTTCTGAAATGAAATAAAACTGAATTCATTCATTTATTTATATTATTTTCTAGTTCCGTTCTAAAAAGAAACATATTGCTCAAAATGCATACAAATCTGAACTAAACCCTACTACTACTCTCGTCGGCCAAATGTCTAAGTCATCGAGTCCTATTGTCAATGGTAGGGCTAAGTACCCATCTCTTGTATGCGCTAGTAGAAATGACAGAATGATTTCCAAAAAAGGGAATGACAGTCTTCACTGGTAGTTCAGCCCAAAGATCTTGGTACCGGGAGGTAAAAGCTGCAGACAGAACTCTGCCTCGGAAAGATAGAGAGACTCTGACCACGTCTTGAGTTATCTTGAACTGTCGAACGCATCGTACTGTGATGTAAAAGGTAGCCTCATGAAGCCCACATAAGGGAACACAACCTGAAGAGCCATCAACTATTGCAACAGATAAGGGGAGCTACGTGCTCAAGAAGCTAATATCCTCGTCTGTTACTTCACCGAATCTGGTGATGCCCTTATCCGGAGTTGCAATTGAGTACAATCGCTGAAGGGGAAGAAAATGCCCCAGAGAATATTGACTGATGGCCTGGGGAGGTGGTTCTGACAGCAGTTTCAACTTCTCTTGCAGCCATATCTGAAAAGAAAGAAAGAAAAATGAACAAAATAATAATGAAAGCTGCTGGAGTGAGTGGGGTTCACTTCAGGCAAAAGTAAGGCATAGCGTTGTGTGAAAATCCGAAAAGGATGCACTTCCCGCTAAGAAAAGCTAGTTTGAAAATCCACGAGGGATGCACTACCTTTAAAATAATGACTTACCTGGAGTAATAAGGGGCTTCGGGAGAAGGAGGCAGAAGATCCAGCACGGACAGAATCCACACCTAGGATAGTCTCGGTAAGAATCAGTGGGAAGGGGGTCAGCTCGCGATGAAAGTCATCCAGAATCCCAAATAGATGACAGTCATTGATCAGCTCCTCTGAAGTCACAGCCAAGTATCTCATCAAACAGAATAAGAAGATGACACTCGTACAGTATGGTGGAACATCAGAGATTCCATCCAACGCCTCAATCAGTGGCTTTAAGGCGAATGTAGGACCCTGAGGAACCAAGCGGGCAGCGTCAGAAGGAGCTATGCTTAAGGCTAATGCGACATCTCGAGTATGAATCAAACCGCAGCGAGGAATGTAGGGCAAGGCGCTGGGTGGATACCAGGCTCCGGTAATGGCAGCAAATTTTTCAGGCAAGGGAGACAACTCCTGATAAGCAAACCTGAAAACATGAAAGTGCGGGTCCCAGAAATGGACTGCAGCCAAAAGGTGGTTGTAATCAATTATAACTCTCCTAAAAAATTTTAGACTAGAAAGCGGAGCAAGGGTGCTGTTTTCCCAAGTTTGAGGGTTATCTAAAATTTGGTACATCTTGTTAATGGCAGGGGAAGACATTTTTCAAGTGCTATAATCGGAAATCTAAATTAGCAAAGGAATTAAGCAAGAAAAAGGGAAAAAACCTGAGAAAGAAGCTTGGATTTAGGCTTAGGAGTGGTGGAAGGGCACGAAATCCAAGAAAAAGGGTCTAATTTATAAGAAAGACATGACCGACGGGGTGCCCGTCTGTCATTCTTTTGACGGCAATCTCGTCAGTCAAACCAGTTGACCACCTGGCAGATTAAATTTCCTGCATATTTTCATGCATGTCACACGCATAAAATAATTTTTGTATATTTTTATTGCTTTATCAATTTGACAGGGATACGCACCGAATGCGCAAGTAAAAAAAAATATTCATGGAGTATTTAACAAATAATAAAAAAAATTGCGTTAAATAAGTTAGTAATTAATTATAAATTAATTGTGTAATTAAAGTGGTGTGGAAAACGGAATTTTGACCGATAGACGGGCAGCCCGTCGCTCGGTGTCATAGACTGTCAGCCTGTCGGTGATGAGAATCTATAAATGCATAGGCAACTGACGATCAGTTACTTATTTTCTCCTTTTTTTCTTTCTCTCCTCGCCAACCGACGCCTCTCTTCGGTTTTTTGAACTTATTGCACTAATGTTTCATCTATTTTATGCACCGTTTGCACCAAAACGATCCCCATACCATCACACACATTTAGGAGTGTCTTTTCTGCTCTTTCATCGAGTTTTCTTTTAGCACATTTGCATCGACTTACAGGTTAGTTTATCAATTTTTCTACTCCTTTTTATTCCATTAGAAATAATTTGAATGAAAAATGCATGTGTAATATAACTTAGTAAAATGTAGTATTTTCTGCCCATCTCTACTTAATGTCTTTAGATTGTATAAAATGTAGTTATAGAAATGTATGAGCACTAAAAATAGGAAAAAATCAATAAGAAAAAAGAATTGTTGAACTTGTGTAGTTGACTCTATTTGACTTAGTATTTAGAACTAGCATGAACTGAATAAGACAAAATAAAAAAATTGAAATGTTGATTGGGGCCTGAGGCCTGTCCAATTGTTGCTTTTTATGCAGGAGGTTGGGCACATCCTTGCCGGGATGCTGCCAAAAATTTTTTAATTTTATGGGTTGGGCACATCCTTGCCGGGATACTGCCCAAACTTTTTTAATTTTCTAGGTTGGGCACATCCTTGCTGGGATACTGCCCAAATTTGTTAATTTTCTAGGTTGGGCGCATCCTTGCCGGGATGCTGCCCAAATTTTTTATTTTTCTTAGTAGGCACATCCTAGTCGGGATGCTGCCCAATGTTTTTTTTTTAATTTTTCTAGGTAGGTACATCCTTGATTGGGTGTTGCCGAGATCTTAATAGACATATTTCAGCCGAAATACGGCCGAAAATTTACAAAATTTATTTATATGCCTTTCGGTAGGCCTGTCTGCAGTTATAATGCAAAGCTAATTTTTTTCATTTTCTTTTCAGGATGCATCCACGTTGTCATATTTCCCATGAGCCCTCCTGCAAATACTATAGGGCCCGCTTTGGATGAGAGTATTTATGTGGATGCTTCGCCTGCCCTGACTATAGGGATGATAGTTCAGGTGCCAAGTCAGGTTGAGGAGTACAGGCTGCGCACTATTCACAAGACCAGACATGCCTTCGGCCTTCCTTCTCTCCAGCTAGCAGAGGAGGAGCCTCAGATGGAGGAGCAGCCTCCCCAGCAGCCAGACTATTAGGAGGGCCAGTCTCCCCAGCAGCCAGAGTTTCGAGAGTGCCAGTGTAACACCCCGTTATCCCCGTTGGAAGGATACCGGAGTGCCACGCGAACAAACACATATAAACGAATCCAAAGTACATACTTGTAAAATAAAATAAAATATGAGATGTAAAGAAACTTTTAATTATATAGCAGTAAATCCTTTAACATATATCATATCTATATCGTTTTACAAAAAGAGGCTCGTAAGCAAATACATATACAAAAATAATAATTGTTCCTTTACAAAAGATATACTTTTCTATTAACAAGCCATGTACAAAAATAACAACGGAAGACTCAAAATAACTTCATCCAAAAGAATTCTAGTGGCCGACCTGCAGATATCTGACTCCAATCCAAACTCGCCACCTGCACGGGAAAAGAGCCCGTGCTAAGCGATAACGCTTAGTGGGGAGGAACAAAACAAACGAACAATATGCATATACAATAATCTAATGATTCAAAATCAAAGGCATCAAAATTACATGTAAACATGTCTCCAAATTCCTTACTTGATATGCGTAAATATATATATTACAAGCAATTAAGTACTCAATTCATAATTTTTCTCATTCCAAGTATACAGATACAAGGTGCATAATATAAAGCTATGCAAGAATTCATGTACATCATATACTTGTAATCATGTCAAAAAAAATGCATCTCAACATATGCAACACATTTAAACATATAGCCTGATCAGTCTAAAATACTCTCTAGAAGTGGATACGGTCAAATACATACTGATAGAACACAGTATCCCAAGCATATAGAGACATGAGTCTCAAACATGTACTTTTCATATAGAGACCGAAGTCTCGCATTAAATCCATATAGACCCATACAGGATCGAAACAAGGATCCAAACGGACCCACGTATAACGTTTTATCATATAGCAGCTGCACACACACTCTGACCTAAGTAAGCGCTTACTTATCCACTACTATGACTATTCAGGCTTAAAAACACAACTCATCAATTCAAGCACCAATATCAATATGAGAATTGAAAATAATACAAATCTATGATCCAAGTGTACTTGTATATTGATCAAATTCAGAAACATATGAATATATAAATATCACAAACAGGAGATAATAAGAACATATAACTCATGTTGAAATAATCCATGTTCATATAAATTACAAATATTTAAATCATGTATATTAATTACTAATCAAGAACATAAATCTCATAATTAATCAATTATTAGATTAAAGAACAGATTTGAACTTGATTTAGGTTCAAACAGTGGAAAACCCCATGTACAGAAGGTTAAAAACTTTGCTTTTAGAAAATCCTTTGAACAGAAGTTAAAATTATGCTTTTAGAAAAACAGGGCAGCAGGAGGAAGGCCAGTCACGAGTCACCCAAGCAGTGGTGTCTCGTGACACTGGCTTCACGCGAGTGCCAGGAAAAACAAAGGCAGTCACGAGTCGTGACCCTCCGTCACTCCTCGTGACGCCTGAGAGGAGAGGGGGAGGTCACGAGATCTTGTCTCGTGACACGCAGGGAAGACCGGCGAGAGGTTGCGAGGCGTGATGCTCCATCACGTCGCGACTTCCCAAAGGGAGGAAGGTCACGACGTGATGCTTCATCACGCCACGTGACTTCCCAAGGAGGGAGGTCACGGCGTGATGCCCCATCACGTCACGTGATCTTCCTCTCACAGATTGCTTCTCCCTTATCCAAATTTCAGAATTTTCCAGAAATCGTAAAAACCAGAAAAACCGCGAAAACAGAGTACAACCAAAAAATCATAACCCCATCTTGCCCAAAACCATTTTTCATGCAATGATTATACAAACACGTACCTTTAGGTCTTCTGAGCACATTTACAGTAATTTCGCTCACATTATTCACATTATCGAACAATTAAAATATATAAACAGAGAGAGTCACAACTCATAATTTCACATTCATATACATGTATAAACATCTCATTTGCACACTCATAATCTTTCTTTCTCTACCTAAATCATGTATACACAATACATTTCTCATGCATCTTTATAAATGAACACATATAGCTAATATTAACATCAAACAACAACTAGGATCCAAAATTGATCAAAGACAGACACTCCCAAACCTGATGATGAAGCTCAAAAACGTCCACTGTATTCTTCTTCAATGAACAACCTTCTCTTTCCCTTTATCCCTCTTCTTTACTTCAGATGCTTGCAACAGATGAAACCACAATTCATTAACCCAAAAACAGAATCTCTAAAACCCAAAGGAGAAAAAGAAGGAGATTCCACCATAAAAGCAAAGAAAACTGTCGTCACTTACCTTCTGAAGCTTCTAACAAACCCAAACCTTAGTTCCTCAACAGAAATACACACATGCAAATGGAAAAGAACAGCAAATGGAGAAAAAAGAGCAGAATGTGGTTTACGTGAGAGAGAGAACAAGAAAAGAGAGAACTTTCAGTCTTTTGTTTCCAGCCAACTAAATTTTTCTCAGTCTTCTCTTTTCCCTCACCACGTGCACACACTCTCCTCTCCACTTGGCACACATGCACGGTTCACAAACCCACTTATTACCCTTTTACAATCTGATCCAAACAATATTACCAATAAGTCCTTGTCAATTACCTTTTACTCACCAAACTAAAAATCTGTAATCTAAATCTTTTATTTCCTTGCAATCAAATCCTCTTTTCCTCATGCAAAATTACTCACTTGCCCAAAATTATCCAATTAAAATTGCTAAATCCAATTAGGCCACTTATGTGGTGTGACAACTCTCTCCTCCTGAAGAAAATTTCGTCCTCGAAATTTCCTTGCTTACCAAACACATCTCAAATACCAAATCCGAAACGAAACAAAACTTAACATATAAACACTTACCCGAAGGTCCTGCAGCAACAATCACATTTTCAGCAATCATAGCATATGCCCTATGCCGGTTATGATCCTCCGTAGCACCAGGTCGTTGCACCGTCTCAGATGGTGCTCTCGGAGCTCTACTTGCATCTCGATTACTTCGAGTGACATTAGATCTTTTGCTTTCTTGCTGATTCTGATCCTCTTGTCGATCAGGGCAACTTGCAAACCGATGTTCCATACTCCCGCACTTAAAACATGCGCCTGTAATCTTGCGACACGTACCCCAATGGTACCTATGACAATGCTCACACTCCGGTGCTCGATTTCCCTTGCTAGCATGCGGTGCCACACTTCCTACTTCAGAAGGCACCTGAACAGACCCTCTATTTCCTTGTTCAATTGGAGAACCCTTAACCTTCTTAGTACTCGCAACTCCTCCATCCGGTGCTCTCCTCTTCTGTGCGATCTTCTGCTTTACCATCTCAGATTCTTCTAACTTCATCGCTGCAGCCACAAGCTGATAATATCCCACTGGTTACAATACAATCATCGCAGACAAAGGACCTCTGAACACCTCACGCAGTCCCTCAAGAAAGTGTCTACATCTGAACTCACCAGTCAACAACTGTTCGGGCACATACTTACTCAACCGATTGAATTCCTTATCATACTCACTCACTGTCATTCCCCGCTGCTTCAAACTAATGAACTCTCTCCACTTCGCTTCTTGGTAAGCCTTCGTCACATACTTTTGCTCAAACTCTTGCTTGAAATATTCCCATGTCAACTCAGCTGGTCGCTGAGGATTCCTCATCACAAGTTCCCACCAATCATATGCTGATCCTTGAAGCAACGATATAGCACATGAAGCTCTCTGATCTGCGGGACATCTAATCTCTTGCAGAATCCTACCTACCCTCTTCAACCAAAACTCAGCCACATCTGATTCGTCTAAGGCAGTCCCATGAAAATCCTCTGCTCCACTTTTTCTTAACAACTCAATTGGTGCCTTAGGTGCAGTCAACCTATTAACCATTTGCAACAAACCTTGCACTAATGTTGGATCCATACCAACTCCTCTATTTGCACCCACAGCTGGTGCAGGTTCCCGCTCATGCCCATCCTGTCCCACTGGATCACCTCCTCTGATCGGACTATCTCTACGACCCACATAGACACTGTCCATTGTGTCTCCCATATACTCACTTGGATCCGACTCCATACAAACACTACAAAACACAAGACATCTGCATTAGGCCACGACACATAACTGACTCTCATGCATAGACTCGACTCTACACTCAAACAATCACAACATAACCCAGAACCACCAAACCTGGGCTCTGATACCAAGCCGTAACACCCCGTTATCCCCGTTGGAAGGATACCGGAGTGCCACGCGAACAAACACATATAAACGAATCCAAAGTACATACTTGTAAAATAAAATAAAATATGAGATGTACAGAAACTTTTAATTATATAGCAGTAAATCCTTTAACATATATCATATCTATATCGTTTTACAAAAAGAGGCTCGTAAGCAAATACATATACAAAAATAATAATTGTTCCTTTACAAAAGATTTACTTTGCTATTAACAAGCCATGTACAAAAATAACAGCGGAAGACTCAAAATAACTTCATCCAAAAGACTTCTAGTGGCCGACCTGCAGATATCTGACTCCAATCCAAACTCGCCACCTGCACGGGAAAAGAGCCCGTGCTAAGCGATAACGCTTAGTGGGGAGGAACAAAACAAACGAACAATATGCATATACAATAATCTAATGATTCAAAATCAAAGGCATCAAAATTACATGTAAACATTTCTCCAAATTCCTTACTTGATATGCGTAAATATATATATTACAAGCAATTAAGTACTCAATTCATAATTTTTATCATTCTAAGTATATAGATACAAGGTGCATAATATAAAGCTATGCAAGAATTCATGTACATCATATACTTGTAATCATGTCAAAAAAATGCATCTCAACATATGCAACACATTTAAACATATAGCCTGATCAGTCTAAAATACTCTCTAGAAGTGGATACGGTCAAATGCATACTGATAGAACACAGTATCCCAAGCATATAGAGACATGAGTCTCAAACATGTACTTTTCATATAGAGACCGAAGTCTCGCATTAAATCCATATAGACCCATACAGGATCGAAACAAGGATCCAAACGGACCCACGTATAACGTTTTATCATATAGCAGCTGCACACACACTCTGACCTAAGTAAGCGCTTACTTATCCACTACTATGACTATTCAGGCTTAAAAACACAACTCATCAATTCAAGCACCAATATCAATATGAGAATTGAAAATAATACAAATCTATGATCCAAGTGTACTTGTATATTGATCAAATTCAGAAACATATGAATTTATAAATATCACAAACAGGAGATAATAAGAACATATAACTCACGTTGAAATAATCCATGTTCATATAAATTATAAATATTTAAATCATGTATATTAATTACTAATCAAGAACATAAATCTCATAATTAATCAATTATTAGATTAAAGAACAGATTTGAACTTGATTTAGGTTCAAACAGTTGAAAACCCCATGTACAGAAGGTTAAAAACTTTGCTTTTAGAAAATCCTTTGAACAGAAGTTAAAATTATGCTTTTAGAAAAACAGGGCAGCAGGAGGAAGGCCAGTCACGAGTCACCCAAGCAGTGGTGTCTCGTGACACTGGCTTCACGCGAGTGCCAGGAAAAACAAACGCAGTCACGAGTCGTGACCCTCCGTCACGCCTCGTGACGCCTGAGAGGAGAGGGGGAGGTCACGAGATCTTGTCTCGTGACACGCAGGGAAGACCGGCGAGAGGTTGCGAGGCGTGATGCTCCATCACGTCGCGACTTCCCAAAGGGAGGAAGGTCACGGCGTGATGCTTCATCACGCCACGTGACTTCCCAAGGAGGGAGGTCACGGCGTGATGCCCCATCACGTCACGTGATCTTCCTCTCACAGATTGCTTCTCCCTTATCCAAATTTCAGAATTTTCCAGAAATCGTAAAAACCAGAAAAACCGCCAAAACAGAGTACAACCAAAAAATCAGAACCCCATCTTGCCCAAAACCATTTTTCATGCAATGATTATACAAACACGTACCTTTAGGTCTTCTGAGCACATTTACAGCAATTTCGCTCACATTATTCACATTATCGAATAATTAAAATATATAAACAGAGAGAGTCACAACTCAGAATTTCACATTCATATACATCTATAAACATCTCATTTGCACACTCATAATCTTTCTTTCTCTACCTAAATCATGTATACACAATACATTTCTCATGCATCTTTATAAATGAACACATATAGCTAATATTAACAACAAACAGCAACTAGGATCCAAAATTGATCAAAGACAGACACTCCCAAACCTGATGATGAAGCTCAAAAACGTCCACTGTATTCTTCTTCAATCAACAACCTTCTCTTTCCCTTTATCCCTCTTCTTTACTTCAGATGCTTGCAACAGATGAAACCACAATTCATTAACCCAAAAACAGAATCTCTAAAACCCAAAGTAGAAAAAGAAGGAGATTCCACCATAAAAGCCAAGAAAACTGTCGTCACTTACCTTCTGAAGCTTCTAACAAACCCAAACCTTAGTTCCTCAACAGAAATACACACATGCAAATGGAAAAGAACAGCAAATGGAGAAAAAAGAGCAGAATGTGGTTTACGTGAGAGAGAGAACAAGAAAAGAGAGAACTTTCAGTCTTTTGTTTCCAGCCAACTAAATTTTTCTCAGTCTTCTCTTTTCCCTCACCACGTGCACACACTCTCCTCTCCACTTGGCACACATGCACGGTTCACAAACCCACTTATTACCCTTTTACAATCTGATCCAAACAATATTACCAATAAGTCCTTGTCAATTACCTTTTACTCACCAAACTAAAAATCTGTAATCTAAATCTTTTATTTCCTTGCATTCAAATCCTCTTTTCCTCATGAAAAATTACTCACTTGCCCTAAATTATCCAATTAAAATTGCTAAATCCAATTAGGCCACTTATGTGGTGTGACAACTCTCTCCTCCTTAAGAAAATTTCGTCCTCGAAATTTCCTTTCTTACCAAACACATCTCAAATACCAAATCCGAAACGAAACAAAACTTAACATATAAACACTTACCCGAAGGTCCTGCAGCAACAATCACATTTTCAGCAATCATAGCATATGCCCTATGCCGGTTATGATCCTCCGTAGCACCAGGTCGTTGCACCGTCTCAGATGGTGCTCTCGGAGCTCTACTTGCATCTCGATTACTTCGAGTGACATTAGATCTTTTGCTTTCTTGCTGATTCTGATCCTCTTGTCGATCAGGGCAACTTGCAAACCGATGTTCCATACTCCCGCACTTAAAGCATGCGCCTGTAATCTTGCGACACGTACCCCAATGGTACCTATGACAATGCTCACACTCCGGTGCTCGATTTCCCTTGCTAGCAAGCGGTGCCACACTTCCTACTTCAGAAGGCACCTGAACAGACCCTCTATTTCCTTGTTCAATTGGAGCACCCTTAGCCTTCTTAGTACTCGCAACTCCTCCATCCGGTGCTCTCCTCTTCTGTGCGATCTTCTGCTTTACCATCTCAGATTCTTCTAACTTCATCGCTGCAGCCACAAGCTGATAATATCCCACTGGTTGCAATACAATCATCGCAGACAAAGGACCTCTGAACACCTCACGCAGTCCCTCAAGGAAGTGTCTACATCTGAACTCACCAGTCAACAACTGTTCGGGCACATACTTACTCAACCGATTGAATTCCTTGTCATAATCACTCACTGTCATTCCCCGCTGCTTCAAACTAATGAACTCTCTCCACTTCGCTTCTTGGTAAGCCTTCGTCACATACTTTTGCTCAAACTCTTGCTTGAAATATTCCCATGTCAACTCAGCTGGTCGCTGAGGATTCCTCATCACAAGTTCCCACCAATCATATGCTGATCCTTGAAGCAACGATATAGCACATGAAGCTCTCTGATCTGCGGGACATCTAATCTCTTGCAGAATCCTACCTACCCTCTTCAACCAAAACTCAGCCACATCTGATTCGTCTAAGGCAGTCCCATGAAAATCCTCTGCTCCTCTTTTTCTTAACAACTCAATTGGTGCCTTAGGTGCAGTCAACCTATTAACCATTTGCAACAAACCTTGCACTAATGTTGGATCCATACCAACTCCTCTATTTGCACCCACAGCTGGTGCAGGTTCCCGCTCATGCCTATCCTGTCCCACTGGATCACCTCCTCTGATCGGACTATCTCTACGACCCACATAGACACTGTCCATTGTGTCTCCCATATACTCACTTGGATCCGACTCCATACAAACACTACAAAACACAAGACATCTGCATTAGGCCACGACACATAACTGACTCTCATGCATAGACTCGACTCTACACTCAAACAATCACAACATAACCCAGAACCACCAAACCTGGGCTCTGATACCAAGCCGTAACACCCCGTTATCCCCGTTGGAAGGATACCGGAGTGCCACGCGAACAAACACATATAAACGAATCCAAAGTACATACTTGTAAAATAAAATAAAATATGAGATGTAAAGAAACTTTTAATTATATAGCAGTAAATCCTTTAACATATATCATATCTATATCGTTTTACAAAAAGAGGCTCGTAAGCAAATACATATACAAAAATAATAATTGTTCCTTTACAAAAGATTTACTTTGCTATTAACAAGCCATGTACAAAAATAACAGCGGAAAACTCAAAATAACTTCATTCAAAAGACTTCTCGTGGCCGACCTGCAGATATCTGACTCCAATCAAAACTCGCCACCTGCACGGGAAAAGAGCCCGTGCTAAGCGATAACGCTTAGTGGGGAGGAACAAAACAAACGAATAATATGCATATACAATAATCTAATGATTCAAAATCAGAGGCATAAAAATTACATGTAAACATGTCTCCAAATTCCTTACTTGATATGCGTAAATATATATATTACAAGCAATTAAGTACTCAATTCATAATTATTATCATTCCAAGTATACAGATACAAGGTGCATAATATAAAGCTATGCAAGAATTCATGTACATCATATACTTGTAATCATGTCAAAAAAAATGCATCTCAACATATGCAACACATTTAAACATATAGCCTGATCAGTCTAAAATACTCTCTAGAAGTGGATACGGTCAAATGCATACTGATAGAACACAGTATCCCAAGCATATAGAGACATGAGTCTCAAACATGTACTTTTCATATAGAGACCGAAGTCTCGCATTAAATCCATATAGACCCATACAGGATCGAAACAAGGATCCAAACGGACCCACGTATAACGTTTTATCATATAGCAGCTGCACACACACTCTGACCTAAGTAAGCGCTTACTTATCCACTACTATGACTATTCAGGCTTAAAAACACAACTCATCAATTCAAGCACCAATATCAATATGAGAATTGAAAATAATACAAATCTATGATCCAAGTGTACTTGTATATTGATCAAATTCAGAAACATATGAACATATAAATATCACAAACAGGAGATAATAAGAACATATAACTCACGTTGAAATAATCCATGTTCATATAAATTACAAATATTTAAATCATGTATATTAATTACTAATCAAGAACATAAATCTCATAATTAATCAATTATTAGATTAAAGAACAGATTTGAACTTGATTTAGGTTCAAACAGTGGAAAACCCCATGTACAGAAGGTTAAAAACTTTGCTTTTAGAAAATCCTTTGAACAGAAGTTAAAATTATGCTTTTAGAAAAATAGGGCAGCAGGAGGAAGGCCAGTCACGAGTCACCCAAGCAGTGGTGTCTCGTGACACTGGCTTCACGCGAGTGCCAGGAAAAACAAAGGCAGTCACGAGCCGTGACCCTCCGTCACGCCTCGTGACGCCTGAGAGGAGAGGGGGAGGTCACGAGATCTTGTCTCGTGACACGCAGGGAAGACCGGCGAGAGGTTGCGAGGCGTGATGCTCCATCACGTCGCGACTTCCCAAAGGGAGGAAGGTCACGGCGTGATGCTTCATCACGCCATGTGACTTCCCAAGGAGGGTGGTCACGGCGTGATGCCCCATCACGTCACGTGATCTTCCTCTCACAGATTGCTTCTCCCTTATCCAAATTTCAGAATTTTCCAGAAATCGTAAAAACCAGAAAAACCGCGAAAATAGAGTACAACCAAAAAATCAGAACCCCATCTTGCCCAAAACCATTTTTCATGCAATGATTATACAAACACGTACCTTAAGGTCTTCTGAGCACATTTACAGCAATTTCGCTCACATTATTCACATTATCGAACAATTAAAATATATAAACAGATAGAGTCACAACTCAGAATTTCACATTCATATACATGTATAAACATCTCATTTGCACACTCATAATCTTTCTTTCTCTACCTAAATCATGTATACACAATACATTTCTCATGCATCTTTATAAATGAACACATATAGCTAATATTAACATCAAACAGCAACTAGGATCCAAAATTGATCAAAGACAGACACTCCCAAACCTGATGATGAAGCTCAAAAACGTCCACTGTATTCTTCTTCAATCTACAACCTTCTCTTTCCCTTTATCCCTCTTCTTTACTTCAGATGCTTGCAACAGATGAAACCACAATTCATTAACCCAAAAACAGAATCTCTAAAACCCAAAGGAGAAAAAGAAGGAGATTCCACCATAAAAGCCAAGAAAACTGTCGTCACTTACCTTCTGAAGCTTCTAACAAACCCAAACCTTAGTTCCTCAACAGAAATACACACATGCAAATGGAAAAGAACAGCAAATGGAGAAAAAAGAGCAGAATGTGGTTTACGTGAGAGAGAGAACAAGAAAAGAGAGAACTTTCAGTCTTTTGTTTCCAGCCAACTAAATTTTTCTCAGTCTTCTCTTTTCCCTCACCACGTGCACACACTCTCCTCTCCACTTGGCACACATGCACGGTTCACAAACCCACTTATTACCCTTTTACAATCTGATCCAAACAATATTACCAATAAGTCCTTGTCAATTACCTTTTACTCACCAAACTAAAAATCTGTAATCTAAATCTTTTATTTGCTTGCAATCAAATCCTCTTTTCCTCATGCAAAATTACTCACTTGCCCTAAATTATCAAATTAAAATTGCTAAATCCAATTAGGCCACTTATGTGGTGTGACAGCCAGCCTCCACAGTAGTAGGCAGATAAGGATCAGTCACATACCCCTTTTGATATGGGGATAGAGTTTAGTGTGAACGAGTTGATCGTGACTCCCCCAGCACAGAGAGTGTAGAGTCCCACTCCTCCTCCATCATGGGTATAGCGGATAGCACCCCGAGTTCCCGAGAGGTTCCACCCGTATAGTAGGGCAGGACACCCGAGGGCATCTACATCTACGACACCACGTCCTGAGCAGACTTCAGACCCAGTGCCTCCTGCACCGTCTCCATTGCCCCAGCCGGTCTAGCCAAATATAGTAGCAGCAGTGACACCTCCATGGAGTCCAGGCAGGAGGAACGAGATAGGATGATTCTAGAGCGGCTAGATCAATAGGATAGAGTCAAACAGGATCATTGGAGGCTCATTGAGGAGCTAAGGCAAAGTTTGAGCACCTCCCATAATGCAGTGGCTCAGAGGACAGATGCAACAATCTAGATAGTGGATGAGTCAGTCGGTGCTCTTCGTTTCAGGGTTGAGGTGCTGGAGGGTGCCATACCGCCCATCTCCCAATCCATGAGAGAGTTTAGGGAATAGATAGAGGATAGGCTCGGGCGCATCAGAGATGCAGCTAGGGACCAGACTCTTAGGCTTTCAACGACCTTTACAGAGCTAGGCAGAGTGGTTAGGGATACATTGGAGTTTATGGCAGTGTGTGCTCAGCCCTTCCTCGACAGGTACAGTACTAGCAGGGGGACCCTGCGAGGAGGGAGCCATTATCTGTGCCGGTCGCCATTCCACTTCATTGCCAGCCCCAGCCTGGACCCTTAGCGCCACCTAGTCAACCTTCTACCTCGGGAGCCAGACCCTCCGCATCTTTGTCGCAGAGCCAGCCGGTGCACATATCAGACGACGACGAGGATCCAGAGGAGGAGCCCTCAGACTACCCTCCTCTCTAGCTTATTCAGGGAGTTTGGTGGATTATATTTTGTATATTTCATTTTGTTATATTTGTATATGCATTGTACAAAATTGATATTTTGATTAGTGGGACTCACATTTACGCTTTGTTAAATTTACATTTCATTTTGTATATTTATCATGTTATTATCTTACTTCTTCTTGATGGACATCTGATAATATAATAAGAAAATAAATAAAAAAGGAAAAATGAATGATAGCATAAAAGAATGTTTATAAATCTACAAATCAGATTAACTTGCAATGAATTGATGAAATCTTTTATAACACACGAAAATGATTTTATGCCGACCTGAGGATGGTGAACAGTTAAGTGATTAGCAAATCAGACACTACATCACTAAGACTATATTCAATCAAACTCATATCTCGCTAATTGAACGGAGGTCAGCAAATCTAAAATCATATCTTACAGATCGAATGGAGGTCAGCAAATCTCAAATCATATCTTGCAGACCGGATAAGGGTTAATAAGATCAGGCCTTGTAGGCCCGAAAGAGGCCATCAAAGCAGAATATTTAGCCAGATGCCTTGCAAATCGGATGGAGGTTAGTAAGGACACCGTGCAAGCCAAGATAAGGCTAATGAAAACATATGCGATAGAATAGATCGCGGCAAGATTGTAGTTAGAGAACACTATATCTCACAGACACTGCGCAGGCCGAGATGAGGCCAGCAGGACACATGCAATAGAATAGATTGTAACAGGGTTATAGTTAGAGAACACTACCTCCCACATTAAGGACACTGCATGAGCCGAGATGAGGCTAGCAGAATACATGCGGTAGAACATATCGCAATAGAACTGTAGTTGGATAACACTACATCCCACAGACACCGTGCAGGCCGAGATGAGGCCAACAGGGACACATGGGGCAGAAAAGATCGCAAGTGAGTTGTAGTTGGAGAGCACTACATCTCGCAAACACCGTGCAAGACAAGATGAGGCTGGTAGTACACTTGCAATAGAACAAATTGCAAATGGGTAATAATTGGATAACACTGCCTCCCAGAACACTAAGACACCGAGCAGGCCGAGACGAGGGTAGCTGGAGGAAGACGAGAAATCACTTGCTTTCATGCAATATGAAGAAGGTAAGGACTGCCTCAGGTACGCATTTCTCCCTTTCTTCTCTGAATTTTTGCTCATCTAGACACTAGTGTACTAGTTTCCCCAAAATTGGGGGCAACTGTAGACACCGGGTCTTGAGACAGGACATATCAGTGTTACCCATCAGTGGTGGGACGCTCGTCTCTCGTGCGAGAGACCCGTCCCTCGTAACGAGCGTCGGCTGTCACTCGAAAGTGGGGTCCATCTCTCACGATTGAGCGGCGCCCGTCGCTCGTTCGAGCGATGCCCGCTTCTCGTGAGAGACGGCCATCTCTCATTTTCGTGCCTCGCGAATGGTTCGCCGATCAAAAGACCAAGCGTACCCGTCTAATCTACGCCCATCGGTCGGTGATCTGGTTTGCATAACCACTAGATTCTCTAGATTTTCCTAAGATTTTCAAAATATATTCTAAATCTTATCCAAATCTATGAAATCTTTTCAAATATTTTTAAATATTAGATTTGATTTTGCGAATATTCTGGAAATCGATTTGGTTTTGATTTGATTTCAGAAATATTTTTCAAATATAAATCTTAAATATAAATTTATTTGAATTATCTTCTAAACTCTATAAATAGGGGATTAAACCTCATTATTCAGGGTTAGGAAATTTTGGAAGAAAATTAAATCTTAGCATTTTTTCAAAGAGATTTTATTTTCGCATTTTGTAAATGAATTCTCTCTCAAGATTTCTTCTTTCTCTCATTTTTATGTCAGAATTAAGCTAATTTGAGGTAAGAAAATCCATTCGTTTCTATCCGATTTAGCTATTTCCGACATTTAATTGCTGTCAAAATTTCAAGAAAGAAAAATACAATTTTCTTTTCTTGATTTATTTTCAAATACGATTTTTGTTATAAAAAATCTCCTAAAATCACGCAATCACGGATCAGTCTTTGTAGAACTCGAGGAATTGAAATCACTCAACGTTCACCTTTAAAGGTAAAATCCGACGGTAAACATTCTGGATTTATCATTTGTGTAGTTTAATTATTTTACACTAATTTCATAAATAAAATTTTCATTTATTAAAAATTAAAATCAATGTTTTGGACTTTTTTAATTTCAGAATCAGGGGTGACCGATTGGTGGAAAAACCACTGACAACTATTTCTCACGCAAGCGACGGGCAGTCGATGGTTATTACTTCCACCCGCCGGTCAACCCAAGGATGCCCGTCGGTCACGAGTGTTGGGCCGTCCCTGGGCCTTTTCTCCTCTATATCTTTTCTTTCTCCCTTTTTACTTATTTCCTTATGGTTGTCATGGCTATTTCACATTTTTTATTATTATTTAACTTCTCGCATTTTATTTTGCTCTTAATTTGACACTAACATGGTTTCCATTTTTTGTGAGATTTATTTGACTATTTTTGGTGCATTTGGGATTGTTAAATGGTGGCTATTACAATGATCTGAGGATCCTCACCCAGGTTCATTCTTCAACCTTATCCCTTTTTATCTTATTTATTTATTTTTGTTGTAAATATTGTTTTAATCCCGCTAAAATAAAATGGTCAAATATTTTATAGTAATTGAATTGGGATTTTCATTAATAACTGAGGATCAATGTCCTTTTTTTAGCCAAATAAAATTGATATTTTAAACTTATTTTTTAATAAATGTGCATGCGAGGACCAGTGTCTTCATTCTTAATGATTTTCCCGATTTGTGTATGATTCGCACGTTATTTACATTGGGGGTTGTATTTCGCCCCTAGTTTTGTTGTAATTTATGTTCATAATTTTCTATTTTACGCCCATTTACTGCTTTCCTTGTATGGATGACTTGCGCTTTGATTAATGGCATTAAATGAGAAATTGGATGAAATGATAAATTCAAAACACAGTTATAATATTAACCAAGGTATGAATAAATGAGAAGTCCCGAACCTACTCTGGTCTTAGGCTCAATGAGGTTAGAGGACCATCTTGATGTTCCATTGGGATGGGGTTTCCAAAATACCTCTTGTTGCCCACAAAAAAGCCCAATTTGTATAATCCTAGGCTTCAAGAGGTTATAGGATCACTCCAATGTTCTATTTGGGTGGGGCCTCCAAAATATCTCTGGCTTATCTAAAATGGATGCATATGCGCTGTCTTAGGCTCACTGAGTCTAGACGACCTTTCCTAATGTTTGATTGGGTGGTAACTCCGAGAAACCTCCTTGTTACCCAACATAGACGCACTTATAATCTCTTACAAGTTATAATGAACCTCTCCCGAATGCCCTAAAAAAAGGTGGTTTGGGGCACCATGGGGTTCAGCGCGCATCACACCGAGGTTTAATCAAATTTTTAGAAATTGTTAGAGTGCATAAAAAGGTCTATTGTGGAAAGTGTACAAGCTCTGAATAATTTTTAGAACTTTTTTACAGCTTTAGATTGGTGTTTTATGATAGAAAGCGACTGAATCAAACCGGACCGCTTTAGGTGAACCAAGACACAAATGGACTCTGATTGATCTAAAATTTTGTGTGGAGGCTATATTTGATATTATAAGAATGATGAATTTTATTGGGAGTGAAAATGAGTTCAGTAACACTCAGTTACCCTTAAATAGTGAAAAATGACTCGAAAAACAAAAAATGGACCAAACCGTTTCGACCACTCCGGTTGGACCTAGTTCTGTTCAATTGAACCCATATAAATATATCTTATTTTTTAGAAATCCCTAGATTCCTCCTTTCGGTTGCCGCCTCCCTCCCTCCCTTCGTGGTTGACTTCTTCTTCATCATTTCTCTATCATTTTTCTTCCATTCTTTCTCCATCTTACCCCAAAATCAAGCCTCCTTAACCTATTTAAGCTCCTCTAGGTTCCATTGGTGGCCTTGGAAGTCCATTTGAAGGGATAAAAGTGGGTAAAACCTAGACTTTTATGTTTTGGTGTCATTTTGAGGTAAGTGATTTAGGTGTTTTTAATTTTATTTTAAGGTTCCTACAGTACTTTAGGATGTGAATAGGATGTTTATGAAATTTATTTATTTAAAGGAAGCTTAGTTTTGATGAAATCTTCATCTTTGTGTTTGGACATGGTTTTGTCAACTAGGTGAAGAAATTTTTAAGTAAGCTAAAGGTAAGGATAAAGATTATTGAGAAGTATTTTGCAAGGATTTGAGGTTTGTGATTGCAAACTCCATCTATTTCCATGGTTTGTTATGTGTTTTAGGTTATATTTTGTGAAGTGAGTATGTGTTTAAGGCATGTATAATTAAAAATAACATGATATTCATGCTTAGGAATGTTAAAAATGATGATAAGTATGCTTAAAGTACGAAAACAAAATTTGTATGAAAAGTTACTTCTTTGGCTGAATGGTATACATGGGATTTTGATGTGTTCAAATGGTATTTATGGCATGTTTATGATGTATACACGATGTTTGGCGTGTGATTTAGATGTTGCTATGTGTTTGAGCATGTGAAAGTTACATGATGCATGTTGTTCACGTGTGGCGGAATGGTGTATAGATGTAAAGGCACGGTTTTTATGTGTTTTAATATGATATCATGGCATGACTATGTTGTTTGACATGTAATTGATTAAATGGTATGTGTTAGAGCATGTGAAAATGCCATGACATATGTGATATATGTATGGCTGAATGGTTACCATGGGTAAAGGCATGATTTTAATGAGTTTTAATGGAAAATAATACCATGGCTATGTTGCTCAACATGTAAATGACATAAAGGAATGTTAAAGTTGATAACAAGAATTAATGGTGAAAAATTTACATGTTGGCCGAATGATGTAAATGTGTGTTTACATGTGTACCATGTTGATAACATGAGAATTATAGTATGTGATGATAAATGGATGTGAATCACATGTGTAAGGATGTGATAACATGATGATATGCCATAAAAAAGTATGTATGGTAACCTAAAAATGTGAAAAATGGAATATTAATGCCCTTTGTAATTCTCTGGTAGTCAAGTCTAGTTCTTAATATAGTGGCTAGCCATAGAGACTCTGTAACCACCGGTGTGAGCATGACGTCTCACTATTTATAGGCCAATAGCGGTCCTATTTTGTAATATTTAGTTTTAATATTGTATTTATATTTTTTGTATTATAGGGGTGGTCCCACGGGATCCCTCTATTCTGTATTGATCCTATTAGGGTTCACGTCTTGTTTATCCCGATCTTAGATATCTGCCTATTTTATACAGGGGGCAATGTGGTAAAAATAAGCTTAAAAAAGTTAAATTGTGATTAAAATAACATTTATGTGAAAAGGGTATAATTGGAATTATAGGGAATATTTGAGGGCAAATTAGTAATTTTGTACATATGCTTGTTAATGGTGGTTAATGAGGGTAAAAATGTAAATAAATGGTTAAATATGAAAATTAGGCAATTTTTTAGGGATTAAAATATAATTTGGCATGAAACTGGTAATTGGAGGGTAAATGGTAATTTGTATGTTAATTAATGGTTAACTAGTTAGTAAAAATGAACTAATGGCTAATTGTAATTTTGGTGAAATAAAATGGACTAAGGGCATTTTCGTCATTATGGAAAAGTTTAAGGGTATAAATGTAATTTTGCCATAAGTTAAGGGTAAAATGGTAAATATGGTTATTTATGTGTATTAATTGTGTAATTGCCCTAATTATGTGATTTAAAGGTAATTAAATGTAATATTCCGTGCATAATTGGTAAATAAATAAACAATGTTTAATTATGAATATTTTTATTATATTTATATTATTTATTATGCATAATGCCTTAGTTTAGTGGAAATACCTGGAATTGAAATCACCACTGGGTATATTTATTGCTCAGCACGTACTTTTGTTTTACTGTGTGTAGGTATGCCCTAGGACTCGGAGCAGTGCACGTCACATAATTTTGGGAGCAGACAGAAGTGATTTTTGGATATTAAGTATGTTAGCATGTATATGAACTTATGAATTAGTCTTGGGTTTTGGATTGTAATAAACTGTTATAATTGGTATTGGTTAGTAATGTGTGTGTGGTGGTTTAATTTACATGTGTTTTAATGTCTGTGACTGTATGTTTGGCATGCCTAATAACTGGTAGAAATTATGTTAATAAAATTGGTAAAGTTAAATGTGTTTTGTACGTTAAAAGAAAATTGACCAAATGAATAGTAATTTAAGACAGTTATAGGTCAACCGGTAAAATTGATAATGTGTTAAAATATGATTAGTAAATTTTTTCATGGATTCAATATTGTCAATAGATTTAGGCAATTGTAATATTATGGTCGCTGAATTATATATATATGTATATATATATAAAAATGTACCGGTTTTAATTAATTGGCTATTTAATAACCTGATTAGTTTATTTAGGTTAACTGTCAGAGGATGCATAGTTAATAATCGGATTGTAAGGTGTAAGGGTATTACAATTTTTATTGGTATCAGAGCTCTGATTTAGGCGATTCTAATACCAAAGTGGGTCAATAGGATTAGTATAAGTACATGTACATGCCAATTAATTTTTGAACAGTATGGTGATGTGAGGCTAATGTATGCCTGCTCCTTGTGTTAGATAGTGAGTATGGCTTCGGATGAAGGTCGTTGTGATAGTGATGTTGAGAGTGCCGCCTCTGTTAGTTTTGGTCCGTCAGAGTTGCCACTATAGCAAGTTACTCCACCAGTTGCTCCTTCCCCTCAACAGTAGCCTGAGTTTACGAATATGATGGTGAATTTCTATTAGTTTATGCAAGCTCAGCAACAGCCTCGGGGTCTTGAACAACAGTTAGCTCCACTTAGATGGAGGCCAATTTTTGAACAGATTAAGAGATTGGGAGCGGAGGACTTTTATGGTCGTGATCCTTTGACTCCGGTTAAGGCATAGAAGTGGTTGTTTAAGCTTAGACATTTTTTCAAGACCACTCACAGTCAGCCAGATGAGATGCTTCAGGCAGCAGTGGCCTTGCTTCAGGGTCCCACTTACACTTGGTGGAGTTCAGTCCGTAAGCACACTCAATTTGATCAGATTACTTGGGAGTTTTTCCAGACTCAGTTTGAGAAGAATAATGTTGGTTCTGAGTATAGATCTGCTATGCAAGATGCATTCTAGAGGCTGACACATGGTGGCAAATCTGTTGCTGAGTACGAGAGAGAATTTGAGCGGCTTAGTACTTATTTGGATGATGAGTCTATGACTGAGCAGAAGTTATGCCACAGATTCGAGAGAGGCCTGCATATTAATATCATATTGGCTTTGCATATGGATATGAGGTCCTTGGTTGAAGCAGCTCTTAGAGCAGAGATGATTATGTTAGATGAGGCCGATAGACAGTCCCGTTTCAAGCAAAAAGGAAAACTGGGTCAGTTTTGAGGTGCAGCCAGTCAGGTTAAGAAGTCCAGAGGGCCTCCTTAGTCTTAGAGCCATGTACCAGCAGTACCTACTTCCACACAGAGAAATCCAGCAGGATGTAGTGCTCCAGTTACTTCAGTAGCCAATGCACCTAGGGGCAGAGGGCGTAGTGCAGCACCAAAGTGTAGCCATTGCAGTAAGTTCCACCATGATGAGTGCAGACTGTTAACTAGAACTTGTTTTAGATGTGGGTCCTGAGATCATATGATTAGAGATTGTCCCGAGGCCCAGCCATCAATAGCAGCATCACCAGCTGAAGGTGCTGGTTTAGTTCCTTCGAGAGGTTGTTGTAGGGGAGTAGCTCCTCCACACTCGGCTTCTGGCCCATCAGTTCAGCCCGCTTAGGCTCATGCCACTGGACGCACTTATGCTGTTAGAGCTCATGAGCAGGAGGAAGCACCAGACGTCATAGTTGGTAAATTTTCATTGCTTTCTCATTCATTCTATGCGTTGATTGATCCTGGTTATATACATTCCTATATTAGTATTGATATTGCACGGGATAAGGGATTGCATGATAGTTAGTTAGACCAGGATATCTTAGTGAGTAATCCTTTGGGCTATAGTGTGGTAGTGAACAAGGTTTATAGAGATTGTCCAGTTAGTGCCCAGGGCTTTGTGTTCCTGGCTGATTTAATTGACCTCCCCTTTCGAGAATTTGATGTTATTTTGGGAATGGATTAGTTGTCTTCTCATCATGCCACTGTTGACTGTAAAAGAAAAAGAGTGACTTTAAAGACTGCAGATGATCAGTAAATGGTCATTATGGGTGAGAGATCAGATTTTATTTCTGATGTGATTTCGCCACTGCAGCCAAAAGACTTATCAGAAAAGGTTGTGTTGCCTACTTGTGTTATGCATTAGAGGCTAAAAAGTAGGAACTTCGGGTATCAGATGTGCCTACAGTTCGGGAGTTTTAGGATGTTTTTCCTGAAGAACTTCCAAGTTTGCCACCTGATAAGGAGATAGAGTTCTCAATTGACTTGGTACCTGGTACTGCACCTATTTCTATTGCTCCTTAAAGAATGGCACCATCAGAAATCAGAGAATTAAAGATCCAGTTGCAAGAGTTGCTTAATAAAGGCTTTATCAGACCGAGTTTTTCACTTTGGGCAGCACGAGTTCTCATTTTGAAAAAGAAGGATGGATCACTTCGGTTATGTATTGATTACAGGCAGCTGAATAAGGTAACCATAAAGATTAAGTATCCACTACCTCGGATTGATGACTTGCTTGATCAGTTGAAAGGTGCTGGCACGTTTTCTAAGATTTATTTGAGATCCATCAGTTAAAGATTAAAGGATCAGATGTGCCCAAGACAGCTTTTCGCACCAGGTATGGTCATTATGAGTTTATGGTCATGCCTTTTGGATTGGCAAATGCTCCAGCAGCTTTTATGGACCTGATGAATAGGGTTTTCCATCCCTATTTGGATCAGTTTATGGTAGTCTTCATTGATGATATTTTGGTGTATTCGAAGACTCTTGAGGAGCATGATGAGCATCTGAGGATTGTTTTGCAGACATTGAGATATCGATAGTTGTTTTCCATGTTCAGCAAGTGTGAATTCTGGCTGAATAAGGTATCATTTTTGGGTCATGTGGTATCAGCAGATGGTGTTAAAGTTGATCCTAAAAAAATTGAAGCCATCTTACAGTGGAGAACACCCAGGAGTGTTACAGAAGTTAGAAGCTTCCTTGGTTTAGCAGGTTACTATAGGAGGTTTCTAAAGGGGTTTTCTTCAATTATAGCTCTTTTAACCGGGTTGTTACAGAAGAATGTAAAGTTTGCTTGGTCTGATAAGCGTCAAGAAAGCTTTGAGAAGCTTAAGAGTATGTTGACTAAAACTCCAATTTTAGTGCAACCTGAACCTGGTAAAGACTTTGTGATCTACAATGATCCTACTCATGACCTTGAGTTGGCACCTATTGTAGTTGATTTGAAAATCTGGAGACATTATCTTTATGGTGAGAGAATCTATATCTACATTAATCATAAGAGTCTTAAGTATCTGCTTACTCAAAAAGAGGTCAATTTGAGACAGAGGCGTTGGCTTGAGTTGATCAAGGATTATGAGTGCTTTATTGATTATAATCTTGGTAAAGCCAACATTGTAGCTAATACTCTCAGTAGGAAATTCATGCCTTCTCTTCGAGCTATGAATGTGAGATTGGATGTTTCAGATGATGGCGCCTTGATTGCAGAATTGCAGGTTAAGCCTGATTTTTTCTAGCAAGTTAAGAATGCTTAAAATCAGGATGATAGGTTGTCTTCCATTATGTCTCAGGTGAAAGATGGTCATGTTAGTGATTATTCTTTTGGTTCAGATGGTGGGATGTATTACAAGCAGCGTTTGTGTGTTCCTGATCAAGCTAATTTGAGAAGGAATATCTTGTCTGAAGCCCATCAAAGTGCCTTTGCCTTACATCCTGGTAGTAACAAGATGTATCAGGATTTGAAGAAACAGTATTGGTGGTCGGGTATGAAGCGAGATGTGACTGAGTTTGTGGGTAAATGTTTGATTTGTTAGCAGGTCAAGGCATAGCATCAGGTTCCTTCAGGTTTGCTTCAACTTATTGTGATTCTTGAATGGAAATGGGATAGGGTAACCATGGACTTTGTGTCAGGGTTTCCACTCACCAGAAAGAAGCATGATGCAGTTTGGGTGATTGTTCTTCGACTCACTAAATTAGCTCATTTTTTGCCTATCAGAATGGATTATCCATTGTCCAAGCCTGTAGAATTATACATTAGTGAGATTGTGATACTACATCGTGTCCCATCTTCCATTATTTTAGATCGAGATCCGAGATTCACTTCTCAATTTTGGAAGAAGTTGCAAAAAGCTTTGGGGACCAGACTGCATTTTAGCACAACTTTCCATCTTCAGACTGATGGACAATCTGAGCGTGTGATTCAAATTTTGGAGGACATATTGAGGTGCTATGTACTTGAGTTTGGTAACAGTTGGGAGAGGTACTTACCATTAGCCGAGTTTGCCTACAACAACAGTTATCAGACTAGTATCAAGATGGCTCCCTATGAGGCTTTATATGGTAAGAAGTGCAGAACTCCTCTTTATTGGGCCGAGTAATTCGAGAACAAGATTGTGGGGTTAGATTTAGTTGGAGAAATTGAAAAAAAGGTTCGAGTGATCAAAGACAGATTGAAAGAAGCCATGGATCGACAGAAATCTTATGTAGATTTAAAAAGAAATGATGTGGAGTTTCAAGTTGGAGACAAGGTATTTCTCAAAGTTTCTCCATGGAGGAAGATTCTGAGATTTGGAAAGAAAGGCAAGCTGAGTTCGAGATTTATTGGCCCCTATGAGATTGTTTAGCGGGTTGGACCAGTGGCCTACAGACTTAAGCTTCCATAGGAATGAAGAAGATTCATGATATGTCTTCCATGTCTCTATGCTTAGGAGATATCGATCTGATCCTAGTCATGTCATCAAGCCTAAAAAAGTTCGAGTTCAGCCCGACATGCCATATGAAGAGTTCCCTGTGAAGATTCAGGCTAGTGAAGTGAATCAACTCAGGAACAAGCGGATCCGTTGGTGAAGGTCCTTTGGAATCATCACAATGTTGAAGAAGCTACGTGGAAACCTGAAGAGAAGATGAGACAATAGTATCCCCAGCTTTTCAATACAGGTAAATTTCGAGGACGAAATTTTTAATTGGTAGGGGAGAGTTGTAATGGCCTGTTTTATAGCATTGAAGTATTCAGTATTTTCAGTAGAGTCTGTTGTTAGATTCGAGGCGTAAGATTATGTTTCTGGTGTTTTATTTCCAGTAGAGTTTAAAGGTTAAGCGTGTTTGAGGCATAGAAATCCTAGGATGGGTGACCTTCTGGGAAGCAGTATAGCTGATATTTTCAGCTATATGCTAAAAAAATATTATTCCATAAAAATAATCTATGTACTGTCAGGAGTCTAGTTGTATAATTTGGTGCGAAAATGAGGTCAAATAGGCCCCCGAAAGTCAATTTGAAGTTTGCCTCTGATTCGGTACGGTTGAACCGAAGTTTGACTATGGTTTGACTGAATTTTTAGAAATTGTTAGAGTAGATAAAAAGGTCTACTGTGGGAAGTGTACAAGTTCAGAATAATTTTTATAATTTTTTGACAGATTTAGATTGGTGTTTTACGGCAGAAATCGACTGAATCAAACCGGACCGGTTTAGGTAAAACAGGCCCCAAATGGACTCCGATTGAGCTAAACTTTTGTATGGAGGTTATATTTGATATTTTCAGAATGATGGAATGGATTGGGAGAGAAAATGAGTTTCATAACACTCAGTTACCCTTAAAAACTGAAAATTTACACGAAAATCAAAAATTGGACAAAACCGGCTCGACCACTCCTGTTAGACCTGGTCTGGTTCAATTGAACCCATATAAATACATCATATTTTCTATAAATTCTTAGATTCCTCCCTTTGGTTGCCACCTCTCTCCCTCCCTCCTTGGCCAAATTCTTCTTCATCATTTCTCCACCATTTTTCTTCCATTCTTTCTCCATATCACCCCAAAATGAAGCCTCCCTAACCTATTTCAGCTCCTTTAGATTCCATTAGTGGCCTTGGAAGTCTATTTGAAGGCTTAAAAGTGAGTAAAACCTAGACTTTTATGTTTTGGTGTCATTTTGAGGTAAGTGATTTAGGTGTTTTTAATTTGGTTTTAAGGTTCTTAAGGGTACTTTATAATTTGAATAAGATGTTTATGAAATTTATTTATTGAAAGGAAGCTTGGTTTTGATGAAATCTTCATCTTTGTGTTTGGACATGGTTATGTCAACTAGGTGAAGAAAGTTCTAAGCAAGCTAAAGGCAAGGATAAAGAGTATTGAGATGTGTTTTGCAAGGATTTGAGGTTTGTGATTGCAAACTCCATCTATTTCCTTAGTTTGTTATCTGTTTTAGGTTATGTTTGTGAAGTAAGTATGTGTTTAAGGCATGTATAATTGAAAATAACATGATGTTCATGCTTAGGGATGTTAAAAATGATGATATGTATGCTTAAAGTGAGAAAACAAAATTTGTATGAAAAGTTACTTTTTTGGCCGAATGGTACATGGGATTTTGATGTGTTTAAATGGTATTTATGGCATGTTTATGATGTATACATGATGTTTGGAATGTGATTTAGATGTTGGTATGTGTTTGAGCAATGATGCATGTTGTTCACATGTGGCCGAGTGGTGTATACATGTAAAGGCATGATTTTTATGTGTTTTAATGTGATATCATGGCATGACTATGTTGTTTGACATGTAATTGATCTAATGGTATGTGTTAGAGCATGTGAAAATTTCATGATGTATGTGATGTATGTATGGTCGAATGGTTACCATGGGTAAAGGCATGATTTTGATGAGTTTTAATGGAAAATAATAGCATGGCTATGTTTTTCAACATATAAATGGCATAAAGGAATGTTAAAGTTGTTAAAAAGAATTAATGCTTAAAAATTTACATGTTGGCCGAATGATGTACATGTGTGTTTACATGTGTAGCATGATGATAACATGAGAATTATAGTATGTGATGATACATGGATTTGAATCACATGTGTAAAGATGTGTTAACATGATGATATGCCATAAAATGTATAACCTAAAAATGAGAAAAATGGAATATTAATGCACTATGTAGTCCTCTGATAGTCAAGTCTAGTTCTGGATATAGTGGCTAGACGTAGGAACTCTGTAACCGCAGGTGTGATGATGGTGTAACACCCCTTACCTAAACGTAGAGAACTCCACCCTAGGAAGAGGATGAAGGTCCCCGATAGATAAGCCACCCACAGACACACAAACAGAACCAATAATACATTGAATACATATACAAACGAGTAATTTACAATTTCACAACCCTCAAGAGAAAGAGTCATAAAGAAAAATATTGCATTACATTAACATAACAAAGGTTGTTTTACACATTTCAAAAAAAATATACAGAAGTGCCTGAGCACGACTGAATAATTACATATAAGGAATGTCCAAACGATTTACAAAGGATTCTATACAAAGTTTCAAAAGTATAAAACCATAATACATACAAAAAAGAATACATGGCCTAAACTACAAATTCTTCTATCCACTAGTTGTGATGGCCCTGCTGATGCGAAACCCTCGATCCAACCCTTCAAAACCTTCCACACCTGCACGGATAAAACACCCGTGCTAAGCGAAATCGCTTAGTGGGGAAAACAAAGATGTACAACGACCACTCATAGTGGCGTTAACAAATAATCACAAACGAATGGCTTAATTACTTGTCAAGATATCATAAGTTAACTTAACGTATAACAGCACTATAATCATAACATTCCCAATAAGCAATAATTCAGAAATTCACATGAAATAACAATAACACTGTTGCACCTGCTATATCAAAACAGTGGATAACGAGTACGCGTAGATATCCGAAGATATTAACAGTATTCTCATAACACATGGATACCCGAGGGTATCAAAACAATCTTTTAATTTTGTTCCAAAAGCATTTTCGCGTAGATTCAGTACAGAAGGATCACGAAGATCCAGTCGAGGGACCTGATCAGGGTCCAAATCATACACTAGCTGCAGCAACACTAGCTCTATTAGGCATGCCTAACTATCCACTTTTTCAACTCTAGCAGGTCATGCATAATCAAAGACATATTTCAATTTACAACATATGTTCACGACATGATTTATTCATGATATAAGATGCATATAAGCACATTCATATATGTATAAATAAACTATACATACTTCTAGAAGTAATGCAAATTAGAAAGTTAAATCTTACATTCATACAAGAGAAGTCAAAAATAAAAGCTGAAGGGTGTCGCGCTCGCGACAGTGTCACGCTCGCGGTAGAGGCAAAGTTGGCCTCCTGTCGCATTTGCAGCGAACCTCCCGCCCGTTTGGAGATGAAACACATCTCACTGTCGCGCTCGCGACAGTGAGTACCCGTACGAGCTGTCGTGGCCTTGCGACCTGCGCACGATCACGACAAAAGCTTGGCCAAACAATGAGCTCTCTGTCGCGATCGCGACGACGTCGCGCTCGCGACAGGGAGGTCCCACTGTGTACGCTTGGCCGCTCATGGCTCAACGCGCGCGAAGGGGCAAAGATCACTGAGCTCTGTCGCGACCTCGCAACAGATTCGGGATTTCCACTGCCATCGCCAAAAATCTGCAGAAATCCAATCTCCGTTTCACCCATTCACTGCTTTGGTTCCAAAACTCAGTTTTAAGTAAAATCCTTTACTCAAACTACTACACAAAACATAAAACATACCATTTGAACTCATTATTGTCATCAAATCGAACGAATCACACAATCAAACCCCAAAATTCTCAAACCAGAAATTTCTAGGCAAATATGCACAATTTCCATAATTTAACTCTATCCTTCACAACCCAAAGTTCTCAACTCAAATTAAACCATACCCATAACTCATAGAAGCCAAAACACACAATCAAACTCATCAATTTCAATCATAACATAAAAATCATCAAAATACCCAAAAATGCACAATTTACACAAATGTTCCCAAACCTCAAAAATATGGCATTTCAATCTCGAACTCCACTACCACTCGCGATCTCCTTGCCCTTCGACTCCTTAAATGGAATTTCTGAGTCACCAAAACCAGCAAAACCAGAATTCAACCTCAACATTCACTTAAGTAAAAACTCACTCAAAGAGAAGAAGAAGAAGATGAAGAAGAACATTAATTGCACTTACCAACCAATTCCAACTAGCCGAACTCACCACAGCTCACCCAATTCCAACAAAAGAAAAATTATAGAAAGAAATCAAGAGAAAGAAGAAAAGGATGAAGAAGTAACGGGAAGTGAGGAAAAAGGAGAGAAGAACGGGATAAGAACAAGGGAAGAACAACTGTCCCTCTTTTCCCTCTCTCATGCCACATGTCAATTCCTCATAGGGCCACTTATTAACCACACCTAACTCCCATCCATCAAGACACACCCAAGACTAATCTCTTACTCACACACTACTCCCATACACTCACTCACACCTAACCACAACCCACAACTCACACACTACTCTAATACACTCACTCACACTAAAACACAACCCAACTAAAGCATAAGAACAATTAATTTAATAAAAATAAACACATGCTTAAAATAAATAGCCCATGCATATTTGCATACACAACTCACTCTACTAGGGTGGTTTCGGGGTGTTACAATACTCCCCTCCTGAAAAGAATTTCGTCCTCGAAATTCTCACCTAATCCAAATAGCTGAGGGTAGTGAGTTCTCATAATCTCTTCCGGTTCCCAGGTCACTTCCTCAATACCATGATGTTGCCACAGCACTTTAACCAATGGTATCTGCTTGTTCCGAAGCTGCCTGATCTCTCTAGCCAGAATCTTCTTCGGTTCTTCATCGAAAGAAAAATCTGACTGAACCTGAATATTTTGCACTTTAAGTACATGTGATGGATCTGATCGGTAGCGACGGAGCATAGACACATGAAAAACATCATGTAATTTAGCTAACTCTGTCGGTAATGCTAACCGATAAGCCACCGTGCCAATCTTCTCCAAGATTTCATAGGGTCCATTAAAACGGGGGCTCAATTTTCCTTTCTTTCCAAAACGAAGAACCTTTCACCATGGGGAAACTTTTAAAAATACCTTATCTCCCATTTCATATTGAATATCTCTGCGCTTCAAATTAGCATATGATCGCTGTCTGTCTTTAGCTACTTTCAAATTCGTTGAACCATTCTAACTTTCTCTTCAGTGTCTCTCACTAACTCCGGGCCTATTCAAGTTCTTTTTGACAATTCAGTCCAACATACTGGCGTTCTACATTTTTGCCCATACAACACCACATAAGGGGCCATTCCTATGCTTGCTTGATGACTATTGTTATATGCAAATTCCATCAGAGGCACATACCGATCCCAACTTCCCGAAAATTCCATAGCACAACCCCGAAGCATGTCCTCAAGAATCTGGATAACTCTCTTAGATTGACCATCGGTCTGAGGATGAAACGCTGTACTGAAATTTAGCCGAGTACCCAAAGCTGACTGAAGTTCTTTCCAAAACTTGGATGTAAACCGAGGGTCTCAATCTGACACAATGGACAACGAAACTCCATGAAGTCTGACTATCTCTTTCATATATATCTCTGCCAACTTATCCATAGAATAATCCAACCGAACAGGCAAGAAATGCGCTGACTTTGATAATCTATCCACTATAACCCATACTGAGTCATGCTTGCGCTGTGCCAACGGTAAAGCAGTCACAAAATCCATCTTAATATCATCCCACTTCCACTGTGGAATGGGTAAAGGTTGTAGTAAACCCGATGGAACCTGGTGCTCGATTTTTACTTGCTGACATACTAAACATTTATCAACAGACTCTGTAATATCCTTTTTCATACCCGGCCACCAATAGAATTGCTTGAGATCTCGATACATTTTATCTCCACCTGGATGCATAGTGAAGACTGATGAGTGAGCTTCTTGCAAAAGCTTCTTCCTCACATCATCCACATTCGGTACACACAATCGATCACCATGCCAGAGCACTCCCTCACTGTCTACTGAATACTCTGTTCGGTTACCTTCTCTTACTGATTGACAAACTCGCTGTAACACATGGTCTTGCAACTGAGCATCCACTATCACTTGCCTCAAATATGGTCTAGCCTTTAATTGAGCAATCAATGCTCCCTCTGAGTCGAATCTCCACCTACCTCGATTAACAGACAGAGCTGAAACTGACTTTCTACTGAGAGCATCCGCCACTACATTTGCCTTGCCTGGATGGTAGTCAATAATACAGTCGTAGTCCTTGAACAATTCTAACCATCTTCGTTGCCGCAAGTTCAACTCTTTCTGAGTTAGCAGATACTTCAAACTCTTATGATCAGTGAAGATTCGGCACTTCTCTCCATACAAATAATGTCGCCACACCTTAAGTGCAAACACCACCGCTGCTAACTCTAGATCATGTGTCGGGTAGTTTTTCTCATCAGGTTTTAACTGTTGGGAAGCATAGGCAACTACCTTGCCATCTTGCATTAAAACGCAACCCAAACCCACTCCAGAAGCATCACTATACATAGTGAATTCCTTACCCGATAAAGGCTATGTAAGCACAGGAGACTCGACCAACATCTCTTTCAACTGCTCAAAACTCGCTTGACATTTATCAGACCAAACATTATTAACTTCTTTCCAGAGAAGTCAAGTCAAAGGTGAAGCTATTACTGAGAATCCTTTGACAAAACGCCTATAGTAACCAGCCAAACCCAGAAAACTTCTTACTTCGGGCACATTCTTAGGCGGTAACCAGTTCACAATTGCCTCCACTTTGGATGGGTCAACCCGAATACCTTCAGCTGAAACCACATGTCCTAAAAAAGTTACTTCCTTTAACCAAAACTCACACTTACTGAGTTTAGCATAAAGCTGGTGATTTCTTAACACTTGTAATACTAAACGGAGATGTTCTTCATGTTCCTTCTCATTCCTCGAATAAACAAGAATATCGTCGATGAACACTACCACAAATCGATCCAAATACTGTCTAAAAACACTGTTCATCAGATCCATAAAAGCTGCGAGAGCGTTGGTCAAACCAAACGGCATCACTAAGAATTCATAGTGACCATAACGCGTCCGAAAAGCCGTCTTCGCCACATCCGTATCCTTTACCCTCAACTAGTAGTAACCTGATCTCAAGTCTATCTTGGAAAACACTCCTGCTCCTCTTAACTTGTCAAAAAGGTCTTCAATCCGAGGTAACAGATACTTATTCTTTACCGTAACCTTGTTGAGCTGTCGGTAATCTATACACATCCGCAATGTGCCATCTTTCTTCTTAACAAATAGAACCGGAGCACCCCAAGGTGACACACTGGGCCGAATAAATCCTTTATCCATAAGCTGTTGCAGCTGACTCTTTAGTTCTTTCAATTTCACTGGAGATATCCGATATGGAGCCTTAAAATCGAAGATGCTCCCGGTACAATCTCCACTGACAATTCTACTTCTCTCTCCGGAGGTAACCCCGGTAACTCTTCTGGAAAAACATCCTCAAAATCCCTCACAATCGGAATGTCTTGAATCTTCACTTGTCCTCTCTGAGAATCCAAAACTAATGCCAAGTATGCTTCACATCCCTTTCTGGTAAACCTTTTTGCCTTCATTACTGAAATAACATTATGCAACGGACTACTCCCTTCACCCTTCACAATCGCTGGTAACTGATCTTTGTTTTTGGGAATCACCACTTTCATATGACAATCTAGTATAGCTTGATGCTTGGCTAACCAATCCATTCCCAAGATCACATCAAACTCATGGAATGGCAACCGAATCAAGTCCACTGCAAACTCCATGCCTTGAATTCTCAAGGGGCAATTCCGACAAACCCGATTGACAACAACACTCTGACCCAAAGGACTAGATACACAAATCTTACAACCCAACTTTTCATCACTCCTCAAATTATCACTCACATTACTAGAACACAAATAAGAATGGGTTGAACCCGGATCTATCAAAGCATACACTTCATAATCAAACAATAAAAACTTACCGGTTATTACTTCCGGTGCATTCTGCTCATCCCTGGCTTTCATGGTATAGGCTCTACCAGCGGTCAAAATAGGGCGGTCCACAGACTCCGATAACTCCCTCTCTCGAGGCCGTCCACCACGACCCCGTCCTCGACCTCTACCATAGCTTCCTTGAGGAGCATTTGATCCTTCTCTACTACCCTCTTGTTGACCTTGAGCATACTCATGCAGATTCGGGCAATTCGCAAGGAAGTGGTCCGTACTTCCACACCTAAAACATCCTCCAGTCAGCCACCGACACTCGCCCCAGTGACGCTTACTACAATTGGAGCATTGAGGCGTAGCATCGCCTCTACCTCCTACACCTCCTCGACCCAAACCTGATCCTCTAGAAGAGTCTTGTCTCCTCCCTCTAGAAGCTGGACTAACTAAAGACTCCTCGGCAAGATTTCTTTGAGATTCCCTAGATCTTTTTCCCGAAGAAGAACTGCCTCTAGAGGTCCTTCTCCTTAAAGCCTTCTCTCTCAACACATTCTCAGAACGCTCCGCTCTCACAGCCGCCTGAACTAACTGATAATAGTTAACAATCGGAGCTGACATCAAAGAAACTACCATGATTCATTCAAACCCGCCTCAAAGTGTTGACATCGAAACTCATTAGTAAGAATTCCTGGCGGTGCATACTTACTCAATCTTTTGAACTCATTCTCATACTTTGCCACTGTCATTACTCTCTGCCTGAGACTCAAGAACTGTGCCCACCTAGTGTCTTTAAAAGCCTTAGTTACATACTTATTTCGAAACTCCCTCTCGAAGAACTCTAATAACAAAGGCTCAGGAAGCTGAGGCTGACTAAGCACAAACCTCCATCATTCATAAGCAGAGCCTTGCAACAGAGACACTACACATTCCACTTCTTGATCCGGCAGACATCTGATTTCCCTTAACACCCGCTTCACTTTATCAATCCACATCTCGGTCTTCTCTGACTCATCTAAACTGGTACCCAAAAAGTCCTCCGCTCCATACTTTCTCATATTCTCAATAGGCACCCTAGGTGCAGTTACCCTCTCAAGCACCCTAGCCATATCTTGGGACATCTTAAGCATTGCTTCAAAAGGAACCGCAGGAACATCAGGTGGCACCCTAGGAGGTTGAGCCGGACCTGAAACTGAGGGATATTGCTCTTGGGGATTTGCACTTTCGGCTGACCCCTCAAGCGATCCATGAACAGACTCCATAGCTACAACACATAAAGCACAATTCGCATCAGGCCAACACAACTCTAACAGACTCTCTATAATACTCTAGCCCAGAAATGTCTAAACCTACTGCTCTGATACCACAAAATGTAACACCCCTTACCTAAACGTAGAGAACTCCACCCTAGGAAGAGGATGGAGGTCCGCGATAGATAAGGGTTGCCACCCACAGACACACAAACAGAACCAATAATACATTGAATACATATACAAATGAGTAATTTACAATTTCACAACTCACGAGAGAAAGAGTCACATAGCAAAATATTGCATTACATTAATATAACAAAGGTTGTTCTACACATTTCAAAAAAATACACAGAAGTGCCTCAGCACGACTGAATAATTACATATAAGGAATGTCCAAACGATTTACAAAGGATTCTGTACATAGTTTCAAAAGTATAAAACCATAATACATACAAAAAAGAATACATGGCCTAAACTACAAATTCTTCTATCCACTAGTTGTGATGGCCCTGCTGATGCGAAACCCTCGATCCAACCCTTCAAAACCTTCCACAACTGCACGGATAAAACACCCGTGCTAAGCGAAATCGCTTAGTGGGGAAAATAAAGATGTACAATAAAGATCCACTAGGAAGGAAGGGGTCAAGAGTCGTGACTGCCCATCACGACTCGTGACAGGATCCTCACAACTGAGAGAGGGCATCACGGGTCTTGATGCCATCTCACGCCTCGCCGGAGGAAGGTCATGCGGCGTGACTGCTCGTCGCGTCTCGTGACGGAACTCTCACAGCAAAATGAGAGAGAGGCATCGCGGGACGTGATGCCGTCTCACGCCTCGCGACGAGGCTCGCCCCAGGGTCACGAGTCGTGACCTATCCTCACGTCTCGTGACTCTCTCCTCACAACTCTGAAAACCAAATTCCAACTCGCTTCCTACGGAAATGAAAGACGCGATTCTGTCGCGATCGCTGCTTATGTTGCGCTCGCGATAGAAGCGTGTTTCCCAATTCCAACAGCAAAAATCCACACACAGTTAAACTCAAACAAAACCCAAACCAACTCTTTTATTTTCGCATGCAACCACTACTCTTTTAACATGTAATTGCCCTATAAATCATGCTCATAACTAAGTTTTTTTCCACTCAAATTACACAACCACTTTAGACATTAAGACACTACAAGCAATCACAATAATTTCACACACTTAAAAAGCAATTGAGCTAATTTAAGCTTCCAGTACATTTCTTTATGCAACTAAGTCTCTATTAAAACATTCAAAGTCACAACACATGCAAAATTGGAAAACCGCACACGATCCCTACCTCTAGGACGTTGAACCGCGCTCTCTACTCGGCTCCGACCTTCTCTTTGCCTTTATTGGGCCTCTTGTCCACAGCTTCCATACACAAACCATTCAAAATACCAAAGTTACCCTTCTCTCTTACTTCAAATCAAAAACAGAAATAAAATAAAAGAAGAAGACCACTACTAACTAAAGAGCATTACTTACCTTCTTCGGATACCTAATCAAGCTCCACTAGCCCCTCTCAAAGCCACACCAAATGAATCACTCAAAACAGTGTAAAGAAGGAGAAGAAGGAACGAAAGAAAGAGCAAAATAAGGGAAAAGAAAGAAACTCACGTGAAAGAAGAAGAAAGAAGCAGATAGTCCAAGTCAATTCAAAAATTAACTAAGGTAATAAATGCCATCTACCACTTAAATGCATATTTATCTTCTTATTCCTTTTTAATTAATCCTAATCTCCTTTAACTTAATAGAATACTAATTAAGCTCTTGCCACATGTCACCTCCCTACACTGCCATGTGTCGCTCTCCTACAAAGTTACAAATTAAAAAGGCCAATTTAAATACCCTAACATCGGAGTGGTTCTGTCGCACCCGCGACGCTTGTCGCGCTCGCGACAGGACTCACACACACAACACTAATCTTTCTTGAACAAAAATTATGTCATTCTTCTAGGGCTATTTCGGGGTGTTACAAATCTCTCCCCCTTAAGAAATTTCATCCTCAAAATTTCCCCCGCTACCGAACAACTAACTCAAACTATATACCGTATAAACTAATAAGAGGACTTACCAGAAGTTCCGATCAATGCCTCCACATCTTCAGCCATCATGGCAAATACACGTGGCTGATCCTCGGTATGGAATGGCCTCTCGACTATTTTCGATGGCGGTCTTTCAGCTCTACCTCGTCCTCTTCCACTTCTAACATTCCCAGAAGCATTGCCTTTCTCTTTATTTACTTGTGATGCCATATTCTCTCTTGTTTTAGGACACTGAGGAAGGAAATGCTCGTACTACTGCATTTAAAGCAAGCTCCAATGAGCTTCCTACACTCACCCCAATGATGCCTTCCACAATGCTCACATTGTGGTGCTGCACTTCCTCTACTGCTAGGTGGCCTTACACTTCCAACTGAAGTTGGCACTATTACCGATGTTTGCTCATCTTTTCCTCTTTTTACTGCTCTAGCTCCTCTACCAACACTCTCATCTTCTCTTGGAAATCTTCTTTTCTGCTCTCTCTTTTGCTTTATCAACTCAGATTCCTCCATTTTCATCGCTGCCAACACCAATGGATAATAACCCACCGGTTGTAAAGCAACCATGGCAGCTAACGGTCCTCTTATGCTCTCTCTCAATCCATCTTCGAATTGTCTACACCGAAAATCATCAGTTAACATTCCTTCCGGTACATATTTACTCAAACGAATAAACTCTTTTTCATACTCCCACACTGTCATATTCCTTTGCTTGAAAGTCACAAATTCTTTCCATCTAGCATCTCTATATGCTTTGGTTACAAACTTGTCCTTCAACTCTTGGACAAAAAAATCCCAAGTTAACTCCACGGGTCTCTGAGGATTCTGCAAAACCAACTTCCACCAGTCATATGCTGCTCCCTGCAGCAATGACACGACACAAGCTACTCGCTGATCTTGGGGACAACTAATCTCCTCAAATATTCTTCCTGTCTTCTCAAGCTAGAATTCCGCTATCTCCAATTGATCCAAAGATGTCCCACGGAACTCTTTAGCTCCTCTCTTCCTTATCAAGTCCGAGGGAGTCCTTGGAGCTGTTAGTCTATCCAAAATCTGTACCAATCCTTGCATCAACTCCGGGTTGTCCTGACCAGCTCTTGCCCTTTCCTCTCTATTTCGTGCTTGTACATGTGGATCCACTCGAATCGGATTCACACTGCCTGTAGTCTCTTCTACGTGCTCACTCGGGTCGGACTCCATCTAGACCCTACAAAACCAGCATCTGCATTAGGCCACATTCTAGACAACTCAAACATATACACTAGTACTATACTCTATCATCTTATAGTCCTGAACCAATTAACCTAGGGCTCTGATACCACTAAATGTAACACCCCCATACCCCCGTAAGGAATATCGGGGCACTACGCGGACACTTATGTATACATGTACATGCATTAGCGGAAACGATAGAAATAAATAATTAGAAATAAGTTGGGCCCAAACAAAATTACTTTTATTATACATGTAAACTGTACATTTTATAAAAACTTTATGCCTATACAAGTTCATTTTTCGATTCGTATACATATACTTTTAACGATTACATGTAACAACTATACTTTTTATTACATAATGATGTTACTCAAAACATCACCAACTCTAACTTTATCTTATACAAAAAGGGTATAACAAAAAGCTCCTAGTAGCCCTCACTTGCAGATGAACGCTTTCACTGGTCCGCACCTGTCAACCTACACGGAAACAAACATCCGTGCTAAGCGATAACGCTTAGTGGGGGTGAAAATAATGCAAAGGACTTCTTTTGAAGTCAGCAATAAAATATACATGTCACATGCGCTGCTCAAACAACTCATGCATATATTTTCACAATCATATTAATCATGGATTCTAATTCATATGTGCTGGTACACATAACTATCCTGTAGCATTCATCTCATATACTTTAAACATTTACTTATAACACTACATATGAGCATTTCATGTTCACTATACACTAACAATAACGAGCATAAAACAATAAGCCTGAATTCCTTTCACGGTGGATACGGGTAACTCTGGATACTGTTTACAGTATCTTACATGTGGAGAATTAACTCAAACTCTATGGAATACACGAGGTATTCCGATCTCTGGGCACAATTAAGGCCAACTCTAGCAGCTGCACTCTAGCCCTTTATAAGCATGCTTATCTATCCACTATAATGGTAATCAGGCTCAAATACAACTCACATACCGTACACAGATATCAACTCATTTACTGTAATTCAAATACATTTAATTTCTGTATAGCTTTTAATAATCAAGTATATTTAAGGTTATTAATCATATAAGAGATTTAAAAGATGATTTAAACCAAACACAGGCTAAATGATAACATGTAAGATCCATTTAGACCTTTAATAACTCAAAACAGGAGCAAAAGACAAAAACAAGACAAAACAGGCGGAAAAAAACTCACTATCGCGATCGCGACTTGTGTCGCGCTCGCGACAGTAGCCTAAGGAAATAGGGCCGTCACGAGTCGCACACGCGATTGCTGCTCATGACGATCTGCTTCGCTTCACGCCCACTAGGAAGGAAGGGGTCACGAGTCGTGACTGCCCATCATGACTCATGACAGGATCCTCACAACTGAGAGAGGGCATCACGGGTCGTGATGCCATCTCACGCCTCGCCAGAGGAAGGTCACGCAGCGTGACTGCTCGTCGCGTCTCGTGACGGAACTCTCACAGCAAAATGAGAGAGAGGCGTCGTGGGACGTGATGCCATCTCACGCCTCGCGACGAGGCTCGCCCCAGGGTCACGAGTCGTGACCTATCCTCACGTCTCGTGACTCTCTCCTCACAACTCTGAAAACCAAATTCCAACTCGCTTCCTACGGAAATGAAAGACGCGATTCTGTCGCGATCGCTGCTTATGTTGCCCTCGCGATAGAAGCGTGTTTCCCAATTCCAACAGCAAAAATCCACACACAGTTAAACTCAAACAAAACCCAAACCAACTCTTTTAATTTCACATGCAACCACTCCTCTTTTAACATGTAATTGCCCTATAAATCATGCTCATAACTAAGTTTTTTTCCACTCAAATTACACAACCACTTTAGACATTAAGACACTACAAGCAATCACAATAATTTCACACACTTAAAAAGCAATTGAGCTAATTTAAGCTTCCAGTACATTTCTTTATACAACTAAGTCTCTACTAAAACATTCAAAGTCACAACACATGCAAAATAGGAAAACCGCACACGATCCCTACCTCTAGGACGTTGAACCGCGCTCTCTACTCGGCTCTGACCTTCTCTGTGCCTTTATTGGGCCTCTTGTCCACAGCTTCCATACACAAACCATTCAAAATACCAAAGTTACCCTTCTCTCTTACTTCAAATCAAAAACATAAATAAAATAAAAGAAGAAGACCACTACTAACTAAAGAGCATTACTTACCTTCTTCGGATACCTAATCAAGCTCCACTAGCCCCTCTCAAAGCCACACCAAATGAATCACTCAAAATAGTGTAAAGAAGGAGAAGAAGGAATGAAAGAAAGAGCAGAATAAGGGAAAAGAAAGAAACTCACGTGAAAGAAGAAGAAAGAAGCAGATAATCCAAGTCAATTCAAAAATTAACTAAGGTAATAAATGCCATCTACCACTTAAATGCATATTTATCTTCTTATTCCTTTTTAATTAATCCTAATCTCCTTTAACTTAATAGAATACTAATTAAGCTCTTGCCACATGTCACCTCCCTACACTGCCATGTGTTGCTCTCCTATAAAGTTACAAATTAAAAAGTCCAATTTAACTACCCTAACACCGGAGTGGTTCTGTCGCGCCCGCGACGCTTGTCTCGCTCGCGACAGGACTCACACACACAACACTAATCTTTCTTGAACAAAAATTCTGTCATTCTTCTAGGGCTATTTTGGGGTGTTACAAGAAGGATTAGAAGGATTTTTGTAAAAACCCACCAATGAATAGAGGACATGTGGCAAGAAAAAGAAGCGAGAGTATAAAAATCTAGGAGAGAGAAAATGAGAAAGAGCAGCTGCCCTTTTCCCGTTTCCTCTCCCCATTCTCCTTTCCTTTTTCTTCTCTCTTTTGCCCTAATCTTTCTCAAGTGCTTCTTTGGTGGGATTTGACAACCCTAGAGCTAATTTGGTAAGTTTGTGCTCTTCTTGTTCTTCTTTTCTTCTTCTTCTCTTTTTCCTTTGGGTTTGTGTGGATGAGGTGTGTATGGTTGTGTTTGGATTTTTAATTGATGGTTGTGTTGTGGGTTTTGGATCTTGATTCAAAGGCTCCTCTTAGATATCCTAAAGGCAAGGAAGTAATTGGTGGAAGTTTAGCCGCTTGATCTTGGAGATTAGGATTGAAGGTTTGGGAATTTGTGATTTTGTGTATTTTGTTAATTTTGTGTATTTTGATATGTTTTTCTGCAAATTTATGAGGTTAAATTTGTTTATGTCTATATAAATGTTGTGGGTTTTTGATTGATTGGAATAGAGATGCCATAGTTATGGTGATTTGAATCAAAATGTGAAATTGTATGAGTTTTGGAGCAAAATTATGGGTTTGCTGAGCCCTTGATTTTGATTTTTTAATTTTGATGTATTAATTGTGATAACTAGTATTAAAAATGGGTTTTAAGTTATATGATATGTATTGAATGCTTGATTTAGATTGTGTTGATGTTTGATGGGTTTGTTGCATGTTGGATGAATTTTTGGCATGAGTTTTATGTAGATTTTTGGCAGGGGAACTGGAAATCGACTCTGTTGCAAGCGTGACAGAGCCAGGTGTTCTGAGCTCCTGTAAAGGTCACTCTCTGTCACGAGCATGACACCCATCGCGATTATGATAGTGAGCCCAGTACGGCCGGGCCGATTGCCATAGCGAGCAAGCCTGGGCGCGCGAACGCAATAGCAACCTCCCCGCTCGCGATAGAGACCGGTCTACTCCTCTTCGCGCGAGTGCAGTAGTTGGCGAGCTTCGCCTCTGTCGCGAGCGCAATAGCTGCCCTATTTGCTTTTGTAATTTCTTTTTTAATAGTTGACTTGGATGATTTCTTTTAGGACGTAAATACTTTTGTGTATGAACTATTATGTGTTGCAATGGATGCCTTATATGAAATGTATTATGCATAGCCTGCAAGAGTCAAGTTAGTGGATAATTAGGCATGCCTAAAGAGTTCTATTAGCTACAGCCCTAATGTGTTCCGGACCTTGATCAGGTCCCCGTTTGGGTCCTCGTTATCCTTAATTTGTTCGGATCTTGTTTAAGATCCTTAATGTGAAAACGTTTTTGGATGAAAATAAAGAAATAACTTTTGACGGTACCCACGGGTACTAACGTGTTCACTCGCTATCCGCTACTATGAGTTTGCAGGCGCATGTGTGCTTTTATTTTGAATATGTTATTGTTCTATTAATGAATATGTGTAACGAAACTTTGGTGAATGTAATGTATGATATGGAATTATTATGCTTTTATGGAAATTTTGATATGCTTGTGGCATACGCATGTCATTTGCCTTAACGGCTGATAGGTGCTTAATTGATACATTATTTAATATATATTTTATGTGAGTTTAAGAAGTTAATTATGTAAATGTATGTATTTTTCATGTTATTTGTCTAGTTTGCTTGTTTTTATGTGTGTAGGGTGATTTAGATGAAGATGGAATGAGGAGCACGACTCGTGAATGGAGATCACAAGTCGTGAAGGGCAAATTAAGAAAACAGAAAAGAAGGCAAAGCAGTGGGTCACGACTCGTGAATGGAGGTCACGACTCGTGAATGGAGATCACGAGTCGTGAAGGGCAAAAGGAGCAAAGAAAGAAAAAGAGAAGAAGGAAGGGAAGCAGTTCACGAAACGTGAGCCAAACGCACGACTCATACAAGTAGGTCACGACTCGTGAAAGGGGATCACGAGTCATTAATGGCCAGAGAGAGACTAGAGAGAAGAAGAGAAAAGAAGGAAGAAACAAAAGGAAGAAAAGGCAATCTGTGTTCTGTTGCGAGCGCGACAGTGATCGCGAGCGCGATAGAACTATCCGTTGGGGCAGTTTTCTACGAAAAGTTATTTGAAGAGGCATAATTCTTCACCAATATTTGTAACTTTTGAAGGAGGAAACACAACTTTTGGAATTCCATAAATTTATATCTCAACTGTAATGTAATATGGAGAATTATTATAAGTTAAATATTGTTTATTTTCTGTAAGCACTGTAGTTAAAAGTTCTTAGTTTGTTTTCATGTTTTGAAGAAGAAGACCAAGGAGAAGAAGAATTTTTTACAAGGGTTTGAGAATAGGGTTGAAAGATTTCTTTCTCATTACTCTTATCTATTATTTCTTCTCTGTCATTAAATGAATTTTATTTAATGGAGCTTGAATCATATTTATGTTATTTTCTATTTCCATCTATGCTAGTAGTCTTTCAGTGTAGAATTTTCTATTAGTATTTGATACATGATCATTATAAGTAAGTATTGAGTTGAAAAATAAATTCTTACTTACATCAAATAGAAGTTCATCATTGAAGCATTATTTGAGAAATCTTAATGTTAGATGGTTGTTATAGGTTGGTGTTTATTCCTGAAATTTGTATGTATAACACTCTAATTCATTAATAAAAATTGTGAGTTAGAATTATAAATGCATGTTTTAGGCATTCTAATTTATATTGAGAGAGTAAATTGGAACTATATACCAACATGACTTGCTTAAGAGATTAAATTTATATCATAATGATGGAATCAAGTTTTATAATTGTTAATTCTTCATTATATATTTTGTCTTCTTTGATTAACATGAACTAGGTTTAATTAGTTTATATGATAGAATAGTTTAGATTTAACTCACAAACTAATGATCATTGTAAACAAGATTAAAATTGAGTAGTAATAGTGTGTAATAATTATCACATTCCTCGTGGGATCAACATCTTTTGTACTGTAATCGGTACACTGTATACTTGTGAAATTAGCACTTAGAAATAGGCTAACAGGTTTTTGGCGCCGTTGCCGGGGAATGATTGCTAATTTATTGCCATTATGAATCTTGATTTATGATTTTGGATTACAATATTTATTTCATTTTGTTTGTTTGTTTGTTTAGTTTGACTTAGTTTGTTTTTGTGTTGTTTTTGCAGGATTTGATAGTTCCTGCCTAGTACAAGGAGTTCTCAAGAAGAGCTTGAACCTTTGAATCCTGAAATAGGGAGATTTTTGTCAAGTAACCGGAAATCCAACGAAAAGAAGAATAAAAATAAGAGACCTATCATGGCTGAAGAGGAGAATCCACCAAGGTTGATGGATTTTGCTACACAGTGGTGCTCACCAAAGTGTGGTAAGGCCTTCGGCAAATGCTAACCAATATGAAACTAAACCTTCTTTTTTGCAAATGATTCAACATAGCATTCAGTTTTATGGTTTGGCAAATGAGGATCCTAATGCTCATTTGGCAAATTTCTTAGAAATATGTGATACTTTTAAAATTAATGAAGTTTCTAATGATCAATTAAGCTTAGACTTTTTCCTTTCACTTTGAAGGATAAATCCAAGGCTTGGTTGAATTCATTAACTAGGGGATCAATAACCACTTCGGACCAATTGGCCTAAGCATTTTTATCCAAATACTTTCCTCTACCCAAAATTGCAAAAATTATAAAAGATATCACAACTTTTGTGCAATATGACAATGAATCTTTGTATGAATCTTTGTCCTCACCATAACCTTCCAAGGGAGTTACTCATGCAGACTTTTTATAATGGAGTGAACCCTACAACTAGGGGTACCATAGATGCTGGAGCTGGTGGCTCACTTATGAGGAAAACAATAGAAGCTGCCTTTGAATTGTTAGAAGAAATGGCTATGAATAATTGTATATGGCCAACCGAAAGAGTAAGGGAGTCTAATAATTCTCATGCTAGGGGGGTACATGCAATAGATTCTATTGTAGCTTTACAAGCCCAAATTGAGGCTTTAACTCAAAAGGTCAATAGTTTAGCAATGGGGGGAAGTCCATCAAATGCATGCACTATGTGTGGTCAACAAGATCATATTAGTGAAACTTGCAATTTCGGATTGGTTAATAAGGTGGAACAAGTGAATTTTATTAAAGGCCAAGGACGTGGTAATCCGTATTCTAATACTTATAACCCTGGCTGGAGAAGCCATCCTAATCTTTCATTGGTAAATAATAGTAATAACCAAAATAGAAATGTAGGTTTCCAACAACCACAAGATAGGTTTAGAGTATTTGAAGGGAAAATTGATAAATTTATTGAGGAGATTAATTTTAAGATTTGCTCTTAAGATGAGAACCAAAAGAAGCTTGAGGCAAATATTTGTCAAATTACTAAAAATCATGCTTCATTCATTCATAATCTTGAGGTTCAATTGGAAAAAATAGAAAGTTCATTACAATCTAGAAATTTAGGGTGCCTTCCGAGTAATACGGAAGAAAATCCTAGAGAGCATATTAAATCCTAGTCTTTTATGGTCTTTTATTTTGGTTGCATAATTATATTTTCTTTCTATATATTCTTTATGTTGTGTTAAGTTATTTTAGGTTAATTTGTTAATTAATTTTTATATTTGGATTTTTAATATTACTAATACAGTTAATGTTTGTTCTACAGGTAAAATTAGTAAAATTATATGTAGTGTTATTTATTGTGGAAGATAAAAAAAAATAATTTCAAACAGGTTGCCGCTGTCACGAGTTACGATCGCGATAGCGGGCAATGCTTTGCGAGGGAGCGAGGCGATGCTTCTGTTGTGAGCGCGATACAGAATGTGCTGCTTCCCAGTGTCGCACGACTCGTGCTTGCAGTTCACAAGTTGTGCAGATTTGGCTACGCAAGGCAGGGCATCCGACTCGTGCTTGAGATTCACGAGTCCTGCAGGTAAGCAAGTGTCACACCCCATAAGTGGCCTAATCGGAAATTGGCAATTGTAAATGGATATTTAAGGACAATTGAGTAATTTACGTGTGATTAAGGATTAAATTGCAAAGGAATAAAAGTATTTATTGGCAAATATTGGTTTGGTGAGTGAAAGGTAATTTATCAAGGACCATTTGGTAAAAGAAGAGTATCTGGTTTTGTGTAATCGTGCATGTGTGCCAGGTGGAATGTGTGCGTTCACGTGGTGAGGGAAAAAGAAAGATTGAGAAAAGTTGAGTTGGCTAGAAAAACAGAAGATTGAAAAAGTTCTCTCTCTCTCTCTTTTCTGGTTCTCTCTCACGTAAACCACATCCTGCTCTTTTCTTCACTTGTTATTCTTTTCCATCTGCATGTGCATTTTTCTGTTGAGGAACTAAGGTCTGGATGTGATAGCAGCTTCAGAAGGTAAGTGGCAGTGGTCTGGGTTCTTTTGGTTGAATTTCCTTCTGTTTTTCCTTTGGGTTTTAGAGATTCTGTTATTGGATTTTGATTGTGGTTGTATCTGTTTGGAAGCATCTGAGGATAAAAGAAAAGAGAAAGGGAAAGGGAAAATTGTGGATTGAAGAAGAAATACAGTGGACGTTTTTGGGGACTTCAGTAACAGGTTTGGGAGTGTTTCCATTTTTTTCTCATTTTGGATCCTAATTGTTGTTTGTGTTAACATTGATTATATGTGTTCATTTATAAAGATACATGAGAAGTGTACTGTGTTTACATGATTTAGGTAGAAATGAATAAAGTGAGTTGGTAAATGAGATGAATGTACATGAAATTGAATGAGAAATCCTGATATGTTGACATTCTGGTTTCACCTCTGTTTGAATAGTAATAATATGTCTTTTGCATTATAATTGCTGTAATTGTGCCCAGAGGACTTGAAGGTACGTGTTAGCATGATTTTTGTATGAAAAATGGTTTTAGATAAAGTGGAGTTTTGAATATTAGAAGTACTCTGTTTTCTTGATCTTTCTGGATTTTTACGTTTTTCTGTAAATTCTGAGTTTCTGAGTGGAGAAGAAGAAGAATTGTGAGAAGAAGGTCACGAGACGTGATGCTGCATCACGCCATGACCCCCTTCTCTGTTGAAGGTCACGTGACGCGACACAGCTTCACGCCGTGAACTCTTCTCTGAAGAGGGTCACGAGACGTGATGCTGTATCACGCCGTGACCTGCTTCCTTTCCTGCGTGTCACGAGATTTCATTCCGTGACTTCTTCCCCTCTCCTCACAGGCATCACGAGACGTGACTGATGGTCACGCCGTGACTGCCTTGCTCCTCTGCCTGGCGCTCGCGTGAAGCCTGCGTCACGCGACGTGATGAATGGTCACGGCGTGACCAGCCTTCCCTGCTGTCCTGTTTTATTAAAACAAAGTTTTAACTTCTGTTTTAAGGGTTTTTGCACTACATGACAAATGGTTGAGTTAAAATTGTATTGTATTTTGGATAATTGCATAATATTGGGTTTTGTATACATGATTAATGATTAATCTACATGATTTACATGTTTATAATTTATTTAACATGGACTTTTTCAATATGAACTATTTGTTCTTATCACCTCCTGTAATTGATATTTATACATTTAAATGTTCTGAATTGGATCAATATACGTGTATATATGAAATATAAGTTAGTATTTAATGAAATTCACATGATATGATACGTGAGTTATTGAATCGTATACTTGATTAAATAATTAATGTACATAACTTACTAGTTTATATTTTACATGAACATAAATGGTCTTGAATGTGAATTATTTGTACTTCGGCCTCTAATAATTGATACTGGATGTATTTAAAATGTTTCTGAATTTGATCTAGATACATGTATATGTGAAATATGTATTTGTATTTAGTTGTATTTAATATTTATAGTTACTTGTTTTAAATGTGAACATATATATGTATACATGGATTATTTCTAGATGAATTATAAGTTCATATTACATTTTGTAATTAATATTTGAATATATGTATATGTCTCTGATTTTGATCAATGTACATGAATACATGAATTATTGAGTTATATTATTTGAGCCTGAATGGTCATAGTAGTGGATAAGTAAGCGCTTACTTAGGTCAGAGTGTGTGTGCAGCTGCTATATGATAAAACGATATATGCGGGTCCATTTGGATCCTTGTTTCGACCATGTTTGGTCTATATGAAAATAAAGCGAGACTCCGGTCTCTATATGGAAAAATACATGTTTGAGACTCATGTCTCTATATGCTTGGGATACTGTGTTCGATCAGTATCCAAATGACCGTATCCACTTCTAGAGAGTATTTCAGACTAATCAGGCTACATGTTTATATGTGATATATATATATATATGTTGAGATGATTATTGACAAGATTAAAGGTATATGTTGTATATGAAATATAGTATAACTTTGTGTTTATACGCCTTGAGTGTATATGTTTTTACAATGGTGAGAAATATGTAGATTTTAATTATGTTTTAATAGTTAATTACTTGTAATGTATGTTTATGGTTGGGATAAGATTATAGTATTGTTGTAAATATTGTATATGCATATTGTTAGTTTGTTTTGTTCCTCCCCACTAAGCGTTATCGCTTAGCACGGGCTCTTTTCCCGTGCAGGTGGCGAGTTTGGATTTGGAGTCAGATATCTGCGGGTCGGCCACTAGGAGTCTTTTGATGAAGTTATTTTTGAAGTCTTCCGCTGTAAATTTTTGTATATGGCTTGTGTATAGCAAAGTAAATCTTTTGTAAAGGAACAAGTATATTTTTGTATATGTATTTGATTACAAGCCTCAATTTTGTAAAACAGTACGGATATATGTTATATGTAAAAAGGATTTACTATTACATGATTAAAAGTTTCTTTATTTTACAATTGGTTTTTGTTTATATATGTGTATATGAAATTGTATATGTGTTCGCCCGCGTGGCACTCCTGCATCCTTCCAACGGGGATGTCGGGGTGTTACAGCAAGGCCATTTCATGAGTCGTGAAGGTGATTCACGACTCGTGAAGCGTGCAGGTAAGTGGTCTCTTCACGAGTCATGAAGATGATTCATGACTCGTGAAGCGTAGAGCCTGAGTTGATTTTTCCAGCAAGTTAATTTGATTTCTTTTCTTATTACTTTTCTATTCATTTGTTTAATTTTCTTTCTCCTCAGATTGATGTGTTTTAATTTAAATTAACTTAATTTAATTCAACCCAAAATACTTAAAACACAAAATTCGAATTAAAAGAGGGATATTTTTTTTTTTAAAACTAAAAATCGTGACCTTTCGTATTCTTCCCTCTCCTTTTTATTTCACTTAACTTTTCACATTTACCTCTCATTTTTATTCTTTCCTTTCTCGCACTCTTGTTCACGAGTCACACACTTCAGTTTCAACCCTTCATCTTCTTTCTTTCATTTTGATTTCTTTCTGCCTTCTCAGTTCCTTCAGTATTCTAAATTTCTTCTTCCTCTGTTTTCATTCCATTCTTCTTCTTTCATTGTCTTCGGTTTTACTTTCCTTTTTTTTTCAATCTCTGTTTTTAACACACACAATGGTAAGAACCAAGAATCCATCCTCTTCACACATAGAATAAGCACGACAGGAGGCTGAAGAGGGAGGTATTTCTTCTACCTTTGTTGCTGGTTTTTCAATCTTCTCTGTGGATGAAGGTAGTAGATTTGTTACTCTTCATGATCGCCCATTTTCGCAATGTAAGTATTTTCCATCAACTCTGCTAGAACAGGTAGGCATGCTAGATATCGTAAATGATATGTTGTCTAACTGTGGTTTTATGAGGTTTGCCAATATGCATGAGAATATTTATCCTAATTTAATGCTCGAATTTTATACAACTTTGCAAAAGAATGAGGATAATGAACACTAGTTAAATTTTCGATTGGATGGTAAGCAACACACTCTGACTTATTTTATGATGAATCGCATGTTTGGGTTTTCACAAACTGGTTTATTTGACCTACCAAAATCTTTTAAACCTAATGCATTTGGGTCATTTTTAACTGGTTTGCAAACACCATGTAGAGCTAGAGATGCCAAATCCATGTTTATCAAAGATTTAAAATATTAGATTTTGCATAAAATTTTTGCTTCTTTGATTTTTAACAGGTCTGAATTTAATAGAGTTTCATTTCATGAATTATTTTTGATGTGGTGTGTGCATAAGCATAAGGATGTATGTTGGTCTTATTGGGTTGTTAATTAGTTGTTGCATTGTGTTAATAAACAAGATTCACCTCTAACTCATGGGCACATTATTACTATTATTGCTAGAAATTTAGATATTGATCTTAGTGCCTATCATAGAGATCGCCCTTGTGTTTATTTCACTAAACATTTATTTATGCATGGAGAGGTTATTAGTAGTAATTTCCAGGAAATTCCACCACAATCAAGGTCTTGTTGGAGGGATCTTGCAGGGTCCTCTACTCCTCAAGAGGAAGCCAATGATGATGGGGGTAGTGGAGATGAAGCTATGCCTGATGTGCCTGCTGCACCTACTGTAGGGTCTTCTTCCTTTAATGTGCCAGCAATGCTTGAGCTGATTTTACAGAACCAGTCCTCTATGCAACATTAGCTTTCTTCTATGGTGAGACGTTAAAGGAGGCTTGAGCATAAGGTGGATTACATTCATAGCTCAAGCTGGTTATTTGGTTCTCTCACCTCCACCTTCACCATAATTAGGGGAGTTTTTCTTGATTTCTCTTACTTTTATTTTATTTTTGTTTTTCTTGTTTACTTTTATCTCATTTCTTCACATTGAGGACAATGTTGATTCTAAGTGTGGTGGAGTGAGTATGTTTATAAGTTTGTTTGTATTTGATAAGTTTTTGTTAGTATATTTTATATGTTAGCTGTTTGTGTGATTTTATTTTTCAATTAGGCTTTTTAGTGAGTTTTATTATAAGGCCTCATTCAAATGTTATAATATATAGGTTGTTAAGTCATTTATCTTTTATGCTCATTTATCTTTTATCCAAACTCACCACTATGACTAAAATTAACTTTATAGATGTAAATCTTACAATAGGTGAGAAAGACCCCTCATAGTCAATCCCTTCCAATTGTGTGAACCCTTTAGCAACTAGCCGAGCTTTATATCATTCAATACTTTTATTAGCCTTCCGCTTTACTTTGAGAATTCATTTATTCCTAATTAGTTTGTGTCTTTCCGGTAGATCAACTAGTTCTGAAACTTGGTTTGATCCCATAAATGCCATTTCTTCTTCCATTGCTTTAATCCATTTTCCTTAGATGGGCATGAAAGAGCCTCTTGAATATTTTTAGGCTCTTTCTCATCTTGTGGGATAACTAAAAGAGCTTTGTTCAAGCCATTGCTTTGAAATTGTTCGCATAGAACACTTATCCTTTTTGATTTTTGCAGTTCTGAATCCTGATAAACATGTCTTATATATTTATTATAATTCGAAATGCACCCACTGGGACCAAGTTCCATCCTCCCACTAGGGTCAGGAATACTCCCACTCAAATTAGGTCCATGAACATCTAGATCATTTAGAGGATAAAGGTCTTGACCTTTTTCTCTAACTCCCTCCTCCCACTCGGATGCATTGATCCTGATGGTTCCTCTTCCTGAGTTTCATAGAAAGTGAAATCTTAATTCACTTTGCCCAACTTTGGAAATTCATTCTCTATGAATATGATGTCTCGTGATTCAAATTCTATCACTATGCCATTCTCTTACTCACCCATGAAAATGTATCCTTTTGATACTTCAGAATATCTCACGTAGATAATATTTTTATCTTTTGGCCCCAATTTACCAAATTGAGGTATCAAGGATGTCAGGAGCACAACCCCAATGTCATATATGGCTTAGGTTAGCTTATCGACTATTCCACAACTCATAAGGTTTGGTTGTGACAGATTTGGAGGGCACACGGTTTAGAACTTATCTGGCAATCAATAAAGCATCTCCCCGATAAGGGATAGGCAAATTTGCCTCTGCCATCATAGATCTAACCATATCTAAGAGAGTCTTATTTCTCCTTTCCATAACACCATTTTGTTGTGGAGTTGTGCGAATGGACAACTGATGTGCAATTCCCCTTTTCATCATATAAAGCTTTAAATTCATCTAAAAGATATTTCTGACCTCTATCAGTTCTTATAATTCTTTTGTCAAATTTATTCTGAACTAAGTTCATATAAGTCTTGAAGCAACTCAATGCTTTTGACTTGTGAGAAAACGAATAGACATGACCATACCTAGTATAGTCATTTATAAATGTGATGAAGTAGTAGGCCCTATGCCTCGCCCTCATATTCATTTGACCACATATGTAAGAATGAATCAATTGCAATGGAAATTTGGCTCTAGTTCCTTTTTCGAACGATTTTATAACTAGTTTTCCTTTTTGGCAATGCTCACACTTAGTTGATTCAACCTCATTTAAATACCTACTAAACCTACTTTGGCTAACCGATTCATTCAGTCTTACCCGATTTGGTTTAACGTAGCATGCCACATTTTCACATTGTTCTCATAATTTTGTGAAAATTAAATAAAAAACTAGCTTTATTCATATAGTCATGGTCCGTATCCATAACAATAAAAACATTCAGCATATGACCGAACAATAATAAATATCATTTAAGCATAAGCGTACACTGTCATCCTTAAAATGTAAATTGAAATCGAGTTTCAATTAATAAAGCAATAATAGAAATAAAATTCCTAACAAAGGCATCTCGATCCCTTGTTAAATTGTCAGTTGCTCCTGAATTTATCACCCACAAAGGATAAAATTCAGTACTGGATACATAAATTTCACTCACTCTTGACTCAAAATAGTGTATCTGTTTGGACACAATGCATCCTCTTGCATAGTGTCCTTTTTATTGGCAATTGAAACATTTCACTCTTGAAATGTTTATGTTCTTTTTGCCTTTGGACCTTTCATGTTTCTATTTTACTTTTTGCTTTCTAGGCTCTCGAGCCTTTTTCTTATCCTTACTGATAAAGCTTATTTTCTTGTTCTGATTAGAACTCATTCTATCAGAATAGGACTGTGCCATATGCACTATGCCACTGACCTTCATCGCTACTAAACAGTCCCCTTTAAGGTCCAAATTGACAAGCGACATCCTCTAATGTGTTTATGTTCTCAATATGAGTTAGTTGCATCTTTATATGCTCCTAATTCTTGGGTAAGGAACGAAAAATAGCTTGGACCTGCTGCTCGTCAGTCAACTTGTGACCAACCTTACTAAGCTCACTTATCCTTTTCAATCTCTATTAGATGTTTCCACATCGATTGATCTGACTTCTTCTGATATGTATCAATTTTGATCATTAATGATTGGAACTTAGTTCAAAGACACACCTCTGAACTTTTCTAGCAAAGCGATCCACAGATCTATTGCATTTTGATGCTTGCAGAAGTGCTTAGTGATGTCATCATCCATTGCATTGAGCAAGATGATTTGAGCAGTGTAATTCTTCTTTATCCATGCCACACATGCATCTCACTCTTGCCTATGCTGGGCTATAGTGCCAACCTCGAGTTTAGGTATTGTCACACCCCAAATCGGGCCTAGTCGGAATGTGCTTGCTCGGTCGGAGTGAGTGAGGGTAATTCGGTAATTAGTACATGAGTAATAAGAATTTATTTGCTAAGAAATTAATTAAATAAATTAAGTAAAGGAATTATTATGGTGTGCTAGTTGTGTATAGTAGTAGGATGTTAATGGGCTAAGAGGTTTTATTGAGTGATTTATGACCATGGTGCCTTGGATGAAAAGTGGGTTATAAGAAAATGTTAGGGTGTGACTTAGGTTTGGTACCATGGAGATATTATTGTAAGAGGTACTTGTGTGTGTTTGGTGTATGGTGCATGTAAGAGTAAGTCAAAGCGGGCTTGTAAGATTATGACATGTGAACCTATAGGAAATGGACAAGTGGAATTGGTAGGTGTGCATTTAGTGTGAAAAGAAGACTAAGTGTAATGGAGAGTGAGTCCACGTTTTTGCCCTCTCATCTTCCCTAATCTCCATTTTTATTTCCTTTTCTTCCCTTTCCTTGCCCAATCACTTGGTTTTGAGTGAGTTAGAATTGATTTGGTGGGGCTTGGGAAGCATGATTGAAGAGGTAAGTGTCACACCCCAAAATAGCCCTGGTCGGATTGTGCATGCTAAGTCGGGATCGGAAGGGTATTTCAGTAATTTGTGCATTAGAATTTGGATAATAAGGACTTTTTGGTAAATAATTAATTAAGTGTGTTAAGAAGAGAAGTGTTAGTGTGTGCTTGTGGTGTATGGAAGTAGGATATGAGTGGTTTTGGAAATGATTGGGTGTGACTCAAGTATGGTGCTTTGATTTGGAAAGTTTGAGTGGATTTTATGGTCCAATTGAGTGCTGCCAAGTGGACTGTTAGGTGGGCATTGAAAGAAGAAAAAGAAGAAGTAAGAGGAAGAGAGAAGAGGGAACACAGATTTTTGGTTTGGCTTTCCCGTCCCCTCCTCTCACGCCCTCCCTTCTTCTTCTCTTCTCCTTTCTTTGCATTTCCTTTCTTTGTCATTTGGCTTGGAGTTGTGTTTGGCTTGGATTATGCTTTGTTTGAAGAGGTGAGTTGGAATTTCTGTTTCCTGCGTGTTGTTGTTGTTCTTCTTCTCATGGTTTTTGGTTGAGTTAGGGTTTGAAGAATAACTGTGGATTCTTCTTTGTGCAAGTGTTTGATGTTAAGAAGAAGCAAAGTAAAGGCAAGGAAAGGATTGAGGACTGAACTTGAAGCTGATTTTGGATCGTCATTTCCAGGTTTGGGAGTGTTTTGATTGCATGCAATGTTTGGGAGCTCTCTGTTCTTCAATCCCAGTTTGTGTATTTGATGAATGTCTCTGCCCTATTCTCACGTAGGATGTAAATATATGTTTTGTTTAGTTTATGGAATTTGGTGTGTTTTAGCATGAGAATACGTATGATTTATGTGATTAGATATGTTAATAATGCATGTATAGGATTGAATGGAAGTTATTGAGTTTGTGTTTTTAACTTACTGTAAGTTTTAGGGTTTATGTTCTTGAATGGATTAAATGTGGTTATGCTTGAATTTGAATGTTTGATTAATTTCTGGAATGCTGAGTTTAGTTTGATCTCGAGTATATTGGGTTATGCATCTGAGTGTTATTGTAAGAGTTTAGGCATGATTGAATGAATTCTGAGTGGTTTTAGAAAGAATTTATGGGAAAACGATGGGAAATCTGCAGGTTTGCGATAGCGGGGAAGAAGAAGGAAGCGGCTCACGCGACGTGAGCTATGCTCACGTGACGTGAGCCATGCTCACGCTAGGTGAGCAATGCTCGCGCTACGTGAGCTATGCTCACGCGACGTGAGCAATTGCTCACGAGGCATGAGCTATGCTCACGCGACGTGAGCAATGCTCACAAGGCGTGAGCTATGCTCACGCGATGTGAGCAACCTTCACGTGACGTGAAGGTTGCTCAGGTTTCCCGATTCTTCTGTTTTGCTTCCGTTTTTCTTTCCCTAAGCGACCAGTTTTTATAAAATGATTTCCAAATGCTTTTTATGGTATTTTTCTTTACTGTGTGCTATGTTACCTTGCTGATATGATGGATTATCCCAATTTATTTTGTATTAGTAATATGTTATCTATGGTAAGTTATATGTGGTATTTTGGAATAAGTTTTGTATTATAGTGATCCTGTTAAATGATTGTGGGATTTCAACGGTATGGTTTGGACTGTGATATGCTTATTGCTGTGATATGTATTGCACGTCATATTTTGAATGCGAAGGATTTATGAAGGCTAACTTCCTGACTGTTTAGTCTCTAACATGTTCTGTCTTAATGTGATTTATGTTACGCATATCTTTAGTCTATTTCTTCTTTAAGAATAATCTGCCATGCTTAGATGTATATTGTATCGTTCCGCGATTAAGATTATGTGCTTGTACTCATTGGCATAGTATGATTTCCCCCATGTGTTCCTAATATGCTTTAGTATTATGATTAATGTTAAATGTGAGTGATTGAGTTATTGCATGCTCCAGTATATGACTTGTATGAAGTATGATTGGCATCCTGCTATGCCAAACTTATTTGAATAATATGGTTGATGTCTGAATACATTGTTATGCTTTAGCCTTTGAACTCAATGTGTTATGTTTAAATGTAATTTGGATTATGCATGATTTATACTTAGTATCCTCACCTAAAACGCATGTTTAGGATTATGTTTTGATAATCATTGGTATGGTAGTGCTTCTTTACCTGATTCTTGGCATGCTTTAGAACAGTGTTTAAATGTTAAAGTATATTGACTGTATTATGTTTTGCAATGGGAATTGTATGAGATATGATCAACTTTATGAGCATATTTATATGTCTATTGTACTCTGATTTATGCATGATGTATATATATATTTATGCCTTGTGCGATTCGTAATGAGAATGATTTTATGCATGACCTACGATAGTCAGTCTAGTGGATAGTTAGGCATGCCTAATAGAGTCTTATGTAGCTGCAGCGCCCTTTGAACGTTTGGACCCTGATCAGGTCCCCCGACTGGTTCGTCGCGAACCCCCCATCAGTACGGATCCTCGTGATCCTTTTTAATGTATTTGGATCGGGTTAAGATGCCCCATCAGTAAAATGCTTTTGTGACAAAATAAATTGTTTTCGATTCGTACCCGTAAGGTACCCTTTGGCCGACTTGTACCCGTAAGGTACTAATCAGTACACTCGTTATCCACTATTGTGAGTCAGCAGGTGCTTTACTGGTTTGTGTTACTTTGAAATAACTATAAGAATGTGATATTCGTTTGAGCATGATAAGGATTTCAGAAATCAGTTTATATGTATTTGAATGTGACTATGGGCTTTAGAATGTATGTCTGTATTAAGTAAGCATGATTTTATGTCTAACATGATTATCCGTACTTGTCATGTGATTTGTTATAAGTTTCTTAATGCTTTGAAATGATTCGATTGATGTATTTAAGTATATGACTTAAGCATAGTTTTGTATATATATTAGCATGTGAACCGAAGCAGTTGTGATGGTATGTATGTGATGATTACTGTACTTTCTGCATGTTGATGATATGATTGTAATGTTATGTGATTATGCTTTCAGTTTCTGCTGTTAGAGTATTTTCGCTTGATACTTTATATATGAGAGTTGCGCAGCGGTAATATGATGCTTTGGATTTTGTACCTTGGATTTTGACTAGTGTGTGTGTTTAGAATGTCTAAGTATGTTGGTTAGCTAGCATTCTTAACATGATGATTGGGTTGTCAGTTCAGGCATGGGTATTTAGTTATGTCAATTGCATGTGTAAAGCTCATGTGACTCCGCACGGTAGATGTTGCTATTTGCTACCCATGTAGGTTTATACATGTGATTTAGTATGTAGTTCAGCATGATGATGCTTGTAACGTGTATTGTATTGTGTCTGTTTTAGTCTATCCTGGACATGAGTTTATGGTTTGATTGTGAGTATTGAAATGAATGCCTTTATTATGCAAGCCTAATTATTTATATGTTATGAATATCCGCATTTGTCATTTGATTGTGTTATGCTTCGGCGACCATTGTGAATGGCCGTCCATATTCTGGTGTGTTCTCCCCACTAAGCGTTTATCGCTTAGCACGGATTTCCTTTCCGTGCAGGTGGCAGGTTTGGTTCTGTTCGAGTCGCGCTTCTGCAAGGTCGGCCACGTAGGAGTTAGAAGTTCTGTATTTTGTTCAGCTTCTGTATTTTAGCTTTTGTAATTCTGTAGTATTGTATATGTAATTAATTATGTTTTGATCTTGAGTTTTCTTTTGGGAATGTAATAGTTAGTATGTCTTTATGTTAAGTTATTCCTTTGTTTTATTATTTTGCTTATGCTTCCGTTGATTGGTCTTATGTATGCTTTTGTGTATGCTTCTGCTTAGCGCCTGCGTGTGCGTGAGTTATTGCATGTTCAGTCTGTGCCTCAGGTAAGGTAAGTTTTTAATTCACCCGTATTTCCGTATGTATGTTATGTATGAATGTATGCTTCCGCATTGTGCATGTGTATATCTGTATGTGTGAGCGTCGTGTAGCGCGTCCGTCGGCGTCCTTCCAACGGGGACGGCGATGGGGGTGTTACAGTTATTGGTATCAGAGCCCAGGTTTGATGGTTCTGGGTATGTTGTTTGTTTTTTGTTGAGTCTTTGCATGAGAGTCGGTTTTGTGTCATGGCCTAATGCAGATGTGTCTTGTTTTGTGTAGTGTCTAGATGGAGTCTGATCCGAGTGAGAATGTGGGCGAGACAACAGAAAGTGTGAACCGAGTTAGTGCTGATCAGGATGTTTTCGAGCGTCTTCCAGTTGAAGATTCTGGTCGGGTTTCTGAGGATAGGGCTCTTGTACAAGGGTTGATTCGGATTTTGGATAGATTGACTGCTCCTCGTGCTTCTCAAGAAGTTGTGCGGCATGTTCCTCAGAAGAGAAAAGGATCAGTTAGTGAAGTGCCAGCAGGGAAAAGGGTTCGAGAACCTTCAGTGTATCAACAATGTCAGAAGTAACATGGGAACAAGTGTAAGAAGTGGGTACCGTCAACATATCAGCACTGCCAGAAGTGACATCGGGGTCCATGTCGGAAGCTTTCAGGTGCTTGTTTCAGGTGTGGCAGTATGGAACACCAGATTGCCGGTTGTCCTAAAAAGATGAGTGAGAGTCTAGCTGGGCAAGCTAGAAAGGATGTGGAGGATTTGCTCAGATCTTCTCGAGTGTCTTCAGAGTTTGTAGCATCTAGCAAGGATTCGAAGGAGACCGCAGGTTCTTCTGGTAAGATACATTGCAAGCTTTTGTTTAAGTAAGTTTTGTTTGTTTGGGTTATTTGTATGTAAGTGTTTCACTGTGAATTTCGAGGACGAAATTCTTCTAGGAGGGAAGAGTTATCACACCCCAAAATAGCCCTGGTCGGATTGTGCATGCTAAGTCGGGATCGGAAGGGTATTTCAGTAATTTGTGCATGAGAATTTAGATAATAAGGACTTTTTGGTAAATAATTAATTAAGTGTGTTAAGAAGAGAAGTGTTAGTGTCTGCTTGTGGTGTATGGAAGTAGGATATGAGTGGTTTTGGAAATGATTGGGTGTGACTCAAGTATGGTGCTTTGATTTGGAAAGTTTGAGTGGATTTTATGGTCCAATTGAGTGCTGCCAAGTGGACTGTTAGGTGGGCATTGAAAGAAGAAAAAGAAGAAGTAAGAGGAAGAGAGAAGAGGGAACACAGATTTTTGGTTTGGCTTTCCCGTCTCCTCCTCTCACGCCCTCCCTTCTTCTTCTCTTCTCCTTTCTTTGCTTTTCCTTTCTTTGTCATTTGGCTTGGAGTTGTGTTTGGCTTGGATTATGCTTTGTTTGAAGAGGTGAGTTGGAATTTCTGTTTCTTGCGTGTTGTTGTTGTTCTTCTTCTCATGGTTTTTGGTTGAGTTAGGGTTTGAAGAATAACTGTGGATTCTTCTTTGTGCAAGTGTTTGATGTTAAGAAGAAGCAAAGTAAAGGCAAGGAAAGGATTGAGGACTGATCTTGAAGCTGATTTTGGATCGTCATTTCCAGGTTTGGGAGTATTTTGATTGCATGCAATGTTTGGGAGCTCTCTGTTCTTCAATCCCAGTTTGTGTATTTGATGAATGTCTCTGCCCTATTCTCACGTAGGATGTAAATATATGTTTTGTTTAGTTTATGGAATTTGGTGTGTTTTAGCATGAGAATACGTATGATTTATGTGATTAGATGTGTTAATAATGCATGTATAGGATTGAATGGAAGTTATTGAGTTTGTGTTTTTAACTTATTGTAAGTTTTAGGGTTTATGTTCTTGAATGGATTAAATGTGGTTATGCTTGAATTTGAATGTTTCATTAATTTCTGGAATGCTGAGTTTAGTTTGATCTCGAGTATGTTGGGTTATGCATCTGAGTGTTAAGGTAAGAGTTTAGGCATGATTGAATGAATTCTGAGTGGTTTTAGAAAGAATTTATGGGAAAACGATGGGAAATCTGCAGGTTTGCGATAGCGGGGAAGAAGAAGGAAGCGGCTCACGTGACGTGAGCCATGCTCACGCTAGGTGAGCAATGCTCACGAGGCGTGAGCTATGCTCACGCGACGTGAGCAAGGCTCACGCGACGTGAGCAACCTTCACGTGACGTGAAGGTTGCTCAGGTCTCCCGATTCTTCTGTTTTGCTTCTGTTTTTCTTTCCCTAAGCGACCAGTTTTTATAAAATGATTTCCAATCGATTTTTATGGTATTTTTCTTTACTGTGTGCTATGTTACCTTGCTGATATGATGGATTATCCCAATTTATTTGGTATTAGTAATATGTTATCTATGGTAAGTTATATGTGGTATTTTGGAATAAGTTTTGGATTATAGTGATCCTGTTAAATGATTGTGGGATTTCAACGGTATGGTTTGGACTGTGATATGCTTATTGTTGTGATATGTATTGCACGTCCTATTTTGAATGCGAAGGATTTATGAAGGCTAACTTCCTGACTGTTTAGTCTCTAACATGTTCTGTCTTAATGTGATTTATGTTACGCATATCTTTAGTCTATTTCTTCTTTAAGAATAATCTGCCATGCTTAGATGTATATTGTATCGTTCCGCGATTAAGATTATGTGCTTGTACTCATTGGCATAGTCTGATTTCCCCAATGTGTTCCTAATATGCTTTAGTATTATGATTAATGTTAAATGTGAGTGATTGAGTTATTGCATGCTCCAGTATATGACTTGTATGAAGTATGATTGGCATCCTGCAATGCCAAACATATTTGAATAATATGGTTGATGTTTGAATACATTGTTATGCTTTAGCCTTTGAACTCAATGTGTTATGTTTAAATGTAATTTGGATTATGCATGATTTATACTTAGTATCCTCACCTAAAACACATGTTTAGGATTATGTTTTGATAATAATTGGTATGGTAGTGCTTCTTTACCTAATTCTTGGCATGCTATAGAACAGTGTTTAAATGTTAAAGTATATTGACTGTATTATGTTTTGCAATGGGAATTGTATGAGATATGATCAACTTTATGAGCATATTTATATGTCTATTGTACTCTGGTTTATGCATGATGTATATATATATTTATGCCTTGTGCGATTCGTAATGAGAATGATTTTATGCATGACCTGTGAGAGTCAGTCTAGTGGATAGTTAGGCATGCCTAATAGAGTCTTATGTAGCTGCAGCGCCCTTTGAACGTTCGGACCCTGATCAGGTCCCCCGACTGGTTCGTCGCGAACCCCCCATCAGTACGGATCCTCGTGATCCTTTTTAATGTATTTGGATCGGGTTAAGATGCCCCATCAGTAAAATGCTTTTGTGACAAAATAAATTGTTTTCGATTCGTACCCGTAAGGTACCCGTTGGCCGACTTGTACCCGTAAGGTACTAATCAGTACACTCGTTATCCACTATTGTGAGTCAGCAGGTGCTTTACTGGTTTGTGTTACTTTGAAATAACTATAAGAATGTGATATCCGTTTGAGCATGATAAGGATTTCAGAAATCAGTTTATATGTATTTGAATGTGACTATGGGCTTTAGAATGTATGTCTGTATTAAGTAAGCATGATTTTATGTCTAACATGATTATCCGTACTTGTCATGTGATTTGTTATAAGTTTCTTAATGCTTTGAAATGATTCGATTGATGTATTTAAGTATATGACTTAAGCATAGTTTTGTATATATATTAGCATGTGAACCGAAGCAGTTGTGATGGTATGTATGTGATGATTACTGTACTTTCTGCATGTTGATGATATGATTGTAATGTTATGTGATTATGCTTTCAGTTTCTGCTATTAGAGTATTTTCGCTTGATACTTTATATATGAGAGTTGCGCAGCGGTAATATGATGCTTTGGATTTTGTACCTTGGATTTTGACTAGTGTGTGTGTTTAGAATGTCTAAGTATGTTGGTTAGCTAGCATTCTTAACATGATGATTGGGTTGTCAGTTCAGGCATGGGTATTTAGTTATGTCAATTGCATGTGTAAAGCTCATGTGACTCCGCACGGTAGATGTTGCTATTTGCTACCCATGTAGGTTTATACATGTGATTTAGAATGTAGTTCAGCATGATGATGCTTGTAACGTGTATTGTATTGTGTCTGTTTTAGTCTATCCTGGACATGAGTTTATGGTTTGATTGTGAGTATTGAAATGAATGCCTTTATTATGCAAGCCTAATTATTTATATGTTATGAATATCCGCATTTGTCATTTGATTGTGTTATGCTTCGGCGACCATTGTGAATGGCCGTCCATATTCTGGTGTGTTCTCCCCACTAAGCGTTTATCGCTTAGCACGGATTTCCTTTCCGTGCAGGTGGCAGGTTTGGTTCTGTTCGAGTCGCGCTTCTGCAAGGTCGGCCACGTAGGAGTTAGAAGTTCTGTATTTTGTTCAGCTTCTGTATTTTAGCTTTTGTAATTCTGTAGTATTGTATATGTAATTAATTATGTTTTGATCTTGAGTTTTCTTTTGGGAATGTAATAGTTAGTATGTCTTTATGTTAAGTTATTCCTTTGTTTTATTATTTTGCTTATGCTTCCGTTGATTGGTCTTATGTATGCTTTTGTGTATGCTTCTGCTTAGCGCCTGCGTGTGCGTGAGTTATTGCATGTTCAGTCTGTGCCTCAGGTAAGGTAAGTTTTTAATTCACCCGTATTTCCGTATGTATGTTATGTATGAATGTATGCTTCCGCATTGTGCATGTGTATATCTGTATGTGTGAGCGTCGTGTAGCGCGTCCGTCGGCGTCCTTCCAACGGGGACGGCGATGGGGGTGTTACAGTTATTGGTATCAGAGCCCAGGTTTGATGGTTCTGGGTATGTTGTTTGTTTTGTGTTGAGTCTTTGCATGAGAGTCGGTTTTGTGTCATGGCCTAATGCAGATGTGTCTTGTTTTGTGTGGTGTCTAGATGGAGTCTGATCCGAGTGAGAATGTGGGCGAGACAACAGAAAGTGTGAACCGAGTTAGTGCTGATCAGGATGTTTTCGAGCGTCTTCCAGTTGAAGATTCTGGTCGGGTTTCTGAGGATAGAGCTCTTGTACAAGGGTTGATTCGGATTTTGGATAGATTGACTGCTCCTCGTGCTTCTCAAGAAGTTGTGCGGCATGTTCCTCAGAAGAGAAAAGGATCAGTTAGTGAAGTGCCAGCAGGGAAAAGGGTTCGAGAACCTTCAGTGTATCAACAATGTCAGAAGTAACATGGGAACAAGTGTAAGAAGTGGGTACCGTCAACATATCAGCACTGCCAGAAGTGACATCGGGGTCCATGTCGGAAGCTTTCAGGTGCTTGTTTCAGGTGTGGCAGTATGGAACACCAGATTGCCGGTTGTCCTAAAAAGATGAGTGAGAGTCTAGCTGGGCAAGCTAGAAAGGATGTGGAGGATTTGCTCAGATCTTCTCGAGTGTCTTCAGAGTTTGTAGCATCTAGCAAGGATTCGAAGGAGACCGCAGGTTCTTCTGGTAAGATACATTGCAAGCTTTTGTTTAAGTAAGTTTTCTTTGTTTGGGTTATTTGTATGTAAGTGTTTCACTGTGAATTTCGAGGACGAAATTCTTTTAGGAGGGAAGAGTTATCACACCCCAAAATAGCCCTGGTCGGATTGTGCATGCTAAGTCGGGATCGGAAGGGTATTTCAGTAATTTGTGCATGAGAATTTAGATAATAAGGACTTTTTGGTAAATAATTAATTAAGTGTGTTAAGAAGAGAAGTGTTAGTGTCTGCTTGTGGTGTATGGAAGTAGGATATGAGTGGTTTTGGAAATGATTGGGTGTGACTCAAGTATGGTGCTTTGATTTGGAAAGTTTGAGTGGATTTTATGGTCCAATTGAGTGCTGCCAAGTGGACTGTTAGGTGGGCATTGAAAGAAGAAAAAGAAGAAGTAAGAGGAAGAGAGAAGAGGGAACACAGATTTTTGGTTTGGCTTTCCCGTCCCCTCCTCTCACGCCCTCCCTTCTTCTTCTTTTCTCCTTTCTTTGCTTTTCCTTTCTTTGTCATTTGGCTTGGAGTTGTGTTTGGCTTGGATTATGCTTTGTTTGAAGAGGTGAGTTGGAATTTCTGTTTCTTGCGTGTTGTTGTTGTTCTTCTTCTCATGGTTTTTGGTTGAGTTAGGGTTTGAAGAATAACTGTGGATTCTTCTTTGTGCAAGTGTTTGATGTTAAGAAGAAGCAAAGTAAAGGCAAGGAAAGGATTGAGGACTGATCTTGAAGCTGATTTTGGATCGTCATTTCCAGGTTTGGGAGTGTTTTGATTGCATGCAATGTTTGGGAGCTCTCTGTTCTTCAATCCCAGTTTGTGTATTTGATGAATGTCTCTGCCCTATTCTCACGTAGGATGTAAATATATGTTTTGTTTAGTTTATGGAATTTGGTGTGTTTTAGCATGAGAATACGTATGATTTATGTGATTAGATGTGTTAATAATGCATGTATAGGATTGAATGGAAGTTATTGAGTTTGTGTTTTTAACTTACTGTAAGTTTTAGGGTTTATGTTCTTGAATGGATTAAATGTGGTTATGCTTGAATTTGAATGTTTCATTAATTTCTGGAATGCTGAGTTTAGTTTGATCTCGAGTATGTTGGGTTATGCATCTGAGTGTTAAGGTAAGAGTTTAGGCATGATTGAATGAATTCTGAGTGGTTTTAGAAAGAATTTCTGGGAAAACGATGGGAAATCTGCAGGTTTGCGATAGCGGGGAAGAAGAAGGAAGCGGCTCACGTGACGTGAGCCATGCTCACGCTAGGTGAGCAATGCTCACGAGGCGTGAGCTATGCTCACGCGACGTGAGCAAGGCTCACGCGACATGAGCAACCTTCACGTGACGTGAAGGTTGCTCAGGTCTCCCGATTCTTCTGTTTTGCTTCTGTTTTTCTTTCCCTAAGCGACCAGTTTTTATAAAATGATTTCCAATCGATTTTTATGGTATTTTTCTTTACTGTGTGCTATGTTACCTTGCTGATATGATGGATTATCCCAATTTATTTGGTATTAGTAATATGTTATCTATGGTAAGTTATATGTGGTATTTTGGAATAAGTTTTGGATTATAGTGATCCTGTTAAATGATTGTGGGATTTCAACGGTATGGTTTGGACTGTGATATGCTTATTGTTGTGATATGTATTGCACGTCCTATTTTGAATGTGAAGGATTTATGAAGGCTAACTTCCTGACTGTTTAGTCTCTAACATGTTCTGTCTTAATGTGATTTATGTTACGCATATCTTTAGTCTATTTCTTCTTTAAGAATAATCTGCCATGCTTAGATGTATATTGTATCGTTCCGCGATTAAGATTATGTGCTTGTACTCATTGGCATAGTCTGATTTCCCCCATGTGTTCCTAATATGCTTTAGTATTATGATTAATGTTAAATGTGAGTGATTGAGTTATTGCATGCTCCAGTATATGACTTGTATGAAGTATGATTGGCATCCTGCAATGGCAAACTTATTTGAATAATATGGTTGATGTCTGAATACATTGTTATGCTTTAGCCTTTGAACTCAATGTGTTATGTTTAAATGTAATTTGGATTATGCATGATTTATACTTAGTATCCTCACCTAAAACACATGTTTAGGATTATGTTTTGATAATCATTGGTATGGTAGTGCTTCTTTACCTGATTCTTGGCATGCTTTAGAACAGTGTTTAAATGTTAAAGTATATTGACTGTATTATGTTTTACAATGGGAATTGTATGAGATATGATCAACTTTATGAGCATATTTATATGTCTATTGTACTCTGGTTTATGCATGATGTATATATATATTTATGCCTTGTGCGATTCATAATGAGAATGATTTTATGCATGACCTATGAGAGTCAGTCTAGTGGATAGTTAGGCATGCCTAATAGAGTCTTATGTAGCTGCAGCGCCCTTTGAACGTTTAGACCCTGATCAGGTCCCCCGACTGGTTCCTCGCGAAACCCCCATAAGTACGGATCCTCGTGATCCTTTATAATGTATTTGGATCGGGTTAAGATCCCCCATCAGTAAAATGCTTTTGTGACAAAATAAATGGTTTTCGATTCGTACCCGTAAGGTACCCTTTGGCCGACTTGTACCCGTAAGGTACTAATCAGTACACTCGTTATCCAATATTGTGCGTCAGCAGGTGCTTTACTGGTTTGTGTTACTTTGAAATAACTATAAGAATGTGATATCCGTTTGAGCATGATAAGGATTTCAGAAATCAGTTTATATGTATATGAATGTGACTATGGGCTTTAGAATGTATGTCTGTATTAAGTAAGCATGATTTTATGTCTAACATGATTACCCGTACTTTTCATGTGATTTGTTATAAGTTTCTGAATGCTTTGAAATGATTTGATTGATGTATTTAAGTATATGACTTAAGCATAGTTTTGTATATATATTAGCATGTGAACCGAAGCAGTTGCGATGGTATGTATGTGATGATTACTGTACTTTCTGCATGTTGATGATATGATTGTAATGTTATGTGATTATGTTTTCAGTCTCCGCTATTAGAGTGTTTTCGCTTGATACTTTATATATGAGAGTTGCGCAGCGGTAATATGATGCTTTGGATTTTGTACCTTGGATTTTGACTAGTGTGTGTGTTTAGAATGTCTAAGTATGTTGGTTAGCTAGCATTCTTAACATAATGATTGGGTTGTCAGTTCAGGCATGGGTATTTAGTTATGTCAATTGCATGTGTAAAGCTCATGTGACTCCGCACGGTAGATGTTGATATTTGCTACCCATGTAGGTTTATGCATGTGATTTAGTATGTAGTTCAGCATGATTATGCTTGTAACGTGTATTGTATTGTGTCTGTTTTAGTCTATCCTGGACATGAGTTTATGGTTTGATTGTGAGTATTGAAATGAATGCCTTTATTATGCAAGCCTAATTATTTATATGTTATGAATATCCGCATTTGTCATTTGATTGTGTTATTCTTCGGCGACCATTGTGAATGGCCGTCCATATTCTGGTGTGTTCTCCCCACTAAGCGTTTATCGCTTAGCACGGATTTCCTTTCCGTGCAGGTGGCAGGTTTGGTTCTGTTCGAGTCGCGCTTCTGCAAGGTCGGCCACATAGGAGTTAGAAGTTCTGTATTTTGTTCAGCTTCTGTATTTCAGCTTTTGTAATTCTGTAGTATTGTATATGTAATTAATTATGTTTTGATCTTGAGTTTTCTTTTGGGAATGTAATAGTTAGTATGTCTTTATGTTAAGTATTTCCTTTGTTTTATTATTTTGCTTATGCTTCCGTTGATTGGTCTTATGTATGCTTTTGTGTATGCTTCTGCATAGCGCCTGCGTGTGCGTGAGTTATTGCATGTTCAGTCTGTGCCTCAGGTAAGGTAAGTTTTTAATTCACCCGTATTTTCGTATGTATGTTATGTATGAATGTATGCTTCCGCATTGTGCATGTGTATATCTGTATGTGTGAAAGTCGTGTAGCGCGTCCGTCGGCGTCCTTCCAACGGGGACGGCGATGGGGGTGTTACAGTAAGTGGTTAGGGTTTAGTTATTTATGCTTTGATCTTATTCTCCTTCTAGGTTTACTTTTGATGTGGGATCTAGGATATGGATTAAGAATAATTTTCTGGTTTTTGTTTGTGCAAGTGATTGGTAATAAGAAAAAGCAAAGTAAAGGAAAAGAGAAGATTAAAGATTGAAGAGAGGAGCTAATTGTGCAACAAGAGGTTTGGGAGTTGATTCCTTTAATTGAGTTTTAATTTGTCTTTACCCTAAATTCTTCTTGAGTTATGAAACATTTGTATATGATTTCCAGTAAATTGAGTGTTTTGATATGAGTCTTATGCATATATTTTTTTGGGTAAATGTATTAGTAATGCATGATGTTGCTTAAGTTGAAGGTATGTGAGAATTGAAAGTGAAGTGCATGGTTGGGTAAACTCTGTTTAGTTCTCATCTGACCCTCGTGCAATGTTTTTGTCACGAGTAGAGTTTTAGAACTCCAAACCATATGATTCTTACGCCATTAGAACCATTACTTCCATCTCCTTAAAAGTCTTAGAAATAGCCTTGGGCCAATACTTGCTCTAAGACCTTGAATTTTGATAACACCGTATTGTCTCTTTTTGTGTCGGGTTGTTTGACCAGTATAGGTTGTGGAGTTCATATCTGGAGTTATAGATGTCCAATTGACCTGAAACTTGTTCCTTTTGAAATTTAAGACGTAGGGAAAGAGGTTTTAAGAAGATAACTTTTCCTAAAACTGAGGTTTAGAGGTTGGTTTTCATGACATTAGTTTTTAGTAAAAAGCAGTCTGTTATGGTAGATGAGGCGAGCCTCTGTCGCGAGCGCGACAAGGGTCGCGACCTCGCGACAGAAAAACATGTTTTTAGCCTTTTCTTCTCTATTTTTAAGTCCTGGGTTGACCCGAATCAATCTCGTACCTTTCCCATCAGTTTTTATGCATGTTTAGGGTATTTAAGTGGGTATATAAGTAGTTGTCTTTGGGAAAAACTTACAAGTAGGATTGAGATAGGTGATCTAGCTTGTAAAATAACAATAGATACAACTCTGTGAAGAAGAGCATATGGATGCCTATTAATAGGTGTTGATTTCATGAGTAACCTAAGCATGATGTACCATATATATATGAATGCATACTAACGTGGGTGCGATTGAGTTGAATGACGAATATTGCCGATATTGTAGAGGTGTAAATGGATATTGTTAATGGAATGACTTGTTTAGGATTCTTGGTATGGATGTTGTGTTTATGTTGTCAATAATGTGTGGCTTGCTGGAAGTGAGGTAAGTTGATGTTCTGATGTTTGGTTTGAGATTGGGCATTGTGAAGTGGAGTTTTCTGCAGATTTTCGTGCAAGGGTTGGAACTCACGACTCTGTCGCGAGCGCGACACTGTCGCGAGGTCGTGACAAAGCCTAGTGAAACTAGCCCTCGCACACGTCCGAGTTTGCCTGCTGAGCCATGCAGCAGAGCCCCTGTCGCGAGCGCGACAGAGCGCTTGGCTGCCGATTTGAATTGGGCGATCCACTGTCGCGAGCGCGACAGATCGGGTTAGCAGCTCACCGTCGTGAGCACGATACCTATCGCGAGCGCGATAGTGAGATGTGTATAGTTCCCTCGCGAGATTGCGAAGGTTGGCGTGATCGCGACTGGGGGCAAGTAGCCTCTGTCACGAGCGCGACATCCGTCGCGATCGCGACACTCCCTAGCTTCCAAATTGAGTTTTCTTTTGCGATTCTAATGTTTGAATTCCGAACTTGTGATACCTTTAGGTTTATACTTGGACTATTTTATGAAGTATATTAGTACAATTGGATGTATTATGCGTGGACAGTGTTATGAACTATATGAATGTGATATGTTAAATTATGCGCTATGATGTGAAACATGATTTGTATTACGCATGACCTGCGAGAGTCAGTCTAGTGGATAGTTAGGCATGCCTAATAGAGTCTATGTAAGTGTAGCTGCAGCGCCCTTTGAACGATTTGGACCCTGATCAGGTCCCCGAATGGTTCCTCGCGAACCCTATTATGTGTATGTGTATGGATCTTGTTTAAGGTCCTGTTCAGTGAAATGTTTTTGAAATGTGGAAAAAGATGATGTTTCTGTTCGATTAGTACCCGTAAGGTACAATTCAGTACTCGTTATCCACTATTGTGAGTCAGCAGGTGTATGATTTGTTATGTTGTATTTATAAGCATGTGATTCTGATCAGTTATGATTACTGATATGTGAATTAATAAGTGCAGATTTATTGGCTCTCTGGAACACCGTGATTGGATTGCAATATCGTATAGTTGCTTATGTTAAAGATTAATGTTGCGCAACGGAAGTGTGATGGTATTGTGATTATGTACCTATGCTTTCAGTTAGTATATATGTGTTGTAGTATGATTGTGGTATGAGTAGACTCTAGTGAGTTTTGCTTAGGAATTTGTGGGCAATATGGTGTAAACAGTTAGAGTACTAGTTTCGGGACTGGTATATGGTTATTTTGGCGGGATAATTGCATGATTAAGTTGTTCTGTATCTATGCATGATGTACTTTCAAAAGCCTGATTCCCCAACGTGTTCGGTAAATGTATGCATATGAGGACCTGTACTGGTATGATGATACAAGTATTAGCATATAAATATAATGATACTGACATGTAATGTATAGGTAGGTGCACGCATGTGAAGCTATATGTAGTTATGCATGAATATATTTACATCTTGTATGGTGATGTTGATTTGGTTTGTGTTGCACATATAAGTATATGAATATGATTAGAAACATTTGAATGCACAGCTATTATATGTAAGCATATATATTTCTTGGTAAGAACTAGGTGTGAATGAGAATTGAGCATGTTATGCCTCGACGACCATTGTGAATGGCCGTCCATATTATTTTGTTTGTTCTCCCCACTAAGCGTTATCGCTTAGCACGGGTTCTTTTTCCCGTGCAAGTGGCAGGTCTGGTCCGGTTTGAGTCTCACATCTGCAAGGGTTGGCCACATAGGAGCTAGGAGTTTTGGATTTTGTCCAGCTTCTTTATCAGGATTTTGTAATTCTATAAAAAAAATGTGTATGTAATAGCATATAAAGATACTTATGTAATATTCTGGACCGTGTAAATATTTGTTATTGAGAACTTCCTCTATTTTATCTTCTATCTATAACTTCTGTTGTATGGTGGTAAACTTACACATCTAAATGTTTTTGCTTGGTTTACGTGTGTTGTGAAATATGTATGTTCAGTTTTACTCCTCAAGTTTTTAAATTCTTCCGTATTTTTATATGCTTCAAATTGCTTATGTTCGGTAACACACCTACTCATACGGCTTCCTACTCCCTCATGGATGCGTTCGCCTACGTATGGGTTTGGGGTGTTATATTTAGTGGTATCAGAGCGCGGTTTGACGATTCTGGTTGTCTTATTTGTTTGAGTATCGAGTCTTTGTATGTTACTTATTATGTGTCGAGTCTTTGTTTGAGCGTCGGTTTTGTGTCGTGGCCTAATGCAGATGTGTCTTGTCCTGTGTGTGTTGTGTTAGATGGAGTCTGACCCTAGTGAGAAGGTGGACGAGACGATAGAAAGTGTGAATCCAGTTAGTGTTGATCAAAGTGTTTCCGAGCGTCCTCCGGCTAGGGATTCTGGTTCTGTTTCTGACGATAGGGCTCTAGTGCGAGGGTTGATTCGGATTTTGGATAGGTTAACTACCCCTCGCGTTCCTCAGAATTTTGTTCAGGAGAGACCTCAGAAAAGAAAAGTTTCAAGCAGTGAACTGTCGTTAGGGAAAAGAATTCGAGAAACTCCTGTATGCCAATTCTGTCAGAAGCAACATTGGGGTCTTTGTCGGAAGCTCACTGGAGCTTGTTTCCGATGTGGCAACAAAGCCCACCAGCTTGTTGATTGTCCGAAGTCAAGAGAGAATCTAGCTCGGCAAGCTAGGAAGGATATGGAGGATTTGCTTAGAGCCACTCGTGGGCCAACAAGACTTGTTGAGCACCTTAGTGTAGTGACAGAACCTTCTGGTAAGTTTTGTTTTGATGTGTTCGAGTAAATTGTTTTAGTAATTCGAGGTGATAGGGTAATTGGATTCTATAAGGTCTTGATAGTACTTTATATACCTGTCAGCTATCTCCAGAAAAGTGTTTGAATAAAAGCATCTTGAATCATGGGGATGGGATAAAGTGCATCATTTTAGCATCAACTGCATTTATTCCACATTATTCTGCATACATGAATCATCACATACTCATTGCATCATCATCTCTTTGACCATACATGATAAGCATCTGCAGACGTGTTTTGATGGAGAGGAAGCTGACAGGTTATATGTGTACTATTTGTTACTAAGGATTAAGAGTGAAAAAAAAAATTAAGTATAGCATTTACTAAAGAAAGCATTGTACGCTTGGTGTAAGTTGAGTAGGAAGTGAGTAAGAGCACAACTATGGTAGTAAGTGTAAGCAAGTGAACAGTTTGGGAATGCAATGTATGAGTCTGAGGGTCATTCGAAGTGAAGTTTTGGGGTTTCTTCCGATGTAAGTGAATTTCGAGGACGAAATTCTTTTAGGAGGGAAGATTTGTCACACCCCAAATCGGGCCTAGTCGGAATGTGCTTGCTCGGTCGGAGTGAGTGAGGGTAATTCGGTAATTAGTACATGAGTAATAATAATTTATTTGCTAAGCAATTAATTAAATAAAGTAAGTAAAGGAATTATTATGGTGTGCTAGTTGTGTATAGTAGTAGGATGTTAATGGGCTAAGAGGTTTTATTGAGTGATTTATGAGCATGGTGCCTTGGATGAAAAGTGGGTTATAAGAAAATGTTAGGGTGTGACTTAGGTTTGGTACCATGGAGATATTATTGTAAGAGATACTTATGTGTGTTTGGTGTATGGTGCATGTAAGAGTAAGTCAAAGTGGGCTTGTAAGATTATGACATGTGAACCTATAGGAAATGGACAAGTGGAATTGGTAGGTGTGCATTTAGTGTGAAAAGAAGACTAAGTGTAAGGGAGAGTGAGTCCACGTTTTTGCCCTCTCATCTTCCCTAATCTCCATTTTTATTTCCTTTTATTCCCTTTCCTTGCCCAATCACTTGGTTTTGAGTGAGTTAGAATTGATTTGGTGGGGCTTGGGAAGCATGATTGAAGAGGTAAGTGATTAGGGTTTAGTTATTTATGCTTTGATCTTATTCTCCTTCTAGGTTTACTTTTGATGTGGGATCTAGGATATGGATTAAGAATAATTTTCTGGTTTTTGTTTGTGCAAGTGATTGGTGATAAGAAGAAGCAAAGTAAAGGAAAAGAGAAGATTAAAGATTGAAGAGAGCAGCTAATTGTGCAACAAGAGGTTTGGGAGTTGATTCCTTTAATTGAGTTTTAATTTGTCTTTACCCTAAATTCTTCTTGAGTTATGAATATACATTTGTATATGATTTCCAGTAAATTGAGTGCTTTGATATGAGTCTTATGCATATATTTGTTTGGGTAAATGTATTAGTAATGCATGATGTTGCTTAAGTTGAAGGTGTGTGAGAATTGAAAGTGAAGTGCATGGTTGGGTAAACTCTGTTTAGTTCTCATCTGACCCTTGTGCAATGTTTCTATCACAAGTAGAGTTTTAGAACTCCAAACCATGTGATTCTTGCGCCATTAGAACCACTACTTCCATCTCCTTAAAATTCTTGGAAATCGCCTTGGGCTAATACTTGCTCTAAGACCTTGAATTTTTGATAACACCGTAGTGTCTCTTTTTGTGTCGGGTTGTTTGACCAGTATAGGTTGTGGAGTTCATATCTGGAGTTATAGATGTCCAATTGACCTGAAACTTGTTTCTTTTCACATCTAAGACGTAGTGAAAGATTTTGTAAGAAGACAACTTTTCCTAAAAATGAGGTTTAGAGGTCGGTTTTCACGACATTAGTTTGTAGTAAAAAGCAGTCTGTTATGGTAGCTGAGGCGAGCCTCTGTCGCGAGCGCGACAAGGGTCGCGACCTCACGACAGAAAAACATGTTTTTAGCCTTTTCTTCTCTATTTTTAAGTCTTGAGTTGGCCCGGATCAATCCCGTACCTTTCCCATCAGTTTTTATGCATGTTTAGGGTATTTAAGTGGGCATATAAGTAGTTGTCTTTGGGAAAAACTTACAAGTAGGATTGAGATAGGTGATCTAGCTTGTAAAATAACAATAGATACAACTCTGTGAAGAAGAGCATATGGATGCCTATTAATAGGTGTTGATTTCATGAGTAACCTAAGCATGATGTACCATATATATATGAATGCATACAAACGTGGGTGCGATTGAGTTGAATGACGAATATTGCTGATATTGTAGAGGTGTAAATGGATATTGTTAGTGGCATGACTTGTTTAGGATTCTTGGTATGGATGTTGTGTTTATGTTGTCAATAATTTGTGGCTTGCTGGAAGTGAGGTTAGTTGATGTTCTGATGTTTAGTTTGAGATTGGGCATTGTGAAGTGGAGTTTTCTGCAGATTTTCGTGCAAGGGTTGGAATTCATGACTCCGTCGCGAGAGCGACATTGTTGCGAGGTCGCGACAAAGCTTAGTGAAAGCAGCCCTCGCACGCGTCCGAGTTTGATTGCTGAGTCATGCAGCAGAGCCCCTATCGCGAGCGCGACAGAGCGCTTGGCTGCCGATTTGAATTGGGCGATCCACTGTGGCGAGCGCGAGCGCGACAGATCGGGCTAGCAGCTCACCGTCGCGAGCGCGACAGTGAGATGTGTATAGTTCCCTCGCGAGATTGCGAAGGTTGGCATGATCACGACTGGGGGCAAGTAGACTCTGTCGGGAGCGCGACATCCGTCGCGATCGCGACACTGCCTGGCTTCCAAATTGAGTTTTCTTTTGCGATTCTAATGTTTGAATTCCGAACTTGTGATACCTTTAGGTTTATACTTGGACTATTTTATGAAGTATATTAATACAATTGGATGTATTATGCATGGACAGTGTTATGAACTATATGAATGTGATATGTTAAATTATGCGCTATGATGTGAAACATGATTTGTATTACGCATGACCTGCGAGAGTCAGTCTAGTGGATAGTTAGGCATGCCTAATAGAGTCTATGTAAGTGTAGCTGCAGCGCCCTTTGAACGATTTGGACCCTGATCAGGTCCCCGAATGGTTCCTCGTGAACCCTATTATGTGTATGTGTATGGATCTTGTTTAAGGTCCTGTTCAGTGAAATGTTTTTGAAATGTGGAAAAAGATGATGTTTCTGTTCGATTAGTACCCGTAAGGTACAATTCAGTACTCGTTATCCACTATTGTGAGTCAGCAGGTGTATGATTTGTTATGATGTGTTTATAAGCATGTGATTCTGATCAGTTATGATTACAGATATGTGAATTAATAAGTGCAGATTTATTGGCTCTCTGGAACACCGTGATTGGATTGCAATATCGTATAGTTGCTTATGTTAAAGATTAATGTTGCGCAACGGAAGTCTGATGGTATTGTGATTATGTACATATGCTCTCAGTTAGTATATATGTGTTGTAGTATGATTGTGGTATGAGTAGACTCTAGTGAGTTTTGCTTAGGAATTTGTGGGCAATATGGTGTAAACAGTTAGAGTACTAGTTTCGGGACTGGTATATGGTTATTTTGGCGGGATAATTGCATGATTAAGTTGTTCTGTATCTATGCATGATGTACTTTCAAAAGCCTGATTCCCTAACGTGTTCGGTAAATGTATGCATATGACGACCTGTACTGGTATGATGATACAAGTATTAGCATATAAATATAATGATACTGACATGTAATGTATAGGTAGGTGCACGCATGTGAAGCTATATGTAGTTATGCATGAATATATTTACATCTTGTATGGTGATGTTGATTTGGTTTGTGTTGCACATATAAGTATATGAATATGATTAGAAACATTTGAATGCACAGCTATTATATATAAGCTTATATATTTCTTGGTAAGAACTAGGTGTGAATGAGATTTGTGCGTGTTATGCCTCGACGACCATTGTGAATGGCCGTCCATATTATTTTGTTTGTTCTCCCCACTAAGCGTTATCGCTTAGCACGGGTTCTTTTTCCCGTGCAGGTGGCAGGTCTGGTCCGGTTCGAGTCTCACATCTGCAAGGGTTGGTGTAGACACCGGGTCCCGAGTAGCCTTGATTAGGATTACCCGATGATGAAATTTAGCTATGCCAGCTTATAGGCAAAAAGATTGCAGCTCAGAAGTGATTTTCCTTGTCTTTTCGGTGAGTAAAAAGGGTATTTTAAAAATATTTTAAAAATATTTTTTAAATTATTTTGAAGAAGAAAAAGTGTGTTTTAGGTTGAGGGTATTTTATATAAAAAAAAAATAATAAAAAAAAAATAAAAAAAAAAGAAAAAAAAAGGGGTGAAAAATGATGAAAAAATGAAGAAAGTAGGAAAAATGGAAAATGGGGGAAAAGATTCGCGACGGAAGGGCGACGGCCAGGGGCCGTCGCGAATGTCCGTGCGCTCCGCGCGGCCGACGCCCTGGGCGTCGGTAGCTCTGCGCGCACGACGCCTTGGGCATCGCTCGCTCCGCGCATCCGCGCGGAAACGTGCGCGAGGCGCACGATTGACGCCCCACTTCGCCCATTTCGCCCACTTTTCGACCCCCACTCGATTTTCAACCGTTTTTGGACGGTTTTTGGTGGTTTTTGGGTAGTTTTTGATGATTAAAAACACTAGAAAAATAGAGAAACGGAAGAGGACGAATTAGGAACATTTTGGAGGAAGAAAACTGAATTTTGGAGCTTTGAGTTGAGAGAAAAAAATCCATCTTACACACTTGTTTCCAAGAGTTTTTCTTCAAGTTTTCAAGCTATTTTCTAAGGATTTTCACAAGAGAAGACAAGGAATTCAACACTTCTATCTTCAATTCTTCAAAACTGAATTTGAGGGTAATTATTCTTGGCTTTACTCATTAATTCTCTTGTTAATTTCATTTATTTTGGCTTCCAATTAACATATCAAACATGTAAATTCTCTTAGTCTCCATATTCTTCTTCTTATTTTTTTTATCTTCAATTATTCATATAACAAATAAGCTTTTTAAATTCTATTATCTTTTTTTTTCATGTCAAATTATTCTTTGTTCATGTAATTATGCATGTTTTAGGTTGTAAATACCTTTAATTTCTTAATGCTATATCATGTTTATTATTATGCTTTCTTTTGCATGTATGAGTGTTATAGTCATTATTTTATGCTAGTCATGCATGTTAAGTTGTGTTATTCTCATGTTACATTTTTAATTCATGTCTTAACTATAGTAAAATTGATTGTCACTAATTTTCCATGCACGTTAATTACTAATATTAATAAGTTGCACGTGCCATGATACTTTCTCATCTTATGCATGTTAAATTGCATCTTAATTATTCTATGCATGTTAAATTGCATCTTAACTATTCTATGCATGTTAAATTACATTATGATTATTTTATGCATATTATATTTTCATGGTACATATTATCTTTTCATGTCATATTATTTTGTTGGTTTAATCACTAACATGAATTTCTTTTGTTTTATTTTTGGTTGCACATCATTGTTTTTACTTTCAATTGAGCATCCATGCACGTTGAAGGAGGAGTTGCGGGGTTTGGTATTTTCTTTATACATTTTTAATTCCCATTTTATTTACATTGCCTTGTATATATTCATTAAATAAAATGTTTTCTTATGCGCACCAAAATAAAAATCACCAAAATATTTTTACTAAATTAACTTGGATCTTTCATAATAAAGCGGGACCAATGTCCCAGTTTTCATCCCAAATAAGATCATCACATCCAGAATATTTTCTTTAATTGTGCATGCGGGGACCAAAGTCCTCATGATTAATAAATTCCCCGGTTTTATGCATGTTTGCACTTTTAAAAGGGAGTTGTATTCCGCTCCTTGTATTATTGTAATTCATTGCTTTACTTGCTAATTTATGGTTTTCCTAACATGTATAAATGCGCTTTTAGATTAAAATTGCATCGTGTGGAGAGAGAGCGAATTAATGATAATTAAAATTTGATCATAAATTAATCGAGGTAGAAATAGATGAGAAATCCCGGACCCAGCTCTGGTCTTTGGGCTCGAGAGGTTAGAGGTTATCCTCCAAAATACTTCTTGGGTCACGAGGCTTTAGCGCTAATCCTAGGCCTCATGGCCCAATATGGATAAAATGCGCAAGTCTTAGGCTCTCCGAGGCGAGAGAAACTTTCCCAATGTTCTATTGGGTGGCGACTCCATGATACCTCCTTGTTGCTCAACATAGACGCACTTGCGATTTATCGCAAGATGTCAACGGACCCGCAAATGCCCCGATCGCCCACGTGCGGGCGGTCCGAAAGGGCGGCGCTCGGGATCCGGCGCGCGTCACAGTTGGCCACATAGGAGCTAGGAGTTTTGGATTTTGTCCAGCTTCTTTATCAGGATTTTGTAATTCTGTAAAAAAAAATGTGTATGTAATAGCATGTAAAGATACTTATGTAATATTCTGGACCGTGTAAATATTTGTTATTGAGAACTTCCTCTATTTTATCTTCTGTCTATAACTTATGTTGTAAGGTGGTAAACTTACACATCTAAATGTTTCTGCTTGGTTTACGTGCGTTGTGAAATATGTATGTTCAGTTTTACTCCTCAAGTTTTCAAATTCTTCCGTATTTTTATATGCTTCAAATCGCTTATGTTCGGTAACACACCTACTCATACGGCTTCCTACTCCCTCATGGATGGGTTCGCCTACGTATGGGTTTGGGGTGTTACAGGTATAATCGAACTTAAGGGTTCAAGAGCCTCTTGCTCTTCAAGCACATATTGGATTCTTATACTCCAGATTTCATAATTGTCACCATTAGGCTTAATATCTTTATTATGTTCGAAAAAAATTACTTGAAAGCAGTATTCATTTGAATCCTATTACTTCAATTGGAACAATGTCACACATTTTTAAGGGAGATAAGGCAATACATGCTATTTACAACGCATCTAAAATAATAACCTGGTAAAGTTTTCTATTAGGCTCAAATTCGAAAAAGCTACTTATAGTATCCAATTATCCTCTAAGTCTTAATGTCCAATCTTACATATTAAAATGTCATGCATAATAAATCTGAATTATTGAATTATTAAGTTCTCAAACTTATGAGGGGAATTTTATTATTTTTGTTTTATTAAGTCTCTACTTTATAAATATGCCATCATTTTACTCATAAAATATTTCAAAGCAATTAACAATTAAAATAAACACATTTATTATAAAGTTAAATGCCAAGAATAAACGAATTCATTCAACCAATAAATAAAATCCAATAATTCAAAAATAAGACACTCATGTCAAATAATAATAGGAAACATAAATCATATTTAATAAAAAATAAATGCTAACTCTAATTGACACTTATGTCAACTATTTTAGAAGTTCAGATTCAATAAAATCTTTCTTGTTATTGGGATTATTTCTTTGACCAACTTCATCAGTTTATCAGGACTCATAAGTCCGTTGATGAAGCCATAGACGATGCACACTACATCCATTTCTCAATACCATGACAGATTTTTAGTTTTGCTCCTCAACACTTCCCTTTTTGATAAATTTAACCAAAAAGTTAAAAATAGATTTTCTATAAAATCTATCTCATATGAACCAGGTAGTTTCCAATAACTTCCTTGGTTCTAGATGATATTCAAAAAAGTCGATTAGCACTTTAATCAACACTCTATCATCCCTTTTATACTCAGACCACCAATCCAAATGCACTATTGCATTTATTCTTGCACACGAACTATATAATGCACTATTGCATCAATAACATCAGCTCAATTCTTCCTACGCATTATCATGTTGCTTACTGATTGCACTCTTGCATTTCTCGAAGCAACCCATGCGGAGTTTTAGGAAGAATAGGTTTCCTTATCAATATTTCTGCAACATATTACAGAAACTTTTATTATACATTCATGTATAAACTCAGATGATTTAAACACATTTCAATCAATAAAGGCAAAACCTGCAAAGTTTTCAAAATATTCTACAAAATTATTCAAAGTAGAAAGCACATTTTCTATAATTTTATAATATTTATTTTAATAATAAAAATAAAAATATATCTTATGGTCATTAAAAAATTTGGAAAAATGACAAAAAAAAGAAAAATTTTTTAAAAAATTATTTATCAAAAATCGGAGTTGAAATGGTGGTTGGAAACCATTGCATGCCCCATCACGCAATGGCAGATGGAGATCCCGCACGCGCCTTCCTTTCTATAATTCCACATAGTGTGGACCATTGGTTCACATGTCTGAACACGTGTTGCCACATCAGATCTCTATCATGACACGTGACAGTCCCTGGTCGGACTACCTTGCACACATATAGTAATAGGTGACACGTTAGATGATACGTGGCATGACCATTGACAGCCAAGTGGAACTGACCCATAGGGCCACGTGACAACAATGGCATGCCACTGTATATGTGGCATGACACATGCGCAATGGCCCAAATGCAAGCTTAGAAGTATTCAACGTACATTATGGAGTCTGTAGTGTGATTTCGGAATGATCTGACAACAGTTCACTGAAAAATTATTATTTCACATATTTGATCTGTGGATTGTTAGGAGTCTAGTGGTAAAATCTGGTGTAAAAATGAGGTTAAATAGGTCCCCGAAAGTAAAACTGAAGTTTGCCCCTAGTTTGGTTCAATTAAACTAGGGTTTGACCAAACTTTGACCTAAGTTTTGAAAATGGTAAATGAGGTTAAAATGATGTAATGTGGGAAGTTTAATGGCTTAAAATAATTTTTAGCCATTTTTGACAGTGTTAGATTAGTATTTTACGGCAGAACCGAAAAGTGTTAATTCGGACCAGTTTATGTAAACCGGGCACCAAACGGACTATGATTGAGCTAAAATATTATATGAAGGCTATTTTCCATATTATAAGAATTATGAAATTAGTTGGTAGTGAAAATAAGTTAAGGAGCTTATAGATACCTTGAAACAGTGGAATTTGGTTGAAAAATAGAAAATTAGTTCAAATCGGTTCGACCACTTTGGTTGGACCTGGTCCGATTCAATTTTCTCCATATAAATACATCTATTCGCCGAGAATTTACTAGGTTTCTCCATTTTCAGCCGCCTCTCTTCCCCCACTCTTTAGGCCGAATTGAACTCTCTCACCTTTCCTTCATTTTTCTTTAATTCTATCTCCATCTCTTCCTAAATCCTGGCCTCCCAAACATATATCAGCTCCTCTATAATCTATTGGTGGTCTTAGAAGTTCATTTGAAGGTTTGAAAGTGGGAAAAATCAAGACTTGAAAGTTAGGGTGTGATTTTGAGGTATGTAAAGTTTATATTTTTAAATTTGTTCAAAGGTTCAAATAGGTACTTCAAGATTTCTAGAGTATGTATATGTAGTTATATTGCATAAAGGAAGCAAATTTATGGTTATTTCTTTGATGATTGTATTCGGCCATTTAAGGAATATAAAGGAGATGATGGTATTTTAAGGAGCTAAGGCAAGGAAATGATGTTTAAGAGGTCTAGAATAGGAAAATGAGGTTAGTGGATACAATATCGTCCTTTTTCCATGTTGAAGGTATGATTTTTGGTTATGTTTGAACTTAAGGTATGTGAAAAATGCATGTTTAATTGAATCAAACCATATAATCATGCTTAAGAAGGCTAAAAATGATGGTTTGAATGGTTAAAATGGAAAGATTAAACTTTTGTAATGATGGTATATATAGGCCGAATGGTATGATCACATTTCTCTACGGTATATTTTGATGTTTATGTCATTTTAATGATGCATATATAATGTTTGACATGAGATCTAGCTAATGGAATGAATTAGGTAAAGAAAAATTTACATAACGAATGATGAACATGTTGGCCGAATTGAATATGTGTGTAAAAATGTGATTTTGATGTGTTTTAATGCAAATCAATGACATAAATAAGTTAATTGACATGATATTTACCTGAATGAATGACAAAAGAAAGGAAAAGAATTTATGGTGAAATATTGACATGCTGGCCGAATGACATACATGTATATATCTATGTGTATTTTGATGATTTAATGATTTTTATGGCATATAATGTCATATGAGTGAAAATTTAATGTATAATGCTTGATTTCGATGAAAAAGAATGGAATAGAATAATGAAATTCCATGAATTGTATCTATGGTAACATAAAATATGAAAATGTAATATTGGATGCCCTATGTAGTAATCTGGTAGTCAAGTATAGTTCAGGATATAGTGGCTAGCCATAGGGACACTTAATCATGGGTGTGAGCATGACGTCTCACTTACTGTAGGCCAACGACGGTCCTATTAATCTATATTGATCTGTCTTAATCTGTCTTAATCTTTTTATCTATAGTCTGTAATGGCCCGAATTGTACCCTAGAAGGAATATAGTGTTAATTGCATAATAGGGTACAAAAGTGATTGGAATAAGTATTAGATTAAGTGTATATAAGGATGTAATTGAAAGTAAAGTTGGGAATTAAAGAACAGAACTACAAGTGAAGGACTAAATGATTATTTACCAACGATTGAAGTGGATATTGATGGGGAAGTGAGTGCAATCCACGTGTGGAATGCACCTCTTGCCAATAACTCTCCTTCATGCAATATATAGATGGAAAGAGGCATAAATGGGGATTAGTGATGCACTTGAGTCCGACCATTCTCTTTCCCAATTTCTGTATTTCTTTCTTCTTCATCTCATGGAACTGAGTTTCTTTTCTTTTCAATTGAATTCAAGAGTTTGATTTGGATTTGTTTGAGGAGTAAGCTAAGAAGGTAAGTGTGGTTGGAAGTGAATATCTCTTTCTTCTCAATTTCTGTTTTGGATTTGAGTTGTTTGAGTAATGGACTAAGAGTATGTTTTGATTGATTGTGCAAGACGAATTGGAAAAGAGGAAGGCTAAAGGCAAGGAAAAGGTCTAGCTAATGAGAGGGTTCAGCAAGCTGCATTTTGTGAGGTTTAGGATATATGTGTTATGTGTTAACCTTGTTTAAAAGATGTGCATGTGTTGTTTAGTTTGGAATTAAAGTGTATAATTGATGTATGAATGTGTGGTTTGAGAAATTGAGTGTGATTATGTGATATTTAATAGAAAGCATAATTGAGGTGTGTAATTGATGGGTGATGAGTTATTGAATATTGAACAGTAGCCTTGAGCATAGTAAGTGAACAAGCATGAACCCTAATTTAGAAGATGTGAATGATAACAAGGTGATTATTGGCATGTTAATTGCATATGAATGCATGAAGTAAGTGCATATTGTATGGTTATGAGTGTATATGGATAGTGTAGATTGTGTTCGTTATAATTTAGAGTTAAAATTAGCTCAAACTTATTTCTAACATGTTTGTAGGAATATATCTTAGCTTTCTAACGGTACTGGTTTCATTCCATTTGGAGTTCCACAACACCCAATACAGCTTAATAACCGAAGAAAGGTCAAGTGCATTCTAACCCAGTTTTTCACCCAAAATCCTATTCACATGCACAAATGAATAATTTAAACCAAAACTCACTACCATCATCATATATCATCAACAACACATTCAAGAAACTTATATCACACATGAATGTACTAAAATTCATATATATAATAGAGATTTTCCCAAACCTCTATGAAGCACAACCCACTATCCTCTTCAAGCTTTAATCCTCATTCTTTTCCTTGCCCTTGAATTTCCTCTTGCCATCCAAAGCTTGCACACTCCCAAAACCCAGAAAATTACTTATCCAAAACCCAAACTTTCCCCAAATCAAAAGCAAAATAGAAGGAGAGGAAGACCCAAATACATGCAAACCAAAACTAACTCTTACCTCTTCAATGTTGCCCCAAATCTCTACCAAAATCACCCAATCATGCACCCAAACACCAGCCACAAGAAAGAAAAGGAGGAAGTACAGAAAATAGGGAAAAAATGAGAAAGAAAAACCGAAGAAGAGAGGAGAACGGGGGGGGGGGGGGGGGGGGCAGACTTGTTCCTGCATTCTCTCTCCATCTTTCCCTCTTTTCCTTTCTTTCCATTTAATGCACACCTACCAAATCCACTTGTCTACTTACTATGGGTCCACATGTCATAATATTACAAGCCCACTTAGCACAATTTTATTGGCTCGCACTCATAAATATCTTGACTTCATACACTCAAACACCATACACATATATACACACTAGGTAATCTCCTCACTTAACATCTTATTAATTTAATCTCTTCAATTAAGTCCTTAATAAATCCAATTTCACATGCACTAATTACCGAAATACCCTTAGTCATCCCGACTTAGCATGCACATTCCAACTAGGCCCGATTTGGGGTGTGACAACTCTTCCCTCCAAACATAATTTTGTCCTCGAAATTCACTTACACCAGAAAGAATTCCCAACATTACATTCCATGTCACCAACAAACTCATACACTTCACTCTCAAACTGCTCACTCGCTTACACTTATCGACACCATTGCAACCTTAAATCACTTTCTTCTATTCGAATCAAACACATTCATCAGAATGATCATTACTCAACTGCCTGACTGAAATCAAAGCCCAAACACTTTACACATAAACCAACTAACTTTCGCCGATTGCTACATCAATCCTTCAATACTTAAAAGATGTCCGTCATATCTATGTTTCTCCTTACCAATAACACTTCGGTCAAACTCCAAAATTCTATCATCAGAAATAGGACCAGGATCTTCAACTGGAGGACGCTCGGAAACATTCTGATCAGCACTAACTGGGTTCACACTTTCTATTGTCTCGCCCACATTCTTACTAGGATCAGACTCCATCTAGACATGGCATAAGACAAGACACATCTGCATTAGGCCACGACTCAAAACCGACTCACATGCAAAGACACGACACATAACAAACAAAGACAACCAGAACCGCCAAACCTGGGCTCTGATACCACCACCTGTAACACCCCCCACCGTCGCCCCCGTTAGAAGGGCGCCGGCTGGCGCGCTGCCCGATGCGCACTCACACAAATGCACACATGCACTAAGAGAAAGCATACACTCATACATAAAAACATACGGAGATACAATGGAAATTAAAACTTTAAGGAACAATTGCTGAACATACATTAACTCACATACATACATATAATCATTCAGCGGAAGCATAAGGCAAAAGATAAAACGGAGAAATAACTGAAAACTTAATTACAATAAGATCCTTACATATAACTACATATACATAAGACTAGAGAAAAACAAAAGCCAAAATACAGAGGTTGAGCAAAATACAAAACTTCTAACTCCTATGTGGCCTACCTTACAGATGCGTGACTTGAACGAAACCAAACCTGCCACCTGCATGGGAAAAGAACCCGTGCTAAGCGATAAACGCTTAGTGGGGAAAACACACAGGCAATATGGACAACCATTCACAATGGTCGTCAAGGCATAATACATGCAAATGGCAAAAGCGGACATTCATAACACATATAAAGTCAGGCTTGCATAGTAAAGGCATTCATTTGAAAACTCACATCCATATACTTACCGAGGTATCAAGTATCAGAACTTTACCGTGTACAGTCACAAGAGATATTACGCATGCAACGATCATGCCAAAGTACCCATGCATTAACTGATAAACCCATTCACTTGCAACACAATTACCACATAATAACGTACCCAACTATCATGCTAAGAACACTAGTTATCTAAACATACAATTGTCATGCTATAACACACATTAGCCGAACCCAAGGGAAGACATCAAACACCACACTTCCACTGCACAACTCTATCACATAAAATATCATGCCACGAATGAAGACACATGACAACATGCTGAATATTCAACAATAGCCTAGACAAGGAACATATAGCAAACCATTACATTCAGAGTATACTCTAATTCCAAGTTAGATTCTTATACACTTTAATTTGCCTCATCATCATCCAACACCACACATACACTTACCAAAGCCGATCCACATGCATTGCACCCCAAATAATACATATGTGATCATTCTATAGTCCAGATTGCCTTATTATATATATGCTAATTCACATGCTACCCTAATAGATAACAGTACAGAATCCCATTCATATACATATTAATTCATATGTTTATAACCTAACTAGTCAGATTCACGTTCTCATAAGCATAGCATAATAACTACATTCATGGCATTCGAGAGATCATGTTCATAGTCATACACATTTTAGTTCACATACTTATATCCATAATTAACTGTGTACAAACACATTCACAAAATGATACATGTGGATAACCATGCACAGTACACATGCTTGAGTCACATTCAACCCGTTCAGAGATTTATAATCAGATTCTAATACATAACTGATTCATATGCCCAGAATTACGATCATTCGGATATCACATTCTCTTAATCATATCAATCAAACAAACGGAATACCTGCTGACCCAAAATAGTGGATAACAAGTGAACTGACAGTACCTTACGGGTATGAATCGAATACTGACATCACCTTACGGGTGAGAATCGAATACTGACATCACCTTACGGGTGCGAATTGAATACTGACATCACCTTACGGGTGCAAATCGAATACATTAAAGGATTCACGAGGAACCAAACAGGGGACCTGATCAGGGTCCAAACGTAATTGAGGGCTGCAGCTAAGAGACTCTATTAGGCATGCCTAACTATCCACTAGACTGACTTTCGCAGGTCATGCATCATTCAAATCATGTGTCAAATCAGACAGTATATAAGTATCATCATACTTAATCCAGAGTATAGTAGACATATAAAGGAATTTATAATATCAACCATGCATCATACTATTCGTATTACAAAGTATACAATATAATTCCATCAACATGCTTTAACACTATTCAATATTATAAAATTTATCAGAGTCAAATATGGAAACATTATCATGCCAATCATTAACTTAACATTCAAACTTTACTTTTAACAACTAACCACTCTTACAAAAAAATAGGGTAGGTCACGGTCACAACCAGATTGGTTGTCACCATGACATACCAAAACTCTCGGCAGAAGGCAATCTTGGGGTACCTCACGGTGGTAACCCATTAGGTTGTCACCGTGACATACCCACACCCCAAAACAAAATGCACTATTGGTGTACCTCACGGTGGTAACCCATTAGGTTGTCATCGTGACATACCCACTGCCCAAAATAGAATGATATTCCTCACACTTTATCATATTATTCATACCAACTATTTGTACATTTATATAAATACTTACTTACCCGGTTTACCACATTATGGGTCTCCATTAAAAGAGGAATTCATAATCTAAAAGCATTGAATCACATTTATCATTATCATATTATATAATCACTCAAATATCCACATGAACCATAATAGCATCATAGATATCTTGCATACTAATACATTCCAATAACATTTATTATCAATGCATGCATCATATAATATTGTTAGACAATTACTTCAATCACACATTCACTATTCATATCCCATATATATATATTTCATTAATCAAACTCATATCATTTGATGTCTTTCATGTGTATATAACTTAAATCTCAATTCATAACTATGCATACTTATTCATATCATACAGGTTTATCTAGATTAAAGTATTATAATACTCAATAAAGTCATTATACTTAATCCTATTCATGTAAATTTTCCAAGGGATAACTATTCTTAAACTCATTTATAGTCCTAAACATGCATCGGATGGATCCTAGAAAGTTTTGGTGTAATGCGGGTTCAATTCAGGAAGAAAAACACATAAAATGGTCAAAACAGAAGGGGTCACGGTGGTAATGAATTTTTTGTGACCGTGAGGTCCAAAACTAAGCATTTTGCCTTCCCTGGGTATTGGTCACGGTGGTAACCATTTTTGTTTCCACCGTGACATACCCAAAAATAGCAAAACAGAAGCAAAAAGTCAGGTATGCTTTCCACTTCCAACTTTAACCGCTCAAACCGACCTCTAAACCTCATTTTTAGGAAAAACGTCATCTTAAAAAATGACCCTTAGGATGTTGGATTTCACATAGAATAAATTTTAGGTCGTTTAGACACCTAATTCTCCAGATATGATCAAACCTACCTATACTGCTCCCCTAAACCCGACCAGAGAAGATAGCTCTACTTCATGACCACTTTAGGGACACTTAGACTTAAAATTGGCTCAAACTTATTTCTAACATATTTGTAGGAATATATCTTAGCTTTCCAACGGTACTAGTTTCATACCATTAGGAGTTCTATAACTCCCAATACAGCTTAATAACCAAAGAAAGGTCAAGTGTATTCTAACCCAGTTTTTCACCCAAAATCCTATTCACATGCACAAATGAATAATTTAAAGCAACACTCACTACCATCATCATATATTATCAACAACACATTCAAGAAACTTATATCACACATGAATATACTAAAATTCATATATATAATAGAGAGTTTCCCAAACCTCTGTGAAGCACAACCCACTATCCTCTTCAATCTTTAATCCTCATTCTTTTCCTTGCCATTGAATTTCCTCTTGCCATCCCAAGCTTGCACACACCCAAAACCTAGAAAATTACTTATCCAAAACCCAAACTTTCCCCAAATCAAAAGCAAAACAGAAGGAGAGGAAGACCCAAATACATGCAAACCAAAACGAACTCTTACCTCTACAATCTTGCCCCAAATCTCTATGAAAATCACCCAATCATGTGCCCAAACACCAGCCACAAGAAAGAAAAGGAGGAAGTGCAAAAAATAGGGAAGAAATGAGAAAGAAGAAACGAATAAGAGAGGAGAACGGGGGGGCAGACTTGTTCCTGCATTCTCTCTCCATCTTTTCCCTCTTTTCCTTTCTTTTCATTTATTGCACACCTACCAAATCCACTTGTCTACTTACTATAGGTCCACATGTCATAATATTACAAGCCCACTTAGCACAATTTTATTGGCTCTCACTCATAAATATCTTGACTTCATACACTCAAACACAATACACATACATACACACTAGGTAATCTCCTCACTTAACATCTTATTAATTTAATCTCTTCAATTAAGTCCTTAATAAATCCAATTTCACATGCACTAATTACTGAAATACCCTTACTCATCCCGACTTAGCATGCACATTCCAACTAGACCCGATTTGGGGTGTGACACCTATCATGTTATAAGAATGATAAACGCTTATTTGTTTTGTATGCCCATAAATGATTAGCATATCAGCAATTGATATGTTTGATGATTGATGCTTGTGACTTCATTAGAAGTTTATTACTTATGTTATCCCAACTAAGTTATCGCTTAGCACGGGTGTTTTTACCCTGTAGGTTTACAGGTTCAGTGAGGAGGTGGGCATCTGCAGGTCATGGCCACTAGGAGTATAGTCGAAGTCTTTTTGTATAAGTGATAAAGTAATTTTGTATAGTTTAGTATATGTATATGTAAAGTCTTTTTGTATATAATATGTAAATGTTAAAGTAGAGAGAATGTTTTTGTAATGTATAAAGAACAACAAGATTATGTAATGTAAATGACTATAAGATTCTATTTTGAGGCATGTTTATTTCACTGCGTATGTTATATATATGATTACTATTCCAGCTTCTGCATGATTATTTTGTATGTGTATGCGTATGTGGTGACCTGATATCCTCCCAAGGGGTGTTGGGGCTTTACATAGTCTGTATCATAGGGGTGGTTCCTCAAGGTCCCTCTACTCTATATTGATCCTATCGGGTTCACATCTCGTTTATCCCATTCATAGATTTCTGCCAGTTTTATACAGGGGGGAAATGGTAAAAATAAGCTCAAAATGGTTAATTTGTTATTAAAATGAATTTTGTGTGAAAATGGACTTAATTGAAATTAATAAAAAGTTTTGGGGGCATAATGGTAATTTTGACCATAAATAAGTTAATAAGGTTTAGCAAGGGTAAAAACGTAATCAATTGGTTAAATATGAAAATTAGTCACTTTTAGGGACCAATATATAATTTTGCATGAATTGGTAGTTTAGAAACTAAACTATAATTAGCATGTTAAATAAAGGTTAATTAGATAAAAAAATGAAATAATTGCATTTTTGTAATTTTAGTAAAGTTTGAGGACTAAATTGTAATTTTACCATAATAAGAGACTAAAACGTAAATATAAATTTTTATGTGTACAATTTGTATATTTATAAGTAATTGAGGGATTTAAGTGCAATTATGAATATTTTTGCATGTATAGAAATTAAATGAATTAAATATTGGGTTATTTGATATTAAATGTATTATTTATATTAATGAAGTATGCATGTGAATTTAGTCTAGTGGATTAAATAACTAAATAAGATAAATTAGTGGCATTTGTGTTAATATAAGAAAGTTCAAGGACCTAAATGCAAATATGAAATTCTATGTGTACTCTATACATATATATGTTCTCAAATGAGTCATTTAATTGATATTAAGGATATTATTGCATGTAAATAATTAAATGAAATAATAAATTGTCTAAGGGTAAAATTCTAATTTTACTAATGTTCTAAGGGTATAAGTGTAATTTGATATATGAATAATATTCTTAGAACTAAGTGGTAAATTGCATGTTAGATAATGAAATAAGTATGGCAATAAGTTAACTAATGGCATTAATGTAAATAAGTGAAAGGTGAAGGAAAAAACGGTAAATTGGCAATAGAAACATAAATTAAAGGATTAAAATATAATTTACAGATAATATGAATGTTAATTGAATAATAAAATGTCAATAGGGAAATCAATTATTCAATTATAATAAGAGTAATCTTAGCATTAATGTTTATTTTATTGTAAATATTTATGTTAATGTTAATGTTAACAATGAAAATGATGATAATAATAGTATTCATTTTATACAATGGTGAAATATAGTAGTTTTGAATGTAAGAAAATAATCAATGACAGTGTTAGTAAATTATTGTAACATATCATTGTGGTATGAAGCATTATTGAAAAATACTGATCTAGGGTTGTATAATTAAAGTACTAATATAAAGATCAAATAGTGTATAAAAGAATGAAATTTGAAAGATAATAAAATGTAATTAAGATAAGTAATATAAATATAAACTAGTTATATGAAATATAATGTATAAAATCTAATGCTCTTAGACTATTGTATGTGTAAATTTAATCAAGTAAATTAGTGAATAACGTGGATAATTAAGTAAGTGATAATGTTAATGATAATAAGAGTATCACCATAATTTTCCTAGAAAAAGTAATATAAGTGGAAAGTATAACGAATAGACATAAGAAATATAAATAATAATATTATTTAATAATGGACCAAGTTATATAATGTTCGGAAGATAGTAAAGTAATTATAAGGACCACATGAGAATGTTAGTGTTATATTTATATGAATGAAGGGATTTAAGTTAATAGTAAAATGTTAAAGGTTAATAGAGAAATAACGATATATGACTTAAAAATAAAATTAAGCAGTATGAGTAATTTAGGTACTATTATAAAAATATTATTGTTAACCTTGGCAATGATAAAAAGTTATTACAAGACAGTTAATGATAGATATTAGTCAGATAATATCAAAATAATTCATGTGTTAGATTAAGAGAATAATAATGAAAATATTAAGTACACAAATAAGTCAGTGTATTAACAAATAGTTTTGACAATGCAAGTGTACAATATGAAATGTAAATTATTCAAATCCAGTAGGAAAAGTAGTGTAAACTGTAACTGTAATTGATGTAAATAAGTTAAATAAAGAAAAAAATGGATATATTTATAAGATAATTACAAAAATGGTCATTATAACTGGTCCTCAGATTTATAGATGGAATGTAATGGTAATATTGTAAAAGTTAACAGTGTAAATGATAGTGATACTGATAATAGCAATAATATTGATAAACGCGATTGCTGTAATAATAACAAAGGTAAAAGATAAATGATTACAATAAAAGTATGTCATAAACTGTCTAAAAAGATTTAGAAATTAATGTTCACATAATGGGAATAAAGAAAAATTCTCGTGTGTGCATGCATGTTGTATTAGTGTGAAAAATTTAGGATATGTATGCACCACTGGACATTTTTAATGCTCAGCATGTAGTGTGATTACTATGTGCAGGTTATGGAAAGAAAGAAGTGGTAGTGGTTGATGTTACTGAAGATCGAAAGAATTTACGGGACAATAAGGATAAAGATATAGGCATGGCATGTACACGACTGCAATGGATAAACATGAGATTGTACAGGATAAGTATGTGAATGGTGTGTTAGTGTAATTGTTATATTATTATATATGTATGATTGTGATTGTAGAAATAAAAATTTCACTGAATCTGATAAATGCATTACAGTGTAGTGTGTGTGTAGACACCGGGTCCCGAGTAGCCTTGATCAGGATTACCCGATGATGAAATTTAGCTATGCCGGCTTATAGGCAAAAAGATTGGAGTTCAGAAGTGATTTTCCTTGTCTTTTCGGTGAGTAAAAAGGGTATTTTAAAAATATTTTAAAAATATTTTTTAAATTATTTTGAAGAAGAAAAAGTGTGTTTTAGGTTGAGGGTATTTTATATATATAAAAAAAAAAAAGGTGAAAAATGATGAAAAAATGAAGAAAGCAGGAAAAATGGAAAATGGGGGAAAAGATTCGCGACGGAAGGGCGACGGCCAGGGGCCGTCGCGAATGTCCGTGCGCGGAGCGTGCGCTCCGCGCGGCCGACGCCCTGGGCGTCGGTAGCTCTGTGCGCACGACGCCTTGGGCGTCGCTCGCTCCCCGCATCCGCGCGGAAACGTGCGCGAGGCGCACGATTGACGCCCCACTTCGCCCATTTCGCCCACTTTTCGACCCCCACTCGATTTTCAACCGTTTTTGGACGGTTTTTGGTGGTTTTTGGGTAGTTTTTGATGATTAAAAACACTAGAAAAATTCAGAACAGGGGGAGGACGAAAAAAGAACATTGGGTTAGAAAAAAACTAAATTTTGGAGCTTTGAGTTGAGAGAAAAAAAATCCATCTTACACACTTGTTTCCAAGAGCTTTTCTTCAAGTTTTCAAGCTATTTTCTAAGGATTTTCACAAGAGAAGACAAGGAATTCAACACTTCTATCTTCAATTCTTCAAAACTGAATTTGAGGGTAATTATTCTTGGCTTTACTCATTAATTCTCTTGTTAATTTCATTTATTTTGGCTTCCAATTAACATATCAAACATGTAAATTCTCTTAGTCTCCATATTCTTCTTCTTATTTTTTTTATCTTCAATTATTCATATAACAAATAAGCTTTTTAAATTCTATTATCTTTTTTATGTCAAATTATTCTTTGTTCATGTAATTATGCATGTTTTAGGTTGTAAATACCTTTAATTTCTTAATGCTATATCATGTTTATTATTATGCTTTCTTTTGCATGTATGAGTGTTATAATCACTATTTTATGCTAGTCATGCATGTTAAGTTGTGTTATTCTCATGTTACATTTTTAATTCATGTCTTAACTATAGTAAAATTGATTGTCACTAATCTTCCATGTATGTTAATAACTATTATTAATAAGTTGCATATGCCATGATACTTCATCACCTTATGCATGTTAAATTGCATCCGGGATCCGGCGCGCGTCACAGTGGCGACTCCACTGGGGACGATATGGTTCGAGATTTCAATTTGAAAATACCTCGTTTAACATTTATGGCTAAAATTTAATTCATAAATTCGCTTTATCTCAAAATTGCATATCATCTCATTAGAGCTTTAGATTAAGTTAGTTTGGTCCCTCTTTTAGCCCCGGTGCGTTCCTGAAGCACCTCCTCATTTTCACTCAATTTGGGGAAGTGTTAAGGATAATCACCAGCCCAAGCCACGTACCTCAATGGTATATCAAAATGACGACCCGATCGGTCGCTATGCTTGTGATGAGCTAGACCCATCGGCAGGGATCATGCTTGGGTAGCCTTAAAGTAACATCTCCCTTGTCCAAAGCTCATGTAATGGCAATAGATACTTCCACTAGGTGAAATGTACCGTAATACTATGCTTGCTATATGGGCCATCATATATTAAACGAAATCAATTTAATTAAATGGTCTTCATCAAAGGCTTTCATGCCCTGGTGGGCCCATCTTGGTTAAGTTGAATAGTTTAAATACATAATTGCCAAACACCCATACGTATGTACATTAGATAGGAGCTGTTATGCTGCCGGTTTTTCACCGCGCACCATACGTGTCCATTGGGTTCCCCGTTAACCCATGGATCAAGCCCACCTAGGAAAGAGACCGCATTACCACGTGTGTGGGAGATACAAGGTTGGAAAGATCTATCTGCTTGCATGTGTTTGTCTATGTTGCATCAGCACGAGCATGCATTGCATTTTAATCATGCATCATCTTAACAATTTTTGCATTTCAGCCATCATAGATTCTCCTGGGTGGTCTAGAGGTCCCGACGGACGGTTAAGAAGGACGCCACTTTCGGGGTTAACTGAGTTAGTGTCAGCTCAGAGTTCAGACTCAATCTCAGAAAATAGTGTGGGGTTTTCTTCCGAATCATCAACAGAAGTAAGCATGGCTAATCCATCAAACGAGTCTGATGCAACCCGGGCAGTAATCGTTGAGGAGGTAGGAAAGAGAATGGAGGAATTTGAAGCCCGAATGATTGCAATGATGGGCAATCTTGCCGCCACTATAGCTGGGCAACAAGCTGCTGCTATTCCTGTTCGAGTACCAGCTGAACAAGAGGTTGTTAGAGAAGAACGTCCTGCTGCGGTTAACCAACCAGTGGTTGACCCACCTATTATTGAGCAAAGAGTGCCTGCACCTATTGAGCGCAGAGAGGGCCCCAGGTCTGAAGCTGAATCAGAGGAAGAAGAAAGAGTAGAAGCAGTAACAAGAAGTGGGAGGGTCATTCCAGAAGCCGAGAAGCAGCAGGACCCAGCACAAGCAATCGCAGAGAAAGAGCCGGAAGAAAATTCAATAGTGAAGCAACTGAAAAAGACCACGGCTCAGATATCTATTTGGGACCTCTTGAGACAGTCCCCCTCGCACCGACAGAAGCTAGTCGAAGCATTGAGCGTATCCACCGTAGCAACTACAATCTCTCCATCCGAGCTTTTAGACCTTGTAAAGGGGGGATCCGGGGAGAAGTTGGTTTTTTCTGATGCAGACCTACCAACAGAGGGTCGCAACCACAACCGACCTTTGTACATCAAAGCACAGATCAATGGTAAACACACCGCTTGTGTCATGGTTGATGACGGGTCATCGATAAATGTCTGCCCTTTGGTGGCACTTCAGGCCTTTGGGATGGATGAGAATATGTTAAGCAAATCTGACCTGACCATCACTGCCTATGACAACTCCAGGAGGCAAGCATCGGGAATTTTCAAAGCTTTGGTAAAGACAGGGCCTATTGAGACAGAAACGGATTTTGTGGTTCTGCCGATCCCAGCAAACTTTTCAGCTCTACTTGGTAGACCGTGGTTTCACAAGTTAGGGGGAGTGCCATCTACCTTACACCAGATAATTAAAATACCCCATGAAGGAGAAGTAGTGACCATTAAAGCAGCAAGAGAGAACCAAGTGTCTGCCTTGGAGATCTCTAATCAGCCATTCAGTGGCTTTCATGTATCGATGATCGGAGAAGAGCAAAACCTAGAAGGTAGCCCTCAAGTGGTGAATATGCTGAAGAAGATGCACTTCCTCCCAGGGGCTGGTTTGGGAAAAGAGTCACAAGGGCTGCAGGATGTTATCACTACACGTGGTCAGAAAGATCGAAAGGGGTTGGGCTACAAAGGAGAATATGGTAAGAAGAAAGGGTCAGGGAAGATTCCCCATATTTCGGAGAGCTTTGTGCCATCATCATCGGTTTGTGCCTACACTAGAGAAGAAGAACCGTAGTGGGTAGATGGGAAGATTATCCCTGGATTTGAAATTTTTAACGACGTCTTTGATTGGGAGATCGGAGTTGTTAAAGCTGTAGAGAACTTTTGGGATGAGGAGATTATGACCCAATGCAGCATCTGGGACAGAGATGAGCCCGAAGAGATTGTAACTGATAAGCTATTAGCCACTAAGCTCAAGGGGAAGGAGAAGATAGTGGAACCAGAACCGAAGATAGAAGATCTCAAGATTTCACCAAATCAAGAAGCCAAAGCACAGTCATCTGCAGCATCAGCGTCGACTAAAGTTGATAGTCATTTAGATTCTCTTTTTATACCAGAACTCTTTGAGAACAATGTTAATGTTTCTGATTATGTTAATGAGATGAACAACTTTGCTTACTTGTGTGATGTTTCTGATGATTTCATTTCGCATGATCATAAGCATGATGCATTCATTTTTGATATTAATTCAACTGGCACAACTGCATTTAATCTCGGAACTTTGGAAAATCCAAAGGAAATTTTGCTAGCATCAGACATAACTCCTGAAGAGAGAATAAAATTTGAGAGAATATTAAAAAAATATGAAAAAGTCTTTGCCTGGACCTATGAGGATATGCCGGGAATAGATCGAGATGTTGCCGAACACGCCATCCCAACTTACCCAGAGTTTAAACCAGTCAAGCAAAAGCTTCGGAGGCTTAGGCCAGAATGGGCACAGAAAGTGAAAGAGGAGATCCATAAGCGGATTGAGGCTAAGTTCCTGATAGAGGTTCAATACCCAACATGGTTAGCTAATGTGGTTCCTGTAGCTAAGAAAGACAGTAAGGTTCGAGTATGCGTCGACTATCGAGACCTGAACAAAGCTTGCCCTAAAGATGATTTTCCACTGCCTCATATTGATGTGCTAGTAGATAGTGCTGCTGCTTGTATGATGTATAGCTTTGTGGATGGGTACGCAGGGTACAATCAAATCCTTAACAAGATAGTGGACCGGATCAAGACAGCCTTTATCACCGAGTGGGGGACATATGCCTACCGGGTTATGCCTTTTGGGTTGAAGAATGCAGGAGCAACCTATCAGAGGATGGCGACCAAGGTTCTCAATGACTTAATCCACAAAGAAGTGGAGGTGTACGTCGATGACATGATGATTAAGTCGGCTACCAGGGAAGGTCACTTTGAGGCGTTAGAAAAGTTCTTTCAAAGGATTAGCAAGTATGATTTGCGCCTCAATCCCAAGAAGTGCATTTTTGGAGTTACATCAGGAAAGTTGTTAGGCCATGTAGTAAGCCAGAGGGGAATCGAGGTAGATCCTGATAAAGTCAAAGCCATAAGAGAGATGCCAGTGCCCCAGAAGGAGAAGGACGTCAGAAGTTTCTTAGGAAAGCTTCAGTACATCAGCCGATTTATTGCCAAGCTAGCTTCGGTATGTGAGCCTATTTTCAAGCTTCTTAGGAAGAATCAGCCGGTGCTATGGAACGATGACTGCCAATTGGCCTTTGACACCATTAAGAGGTATTTGTTAAATCCTCCGGTGTTAAGACCACCACGCCGTGCCAAACCATTAATCCTGTACCTGGCTGTGGAAGATAACTCAGTGGGTGCTATGATGTCTCAGGAAGACGATTTTGGTGTAGAGTTTGCCGTTTACTATCTTAGCAAGAAGTTCTTGCCTTACGAAGCCAAATATGTGGAGGTAGAAAAGATTTGTTTAGCAGTTATCTGGGCTTCTAAGAAGTTGCGACACTACTTTCATTCCTTCAAGGTACAAACGGTTGCCAAACATAATCCGCTTAGATACCTCCAAGAAGCACCCTCTTTACTAGGGAAGATGGGAAGATGGTTACTGCTGTTGCAGGAATTTGACATTGAGTACATAACCAGGAAAACCATTAAGGGAAGAGCCGTAGCGGAGTTCTTAGCCGAGCATCCTATTGAGGGAGATCAGTTTGAATACAACTTCCCAGATGAAGACGTCACGGCCATAGCAGTGCAAGGGTGGCAGTTATTCTTTGATGGAGCAGTCAATAATAAGGGAGCAGGCGTAGGAGTTATTCTTACGACCCCAGATGGTGAAAGACTACCATTGGCTAAGAAGTTGAGGTATAAGGCTACCAATAATGAAGCAGAATACGAAGCTTGCATCTTTGGATTGGAAGCATTGCTTGCTCTGGGGGCAAAGACCACAGAAGTATTTGGGGATTCCTCCTTGGTAATTCATCAAATTAAAGGAGAGTGGTCAGTCAAGGAAGATAGGCTATTGCCTTATGTAAAGCACTTGAGAGCGTTGAGCAGCCAATTTGAGATTTGCACTTTTCACTTCATCCCCAGAGACGAAAATCAGCTAGCTGATGCTCTAGCAACTTTAGTGTCTATGTGGGACAACCCAACAGGAGTTGCGATGAAACCCGTGATGATATATAGTTCGGAAAGACCTGGTTTTGAAGCGGAACAGGTGATGGACATTGAGGCCATTGATGGAAATCCATGGTATTATGACATTCAGAATTATTTAGAGAGATCAGTCTTTCCAGAGGAAGCCACTGAGAAGGACCAAAAAATGATCAGGAAGTTATCCACTCAATTCATCAGTGTTAATGGCACTTTATACAAAAGACAAGCTGATGGTATCCAGTTAAGATGTCTGGCAGAGAAAGAAGCTAAAAGAGTTATGAAAGAAGTTCATGCCGGGGTTTGTGGAGCTCACATGAATGGCTTAGCCTTAGCAAAGAAGATCATGCGCCAAGGGTTTTATTGGCTCACAATGAATACAGATTGTTCAAAATTTGTGAAGCAATGCCAGTTATGCCAACAGTACGCGAATTTGAGGCATGTGCCAGTTTCAGAGTTACATAACTTAACATCTCCATGGCCATTTGCAGCATGGGGAATAGACATCATAGGCGAAATCCATCCTACTGCTTCTAATGGGCATAGGTTCATCATAGTTGCCATTGACTACTTCACTAAGTTGGTTGAGGCTGAATCTTTCAAGAAGGTTGATGCAAGGGATATGGCTAAATTCATCGAGCGGAATTTGATATGCAGATATGGTCTCCCACATCACATTGTATCTGATAATGGGGTACAATTCCTAGCAGAGACTAAACAGATGCTCCAGAAATATGGGATCCAACATCATAAGTCTTATCCTTACCGTCCTCAAGCGAATGGTGCAGTTGAAGCGGCGAATAAGAATGTGAAGAGAATTTTAGCCAAGATGGTTCAGAACTACAAGGATTGGGCAGAAAAGCTACCCTTCGCACTTTGGGGTTATAGAACAACAGTCAGAACCTCTACGGGGGTAACACCATTTTCTCTGGTGTATGGAACTGAAGCAGTCCTGCCGGTTGAAATTGAGCTGAAATCATTAAGGGTAGTCCTGGAAGCCGAGATTCCGGAGACAGAATGGGCACAACAGCGAATGTTGCAGTTGAATCTATTGGATGAAGATAGGTTGAGAGCCTATTACCACAATCAGGTTTATCAGAAGAGGCTGGCTCGGTCGTTTGGCAAGAAAGTACGAAAGCACCCGTTGAAGGAGGGGGACTTGGTCTTTAAGATGATGAGGCCGGGAGTTCCAGACATACGAGGAAAATTCAGACCAACCTGGGAAGGACCTTTCATTTTGAAAAAGTTGCTAACAAAAGGAGCAACGATTTTAGCAGACAGCGATGGGAATGAGTTCAAGGACCCGGTCAATGTCGATAGACTTAAAAGGTTCCATGGCTAAAGACCAAAAATAAAAAGAAGAGAATAAATGCCCCGCGGGCCGAAAACCGAAAAAAGGCGGCCTTGCTAAAATTGGGCGCCCTGTCAGGGTGAAAACCGAAAAAAGGCATCCTGGGCAAAAATTAAGGGCCAAGAGAAAATATTCAATCGAGAAAACCTGAGAGGGCCGATTGATAACAGGAGTTTGATGCTGACAAAACCCACTCCGAGATTAGGTGTAGTCACATGCTTTTGAATTCTTGTCAAATGAAAAATCATGCATGATGAAATCATATAGAAATGTACACAATTTTGCAAGGAATAAAAGAATATATTTTCATTGATCTTTCAGTTCTGCCTCAAAAAGAGTTATATCATTTTTTCATCTAATGATTATCGCTCATCAGATATGTCCTATTTGCTCTTAACAGAAGCTTTGGTGATAACCTTCTCTAAAATTTTTAAAAAAAAAGGCCGTTAGAGATGAAAACCGTAACTGGCTCTCTAAGCAAAAGTTAGGCCAAAGGGCAGGGTGAAAACCTGGAAACAGGCAGTCTGCCCTACAAAAAAATAAAATAAACAAAAGCCGCTGGATTGGGTTGGGTCCATTCCAGGCAAAAGTTAGGCAAAGGGTTGTGTGAAAATCCCATAAGGGACGCATTTCCCGCAAAGAAAAGCTAGTGCGAAAATCCACAAGGGACGCACTACCTTTAAAACAATGACATTCAATGCCTGGAGCGATAAGGCGGCATTATTTCAAGATGATTTTCCGTCAGTCAGACAACACACAACACAGAACATGAAACAGAATCCCGGGTAAATGATCATTGACCAGGGGGGCAAGGGATATACACTGGACGTCTCTTTCAGAAAGCTTGTCGACGATCCTTAGGATTCAGGGGGCATGGTACAGCAGACAAGCTATAAGTTCAGCAAACCATGGATCACCTAGGGCGCGATCTATACATTTTTGCAAGCATTTGCATTCCATAACATACACACATGATTTCTTGTATATTCCTATGCATACAATCTTGCAGGAGAAATCGGCGGGAAACACCCACAAAAGCCAAGTGATGACACCAGTCCAAACATCTAAAGGAGCACAGTACCAATTCATAGCGGTTAGCACGATGGCGGCACAATCCACAAGAGGTTGGCACGACCACGGCACTACCAATTCACAGCGGTTAGCACGATGGCGGCACAATCCACAAGAGGTTGGCACGACCACGGCACTACCAACTCACAATGGTTAGCACGATGGCGGCACTACCCACAAGAGGTTAGCACGACCACGGCACTACCACTTCACCAAACGGAGGGTTAGCACGATGGCGGCACTACCACTCCGAGGAGGGTTAGCACGACCACGGCACTACCACTTCACCAAACGGAGGGTTAGCACGATGGCGGCACTACCACTCTGAGGAGGGTTAGCACGACCACGGCACTACCACTTCACCAAACGGAGGGTTAGCACGATGGCGGCACTACCACTCCGAGGAGGGTTAGCACCACCACGTCACTACCAATTCACAGCAGTTAGCACGATGGCGGCACTACCCACAAGAGGTTAGCACGACCACGACACTACCAATTCACAGCGGTTAGCACGATGGCGGCACTACCCACAAGAGGTTAGCACGACCACGGCATTACCAATTCACAGCGGTTAGCACGATGGCGGCATTACCCACAAGAGGTTAGCACGACCACGGCATTACCAACTCACAATGGTTAGCACGATGGCGGCACTACCCACAAGAGGTTAGCACGACCACGGCACTACCAATTCACAGCGGTTAGCACGATGGCGGCACTACCCACAAGAGGTTAGCACGACCACGGCACTACCAATTCACAGCGGTTAGCACGATGGCGGCACTACCCACAAGAGGTTAGCATGACCACGGCACTACCAATTCACAGCGGTTAGCACGATGGCGGCATTACCCACAAGAGGTTAGCACGACCACGGCATTACCAACTCACAATGTTTAGCACGATAGCGGCGCCACCCACAAGAGGTTAGCGCACCTACAGTATTACCAGCTACAACCAAAAGACAGCAGTAGCTATCATCATAACTCCATCAAGCAGGAAGATCGCCGCTTCAGGTACGCGTTTCTTTCCTTTTCCTGAATTTTGGCTCACCTAGGCACCCATGCACTAGTCTCTTCAAAATTGGGGGCAACTGTAGACACCGGGTCCCGAGTAGCCTTGATCAGGATTACCCGATGATGAAATTTAGCTATGCCGGCTTATAGGCAAAAAGATTGGAGTTCAGAAGTGATTTTCCTTGTCTTTTCGGTGAGTAAAAAGGGTATTTTAAAAATATTTTAAAAATATTTTTTAAATTATTTTGAAGAAGAAAAAGTGTGTTTTAGGTTGAGGGTATTTTATATAAAAAAAAAAAAAAAAAGGTGAAAAATGATGAAAAAATGAAGAAAGTAGGAAAAATGGAAAATGGGGGAAAAGATTCGCGACGGAAGGGCGACGGCCAGGGGCCGTCGCGAATGTCCGTGCGCGGAGCGCTGCGGAGCGTGCGCTCCGCGCGGCCGACGCCCTGGGCGTCGGTAGCTCTGCGCGCACGACGCCTTGGGCGTCGCTCGCTCCGCGCATCCGCGCGGAAACGTGCGCGAGGCGCACGATTGACGCCCCACTTCGCCCATTTCGCCCACTTTTCGACCCCCACTCGATTTTCAACCGTTTTTGGACGGTTTTTGGTGGTTTTTGGGTAGTTTTTGATGATTAAAAACACTAGAAAAATTCAGAACAGGGGGAGGACGAAAAAAGAACATTGGGTTAGAAAAAAACTGAATTTTGGAGCTTTGAGTTGAGAGAAAAAAAATCCATCTTACACACTTGTTTCCAAGAGCTTTTCTTCAAGTTTTAAAGCTATTTTCTAAGGATTTTCACAAGAGAAGACAAGGAATTCAACACTTCTATCTTCAATTCTTCAAAACTGAATTTGAGGGTAATTATTCTTGGCTTTACTCATTAATTCTCTTGTTAATTTCATTTATTTTGGCTTCCAATTAACATATCAAACATGTAAATTCTCTTAGTCTCCATATTCTTCTTCTTATTTTTTTTATCTTCAATTATTCATATAACAAATAAGCTTTTTAAATTCTATTATCTTTTTTATGTCAAATTATTCTTTGTTCATGTAATTATGCATGTTTTAGGTTGTAAATACCTTTAATTTCTTAATGCTATATCATGTTTATTATTATGCTTTCTTTTGCATGTATGAGTGTTATAATCACTATTTTATGCTAGTCATGCATGTTAAGTTGTGTTATTCTCATGTTACATTTTTAATTCATGTCTTAACTATAGTAAAATAGATTGTCACTAATCTTCCATGTATGTTAATAACTATTATTAATAAGTTGCATATGCCATGATACTTCATCACCTTATGCATGTTAAATTGCATCTTAATCACTTTATGCATGTTAAATTGCATCGTAATTATTTTTTATGCATGTTATAGTATCTTATGCATGTTATATGGTCATTGTACATATTACCTTTTATGTTGTATTATTTCGTTGGCCTAATCACTAACATGAATTTCTTTTTGATTTTTGGTTGCAAATCATTATTTTATCCTCATTTGAGCATCCATGCACATGAAGGAGGAGTTGCGGGGTTTGGTATTTCCTTTATACATTTTTAATTCTCATTTCATTTATATTTTTAATTTCCTTGTATATATTCATTGAATAAAATGTTTTCCTATGCGCACCTAAATAAAGATCATAAAAATATTTCTTACTAAATTAATTTAGATTTTTCATAATAAAGCGGGACCAATGTCCCAGTTTTCATCCCAAATAAGATCATCCAGAATATTTTCTTTAATTGTGCATGTGGGGACCAAAGTCCTCATGATTAATAAATTCCCCGGTTTTATGCATGTTTGCACTTTTAAAAGGGAGTTGTATTCCGCTCCTTGTATTATTGTAATTCATTGCTTTACTTGCTAATTTATGGTTTTCCTAACATGTATAAATGCGCTTTTGGATTAAAATTGCATCGTGTGGAGAGAGAGCGAATTAATGATAATTAAAATTTGATCATAAATTAATCGAGGTAGAAATAGATGAGAAATCCCGGACCCAGCTCTGGTCTTTGGGCTCGAGAGGTTAGAGGTTATCCTCCAAAGTACTTCTTGGGTCACGAGGCTTTAGCGCTAATCCTAGGCCTCATGGCTCAATATGGATAAAATGCGCAAGTCTTAGGCTCTCCGAGGCGAGAGAAACTTTCCCAATGTTCTATTGGGTGGCGACTCCATGATACCTCCTTGTTGCTCAACATAGACGCACTTGCAATTTATCGCAAGATGTCAACGGACCCGCAAATGCCCCGATCGCCCACGTGCGGGCGGTCCGGAAGGGCGGCGCCCGGGATCCGGCGCACGTCACAGTGTGACATTTGATATTCGTACCATTTACGAGTATAGGGTGTTACAACGTGGCTACACAACTGTCATCCATGTGTTGTTTCCTTACTAGGCCACGTGTCCAGAAATGACACGTCATTGTTATTACATGGCCAGACACGTGGTACGACCAAAGTTACCCACGTGTCATTCCCCCATTAGGTCATTGAGATCCCATGTGGTGAACATGTGACACTTCATTGCCATGTGGCATGGCGCTGCCATCCATGTGGCATGCTCCCATTAGTCCACGTGTCAATAATAACACAACATAATTGACACGTGCCTCGCGTGTGTGGGCCATTGCCCACCCTCACCACACACCACGCCCCACCTTCTCGTGGGATTCTAATGTCTGAATTTTTGCTAGTAGTTTAAGGACCCAAAATACAAGCTAGACGGATTAGTATAAGTCTAAGGCATAATGGTGGCCGAATATGTATAATTTAATGGTTAAAATGGTTAAGTGAAATTGAGGACATATTCGGTATTAATTGAAAAATGGAGGATAAATTAGTAATTTGGTATCTATGGATTTAAATGGATGAAATGGTAACTTTGGTATGTTACTGCAGGAATACTACTTACCTAAAAGACAAATGTAAGATTAAGAAGAAGAAAAAGGACCAAATTGAAATTGAGAATAAATATCTAAAAAGGGGCCAATGGGTGTTTGATATCTTGAATTATTTGATAAGTATGAGAAGGTTGGCCATATTTACTGCCAAAGTTGGCCGGCTAAGAGGAGGGAAGAAGAAGAAAGGAAGGCAACTATTTTCCTTCCAAAAATCATCTCAAAATTCTGCCCTTCCTTCCATGTTCATGCTTTTCAAATGGAAACCTTAGATGGTAGTGTAAGAATTTAAGCAATAGGTGAGTAAGTAATTACTAGTTTCTCCTCTTCTCTTCTATAATTCTTTAGAGATAAAATCATGGATTGGTATATGTTTATAAAAATGGCTAACATGAAATTTGGTGTTATTGACTAAGGGTTTTGTCAAGAAGAGAAAAGAGGATGAAGAGGAGCAAGAAGAAGAGGAAGGAAAGCAAAAGTGAAGAAAAAAGAACATTAAAAAAGGTTTGGGAATTGTGTGTTTTACGTTTATTTTATTGATGAAATATCATTTTGATGTGTATAAGGATATTTTTTGTGAATTCTAGTTGAATTTTGTTGATAATTGTGATGGAATTGCTTGAATTGGGAAGGTAGAATTTGAAAGGGAAATTTTGCTCAAATCAAGTTAGACCTTTAGGGACTATTTTAGGTATAAGTTGAGTTATAAATCTCCAAATTGCATAATTTTAGTTATATTGGAAATTGAAGACATATATCTACATTTCTTATGGAAATAGTCGTGAGCTACTTCCAGCTCTAGGATACCCAAAATTGAGCTCAAATTTGGCTTAGGGATTCTTCCACACAACAGGAGTAGACTAGATTGTTTAGGTCATATCTAGAGTTCTAGTGATCCAAATGACCTAAAATTTATGCCATTAGAAATTTAACATATGGGCAAACATTTTCTAAGCAGATCACTTTTGCTAAAAATTCCATTTTCTAGCTCATTTTAGATGCAAAATACAGGGGAGTCTGCCCTGATGTAGACTCAATACCGAGTTGGCGCAACATGATTTTTCAGTCTCGAGTCCGCACAGTTGTGCCAACTCGGCACAACAACCTTCTGTCATGAATCAACATAATTATAACACCCCTTATACCCTTTTTAGAGAATAACAAAGTGTAGTAAAGTAAAGCATAAATCCAATAGTCAGAGATATAAAATTTCATCATTTATTTACTTTACACGAATTGCCTTACTAGAATTCATATTAAATTACATTACTCAAGGGTTATTCCAGTAACTTACATGTCTAGATAAAATATTAAAATATATAATTACAAGCCAAAAGATATTAGATACAAAGCTTATAAAAAAAGTAAACCCTCTATAAGAGTTCTTATATAGGTGTATTGGCCTTAGGCAATGAGAGATGTCCTTGGTGCTAGCTTTACCTTTAGCACCTGTACAGATATAACACCAGTGCTAAGCATAAAGCTTAGTGGGGAATTAGCATGAAGTGGACGATTACTCATAGCAGTCGTTAGAACCGTACACACATAATGAATGCACAAACATAGATAATAAATAGATACATAAACATATCCGTAGTGAGTACATTTCATGTCATAATAAAGTGCACTTAATAATAACATAAGGTGCCTAAATTATTTCTAATAAGTTGCCTGCATTATTCCTAAGGATGTGCATAATGGGAAAATATTGGACAGAGTTACCCGTAGGTGCAGAACAGAGGTACCCGAAGGTACAATACATTTTAATCATGTTATTTCTCTCTTTTGCGATGAATGATGACCTAAATGGGGTCTACTGGATAGAAAGGAGGCTGTAGCAATCAGAGTCCCTATAGGCATGCCTATCTATCCACTACCTAGTCTAAAGTAGGCCAGAGGGCATATACCAGGATTCCAGTCTTTTTACATATTTATTATGCCATGCCATTAAGTTGAGATTGCATAATACACATATCCCTTATATAGATAGTTCATAGCATGCACATAAGCATAATAGATATAATTTATTATTGATAAATAATCATCATATTTAATCTAGTTCAATTTGAAAATAATTTGACAGCAAAATTTACAAGGAAATTATAGAAAATAGGGGTCATATGGCGGTCATGAAAACCTGCCCGCCGTGTGAAATGTTGGAATTTAGGCCTTGTCAAATAGAATGCTTTTACATGGCAGTAAGAACAATCATGACCGCTGTGTAAGAGACTCGACATGGTGGGTAGAAGATCCTGACCGCCGTGTGGGATGCCCAAATTCAAAAGTTGTTGGACAAAATGCATTTATCTAACACCCCAATACCCCTTAGGAGGATATCGGAACACCACAACAAACACAAAAGCATACACATACATATTAAAGCGAAAGCAATAAAACATGACATAAGCGAACAAACTTAATTACATATATATATATATATATATATATATATATATATAAACAAAATTACAAAAGCATCCTCTATACATTACATCTACATATAACGTAAACAACAACATTCTATGTATATAACAAAATATCCGATACATATACAAAACTTTGTCTATACAAAGATATACATAACCAAAACAAAGGACTCTAAAAGCTCCAGACTCCTAGTGGCCAAAACCTGTAGATGCCCAACTCCCACAAAGCCTGCAACCTACATGGGAAAATGCCCGTGCTAAGCGATAACACTTAGTGGGGAGAAACAAAAGTAATAAACTTCTAATGAAGTCACAAAAATCAACTAATAGAACTATACATATGTTCGGCATGCTTATCACATGCTAACGATTAATCACAAACACTATCATACTAGCATGTTATCACATATACATGTAAATTTCATTACATGCATAACTATAAAGCATGCTCACACCGCAATAACCTTTATTTAAATAACTATAATATACGAATAGGTGACAAACAAATGCATTTATATCACACAAAAATACTCATGTAACATTCCATGTACTTAACATAAGCATAAGTTAAACCAGTTAAACACTCGTAACCAAACAATAGCCTGAAATCACATCAATAGTGGATACGGGTGCAGAAGATGCTGACAAGCAGTATCTGACAGAAGAGACTGAAGTCTCAAAACATTTTGTGAACTTTTAAATACCCGAAGGTATCAAACGCTAGACCTAAACGAGGCCAACACTAGACCTAAACGGGGCCAACTGAAGCAGCTACACTCTAACCCTTTATAAGCATGCTTATCTATCCACTAGCTTGGCCATTCAGGCTTAAACTTATAAACTCTATTCAATAGTCACACTATACGTTTAATCAGTATCAAAATAAATAATACATAATTCAATTAAGATCAAGCTCGTACTTCAAATCATATACCAACCAAAAGTGAGAAACCATGCAAATAGGGAAGGGTTGCACTAGCGACACTAGTCGCGCTCACAACAGAAGGCTGGATTGCCTCCATGGTGCTCGTACATGAGGTCGCGCTCACGGTAGAAAGCAAAAAGCCCCAGTTGCGCTCGCGCACTCCAATGAGCTTGCGACAAAGCACGGCCCAGTAGAAGCTTGGCCTTCGCATTTTCTATCGCACTCATGATAGGACGCTCTCGGCTGCAGAATGCTAGACAGGAGTTCAAATCTCGAGCTCTCACCAAAAGTCTGGAACCCGAGCTCTCTGTCGCACCTACCACAGAGGCCATGCTCGCGACAGAGATGAGCTCCAAGACCAAAAGACCTAAAATCCACTACTATACTCATGCAAGCTTCACTCAAGATCATACTCTCATGCTTATAACATCAATTCCTCTATCAATTGCACTCAAACCATGCTTATAATCATGCCAATCTCATTATACGCTCATAACAAATAATTAATTAGCAATTGAACAATATAAACAACTAATCTTAAATCAAACACACAAATTAACTATAAACACATAAAACTATGCCCACATTCAAGCATTAACACCACTCCTAACTTACTCAAAAATTAGTCAATACCCTCTTAAACCCACACATAAACATGCTTCTCAACTCCAATTTCCAAAAATTCAAAGCTCAAAAACAAACACAAGAAATAAACATAGACTCCCAAACCTTTAAAGAAGCTCAAAACCACTCAACTTCAAGTTCTAATCTTCTCTTTGCCCTTGACCCTCCTCTTGTCCAAAGCATCTTGCAAGAACATCCAAGACAAACAAAACTTTTAATCCATAAATACCCAACTACTAAATCAAAACAAAAGAGGAGAAGACGGAGATGAAGACTTGAAACCCATAAAATCCAACCATTTACCTTACAAATCTAAACCAAAACTCTTAAAGAAACACCTAAGAAGAAGAAGCAAGAAGCAGAAATGAGAAAGAAGGGAGAAGGAGAAAGTCACGCAGGAAAAAGAGAGGGAATGGGGAAATAAAAGAAAAATCTGAGTTCCTCTTTCCTCTCTCTTCCTTTCCTTCTTTTCATTTAATGCTCCCAACCAACCCTCCTTTGGTGTCACTCACTCCTAAGGTAAACTAAATAAATCCTTGGCAAATATCTATAAAATCCTTGGATAATATCCATTTACTCACTAAAATAAATCCTTACTCTTATCGACTTTATTTCCTTTCAATTTTACCCTTTCTTAACCCAATTTCTTACTTGTCCGATTACACTCATACCAATTTCTATACAATACACTACAAATTCCTTTTAGGGTCCAAATTGGGTTGTTATAATTTACGCGGTGATAAGGATATTCTTGTCCATCGTGTAAGGCTACCACATGGTGGGAAAAGGTCCTGACCTATAATGGCCGAAAATGTAGCCTAGTTGTAATTGGTATAATTTGATTAACTAAAAGTGTAATGTGGAGTTGATTGTAATAAAAGAAGGACCTAATTGAGAAACTAAAGGGAAGTTAAGTGGCTAAGTTGTAAGCTTGCATCATTAAGCTAATTGAGGAGTAACTAATATAAAATGGAGGATTAATTAACTTATAATGGAGGTTAACTAAATTAATTGACAGGCATATTGTGGAGGTGGAGTACGGGTGGCACAAACTTGTGCTGCCACCTCTTCTAACTACATGCATATATATTGATTGGAAGAGAGGGAAAGGGGGCATTAGAGTTTGAGCTTTCAGCCATTTCTGCATCTTCTTCTTCTTTCATTTTCGTATGTGTAACCCTTTAGAATTTACTAAATTAACTGTATGAATATTGCTAAGGGGATCAAGAATTAAGTTGATAAGATTGGAAGGTAAGTGCTTAATTGTAATTCTTCTTCTACTCTTTCTGGTTTTAGTTTGATTTGGATTGAGGATTTATGAATTGTGTCAAATTTTGGAAATTGGAATGATATTTGTAGTAGAGGAGAACAAGAAGGACAAGGGAAAGACAAAAATCGGAGAAACAAGTGCTCAGTGAATATTAGGAGCTTAGGCGAGGAGGTTCGGGAACTAACCTTATAAGTGTATTAGCATGGTTTGTATTTGCTTGTATAATTTGGCTAAGCATGAAAAAAATTAGTAGTAGGAATCCCTAATGATGTAAATGAATAAGTTGATTAGGTTTAATTGGTTATGAAACTAATGTTGTATTTATGAAGATTTGAGTGGAATGGTAGTATTGAGCTATTTAAGTGTGTCTTGCGAATGGTGTGAAAGTGGTTGTGATTTGTGTTCAATTGAATAAGATTGGCTTAATGGAAATTAGGTATGTGTTAATTGTTATTGTTGTAAACTGAGTTGGTTTGAATGATAAAAAGTAAATGAACTTTGAGGTCTTGAAAGTGATATGAGAATTGAGATAGGGAGCACAGCTGTGCTTTGGTATAACACAGCTGTGTTTTGGTATTTTTGTATAGGTCACGGTGGTAACCAAATTGGGTGTGACCGTGAGGTATGCAGGAACTCCATTCTGCCTGACTGAGTAAGGCATGTCACGGTGACAACCAAATTGGTTGTGACCGTGAGGTGCCAAAGTTTGCATTCTGCCAGCAAGTGTGATGTATCTCACGGTGGCAACCAAATTGATTGTGACCATGAGATACCCCATTTTTGCATTCTATTTTGGGAGTGCTTGGTATGTCCTGGTGGCAACCAAATTGGTTGTGACTGTGAGGTACCTTGTCCTGCTTTCTGTTTTGAAGACCTTAGTATGTCACGGTGACAACCAAATTGGTTGTGACAGTGAGGTACCCTGTTTTGGCAAGTAACCCTAATTTATTTTGGTTTGTTAATTGTGTGGCTTTTAACCAAGCTTGTGGTTATTTTATATGAGCATGATATCAAGGTTATATTAAGCAAATATACATATAAATAAGATGATTAAAGAATGCAAATATTTGTTGATTGACGATTTAATTTCAAGTTATCCAAGAGATATAAGATGTGTAAAAGAATAATGTGGGTCTGCTAATGCTTTGTAAATATGTAAAGTAAAGGATTTTGATGTTGGTTATTGTATGTGTTATTGGAATTAGCAATTAAGAAATCAATAATCAAAATAATCAACTTTAGCCTGCGAGTCAAGTAGTGGATAGATAGGCATGCCTATAGGGTGAAGTGCTACAGCCCATTGCGTCCGATTCCTCTGGAATCACAATGCGAAATAAATCCTTGCTGGATTCTAAAATGTGGAACATTGATTTTAATGAGTTTACTATACCTTAGGGTACAAATGCGTAAATGTGTATCCACGGATACAATAAAATTATAGTACCTTAGGGGTACCAATGTGATCCTCATTATCTGCATCTTTGAATTGCAGGCAAATCCAAATATAAGGGATAAAGATAATCTTAATGGTTAAGTTGATGTGTGAATGCTTTGTATTTGATGAATCTATGCAAACATTATGTAAGCTATTCAGTCACGTGATTAAGTATTATGTATACACCAAGTAAATGCATGCCCAATTAAAATGTGAATTAGTAACAATGCTATGAATATAATGATAATTAAATGTTTTAGACTCGTAGGTTGAAGCAAGATTTTAGTATAATGCATGCTTAATATTAATGCTATGTTTGAGCCTGTATGTTATATGCGTTCCCCACTAAGCGTTATCGCTTAGCACGGGTTTATTTTTTTTCTAATCCATGTAGGTTCAGATGCGAGTTGATTTTGGAAGGACACATCTGTGTTAGTAATGGTCAATACTAGGGCTACATCTTTAGTGTAGGTTTTGGGGTTTAACTATGTGTTTGTTCAAGTTATGTAAGTTATTATTTTTGGCAATGGAAAATATATAAAGCTGATATATCTAAGTATTGTAAACTTAATGAACGCCTGTATATAAGTAAGTATCTGAGTAAGTTGGATGGCATGGGAACTTATGATATATGATGCATGGGAGTGTACGCTAATGATGAAAATTTTATTATTCGTGTTGTTGGTATGAAATTGTGATACTATAGCTTGTGTGAGTTTTTGTGTGTAACGACCGTTCCTGACTGCATTAGCGGAGCTAATCTAGTGGTCGGGAATGGGGCATTACAAGTTGTGGTATCAGAGCCTAGGTTTAGTCTTTTCATGATAATTAGGTAGTCAGGATGTATATAGACGTGTTGACCTATTGCAGATGTCCTTGTATAAATTGTGTAGATCGATGGATCCTAGTGACAACCTTAGTCATCACTCGGGAGAGGAAACGACTGAAAGTGTTAACCCCCGGGAAGTAGACGTGATGGGGTCTGGTCAGTCAAGGCCAGTCAGCTTTGGAAATGAGGTTTCGATGGTTCCAATGGAGGCTCTGTTAAAGATGTCACAAGACATGGCTAGAGTGCTGGATCGAATGATGGCACCGAAGGCTCCAGTGGAAACATTAAGAAAGCATGGAGCGGAAGAGTTTCATGATACAAGGTTGGATGAGTCTGAAAAAGCAGAATACTGGATAGAGAAGGTACAGAGGGTTCTAAGAGAGATCAAATGTCCTCTGGATCAATGAGTAGAATGTGTAGTATCGCTGCTTCAGGATGCAGCATACGCTGGTGGAAATTAGTTCTCCAACATCCGATGCTCCCAAATCCAATTACCTGGGAATTCTTTGAAATGGAGTTCCGAAATAAGTTTGTGACCAAGGCATATAGAGAGGCCAACTAGAAACAATTCTTGAATTTAAGGCAGAGAACAATGACTGTAGTAGAGTATGAGAAAGAGTTCTGCCGATTGAGTAAGTATGCACCAAAGGGTGTATTGACTGAGGAGTTTAGGTGTCAGCAGTTTGAAGAAGGGCTGATTGAAGAGATTAAGGCGTTACTGATCTCACTGACTACTGAGCAGAATGTGAGCTACTATCGAATAGTTCAAGCCGCTATGCAAGCTAAGAGGTTATTAGGGTACAAAGGGAATGGATGTAGAAGAGGAATTCCAATCGACGTGGGTCTAATGCTGGTAAGAGACCAAGAGATTTTCAGATGGCACCACCGACAGAATCTGTGTTTAGTTCAGCAGCAAGAGGTAAGAAGCGAGAAGCACCTTCTATATCTGGATCTGGTAGAGGTACATCTGGTACCAAGAATGAAGTGCATGAGTGTCCCCACTATGGCAAAAGACATAGAGGAGAATGTTGGAAGGTAACTGGTGCATGTTTTAGGTGTGGAAGTACTGAGCATTTCTTAGCCAACTGTCCAAAGACATATGATGTAACTGGAAATCAGCAGGAGCAGAGCAGAGGCGGTTCTAATTTACCTCCAGTTAATAGAGGAAGAGGTAGACGACGAGGCAGAGGTGGCGAGTCCAGAGGTGCAGCTGATTCAGAAACAGTGAACAGATCCACTATGGCACCACCTCGGGCTTATGTGATGAAGGCTCAAGAGGAGTAGGACGCACCTGAATTTATAGTAGGTAATTTTCTACACTATGATGTAGAAATGTTTGTTCTAAACAGATATGTGATACAATGCCTGATGCAGAATGTTTGAAATATGACATATGTGTATCAAGTCCTTTGGGAAATAATGTGAATGTGAACAAAGTGTGTAGGGGTTGTTCATTGGTAGTTTAGGATAGTGTGCTTCTAGTTGATTTGATTGAGTTACCTTTTGATGAGTTTGATTTGATATTGGGTATGGATTGGCTAAGTAAGTATAATGCGGTAGTGGACTATAAGAGGAAGAGAGTGGTACTCCGTGATTGTAAGGGAACTAAAGTGTTAGTGAGGGGAGTTAGTGTGAATCCTCTTGTGAATGTGGTATCTACAATGCAAGCATACTGATGTTTGAGGAAGAGATGCGAGGCTTACTTGGCTCTTATGTTAGATTCTAAAAGAGAGCAAGTACGAATTCAGGATATACCCTTGGTATGAGTGTTGAGAGTTATCCTAGGAAGGGTGCTAGTGGAGCTGGCAGCTCGGCAGGCCCTGGAAAGACCGCGAAAGTATCAACTACAAACTTTACTCCGAGACGCTTTTCGAACCTCGGAAGGTCTTTGTCGTGGGTGTTAAGAAGACTAATGAAGGAGGGGAAACTGTAGCCTTTACCTCCCCGACCGGCTAGAACAGTGGGCCAACCAGGGCACAAGGATAATGAGTATTGTGCATATCATCAACATACTGGACACACTACTGATGATTGTAAAGCCTTGCGACATGTAATTCAGGATCTCATCGATTCAAAGCAGATCACGGACCCAGAAAAGAGAAGGGGTGGTCAGAAAAAGACATGATACAACAATATGCCCCCACCGGTGAATGCGATCGGGTCAGGTCTGTCTGAAGAATTTGTATTGAGGGAGCTGTATGGCAAAGATGCGCGTACTGTCAAGACAAGCGAAGAAGGGTTATTAGTGTCTGTTATCGATTGCTGGTCCACCGATGAAAGTGGAGAGGAGGATGATGGTGCCGTGAAGTTCGCCGACTCGTGGGGTTCGAAAGAGGATGAGTATGAAGGGAAGGAGAATAGCAAAGTAGGAGCTGTGACCCGGAGCGGAAAGGTAGCTCCAGAAGTGGAGAGGCCTAAAGAACCAGAAGCAGGTCAAAAGGAGAAGCAGTCGGAAGAAGATTGGCTCAAATCTCTATATGGGATCTCTTGAGGCAGTCTCCATCGCATAGGCAAAAGGTAGTGGAGTCTTTATGCGAGCCAATTGTGGCCACAACTATCTCGCCTACCGAGCTTCTAGATGTCGTGAAAGGGGGAGCGGGGAAAAATGTCATTTTTACCAATGCTGACTTGCCAACAGAGGGCCGCAATCACAATCACCCTTTGTACATAAGGGCACAGATTAACCATAAGCGCACTTCCTTTGTAATGGTGGATGATGGCTCGTCGATAAATATGTGCCCCCAAGTAACAATGGCAGTTTTTGGAGTGACGGAGGACATGTTGGCAAAATCTGATCTCACTATCACTGCGTATGACAACTCGCGCAGACATGCTTCAGGCACATTTACAGCAATAGTAAAGACGGGGCCGGTGGAATCTGAAGTGGAGTTTGTAGTGCTACCTATACCTGCCAACTTTTAAGCTCTTTTGGGTAAGCCATGGTTTCACAAGTTGGGTGGAGTCCCTTCTACACTTCATCAAATGGTAAAGATACCCCACGAAGGTAAAGTGGTAACCATAAGGGCTGCACGGGAGAATCAGGTTTTGATTCTGGAGATCGCAAGGCAACCATTTAGTGGGTTTCATGTTGTTGTGATAGGGAATGAAGGGTGGATGGGAGAAACTTCGCAAGTGTTGAGCATGATGAAGAAGATGCCGTTCCTCCCTGGTGCGGGATTGGGAAAGAAGTCTCAGGGGGTGCCAACGGCCATTGCTACTAAAGGTAAGAAGGACAGAAGAGGTTTGGGTTATACTGGTGCTGTAAAAAGGGGTGAAAAGTCAGAGATGGAAATTCCCCATATTCAGAAAAGTTTTGTGCCGGCAACCGCAGTAAGTGCTTACACAGGGGAAGCTGAACCGTAATGAGTAGACGGGAGAATAATGCCAGGGTTTGAGGGCTTTAATGACGTCTATGACTCGGACATTGGGTTGATCAAGCCAGTAGAGGGCTTTTGGGATGAAGAAATCATGACCAGTAAGACGATTTGGGACCGTGACATGCCCGAAGAAGTGATCACTGAGAAGATGATAATCACCCAGCTGAAAGGGAAAGCAAAGATGGAGGAAGCCGTTCAAGAGATCACCGAGGAGCTTACGAAGAACCAAAGCGATGCAGGGCCGTCAACTGCAGCAGATGCACCAGCGAAGGAAGAAGAATAAGCTAGTTTAGATTGTCTTTTCATTCCTGAACTTTTCAATGATGTTAATGACAATTTCAATTTTATTAATAAAGTGAACAATTTTGCTTATTTGTGCGATGTTTCTGATGATTTCCTCATGCATGATCATGATCATAATCCATTCATATTTGACATTGATTCAACTGATGCTACCTCGTTTAATCTTGGAACCACGAAAAATCCAAAAGAAATTCTGATAGCATTAAATATAACTCCTGAAGAGCGAGAACAATTTGAGAGAATATTAAAAAAATATGAAAAAGTCTTTGCCTGGACCTACGAAGACATGCCAGGAATTGATCGGGAAATTGCAGAACACGTTATTCCGACGTATCCAGATCATAAACCCGTAAAGCAGAAGTTGAGAAGACTCAGGCCGGAATGGGCAGATAAGGTAAAGGAGGAAATTCGCCAATAGATCGAGGCCAAATTCCTAGTTTAGGTGCACTATCCGACCTGGTTGGCTAATGTCGTCCCTGTGGCCAAAAAGAATGGTAAAGTAAGGGTATGTGTGGATTACCGAGATCTGAATAAGGCCTGTCCGAAAGACAATTTTCTATTACCCCACATAGATGTATTGATAGACAGCGCCGCCGCTTGTGAGATCTATAGCTTTGGGAATGGTTATGCGGGTTACAATCAGATTCTCAATAAGATAATTGACCGGATCAAGACGGCTGTAATTACGGAATGGGGAACTTATGCGTACAGGGTAATGCCTTTCGGCCTTAAAAATGCAGGAGCCACTTACCAGAGGATGGCAACAAAAATCCTAAAAGAGTTGATCCATAAAGAGGTGGAAGTGTATGTCGATGATATGATGATCAAATCAGCCACCCGAGAAAGCCATTTTGAAGCATTGGAAAAGTTCTTCCAGAGGATAAATAAGTACAACTTGTGGTTAAACCCTAAGAAGTGTATCTTCAGGGTCACATCGGGGAAGTTACTGGGACATGTGGTTAGCCAAAGGGGAATCGAGATTCACCCAGACAAGGTTAAGGCCATCAGAGAGATGCCGTTGCCTTAAAAGCAAAAAGATGTAAGGAGTTTCTTAGGCAAATTGCAATATATCAGCAGATTCATCGCCAAATTAACTTCGATTTGTGAACCAATCTTTAAATTCCTTAGGAAAAATCAGCCTCTAGTATGGAACAAGGATTGCCAGAAGGCCTTCGATACCATCAGAGAGTATTTGTTGATTCCACCGGTGTTGAGACCGCCACAACCAAGTAAACCCCTGATTCTGTACTTAGCCATATAGGATAGTTCTGTAGGCGCCATGATAGCCCAAGAGGATGAGTTTGGGGTGGAATTTGTTGTTTACTACTTGAGTAAGAAATTCTTGGAGTACGAGGTTAAGTACGCTGAAATAGAGAAGATCTGTCTTGCGGTAATCTGGGCCTCTAAGAAATTGAGACATTATTTCCACTCTTACAAGGTGGAAGCGGTGGCAAAGCAGAATCCCTTAAGATACTTGCAAGATTGATCTAGAGTATGTTACTTGAAAAACCATCAAGGGGCATGCGGTGGCAGAATTCCTAGCAGAACACCCAATTCAAGGGGACTCCTACGACTTCAAGTTCCCAGATGAGGATGTGGCAGCTATTGCAGTTCAAGGTTGGCAGCTACACTTTGACGGAGCTGTGAACCATAAGGGGGCAGGAGTAGGAGTTATCCTGACGACCCTAGAGAATGAAAAACTCCCTTTGGCAAAGAAGCTAAGGTTCAAGGCAACCAACAATGAGGCTGAGTATGAACCGTGCGCTTTCGGGCTGGAAGCATTATTAGCCTTGGGGGCAAAGAGCGTTGAGGTATTCGAAGACTCATCCCTGGTGATCAATTAAATTCGAGGTGAATGGACTATTAAGGAAGAAAGGCGAATGCCATATGTTAAGTACTTGAAAGATCTGAGTGGTCAGTTTGAGGTGTGTGCGTTCCATTTCATCCCAAGGGACGAGAATCAATTGGCTGACGCGCTCGCCACTTTGGTGTCAATGTGGGACAATCCAGAAGGGGTAATTATGAAGCTAGTGTTGATTTTCAACTCTGATAGACCTAGTTTCGAGTCACAGTCAGTAACAGAAATAGATGTAGCAGATGGGAAGCCATGGTATTACAACATTATGAACTATCTAGAGAATGCGACCTTTCCCGAGGAAGCTACAGAAAAAGATCAGAAGATTATTCACAAGTTGTCTACTCAGTTCATCTGTATAGATGGCACTTTGTATAAGCGACAGGCTGATGGTATCCAGTTGAGGTGCCTGGACGAGAAAAAGGCTAAAAGGGTAGTGGAAGAAACTCACGCAGGCATATGCGGGGCCCATATGAACGGTTTGACGTTGGCCAAAAAGATCATGAGGCTAGGGTTTTTCTGGCTTGCCATGGATAATGATTGCTCGAAGTATGTAAAGTAATGTCAACTATGTTAGCAGTGTCACACCCTGTTTGCCCCCTAGTAGTACGAGCCATGTGTATGTGTGCATTTGTTCGTATTTTGGCATATGACAAGGGTATTTTGGGGTATATTACATGTTTGTGGATTTTGTTAGCATGTGGATGCATGTATGTTATTAGAGTGTGAATTAGTTGGGATATGCTTATGTGTGCATGAGTGTACTATTGTAGGGTATGAGTAGATGAGTTGTGGTTGTATGTTTTATTCACACATAAGTAGGGTGTGCATTAGTTGGGAGTGCATTGTGTGTGTGTAGTGCATGCTTGTTAGGTGTGAGTGGTTAGGTTCCACCAATAGGAAAGTGACACATGGATAGGGTTTAGGAAAGGAGGGATTTAGAAGAGGAAAGAGAAACAGGAGCATAAATTCTGCCTCCCTAACCCATTCTCTCTTTTCTTCATTCCCTTCTTCCTCTTCTCTTTCCATTTTAGTGCTCTAGTGGAGTTTTAAGCCATTGTGGTGGAAATTAATCGCCTTTAACACTCTAATTGGTAAGTTATTGCATTTTGTCATTCTTTTGTTCATATTGTTCATCTTTTTCTTCTTAATTTTGGGGTTAAATTTAATTTAGGTTTTGTTCTTTGTGTGTTCCTGATGGGTTTGTGTTTAGCTAAGCCTCCTCGCGATCCGAAGGTCAAAGAGAAGGTGGGGAGTAGTGGAACAAAGTGATAAGAGCTAAGGAGTTTTCAGGTTTGGGAATGGGTTTGTTAATTTATGTGTTAATGATTCTTAATTGCTGAATTGAATATTTTGAGATGTTAATTTATGTGTTGTGTTGGTTTGGATTAAATTTGGTGAATTGATAGTGTCAAATGACTTGGTTTGAAGCTTGTTGAATTCCAAAGTGTAAATCTGTCTTTGTGGTCTGATTGACCTTTAGTTATTCTTTTTAGCATAAGTTGAGTTTTCCAACTCCAAAATGCGTAATTCCAGTTGGGTTAGAACTACAACATATGTGCCTAAAACTTTGTAGAAATAACTATAATTTAATTGGGACTCTAACTATTTAAAAATCGCCCATTACAGTAGCAAAATTTGTCAGGTGTGTCTATGGAGCAGGTTAGAGAAGTTTTAGTATATCACCCCGATTTCAGTTCCTATTGATCTGAATTTTGTTACTAGAAAGATAACATCATGAGGATTAATTGTTATAAGATCAGGTGGTATAAAAATGTCGTTTATTAGTTCAAAAATGCATGTAGATTCAGTAAAATAATTTGCCCTATGTCTGATAAAGTTTGGGGACTTGTTGGAAAGCACAACTGTGCTTTTATTAGGACACAGCTGTGTTTTTTGCAATTAGATTGACGATTTGCAGCGAAGCACAGCTGTGCTTCATAAAAAGCACAGTTGTGTTTTAGTAAAATTTTTCCCTCTTCACCAATTCATCCTAGAATCGGTTCTACACCTCCGAATTACCCCAAAGTGTCTAGAAACGCCTGAAAAATTTAATGTTACTTATTTTATAATTAGGTAATGAGGATATATAATTAAATTACCTATGAATTGAATAAATTCTTATAACGAAGAATTAATTAATATGAAGATTAACCATGAATTAAACTATAAGCATAATTTGCTAGATGAATAAATACTCATGACGAGAATTATATAACATGTTTATAATTTATGATTAAGGCATTAAACCCAATATATTATTTGATTAAATCTAATTTAATTAGGAAGCAAGAACTTATGATTTGAAAATTACATGAGCTATATATTACTCGTGTTTGTGCTCTATTATAGACGTGACAAGGGTGTACATTAGATGTCTTTCTTTGTTCAGTCATTTCTTTACTTTAGATGTTTTTTTTTGTATTATATTTCATGCTAAGCCATCTAAATGTTATTTAGTGTCTTCTTATATGCTTTACATTTTATAATTGTATTTTTGCTATGCTAAATGTTTGTATGCCATATTATGCCTTAACCTATGAACTAAATGTGTTATGCTTAAATATAAATGATTTATGTATGTTAAATTCAATGGTTATTCATATTGAACAAATGTGTAACTAAATGTGAATTGTATTATACATGAACTGCAAGAGTCAGTTTAGTGGATAGTTAGGCATGCCTAATAGAGTCTTTAGTTGCAGCCTCAGTTCCGTTTGGACCCCGATCAGGTCCCCGTTTGGCTCCTCGCGAACCCCCTCAGTATTTGGATCTTATTTAAGGTCCCCTCAGTAAAATGTTTTGTAATTGATAAAATGAAATGGTTTTCGATTCATACCCGTAAGGTACTATCAGTATTCGATTCGTACCCGTAAGGTACTATCGTATACTCGTTATCCACTATTGTGAGTCAGCAGGTGCTCTTTTTGTGTTGTTCCGCTTTGATATGATTTCATGAATATGGTATGAGAAATCAACTAAAGTGTAAATGAATGTGAATGTGAACTTCTGAATGCATGTCTTTATTATGCAAGTATGAATATATAACTACTATCATTATCCGCATTTGTCATATTGTATATGTATGGCATTGACGACCATTGTGAATGGCCGGCCACTCTTTTATTGTGTGTTCCCCACTAAGCGTTTATCCCTTAGCACGGTGTTTTATCCGTGCAGGTGCGGAGGATGGTGTTCTTTTGGGAGAGTCATCGCCAGTCAAGCTAACACAGAGGGATTAGTGTTAGGGCTTTATTTTTGATAGCATGACTGATTCTTTTATATCGGAACTCTCTTTATACCATTATTTTGTGAAGCTTCCGCATTTATATACTTTTGGGTTATGTAATTATCTTATTCTGACTTTTGATCAAAACATTTTTGTTACGAATTTTGCTATTGTAATGAAGGATCATTATGATACTTATGAAGGTTTTAATTTTCCCGTAATGATGTATGGCTATTATGTATGAATGTATGCTTTGTATCTTTATATGCTTGGTGACACGCCCGGCTCATACGGCTTCTCACTCCTGGAGGATGGGTATACCTACGTATGGGTAGGGGGTGTTACAGTTTTTGGTATCAGAGCCTAGGTTTAGGCATTTTTGGGTGTTGTTGATGTGTTGAGGTGCATAGATGTGTATATGTCTAGATATGTGTTGGCTGACACAGTTGTCTCCTTGTTGTTTTAGATGGCTTCTAACTCTGTTCATGGATCACTTGAAGAGTCTGCCGAGAGTGTGAACCCTCAAGCCGTAGATCCTTCGATTTTTGTGTTGGCTCAACATGCTAGGGTCCAGCCTGAGGCTGCTGCCATGCCTTTTGAAGCTTTGTTCAGGCTATCGCATGACATGGCTAGGGTCTTGGAGAGAGTGACTGCTCCTAGAGCCCCTATAGAGAGCTTGAGAAGGGCTGGTGCTAAAGATTTCTATGGTACGAGTTTAGATGAGTGAAAGCTGGCTGAGAAATGGTTAGACAAGGTGAAGCGTGCACTGAGAGAAGTTCGGTGTCCTCCTGATCAGCAGGTAGAGTGCACAGTGGCATTGCTGCAAGGGTCCGCTTATGAATGGTGGGAATTAGTTTGTAGACATCCTCAGCTACCTGATCCGATGACTTGGGATTTCCTGGAGAGAGAGTTCACGAAGAAGTACATAACTCAGACTTATAAGGATGCGAGATGGGCACAATTTCTGAGCTGGAAACAGAGAGCTATGTCGGTCTCAGAGTTTGAGAAGGAGTTTAACCGGTTGTCTAGGTATGCTTCAGAGGGGATTATGACTGATGAGATCAGATGCCGTCATTTTGAGGCAGGATTGAACGAGTCATTGAGAGCTATGTTAATTTCCCTGATGAGCACTCCAAGGGTGAATTATTATCAGATTGTGGAAGCTGCTGTTAGAGCCGAGAGATCGGAGTCTGTGTTGAGAGAGAGGGCTCAGAGGAGGAATCCATCTCGTGGTGGTTCATCTTCATCATCTTCGGGTAAGAGATCTAGGAACCCGCAGGATGAGTCATCATTTGGTCCGACCACTAGAGGTAGAAGACAGGGTTCTGCAATGGTATCTGGTTCTGGTAGAGGTTGTAGATCTGAGCCTATCCCCATATGTTTGCATTGCAGTAAGGCTCATCGGGGTGAGTGTAGGTGGCTCACCGGTGGGTGCTCCAGGTGTGGGAGCACTGAGCATCTTTTGGCTAGTTGTTCGAGGTTGAATGAGGATTTGGGTTCCTAGAGAAAGGCCAGCAGGGTTGGTTCTAATGCCATGCAGGCTACTCGCGGTAGAGGCTGAGGTAGAGGTCGAGGCGGTCGACCTAGAGAGGGAGCTGCATCAGAGTCTGTTGAGCGTCAGTTACCAGTCGCAGCTAGTGCCTATGCTGTGAGAGCCAGAGAGGAGCAGGATGTGCCCGATGTTATTGCTGGTAAGTTCCTACTCCATGACACTGAATTGTATGCTCTAATTGCCCCGGTTCCACACACTCATACTTGTGCAGGATAAGATTGTTGATAAGTTGCATGTGGTAGATCAGCTAGATTATGAGATATGTGTGACCAGTCCAATAGGGCATAGTGTCAGTGTGAGTAGAGTCTATAGGAATTGTCCCCTGTTAGTTGAGGGAGTTGTGTTTCCAGCAGATTTGATTGAGTTGCCTTTCAGAGAGTTTGATCTGATTCTAGGTATGGACTTGTTGGGTAAGCACCGGGCTGCAGTTGATTGCCATAGGAAGTTGGTGGTGCTTTGGGATAGAGATCGATCTTCTGTGATTGTGAAAGCTTTGGGTACTAGCTCTTTGAACAATAAAATTTCAGCTATGCAAGCTAAGAGGTTCATTAGGAAGGGTTGTGAGGGCTTTCCTAGCGGTTGTGTTGGATTCCAAGAGGGACCAAGTTCAGATTGAGGACATCCCGATTGTGTGAGAGTTTAGTGATGTGTTTCTGAGTGAATTGCCTGGTTTGCCTCCTAAGAGAGAAGTTGAGTTGTCCATAGAGATTATGCCGGGTACCACTCCCATATCGAAAGCACCTTATCGGATTGCTCCTGTAGAGTTTAGAGAACTCAAAACTCAACTACAAGAGCTGTTGGATAAGGGGTTCATTCGACCCAACATATCTCCATGGGGAGCTCCTGCTTTGTTTATTAAGAAGAAGGATGGGTCCTTGCGGATGTGTATCGACTATAGGCAGATCAATAAGGTCACAGTGAAGAACAAGTATCCTTTGCCTAGGATTGAGGATTTGTTTGATCAGCTTCGAGGTGCGGGTGTCTTTTCTAAGATTGATCTCCGGTCGGGCTACTATCAGTTGCGAGTTAAGGATGAGGATGTGGTTAAGACTACATTCCTGACTCAGTATGGCCACTATGAGTTCCTTGTGATGCCATTTGGATTAACCAATGCTCCAGCGGCATTCATGGATTTGATGAACATAGTGTTTAGGCCATACTTAGATCGGTTTGTAGTGGTGTTCATAGATGACATCTTGGTGTATTCCAAGGATGAGAGTGAGCATGAAGAACATCTCCGATTGGTTTTGCAAGTATTGAGAGAGCATCGGTTGTTTGCTAAGCTTAGCAAGTGCGACTTTTGTCTTCGGGAAGTGTAATTTTTGGGTCATATTTTTTCGGCTAGGGGTATTCGAGTTGATCCGGCCAAGATTGAGGCGATAGTTGATTGGAAAGCGCCTAGGAATGTACAGGAAGTGAGGAGTTTCCTTGCTTTAGCGGGATACTACCATCGGTTTGTTAAGGGCTTTTTAGTTATTGCTGCTCCGATGACAAGGTTGTTAAGAAAAGGCATCAGGTTTGAGTGGTCGGATAAGTGTCAGGCTTATTTTGAGCAGCTGAAGCAGTTGCTAGTCGAGGCTCTTATACTTACTCAACCCATCTCGAGTAAGAAGTTTATAATGTATAGTGACGCTTCAAGCATCAGTCTTGGTTGTGTTTTGATGCAAGACGGTAAGGTTGTGGCTTATGCTTCTCGGCAGTTGAAGCCACATGAGAAGAATTATCAGACACATGATTTGGAATTAGCAGTTGTTATCTTTGCTCTGAAGATTTGGTGCCATTATCTATATGAGGAAAAGTGTAGGATCTTTATGGACCATAAGAGTTTGAAGTATTTGCTCACGCAGAAGGAGTTGAACATGAGACTGCGTCATTGGCTTAAGTTGTTTAAGGACTACAACTGCATAGTGGATTACCATCCTGGTAAGGCTAATATAGTCGCTGATGCTTTGAGTCGAAAGTCGGTTTCAGCTTTGTTCCTGAGACGGTTTAGGTGGAGGTTTGATTTAGATGGGCCTTTGATTGCTCAGTTGAGAGTGAAGCCTACCTTGAGACAGAGGATTGCGGATGCTCAAAGGGATGATGAGAGGCTACAGCGAATTGTGCAAGAGGTCAGATCGAGCAAGCAGTCAGATTTTTCAGTTCTGGATGGAGTGTTGATGTGTAGAAACTGCTTGTGTGTGCCTGAGGATGAGGAGTTGAGGAAACAGCTTATGAGTGAGGCGCATAGTGCAGTTTTTACTATGCATCCTGGCGGTGAAAAGATGTTCCGGAATGAAGAGGGATAATATGGATTTTGTGTCCAAGTGCTTGACATGTCAGCAGGTAAAGGCCGAGCATCAAGTTCCTTCGGGATTGCTTACGCCTTTATCCATTCCCGAGTGGAAGTGGGATGATATAGCCGTTGACTTTGTATCTGATTTGCCTTTGACTCAGAAGAAGCATGATTCAGTTTGGGTGATAGTGGATTGGCTTACGAAGTCAACTCATTTCTTGCCTATGAGAGTGGACTATCCGATGGATAGGTTGGCCAATATATATGTGGACGAAATAGCTCGGTTGCATGGAGTGTCGTTATCCATAGTATCAGATCGGGACCCAAGGTTCACGTCGAAGTTTTGGAAAGAGTTGCAGAGAGCTTTGGGTACCAAGTTAAACTTCAGTACGACATTCCATTCTCAGACAAATGGTCAATCAGAGCGAGTCATTCTTATTTTGGAGGATATGTTGAGAGCGTGTGCTTTGGATTTTCCGGGTAGTTGGGACAGATATGTGTCGCTTATGGAGTTTTCCTACAATAATAGCTATCAGTCGAGCATTAGTATGGCAACGTATGAAGCTTTATATGGTTGGCAGTGTAGGACTCCGGTTTGTTGGACCGAGCTATCTGAGCATTCAGTGATTGGACCAGAGTTGGTTAGGGATACCGAGGAGAAGATTAGAGTTGTGCTGCGGAATTGAAAGCAACTAAGTATCGACAAAAGTCCTATGCCAACTTAAAGAAGAAAGATGTGCAGTTTGAGGTCGGGGACAAGGTTTTCCTTAAAGTTTTGCCTTGGAGGAAAGTTCTTCAGTCTGGTAAGAAAGGCAAACTTAGTCCTTGCTTCATTGGTCTTTATGAGATTTTGGCTAACGTTGGTCCGGTAGCCTATAGATTGGCTTTACCGATAGAGTTGGCGAAGTTGCACGATGTCTTCCATGTTTCGATGTTTCGTCGGTACAGGTCAGATCCGTCACATGTCCTGTCGGCTCAAGATGTGCAAATGCAGCTAGATTTTTCTTATGATGAGGAACCGAGAGCTATTCTAGCTAAAGAAGTGAGATAGCTGAGGAGTAAGCAGATTCCGTTGGTTAAAGTGTTATGGAACCATCATGGAGTCGAGGAAGCGATTTGGGAACCAGAAGAGTCGATGAGAGCTCAGTATCCGCATTTGATCAGTTCAGGTGAGAATTTTGAGGATGAAATTCTTATTAGTGGGGGAGAGTTGTCACACCCAGTTTGCCCCTTAGTAGTACGAGCCATGTGTGTGTGTGCATTTGTGTGTATTTTGGCATATGACAAGGTTATTTTGGGGTATATTACATGTTTGTGGATTTTGTTAGCATGTGGATGCATGTATGTTATTAGAGTGTGAATTAGTTGGGATATGATTATGTGTGCATGACTGTACTATTATAGGGTATGAATAGTGGAGTTGTGGTTGTATGTTTTATTCACACATAAGTAGGGTGTGCATTAGTTGGGAGTGCATTGTGTGTGTGTAGTGCATGCTTGTTAGGTGTGAGTGGTTAGGTTCCACCAATAGGAAAGTGACACATGGATAGGATTTAGGAAAGGAGAGATTTAGAAGAGGAAAGAGAAAGAGGAGCAGAAATTCAAATTCCCTAACCCGTTCTCTCTTTTCTTCATTCCCTTCTTCCTCTTCCCTTTCCAGTTTGGTGCTCTAGTCGAGTTTTAAGCCATTGTGGTGGAAATTAATCACCTTTAACACTCTAATTGGTAAGTTATTGCATTTTGTCATTCTTTTGTTCATGTTGTTCATCTTCTTCTTCTTAATTTCTATGTTAAATTTAATCTAGGGTTTGTTCTTTGTGTGTTCTTGATGGGTTTGTGTTTAGCTAAGCCTCCTCGCGATCCCAAGGGCAAAGAGAAGGTGGGGAGTAGTGGAACAAAGTGATAAGAGCTAAGGAGTTTTCAGGTTTGGGAATGTGTTTGTTAATTTATGTGTTAATGATTCTTAATTGCTGAATTGAATATTCTGAGATGTTAAATTATGTGTTGTGTTTGTTTGGATTAAATTTGGTGAATTGATGGTGTCAAATGACTTGGTTTGAAGCTTGTGGAATTCCAAAGTGTAAATCTGTCTTTGTGGGCCTGATTGACCTTGGTCATTCTTTTGAGCATAAGTTGAGTTTTACAACTCCAAAATGCATAATTCCAGTTGGTTTAGAACCATAACATCTGTGCCTAAATCTTTGTTGCAATAACTATAATTCAATTCGGACTCTAACTATTTAAAAATCTCCCAATACAGTAGCAACATTTGTCTGGCGTGTATAAGGAGTAGGTTAGAGAAATTTGAGTATATCTCCCCGATTTCAGTTCCTATTGATCTGAAATTTTGTCACTAGAAATATAACGTCCTGAGGATTAATTGTTATGAGATCAGGTGGTCTAAAAATGTCGTTTATTAGTTCAAAAATGCATGTAGATTCAGTAAATTAATTCTGCCCTGTGTCTGATAACGTTTGGGGAATGGTTGGAAAGCACAGCTGTGCTGTTAGTAGGACACAGCTATGTTTTTTGCAATTAGATCAACGATTTGTAGTAGAGCACAGCTGTGCTTTTTGAAAAGCACAGCTATGTTTTCGTATAATTTTTCTCTCTTCACCAATTCATCCTAGAATTTGGATGCGTATAATGATAAGTATGAGAAATCAACTAAAGTGTAAATGAATGTGGATGTGAACTTCTGAATGCATGTCTTTATTATGCAAGCATGATTATATAACTAATATCATTATCCGCATTTGTCATATTGTATGTGTATGGCATTGACGACCATTGTGAATGGCCGTCCACTCTTTTGTTGTGTGTTCCCCACTAAGCGTTTATCGCTTAGCACGGTGTTTTATCAGTGTAGGTGCGGAGGATGGTGTTCTTTTGGGGGAGTCATCGCCAGTCAAGCCAACATAGATGGATTAGTGTTAGGGCTTTATTTTTGATGGCATGACTGATTCTTTTGTATTGGAACTCTCTTTATACCATTATTTTGTAAAGCTTCCGCATTTATATAATTTTGGGTTATGTAATTATGTTATGCTGACTTTTGATCAGAACTTTTTTGTAATGAATTTTGTTATTGTAATGATGGATCATTCTGATACTTATGAAGGTTTTAATTTTCCCGTAATGATGTATGGTTATTATGTATGAATGCATGCTTTGTATCTTTATATGCTTGGTGACACATCCAGCTCATATGGCTTCTCACTCCTAGAGGATAGGTACGCCAACGTATGGGTATGGGGTAGAAGCTGAATCCTTTAAGAGGATAGGTACGCCAACGTTTGGGTATGGGGTAGAAGCTGAATCCTTTAAAAAGATTGACGTTCGGGATATGGCTAAGTTTATCGAGAAGAATCTGATTTGTAGATATGGCCTTCCACATCACGTGGTATCTGACAACGGAGTCCAATTCATGGCTGAAACGACAATAGCGGCAAGTTCCTCAGGCAGGGGGCACAATTCTTTATAAGAGAATTTGAAAACATGGAAGCGGGGATCCCAGAAGTGGGTTGCAGCCAGAAGGAGGTTGTGGTCTATTTTGGCCCTTCGTAAAAATTTTAGCCCAGAAAGTGGAATAAGGGTGCTATTTTCCCAAGTATGAGTGTCATTTAAAATACGGTACATTTTTTGAAGAAGAGGAGAAGTCATTCTTTGAGAGTTAGAATTTGAGGTCAGTGAAGGAAATAAGGCAAGGAAATAAGGAAAAACTGGAGAAAAAAAGTTGCTACAAGGTTAAAATAGAAGAAAAGGCACGGATCCCAAGAAAAAGAGTGAAATTTATAAAAAGCCCCACAGACGGCCTACCTGTCCCTCACTTCAGACGGCTTGCCCGTCTGTCATTGTCCACTTGGCAGAGTCATCATTGCATATCACGCGCATTTATTGCATTTAATGAGGGGAATCTGGAGTGACAGACGGTTAGCCCGTCGCTAGCTCCTAGTGCCGGGACACCTGTCGGTCATGAAAATCTATATAAGCTTGTTAGACCGATGGGCTAACAGTTTCTTTTCTCTTCTTCCTCTTCGTTTTCCTATTCACTAGCACCCAGTTTACGTTTTTTCTTCATATTTTCATTTTTTTTGCGCCATTTTGCATTTTGATTGCACCCCTATTACCCTCGCATCATTGTGCATCTCCCAAAGTAATTTTCTTAGAGTTTCGTCGAGTTTCATCTTTCTGTAATTCCATGTCAGTAACCAACTTTTCTCCCTTTTTACTTGTTATAAGTGAAATTTAACTCTCTTGTACTCTACTATTGGTATAGTTTAATTTGTTTTGAATGATTTTCTTTCTTTCTTTTATTATTTAAATGCTATTTTTTTAGTTTAACACAATATGAATATTGTTTAGCTATTTAATTTTTTTAGCATTGCTTTTACTTGTTTAGACCCTCTTCCCTAGTTAATATACTCTTTAAATGCCATTTGATTTTAAGTGTGCATATAAAATGGTTTAACGTGCATAAGTTAGCCTAAACAGTCCAATATGATTTTCATTAAAATAATAATGAGCTGTTGCTTGGGGCCTGAGGCCTGTCCTTTATTTTTATCTTCTTGTGCAGGAGGTCGGGCACATCCCTGCCGGGACGCTGCCCAAATTTTTTAATTTTTCTGGCAGGGCACATCCTTGCCGGGATGCTGCCCAATTTTCTATCTTCGAAATTAGTCCCGTTTGCGACCATAATGTTAAACTAATTGTTTGCCTTCTTTCCAGGATGCCGCCATGACGACGTGCTCTGCGCGACCATCCCGAGCCACAGGCTCCCGATTGGATGACTCCCGAGGCTAGGGAGAGATATAAACTATTGGCTCGAGTGGACTTTCGAGCCTGCCATTTTATCTCCAGGCCATTCCTTGATGCCCCGGGGATGGCAGACGAGGTTGATACCTTGATGGCGAGTGCTGGGTGGACCGAGTTCCTGACCCCAGCCTTTCCGACCTACCCAGAGATGGTGAGACAGTTTCTTGCCACCTTGCAGTATCGAGGGTTTCAGAGGTCAGATACAGAGGATGGCATTATACAGTTTTGGATAGAGGGACCATCATTACTCTATCACGCGCCAGCATTTTGCACAAGCCATGGGGCTTCCTTCTGAACAGGATGCTATGGTGCCCCAGAGAGCGGTCCGACACCACCACTGGTCGGTCATTGCTTTGCCGAGAGTGCCGTATGACCATGATACGGCGAAGAGTACGATGCTCATATCTCAGGCCCTCCGATACCTCCACAGAGTCTTTTCTAGCTCCTACTTGGGATGGGCTGGTAACCCAGGGTCACTGAATGCTGCAGAGATATGGAGCTTATAGGCCATGGTGGCCGGTCAGCGGCTTAGTATTAGCCACGAGATCTTGGCTAACCTAGTGAGAGTATCTAGGGGGGTAGCCCCGGTGGTCTATGTTAACGGGGTGATCACCAGATTATTATTAGGATTGGGCGTTCATCCAGGGATCTTTGGGCAGGCTCTAGAGGAGAGCATGTATGTAGATGCCCCATCCGCTGTCACGATGGGCCTGGTGGTACAAATGCAGGGGCAGGCCGAGGCATACAGACTCCTCACCATTCATCAGACCAGACGGGCATTCGGACTTCCTTCGTTAGAGCAGCCACAGAGGTCGTCTGAGGTACAACCTCCACAGCCACAGTACCAGGAGGACTAGCTGCCCCAGCATCCAGTCTATCAGGAGGAGCAGCCTCCACATCAGCAGCCAGAGGAGGAGCAGCCTCGTACACCTTCTAAGATAAGGGTGGAGTTCACTATGGACGAGCTGTTCGCTACTCCTCCAGCACCGAGGGTATGGAGTCCTACCCCTCTGAGAGTGCAGGGGATAGCCCCTCGACCATCTGAGAGGTTTTATCCTTATGCCAGGGGGGACCCAAGCGCATCTACCTCTACAGCTCCACCGCCAGAGCATACATCGGAGCCAGCCCCACCTCCAGCAGCACAGCCAGATTTTATGACATTCATTTCCTCCATGTTAACATCCCTCGAGCGTAGACAGGAGGAGAGGGACAGGATCCTTTTAGATCAGCTCAAAGAGCGGGATAGGGCTATATTGGAGAGACTGGACCAGCAGCAGGGTGTTATCCAGGAGCAGGCCAGGCTCATTGAGCAGCTGAGGCAGGAGGTGGGAGCATCCTAGGATGAGACGGCTCAGAGAGTAGACGCATCTCTATAGATGGTAGATGAGACAGTGGACACTCTCAGGCTGAGAGTTCAGGCGCTGCAGGGTGAGATACCTCCCATTACCCGATCTATCAGAGAGTTTAGAGAGCATGCTGAGGATAGATTGAAGGCTATGGAGACTGCCGCTATGGATCGGACCCTTCGACAAGGCAATGCATTCAGGGAGTTAGGAGGGGTTGTCTTGGATACTCTACAATTTATGACAGTTTGCGCACAGCCCTTCCTATACGGGTATGCTCAAGTGCAGTTCCAGTAGTAGGATCCAGAGAGAGCACAGCCTCGGTTTGTACTGGTGGCCGTTCCTCCCAGGTTCCAGTCGTAGGTCAGAGTCTGGGCATCTCAACAGCTTGGACCATCAGATCCTCTTGGCCAGATATCTACGTTAGGAGACGGACCTTCTGCCTCTCCGTCTCGATCGCAGACAGTTCATATATCAGATGATGATGATGATCCGGAAGAGGAGCCTTCGGACTATCCACCCCTATAGCTATTCAGGGAGTCCTGATATCATTTTTGTATTTTTCATTATCATTATGTTACACTGTACAAAACTGAATCTTTTAGTGGAAAGACATTTGCTTCTAAAGTTACTTCTTATTTCCTTTATCTTTCATTCATTTACACTAAAGACGAAGGATTAATGATCATCACAAGAAAATGATAAGTAACAATGACAATATAAAGTGTGCATAAACCTAACAATCAGATTATTTCGCACAAGAATTAACAAAGATCATTTACCATACAGGAACTTGGCTTCACATCAGCCCAGCGACCAGTAATCAAAAAGGAGGATGAACAGAGCAAACGCTTTTTCCTTAAAGATCATACTCAACCAAAACTATCTTGCAGATCGAATGGGGGTTAGCAAGGAAGTTTCAGCAATCGGGATTGTGGTCAGAGAGTACTACATCTAACTTTCCCCACGCAAGCCGAGATGAGGCTAGCGGAAGGCCGTGCAGACCGAGAGGAGGTCAGTAGGGCATCAGCGATAAGATACATCGCGATGGGACTACGGTTAGATAACACTGTATCTCACAAATCCAGATTTGTAGTAAGAGAGCACTACATCTCCCCAAAGCTGTGCGAGCCGAGACGAGGCAAGCAAGGCAAATGAGGTTGCAGTTAGAAAGCTCTGCGCTTCGCACCGAGATCGTAGCTAGAGAAAGCTACATCTCACCTTTCAGGTCGAGACGAGACCGGTAGGGATCCATACATCAGAACAAATCATGGCTAGACAATGCCATCATCCACAACGTTCACCACCGAGCAGACCTAGATGAGGCCCGCCAGGTGAACAACCAGCCGCTCCCTTTCTGAAGGTAAGAACTGCCTCAGGTACGTGTCTTTTTCCTTCTTCTTCTCTGAATCTTGGCCCGTCTAGGCACTAGTGCACTAGTCTCCCCAAAATTGGGGGCAACTGTAAGCACCGTACCCTGAGGTAGTTCAGATCAGAGATTACCCGATGAAGAAATCAGTGTTTGTTTTCGAATAAATGGATGAAAGTCAGGAGTTTTTGGTCCTCCAGATTCACAAGGGTTAAATTTATTTATTTACAGCGTAAAATCTTCATGCAGATTGGGAAATTTACACTCAAAATGTTTTTCTTTCTCCACGGACGGCTTACCCATCGGTGGAAGGATGCTCGTCGGTAGCTTAAATAATCCGTCTCTCACTACGAGAGATGGGCCGTCGGTGAGGCCAATGACTGCACGAGCCCTTTCAACCGACTCCTGTCGGTGAGTTTTAGACGCCCGTCGGTTATTTACTAATCCTAGTAAGAAAAGGATTCTTTTTAACCGACGCCCATCGGAGGGCTTTAGACGCCCGTCGGTTCTTTCCTAATCCTAGTTGGAAAAGGATACTTTTTAACCGATGCCCGTCGATCGATTTCCTAGTCCTACCAGGAAAAGGATTCTGTTTTTTTATATAAAGAGAAAAAAAAAAACCAATTTGGGGGGTTGGACAATTCTTAAGGGTTTTCTACTATAATTTTTTCAGTATTTTCTTCAATGGTCTTTTTGATTTCCAAAAAAAAACTCTTTTCATCATTTTCTTTATTTTCTATTTTCAAAAACTTATTTTGAGGAATCAAGTCAAATTGAGGTTACAAGATTAATTTTTTTCCATCAATTCATCGATTCCAAAACTTGAATCGCTGTAATTTTCAAGCAAGAAATATAAATTCTCTTGTCTGGATTTTTATTCGATCTTTGTGAACCTGCGCGGGACCAAAAACTATCCTTCACTCATCCAAAAAGGTATAATCCGAGGGTAAATATTATAGATCTAACGTTCGGTTGATTGAACTTAATTATTTGCATTTCTTTTAAGTTTTTTTTATCTTAAATAAATATTTTTTTTGTGAAAAATCTATTTTTTTGCCCATTTTTTGAGAAATAGGGGGGTGACCGACGGGCAGTGCGGCTGCCGACGACCGTCCCCGACTCAAGGGACGGGACGTATGCAGCATACTTCACTGCCCACTGATCACATTTCTGACGCCCATTGGTAATGCCTGAATGACCGTCCCTGGGCCTTTCCTTATTTTTTCCAAACAATTTTCGTTTGTTTTCTTTATTTTCATTCATTCTTATCTTCAAAACTCCTTTATTAGTTTTTTTTTTTATTTTATTCTAATTCTGAATTTTTTGGTACTAATGTGTTTGTTTGTTTTGTGAGATATTGTTTAATCATTTTGGATGGGTTATGAGTTTGAGGATGATGATGGCCACCCAAATCCAAGTGTTTCTACCCGGTTTATTTCTTTAACCCTCATTATTATTTGTTTGGTATTTATTGTAGGTTTATTATTATTTATTTTTCTGCTTATTATTTTTTTATTATTATTATTGCTAGTTTTATTATTAGTTTTAGTATTTATCATTATATCAATTGTATTGTTGTTGTTATTGTTATGTTTATTTATTTATTTCCCTGTGTAAAATTGTTCTTTGTCACGTTAATAAAAATGGCTAAGAGTTTTATAGCAATCAATTTGATAATTTTCGCAAAATCAAGCACCAAATTCCTATTTTATCCAATAAAATCATCACATAAAAAATAGCTTTTTGTTAATAAATATATCTAGGACCAATGTCCTCATCATTAATGAATATCCCAATTTATGCATGATTTGTATTTTATTTACAACGGGTGTTGTATTCCGCCCCTAGTTTTATTGTAATTTATTTTTATGTGCGTTATATTAATGTTATTTTTATTTATCGCTTTTGATGTGAATGATTGCGCCTTTTAATTAATTGCATCGTGTGGAAAGAGAGTGAAATAATAAATTCAAAACTTAATTGTAAAATTAATCAAGGTACGAATAAATGAGAAGTCCCGAACCTATCTCTGGTCTTTGGGTTCAATGAGGCGAGAGGTCCATTTTGATGTTTCATTGGAATGGGGTCTCCAAGACACCTCTTGTGTCCCACCAAAAGACTTAATTTACAATCCTAGGCTCCATAGGGTTAGAGGGTCATCCCAATGTTCTATTGGGGTGAATGCCTCCAAGACCCCTTTGGTTTGCCCAAAATGGATAATATGCGCCGTCTTAGGCTCACTGAGGCGAGACGAACTTTCCCAATGTTCTATTGGGTGGCGACTCCATGAAACCTCCTTGTTGCCTAAAATAGACGCACTTGTAAGTACATTACAAGTTTCCAATGAACCTCATCCCGATAGCCCTAAAGCGGGCCCTCGGGGCGCCACGGGGTTCGGCGTGCGTCACATAACCCTAATTTATTTTGGTTTGTTAATTGTGTGGATTTTCACCAAGCTTGTGGCTATTTTATATGAGCATGATTTTGATGTTGGTTATTGTAGTTGTTATTGGAATTAAAGATTAAGAAATCAATAATGAAAATAATCAACTTTAGCCTGCAAGTAAAGTAATGGATAAATAGACATGCCTATAGGGTCAAGTACTGTAGCCCAATGCATCCGATTCCTCTGGAATCACAATGCAAAATAAATCCTTGCTGGATTCTAAAATGTGGAATATTGATTTTAATGAGTTCACTGTACCTTAGGGTACAAATGCATAAATGTATATTCGTGGATACAATGAAATTATAGTACCTCAGGATTACCAATGTGATACCCGTTATCTGCGTCTTTGAATTGCAGGCAAACCTAAACATAAAGGATAAAGAAAATCATAATGGTTAAGTTGATGTATGAATGCTTTGTATTTGATGAATCTATGCAAACCCTATGTAAGCTATTCAGTCACGTAATTAAGTATTATGTATACACCAAGTAAATGCATGCTCAATTAAAATGTGAATTAGTAACAATGCTATGAATATAATGATATATAAATGTTTTAGACTTGTAGGTCTAAGCCAGATTTTAGTATGATGCATGCTTAATATTAATGCTATATTTGAGCCTGCATGTTATATGCGTTCCCCACTAAGCGTTATCGCTTAGCACGGGTTTTTTTTTCTAATCCGTGTATGTAACAACCCGCTTTGGCCCTAGAACAATTGTAGAATTTTTGTTCGATAATTTGACAATTTATGTGTATAAGAGAGTGTATTTGAATGAGTTTCCTATTTAATTAAGTTTAAAATTTGGTGGGAAGTACAATTGTTTTGAGAATTGAAGTTAGTGGCTTAGTGTGGGTTCTATCGCGAGCGTAACAATGTCACGGGCTCGACAGAACGCTTCACGGGAAGCAATCAAAATACATTGACAAGTGGCAATGTAGGAGATGGACACGTGGCATGGGACTTTTTGTTTTAAGTAAATGAATGTATTTATTTTTGGTAAGTGGCATTTATGTGAGGTGGTTAGTGGCATTTATGTGGGTAATTAACTTGGATGAGGATGGACCGCTTGCCCTGTCACACCCCCAAAATGGCCCTAGTCGGAATGTGCATACTAAGTTGGGATTAGTGAGGATATTTTGGTAATGTGCGCATTTGGGATTTGAGTAATTAAGAACCTGATTGAAGAATTAATTAAAGTTCAAGTTAGGAATTATTGTGTTAGTGAGTGAAGTGTAAGATTGCCAAGGATTTAAGTAGGATTTGCCAAGGACCAAAGAGTAATAAGATAAGATATTTTGATTTGAGCCTATGGGAGTTTGCCATGTGGATTTGTTAGGTATGTGCATTAAATGAGAAGAAAGAAAAGGGGAAAAGAAAAGAGATAGAATGCAGGAAAGGGGTTGCTTCCCGTTCCCCTCTCTTCTTGAGCTCTTCCTTCTCTTTTCTTCTCTATTTTCTGCCCTTCCTCCTTGTCGTTCTTGTGGTTTGTGATTATTGGTGCCTTGGTTGAGTTTTGGGTCAGCTTTGAAGAGGTATGTGTTTGGGTTTTGGGGTTTCCTATGTTTGGGTTTCTTCTTCTAGTTTTGCTTGATTTAAGTTAGGATTTGGATTAAGAATTGTGGGTTTTGTTTATGCAAGTGATTGGTGATAAGAAGAAGCAAAGTAAAGGAAAAGAGAAGATTAAAGATTGAAGCTTGAAGAGAGAATCTGATTGTGCAACAAGAGGTTTGGGAGTTTGGTTTCTACATTGGAGTTTTAATTTGTCTCTGCCCTAATTCTTCTTGGATCATGAATGTGTAGTTGTGTGTGATTTCCAGAAATTTGAGTGTTGATATCAGTTTATGCATGATTTGTTTGGGGAATAATTTGTGCATTTATGATTTTATATGTTAATAAAATTCTGGAAAATTACATGTTGTTTGAATGCTTAAAGATGGTTGTGTGACTTGAGGTTGGGTTTGATGAGTTTAGAATTTGCTTTATGAGGCCAAGATTGTGATTTTGTGAGTTATGCTTAAGTAAGATTGTTAGATTATGTATGTTAAATTGATGGAATTAAGTTAATGATTGAAATGTTAAATTGCATGTTGACTGTGAATGGCAAGCAAAGAAGGTGAGTTTTTGGTTGATTAGCATGGTATAGATGTGTAATTTTGGTGTTGTGTTGTTTGGGTTTCGAATTGGAGTGATTTTCTGCAATTTCTGGAATTTTCAGAAGTCACACGGCGGTAAGGCCTCGGCTCACCGCCGTGTGAATATAGGAAATTCCTCAGAAAATGCAAGACCGTGGTTTTACACGGCGGTAAGGATATACCAATACCACCGTGTAAAACGTTACTGCCTAGGTATGTCTGTACTAGGAGTTTTACATGGTGGTAAGAGGTTTCCCTTATAGCCATGTAAAATGCCTCTGTCTAGCCCCGTGTTGGACATGTTACATGGCTGTATGGGTTACGCCATAACCCCGTGTAAGTGTCTTACACGGCGGTATGGATTTGTCATACCGCCGTGTAAAATGCTACTGTCCCTCCCCAAATTTGCAGATTTTTGATCCCCTTCTTTTTCACTCCTCCTCTACTTATGTTTAGTTTTTAACATTATTTAGCGTCATTTTACATATCTCATATCAGTTAATGGTATGTTTTGCTATGCTAAAAAATGGAATGAGTTACTTATGCTTTAAGTTATGAACTCAGCATGTGTTGGTATTATGCTATGCCAAATTTATTTGAATACTATGGTTGAGGTCTGAATGTATTATTATGCTTTAGCCGTTGAACTCAATGTGTTATGCTTAAATGTAATTTGGATTATGCATGGGTTATATTTAGTTATCCTCATCTATCGCATGGTTAGGATTTTGTAATGATAATCACTGGCATGGTAGTGCTACTATACTTGACTCTGATATGCTTTAGAATATTGGTTAATGTTAAAGTGTGTTGACCGTATTATATTATATGCTTTGCAATATGAATTGTATGAGGCATGACCGATATTAAGAACATATTTATATGTCCATTGTACTCTGGTTTATGCATGTTATATATATATATATATGTATATGCGCTATGCGATTCGAAACGTGATTTGTTTTATGCATAACCTGCTCGAGTGTAGTAAGTGGATAGTTAGGCATGCCTAATAGAGTCTTTTAGCTGCAGCCCTCAGTTCAGTTCGGACCCCGATTAGGTCCCCGTTTGGTTCCTCGCGAACCCTTCAGTATTTGGATCTTGTTTAGGATCCCCTATGTAAAATATTTTAAATGTGAAAAAATAAAATGGTTTTCGATTCGTGCCCGTAAGGTACGCTATGCGTTTGATTCGTGCCAGTAAGGTACGCTATGCGTTTACTCGTTATCCACTATTGTGAGTCAGCAGGTATTCTGTTTGTTTTAGCTAATATGAATAAGAGAATGAGATATCTGAATGAGCATGATATAAGACGTGTGAATCAGTTATGTATTCGAATGTGATTATGAATCTCTGAATGGGCTGATTGTGACTCAAAAATGTGAATTTGGACATATTTATCTATATATATATATATATATATGTAAATCATATTGTGAATGTATTTTATACCATCAGTTATGGATATAAGTACTGGAATTAAAACGTGCATGACTGTGACCATGACCTTTCAAATGCCATGAATATATTTTATTTTGTTATGCTTATAAGAATGTGAATCTTACTAGTTAGGTTATAAGCATATGAAATAATAGTTATATGAATGTGAGCTTAAATTTACGGACTGATATGGTTATTTAGTATGTATATGAATGTGATTCTGTGCTGTTAACTATTAATGTAGCATGTGAACTAGTGTCTGCTCTGAATGTAATATTTTGCTATATGTCCCTTTGGTTTCAACTATTGTAGTATCTTCTGCATGTTGTCATGTGTCTACGTTTCTTGGCATGATATTTTATGTAATAAAGTTGCGCAGTGGAAGTGTGGTGTTTTGACGTCTTTCCTTGGGTTTCGGCCAGTGGGTGTGTGTACTATGGCATGACAAAAGTATGTTTCGATAGCTAGTGTTCTTGGCATGATAGTTGGGCGCGTATTGCATGGTAATCGTATAACATGTGAATGGGTTTTCTGTTAAGGTATGTGTACTTAGATATGACAATTGCAGGTGTAAATCTCATGTGACTATGCACGGTAAGGTACTGATATCCGATACCTCAGTACGTATAAGCGTGTGAGATTGTATGTAGTTCTTCATGATAATACTTGTATTGTGTATGGTATTCTGTCTGCCTTAGTTGTTTTCGACATGAGTATTTGGATATGGATATGAGTGTCCGAATGAATGTCTTTAATATGCAAGCGCGATTATGTATGTGATATGAATGTCTGCATGTGCCTTTTGCATGTGTTATGCCTTGACGACCATTGAGAATGGTCGTCCATTTTGCTTGTGTGTTCTCCCCACTAAGCGTTTATCGCTTAGCACGGGTTCTTTTCCCGTGCAGGTGATAGGTTTGGCTTGAGTCGAGTATCTGCAAGGTCGGCCACATAGGAGTTAGAAGTTTTGTATTTTGTTCAGCTTCTGTATTTTGGCTTTTGTATTTCTGTAGTCTTATGTATATGTAATTTTATGTAAGGATCTGGATGTAACATTTGGGCCTTGTAAATGTTATTATATTGATGTTTAAAATTGTTCCTCGGTTTTATTATTCGCCTTATACTTTCGCTGATTGAAAGAGTGTATGAGTGTGTGTATGTGCTTATGCTTCCACTTAGTGCTTACGAGTGTTTGAGTTAATGCATGACCAGCTTTTGGCCGCAAGGTAAGTTTTTAATTAAGCCGCATTTATGCATGTATGATTATGTATGAATGTATGCTTCCGCATAGTGTATGTGTGCTTGTTCGTGAGTGAGCGTCGGTAGCACTCTCTAGCGTCCTTTCGATGGGGACGTAGGGTGTAACGCCCCAATGCCCCTTGGGAGGACAAGGGAGCGCTACACACACTACTAAGCGTGCTATAGTTAAATTCAATTAACTACATTAATCTACTCATTATCCTTTAGTCGATATAATTGTCCTTATGACCGATAATTATCTCTATTCACTATCACTATATTATCACTATTCCATACACTAGCACTTGTTCACTATTGGTTACTGTTTAGGTTACAAATTACATATTACAATATAGAATTAAATGGACATAACTACACATGCTTTACTTATACAAAACAGAAATTACGATAAGATATCATCATTGCAATACCATAACCTAATGACAACTCCCAACTCTTATAGTGGCCTGCAGATAAGCCTCCAAACATGATCTCCACGCTATAGACCTACACGGGAGACAAGCACCCGTGCTAAGCCATAACGTTTAGTGGGGACATACAAACAAGCACTAGCACGACATTGACAAGGCACAATACAACAGAGAGCATGCTTAACACATATGGCATATCATGTACACCCACCCACTAGTTCAATATTACACTAGCATGCCAATATACCGTAGCTCATGTTAAATATAACATCATACAATATTCGTTACACTATTCACAAGGCACTACAAATAAGAGCGTGCATAGCACTCAAGGCAACTCATTTATAATCGCTATTTCAATATTACATTAGCATGCCAATATACAATAATTCTTGTGGTACCTTTAACACACTCTGAATCATTATTCAATGTTATGCTCAATGATCACTTCACTAGGCCGATAAAGGCATCAATATCTATACACTAATTTCACTAGCATGGTATGAACATTGCACTATCATTGTACACACTATAAGTACTATATATATAACACAATCATAGTCAACATATTAATAATATCAATCATTTAAATGCGTCCATTACATGCTTTTTCACTCTTCACTTATCAAGATCAATATTCACTTCACTATGTCAATGAAGAAAAATAAGTCACTATCAATCAATAATCATGTACATTGCTTATTAGTCACTACACTAAGCCAATTGTAGGCTCACTGCACTAACACTAATTCAATAGCATGGCATAAATATCACACTATCATTAAGAACAATAATACCAATACATATTTATCACAAACACATTTAATATCTTTATCATTCGTTAACAGCCTGTATAGTCTTAGAGATGGATACAGGTACACTAATCAATAACACTAGAGACCGAGGTCTCGAACATTATATCACTAGAGATAGAAGTCTCGAAAACTATATCACTGGATACCCGTCGGTATCAATTACTAGACACCCGTCGGTGTCACACTAGCAGCCACAAATCACTAGCCCTTCATAAGCATGCTTATTTATCCACGACTCGACTACAGGCTTATTGGTTTATTCATACACTACGCACTCATTCTCATGGCATTATTCATTCGCATATAATTCAATCGCATATTAAAATTCATTCGCATGATTTGATTCTCCTCACATGTTCATAATTCGCATGATAATGCAATTAAGCTTAGTTAGGCTATCATGCATTTCTAATTCACATAGTCACATGTTTGCATGATGATGCATTAAAGCTTAGTTAGGCTATTATGCATCTGTAATTCGCATAGTCATCTCGATTATATGCTAATAAACTTCATTTATCATTGTTATAATGCCCATACAATAAGGTTCTCAATCATAGATAGGATTGGACTAAGTACACATTCATATTCAAGACTATTCGCATTCATGATTTATCATCCTTATTTATACCCATTCACATGCTTAATTCATCACTCTCAGAACACTTAAAACTCATACATATTTTTATACATTAGCATGTATAGATCATCATGCTTAAGATACTCATTTTATAATGATAAACATGGATTGGACAAGCCTTGGGAACTCGTAGTGAAGTTCGGGTGAATTTCGGGAAGAAAAACACCCTAAATAGACAACATGGAGGGGTCACTGTGGCAATGAATTGATTGTGACCGTGACATACTAAATTAAGCAAAACAGAAGCTAACTTTCGACACTGGTTCACACCACAATTTTGTATAGCCCAAACGGATGTCTTACACTCAATTTTAGGAAAAGGTTCCTCATAACATTTCTTCATCTATAACTTATCTTTCAAATGGGAAATTTTCAGGTCAATTAGATTTGTAAAAAATTAGATATGAATTAAACAATATAGACTATTCTAGTTAACCCGCCAAGGTAAAGACACTTCTGATTTTGCAATTTTTAGGGGTTTTGGAGCAAGAATTAGCTCATAGTCATTTATGTGTCTTTTGTTTATATGGAAGTCATGGTTCAAATGGTGCAACAAACAGTCAACTTAGAGTTCTCAAACTCTATTTATGACAAAACTAGTACACGGAGGTCTGGTGAGATATAAGCAGAATTTTCCTTAACACTAGGGTTCATACTTAATCACATACAATACTCATGGCAATTCACTTAACACTTCAATACACATCCATTTTTCATTTAATCTATATCAAACATCAATTAACACATACAATTCAAAAACAAAAACACATTAAACATGCATCAATGCAAATACAATCCCAAACCTCTTGAAGCTCCCTTTCAATCTCTTAGCTCGAACAACCTTCTCTCCCTCTTAGCTTGCCTACTTGGTTCTCCTACTCACAATACAATACACACACATACAGTACTCAATTAGAACCATACTCATGAATTCAAATTCTATGTCAGAAGAAGAAGAAGAAGAGATTGAACTTAAGCTTACCTTTTTATGTTGGATCTAACATAGCATTCAAACCAATTCACTTGTGATTAATCTAGCTAACCCCACGGATGAAGAATTTGTTTTTGAGAATGAGGCAGAAGAAAGAGAAGATAAAGATACAGACTTCCTCCAAAACTAGCCGACCAAATGAATAACACAAAGGACAGATTTGCTTTATCAAACCACATATACATGTGCATGCATTAACTAGGTGGCAAAAGATGGTTTTGACACAGAAAATTCCACTACACAAATTTGACACCTAGAATTCCACTAGTTTTTTAATTAACATTAATTAATCCCAATTAACTTTAATCTAACCCTTCACTTAACTTAATCAAGCAAAATTACACTTTGGTCACTATAATACTTTATTTACTTACAATTAAGTCCCTCATTCCAATTTCAATTTGATCCAAATCTGTAAACCCTAATTATCACGCACACAATTACACTAATGACACTTAATTCTAGTAGGGCAATTTTTTGGATGTTACAACTCTCCCCCACTTAAAGAATTTCGTCCGCGAAATTCTCTCTAACACATACGATAACTTTAACCATACAAAACATTATGCAAAAACATTAATTAAATCAAACATATCAATCACTCTAAACAACATCTGCATTAGGGCCACACTCTAAACAAACTCTAAGCAATTCTATTCACTCTAACTTTTATAGTCCAGAACCGCCTAAACCTATACGCTGATACCACAACTTGTAATGCCCCAATGCCCCTTGGGACAAGGGAGCGCTACACACACTACTACGCGTGCTATTGTTAAATTCAATTAACTACATTAATCTACTCATTATCCTTTAGTCGATATAATTATCGTTGTGACCGATAATTATCTCTATTCACTATCACTATATTATCACTATTCCACACACTAGCACTTGTTCACTATTGGTCACTGTTTAGGTGACAAATTACATATTACAATATAGAATTAAATGGACATAACTACACATGCTTTACTTATACAAAACAGAAATTATGATAAGATATCATCATTGCAAAACCATAACCTACTGACAACTCCCAGCTATTATGGTGGCCTGCAGATAAGCCTCCAAACATGATCTCCATGCTATAGACCTACATGAGAGATAAGCACCCGTGCTAAGCGATAACGCTTAGTGGGGATATACAAACAAGCACTAGCACGACATTGACAAGGCACAATACAATAGAGAGCATGCTTAACACATATGGCATATCATGTACACCCACTAGATCAACATTACACTAGCATGCCAATATACCGTAGCTCATGTTAACTATAACATCATACAATATTCATTACACTATTCACAAGGCACTATAAATAAGAGCGTGCATAGTACTCAAGGCAACTCATTTATAATCGCTATTTCAATATTACATTAGCATGCCAATATACAATAACTCTTGTGGTACCTTTAACACACTCTGAATCATTATTCAATGTCATGCTCAATGATCACTTCACTAGGCCGATAAAGGCATCAATATCTATACACTAATTTCACTAGCATGGTATGAACATTGCACTATCATTGTACACACTATCAGTACTATATATATAACACAATCTTAATCAACATATTAATAATATCAATCATTTAAATGCGTCCATTACATGATTTTTCACTCTTCACTTATCAAGATCAATATTCACTTCACTATGTCAATGAAGAATAATAAGTCACTATCAATTAATAATCATGTACACTGCTCATTAGTCACTACACTAAACCAATTGTAGGCTCACTGCACTAACACTAATTCAATAGCACGGCATAAATATCACACTATCGTTAAGAACAATAATACCAATACATATTTATCACAAACACATTCAATAACTTTATCATTCGTTAACAGCCTGTATAGTCTTAGAGATGGATATAGGTACATTAATCAATAACACTAGAGACCGAGGTCTCAAATATTATATCACTAGAGACAGAAGTCTCGAACACTATATCACTGGATACCCATCGGTATCAATCACTAGACACCCGTCGGTGTCACACTAGCAGCCGCAAATTACTAGCCCTTCATAAGCATGCTTATTTATCCACGACTCGACTACAGGCTTATTAGTTTATTCATACACTACGCATTCATTCTCATGGCATTATTCAATCGCATATAATTCAATCGCATATTAAAATTCATTTGCATGATTTGATTCTCCTCACATGTTCATAATTCGCATGATAATGCAATCAATCTTAGTTAGGCTATCATGCATTTCTAATTCACATAGTCACATGTTCGCATGACGATGCATTCAAGCTTAGTTAGGCTATTATGCATCTGTAATTCGCATAGTCATCTCAATTATATGCTTATAAACTTCATTTATCATTGTTATAATGCCCGTACAATAAGGTTCTCAATCATAGATAGGATTGGAATAAGTACACATTCATATTCAAGACTATTCGCATTCATGATTTATCATCCTTATTTATACCCATTCACAGGCTTAATTCATCACCCTCAGAACACTTAAAGCTCATACATATTTTTATACATTAGCATCTATAGATCATCATGCTTAAGATACTCATTTTATAATGATAAACATGGATTGGACAAGCTATGGGAACTTGTAGTGAATTTTAGGTGCATTTCGGGAAGAAAAACACCCTAAATAGACAAAACAGGGAGGGGTCACGGTGGCAATGGATTGATTGTGACCGTGACATACTAAATTTAGCAAAACAGAAGCTAACTTCTGACACTGGTTCACACCACAATTTTGTACAGCCCAAACGGATGTCTTACACTCAATTTTAGGCAAAGGTTCCTCATAACATTTCTTCATCTATGACTTATCTTTAAAATGGGACAATTTTTAGGTCAATTAGATTTGCAAAACATCAGATATGAATTAAACAATATAGACTATTCCAGTGAACCCGCCAAGGTAAAGACACTTCTGATTTTGCAATTTTTAGGGGTTTTGGAGCAAGAATTAGCTCATAGTCATTTCTGTTTATTTTGTATATATGGAAGTCATGGTTCAAATGGTGCAACAAACAGTCAATTTGGAGTTCTCAAACTCTATTTATAACCAAACTAGTACACGGAGGTCTGGTGAGATATAAGCAGAATTTTCCTTAATACTGGGGTTTATACTTGATCACATACAATACTCATGGCAATTCACTTAACACTTCAATACACATCTATTTTTCATTTAATCTATATCAAACATCAATTAACACATACAATTCAAAAACAAAAACACATTAAACATGCATCAATGCAAATACAATCCCAAACCTCTTGAAGCTCTCTTTCAATCTCTTAGCTTGCCTACTTGGTTCTCCTACTCAAAATTCAGTACACACACATACAATACTCAATTAGAACCATACTCATGAATTCAAATTCCATGTCAGAAGAAGAAGAAGAAAAGACTGAACTTAAGCTTACCTTTTTATGTTGGATCTAACATAGCATTCAAATAAACTCACTTATGATTACTCTAGCTAACCCCACGGATGAAGAATTTGCTTTTGAGAATGAGGTAGAAGAAAGAGAAGATAAAGATATAGACTTCCTCTAAAACTAGCCGACCAAATGAATAACACAAAGGACAGATTTGCTTTCTCAAACCACATATACATGTGCATGCATTAACTAGGTGGCAAAAGATGGTTTTGACACAGAAAATTCCACTACACAAATTTGACACCTAGAATTCCTCTAGTTTTTTAATTAACATTAATTAATCCCAATTAACTTTAATCTAACCCTTCACTTAACTTAATCAAGCAAAACTACACTTTGGTCAGTACAATACTTTATTTTCTTACAATTAAGTCCCTCATTCCAATTTCAATTTGATCCAAATCTGTAAACCCTAATTATCACGCACACAATTACACTAATGACACTTAAATCTACTAGGGCAATTTTTGGGATGTTACATAGGGGGTGTTACATTTAGTGGTATTGGAGCCCAGGTTTGGCGGTTCTGGTTGTCTTTGTTCGTTTGAGTGTCGAGTCTTAGTATGCTAGTTGGTTACTTATCGTGTTTTTGCATGCAAGTCAGATTTGTGTTGTGGCCCAATGCGGATGTGTCTTGTCTTGTGTCGTGTATAGATGGAGTCTGATCCTTGTGAGAATGTGGGCAAGACAACAGAAAGTGTGAATCCAGTTAGTGCTGATTATAGTGTTTCTGAGCATCCTCCTATTGGAGATTCCGTTCCTATTTTTGATGATAGGACATTAGTGCAAGGGTTGATACAGATATTGGATAGGTTGACCGCTCCTCGAGCTTCTTAAGAATTTATTTGGAATGAACCCCAAAAGAAAAAGGAATTAGGTAGAGAGATATCAGTGCGTAAGAGGATTCGAGAACCTCTGATGTGTCAACAATGTCAGAAGCAACATTGGGATAAGTGTAAAAAGAAGTGGGTACCGCCTATATATCAGCACTGCCAGAAGCGACATCGGGGTCCGTATCGGAGACTCACGGGTGCTTATTTCAGATGTGGCAGTAAGGAACACCAAACTGTTTATTGTCCTAAGACGAGTGAGAATCTAGCTCGGCAAGCTAGAAAGGATGTAAAGGAACTACTCAGAGCCACCCGTGTACCATCGAGATTTGTTGCGCACCACAGTGAAGTGATAGAGCCTGCAGAGCCTTTTGGTAAGTTTGTTTTGATATGTTCGAGTAAAGTTTGTTTTGGTACTTTGAGAAAGAAGGGTATTTGGATTCTGTAAGGTTTTGGTAAATACTCTGTATACCTGTTAGCTATCTCCAGAAAAATATTTGAATAAAAAGCAGATTGAATCATGGGGATGGGACAAAGTGCATCATTATAGCATCATTTGCATTTCTTCTGCATCACTCTGCATACATGAGCCATCACATTCTCAATGCATCATCATCCCTTTTGACCATACATGAGAAACATTTGCATATGCATTTTTATTAAGAGAAAGCTGACAGGGTGTACATGGAGTATTTGATATTAAGATTAAGGGTAGGAATGACGAGCTTAGCAACTGTTAAGGGAAGTGTTCTGTGTTTGGTTAAAGTTGAGCAGAAAGAGTATTTCGGAATCTTGTACAAGTGAATGTAAAAAGGATTTTGGAGTTTGACAGAAGTGTTATTGGTAAGGAGAAATGTAGGTATGACGGACATCCTTGAGGTGTTGAAGGATTTGTGTAGCTTTTGGCGAAAGTTAATTGGTTTATATGTGAAGTGTTTGTACTTTGATTTCTAATGTGCAATTGAGTAATGATTATTCTGGTGAGCATGTTTGATTCGAATATAAGAAAGTGATTTGAGAGCATGGTGATGGTGATAAGTTTAAGCAAGTGAGTAGTTTGAAAGCGAAGTGTATGAGTTCAGTGGTGTACTGGAGTGTATTGTTGGGAATTCTTTTCAGTGTAAGTGAATTTCGAGGACGAAATTCTTTTAGAAGGGAAGAGTTGTCACACCCCTAAAAATGGCCCTAGTCGAAATGTGCATGCTAAGTTGTGATTAGTGAGGATATTTTGGTAATGTGCGCATTTGGGATTTGAGTAATTAAGAACCAGATTGAAAAATTAATTAAAGTTCAAGTGAGGAATTATTGTGTTAGTGAGTGAAGTGTAAGATTGCAAAGGATTTAAGTAGGATTTGCTAAGGACCAAAGAGTAATAACACAAGATATTTTGATTTGAGCCTATGGGAGTTTGCCATGTGGATTTGTTAGGTATGTGCATTAAATGAGAAGAAAGGAAAGGGGAAAAGAAAAGAGAGAGAACACAGGAAAGGGGTTGCTTCCCGTTCCCCTCTCTTCTTCAGCTCTTCCTTCTCTTTTCTTCTCTATTTTCTGCCCTTCCTCATTGTCCTTCTTGTGGTTGGTGATTATTGGTGCCTTGGTTGAGTTTTGGGTCAGCTTTGAAGAGGTATGTGTTTGGGTTTTGGGGTTTCTTGTGTTTGGGTTTCTTCTTCTGGTTTTGCTTGATTTAAGTTAGGATTTGGATTAAGAATTGTGGGTTTTGTTTGTGCAAGTGATTGGTGATAACAAGAAGCAAAGTAAAGGAAAAGAGAAGATTAAAGGTTGAAGCTTGAAGAGAGAATCTGATTGTGCAACAAGAGGTTTGGGAGTTTGATTTCTACATTGGAGTTTTAATTTGTCTCTGCCCTAATTCTTCTTGGATCATGAATGTGTTGTCGTGTGTGATTTCCAGAAATTTGAGTGTTGATATGAGTTTATGCATGATTTGTTTGGGGAATAATTTGTGCATTTATGATTTTATATGTTAATAAAATTCTGGAAAATTACATGTTGTTTGAATGCTTAAAGATGGTTGTGTGACTTGAGGTTGGGTTTGATGAGTTTAGAATTTGCTTTATGAGGTTAAGATTGTGATTTTGTGAGTTATGCTTAAGTAAGATTGTTAGATTATGTATGTTAAATTGATGGAATTAAGTTAATGATTGAAATGTTAAATTGCATGTTGGTTGTGAATGGCAAGCAAAGAAGGTGAGTTTTTGGTTGATTAGCATGGTATAGATGTGTAATTTTTGTGTTTTGTTGTTTGGGTATCGAATTGGAGTGATTTTTTGCAATTTCTAGAATTTCCAGAAGTCACACGGCGGTAAGGCCTCGGCTCACCGCCGTGTGAATCGAGGAAATTCCTCAGAAAATGCAAGGCCATAGTTTTACACGGCGGTAAGGATATACTAATACCGCCGTGTAAAACGTTACTGCCTAGGTATGTCTGTACAGGGAGTTTTACATGGCGGTAAGGGTTTCCCTTACAAACGTGTAAAATGCCTCTATCCAGCACTGTGTTGGACATGTTACACGGCTGTATGGGTTATGCCATACCCCCATGTAAGTGTCTTACACGGCGGTATGGATTTGTCATACCGCCGTGTAAAATGCTACTGTCCCCCCCAAATTTGCAGATTTTTTATCCTCTTCTTTTTCACTCCTCCTTTACTTATGTTTGGTTTTAAACATTATTTAGTGTCATTTTACATATCTCATATCAGTTCATGGTATGTTTTGCTATGCTAAATTATGGAATGATTTACTTATGCTTTACGTTATGAACTCAGCATGTGTTGGTATTATGCTATGCCAAATTTATTTGAATACTATGGTTGAGGTCTGAATGTATTATTATGCTTTAGCCGTTCAACTCAATGTGTTATGCTTAAATGTAATTTGGATTATGCATGGGTTATATTTAGTTATCCTCATCTATCGCACGGTTAGGATTTTGTAATGATAATCACTGGCATGATAGTGCTACTATACTTGACTCTGATATGCTTTAGAATATTGGTTAATGTTAAAGTGTGTTGACTGTATTATATTATATGCTTTGCAATATGAATTCTATGAGGCATGACCGATATTATGAACATATTTATATGTCCATTGTACTCTGGTTTATGCATGTTATATATATATATATGTATATGCAGTATGCGATTCGAAACGTGAATTGTTTTATGCCTAACCTACTAAAGTCTAGTAAGTGGATAGTTAGGCATGCCTAATAGAGTCTTTTAGCTGCAGCCCTAAGTTTAGTTCTGTCCCCGATCAGGTCCCCGTTTCGTTCCTCTTGGACCCCCCAGCATTTGGATCTTGTTTAGGATCCCCTCAGTAAAATGTTTTAAATGTGATAAAATAAAATGGTTTTCGATTCGTGCCCGTAAGGTACGCTGTGCATTCGATTCGTGCCCGTAAGGTACGCTATGCCTTTACTCGTTATCCACTGTTGTGAGTCCGCAGGTATTCTGTTTGTTTTGGCTAATATGAACAACAAAATGAGATATCTGAATGAGCATGATATAAGACATGTGAATCAGTTATGTATCCGAATGTGATTATGAATCTCTGAATGGGTTGATTGTGACTCAAAAATGTGAATTTGGACATATTTATCTATATATATATATGTATATCATATTGTGAATGTATTTGTATACTATCAGTTATGGATATAAGCACTGGAATTAAAACGTGCATGACTGTGACCATGATCTTTCAAATGCCATGAATATATTTTATTATGTTATGCTTATGCGAATGTGAATCTGACTAGTTAGGTTATAAGCATTGAAATAATATTTATATGAATGTGAGCTTAAATTTATGGACTGATATGGTTATTTAGTATGTATATGAATGTGATTCTGTGCTGTTAACTATTATGGTAGCATGTGAACTAGTGTATGCTCTGAATTTAATATTTTGATATATGTCCCTTTGGTTTTAACTATTGTAGTATCTTCGGCATGTTGTCATGTGTCTACGTTTCTTGGCATGATATTTTATATAATAAAGTTGCGCAGTGGAAGTGTTGTGTTTTGACGTCTTTCCTTGGGTTTCGGCCAGTGGGTGTGTGTACTATGGCATAACAAAAGTATGTTTTGATAGCTAGTGTTCTTGGTATGATAGTTGGGCGCGTATTGCATGGTAATCGTATAACATGTGAATGGGTTTTCAGTTAAGGTATGGGTCCTTAGATATGACAATTACAGGTGTAAATCTCATGTGACTACGCACGGTGAGGTACTGATATTCGATACTTCAGTAAGTATATGCGTGTGAGATTGTATGTAGTTCTGCATGATAATACCTGTATTGTGTATGGTATTCTATCTGGATTAGTTATTTTCAACATGAGTATTTGGATATGGATATGAGTGTCCGAATGAATGTCTTTAATATGAAAGCGCGATTATATATGTGATATGAATGTCTGCATGTGCCATTTGCATGTGTTATGCCTTGATGACCATTGCAAATGGTCGTCCATTTTGTTTGTGTGTTCTCCCCACTGAGCGTTTATCTCTTAGCACGGGTTCTTTTCCCATGCAGGTGGCAGGTTTGGTTCGAGTCGAGCATTTGCAAGGTCGGCCACATAGGAGTTAGAAGTTTTGTATTTTGTTCAGCTTCTGTATTTTGGCTTTTGTATTTCTGTAGTCTTATGTATATGTAATTATATGTAAGGATCTGGATGTAACATTTGGGCCTTGTAAATGTTATTATATTGATGTTTAAAATTGTTCCTCGGTTTTATTATTCACCTTATGCTTCCGCTGATTGAAAGAGTGTATGAGTGTGTGTATGTGCTTATGCTTCCACTTAGTGCTTACGAGTGTGTGAGTTTATGCATGACCAGCTTTTGACCACAAGGTAAGTTTTTAATTAACCCGTATTTATGCATGTATGATTATGTATGAATGTATGCTTCCGCATAGTGTATGTGTGCATGTTTATGAGTGAGCGTCGGTAGCGCTCTCCGGCATCCTTCCAATGGGGACGTAGGGGGTGTTACATGCCCTTTCTTTCTTTTGCTTCCTTTTTATTTTGCTTTGCTTTTAGCCTTTATTCTTCTCTCTTCTCCTTGGTTTCTGCCGTGTCTCTATTCTTGCCATTTCTTTTCCTTTTATTCTTCATTTTATTCGCTCTTTAAGTGAGTTAGCCACTTGAATTTGTTTGAAGGAGTAAGATAAGGGTAGAATTGGCTCTTAAGAAGGTATGTAGTGTGATTTTGTTAGTATTGGTCTCCTTCTTCTACTTTGGCTTTCTGTTTTTGGTTTAAAGTTAAGAGTTTGGTTTAAGTGTTCTCTTGGTTGATTTGTGCATAAAAGCTGTGGATAAGAAGTTGGATAAAGGCAAGGAGAAGATCGAAATCGAATAGAGAGCAACGATCGAGCTACCTAGAGGTCGGGATCGTGTGCAACTTAGACTTTGTTCTTTTTGATTGCTTGCAATGTTCTTATGTTATACATATTTATATATGTTTATGAGTATGTAATTTGATCATGTACATATGTGTTGATGATGTTAGATAATTGCCATATAGGTTTAGAGTGTAAGGTTTAATTTTGGAAAACTCTGCTCATTTTTCATCAGACCTCCGTGTAATATTTTTGTCATAAGTAGTGTTGTAAACCTCTAAATGGAGTGATTATTGAGCCATTAGAACCGTCACTTCCATTCCTATAAAAGTCTCAAGAATGATCTTGAGAAAATTCTTGTTTTAAGAGCCTAAAAATTTACCAAAACAGTAGTGTTCTATTTGGCCAGGTTACTAGAGCATTATAGGTTGTTTAGCTCACATCTGAACTTTCAGATGTCCAAATTACTTCAAACTTGTCCCATTTGAAATTTAACATCCTAGGAAACAAAAAAAAAAGTTTTGCTTACAAATGTCTCTATCTATGCGGAAAATGTAGTACAATTTTAGACCTAAAGTCTGTCTATAGTCTGCCTTGTGTTTTAAGGCAACATAGGTTTACACGGCGGTAAGGAATTTCTCACCACCGTGTAAAAGCATTCTGCCCCCTAAAGACCCATTTCTAGCATCCCACACGGCGGTATAGAATACCTTACCACCGTGTGACCTCATCCTTCAGCATAAGATGTACTTTTTCCTTCTCGAATCGAACCCGAACTTCACCGGAAGTTCTTACCACTTGTCCAACTTATATTTAACACTATAAAATGAGTATATGAATGTTTTTACAATTGAATTATATGTAAATGATGCCATGATATAAGAGTTTAAGAATGGAACTAAGTGTTTACATGCTTTATAATTGTTGATCATGACTTGCCATGTGATATTGGCTATATATGCTTGAATCATGATATAATGCTTGAGTGATTGTAATGTATATAATAGAGTGTATAGAGTCTTTATGTTAAGCCTGAATGATCATAGTAATGGATAGATAAGCATGCTTATAAAGGGTTACCGCGAGGCTGCTTCTATGACCTTAATTATGTCAACTGGCGAATACCTCGAGTATTCAATTTTGAGTTAGGTCTCTACTTGCAAATTCTGATAGTATTTCACTGTGCCCATATCCATAACCAAAGGAATTCAGGCTATTTTACGTTTGACGTATACAAGAGCTGATGTCTAAGTACTGTTCTGTACGTATGCTTTTGCATGAGAATGTTATTTTGTATACATGATCTGTACAAAAGTAAGAGTGTATATGTATGTAAATATGTGATCTTGTTCAGTACTAAACATGACCATGAATGTGACTCATGTGGTTTAGGTGTACATAACCAGTAAATGAATAAAAGTTTATATGCATGTGAACACAAGATTACATAGATTATATGATTATAGTTTTGTATTGAGCATGATTATATAACTGATGCATGTGATATGTGTGTGACTTTGGAAGAAGAAGTCATTTGCTTTATTTTTATCCCCACTAAGCGTTATAGGTTAGCATGGAAGTTTATTTCTGTGTAGGTTTACCGGATCGGATCTGGGAGTGTGCATCTGCAAGTCATGGCCACTAGGAGCTAGATTAAAGATCTTTTTGTATTAGATAGAGTTTCTAATGTTTTGAGTAACATCATTATGTAAATAGAGAAGTATAGTTATTATGCAATAGTGTTAATCGGATATATATATACAGATAATGATCATGTAATATAATGGTTACTTTTTCTAATGAATATCTGTATATTAAAAAAATGTATGTATATTATTTATAATCGGATGTTGGCTCTCAGGTTGTGCTTATTAGCTTTTTGTTATTAGTTTATTTCTATTCTTGCTTCCGCTTTTATTTTGGTACACGTTAGAGTCCGTGTAGTGCCCTGATATCCTCCTTGGGGGTATTGGAGTGTTACAGTGTAGGTTCGGACGCGAGGTGATTTTAGAATGACACATCTGTGTTAGCAATGGTCAACACTAGGGCTATATCTTTAGTGTAGGTTTTGGGGTTGAACTATGTGTTTGTTCAAGTTATGTAAGTTATTATTTTTGGCAATGGAAAATACGTAAAGCTGATATACCTAAGTATTGTAAACTTAATGAAGGCCTGTATATAAGTAAGTATGTGAGTAAGTTGGATGGCATGGGAACTTATGATATATGATGCATGGGAATGTATGCTAATGATGAAAATTTTATTATTCGTGTTGTTGGCATGAAATTGTGACAGTATAGATTGTGTGAGTTTCTGTGTGTAATGACCGTTCTTGACTGCATTAGCAGAGCTAATCTAATGGTCGGGAACAGGCGTTACATGACCACTGTGTGGGCCACTGGGTAACACAAACATTTTAAGTCTGGTGCACTCACACGGCAGTAAGAATTCTCTGATCGCCGTGTAACTCAACAAAAATGCATCGTTACAATAAAACACAGCCCTATTTTTCTAGAGTACAACTGTGCCTTTTCAAAATACGGCTGTGTTTTCTAAAACGCAACTATACTTTTCTGAAAAACACGCCAATGCTTTGTTTTATGTTTTCTATCTCAAATCACACATTCAAACTCATTCTTTTTACAAGCAACCACTTCCAAAATCATTATTTCATATCGATCTAACTCTCATACATCTCTAGCAATAATTACAAGTACATAATCACATCAACCACTCAAATCATACACAAATTAAACACAAGGGAAGAGGGATTCCCAAACCTTAAAATCACTTCTTCCTTCAACTCTATCACCTTCTTTCTTATTCTTTCTCCTTTTTCTTTCCTTCAGCTACTACTTCTTTAAGTTCAAGTAGCAAAACCATATTAACTTCAGAAATATCATAATTTACACTCTATCAAGTAAAAAGGAAGAAGATGATGAATGGTGATTAATTGTTACCTTAAATGCTTCAAAACCACTCTTAAATTAATCTATTGCTTGAGATTTATCTTGAACAAGCTCACATGAAATTATGGGTGCAACTAAGGAGAGAAAGCTGCCTTGGAGAGGAGAAAAGTTTTGGCTAGTTCTTCTCTTCCTAAGGCCAGCTGACTTTCATGGCTTATGAAGCAATTAATTCTCTTCCAATTTCTAGAATAGGCACATTGTGACGCGCGCTGGATCCCCGCGGCCGCTCGTGGGACTGCCCGCTTGAGGGCGATCGGGGCATTTGTGGGTCCGTTGACAGCTTGCAATAAATCACAAGTGCGTCTATGAATGTGTTTAATGGAAGAGAGAGAAAATGTGCTTGAATTTGGGCAGAGTTTCCCCTCTTGAAAATTTTTCGGAACCCTTTTTAAGAGAAAATTCGAAGCTTTTATAAGCTAGGAACGACCGACGGGTGTCGGTGTATGGAGACGGGTATCGGAAGAATCCTTTTGACACAAGGATTCATCCGACGGCCCTGCTATTTCCACCGACGGGCATCGGAAAGGTTGCGTGCTCTGGGAAATCAGGCGGCGTGCCCGGAAGAGGCGGTGCATTCCGACGGGCATCGAAAAATACCACAGGCCGTCTGTGACCCTAAGCGACGGGCTGGCCGTCTATGGAGGAAAATATACCCTTTTGACTCGAAAATTCCCTGTTTTCTCCCCCTCTGCCTATGAAAGGTGAAAAGACTCATTTCTCGTGGAGCATGGGACTAAAACCTCCAAATCCAAACCATTTATACAGGCTCGGATACTGATTTCATCATAGGGTATTCTCTGATGCGGACCGCTCCGGGACACGGTGCTTACACACATGTCTTTAGGGGATTAGTGCACACTTTATTCTTTTGCCAATTAGTTCTTTTCCTTTATTAATTTCTTATATTAAACTCTTAACTTATAATAATCATACATTAGCACACCCTGCTAATTTAATTGATGCAATTACATCCATATACTCATGCAATTAAGTCCTTATATGTGAAATTACTAAATTAACCTTCTTCAATTAGATTAACTCCCAACAAACAAATTTATTCCAATTATGTATTTAACTTATAAACACAAATTTTCTCATTTACCCTTGAATATATTCCCAAACATGTCCAAAATGACTAGGGTATAAATTGGGGCATTACAATTCTCTCTCCCTTAAAAGAATTTCGTCCTTGAAATTCATACCTTTATTGAATAACTGGATATACTGTGTTTTCATTGCAGCTTCTGGTTCCCAAGTTGCTTGTTCCATACCATGGTGCTGCCAAAGCACTTTCACCAAAGTAATTTGTTTATTTTGAAGTTGTCTTACTTCTCGGGCTAGAATAGCTTTAGCCTCTTATCATAAGAAAAAGCTGGTTGAACCCACATATCCTTTACAGAAAGAATATGCAACTCATTTGAACGATACCTTTGGAGCATAGATACATGAAATACATCATGAAGCTTAGCCAATTCTTGTGGAAGAGCCAATTGGTATAATACTTGACTAATTCTTTCCAATATTTCATATGTAACCGTGGACTAAGTTTTCTTTTCTTTCCAAAATAAAGTACCTTGTTCCATGGAGATACTTTTTGGAATACTTTGTCCACAATTTCACACTCAGTATCTTTTCTCTTCAGGTCAGCGTATGATTTATGTCGATCATTGGCAGTTTTAAGATAAATCATTTAAATTTTTCTTCCATGTCTCTTACAATATCTACTCCAATTACCTTATGCTCATCTAATTTAGTCCAACATACTGGAGTTCTACACTTCCTACCGTATAGTGCTTCATATGGGGCCATGCCAATACTCGACTAATAACTGTTGTTATAGGTAAATTCCATTAAAGGATTGTACCTATCCCAACTACCAGAAAAGTCTAATACATATCCTTGCAGCATGTCTTCCAAAATCTATATCACTCTTTTAGACTGGTCATCAGTCTACAGATGGAGTGCTGTACTAAAATGCAGTCGGATGCCTAAAGCTAACTATAATTCTTTCCAAAACTTGGATACAAACTGGGGATCTCAATTAGACACAATGGATATCGGAACACCATGCAACCGAATAATCGCATTCACATATAACCCAGCTAGCCGAACCATAGGACAATCAACTTGAACCGATAAGAAATGAGCTAATTTAGTAAGTCTGTCAATAGTCACCGAAACCGAATCATACTTCTTCGGTGTGAGGGCAAGGCCAATCACAAAGTCCATGGTGATTGATAGGTGTTTAATTAAAGTAATATTTAGCATGTGTTTTGTGTAAATTATGAAATTATTTATATGTTTCATGTTAATTGTGTTAGTTTATGCGTGTGTGCATTTTTAGGCTGATTTACGTGAAAAAGGGAAGAAAATGGTAAAACAAAGTAGAACTGGGCAGAGATGTAACACCCCTTACCCATACATAGGCGTTCCCATCCGATAAGGAGTGAGACGCCGTATGAGTCAAGGTGCCACCACACAAGTTCAATACAAATCATACATTCACCTAAAGCATACATACATAAACAAAGGGTAATTAAAAACTTTGCAAACAAAATAGGGAACAGCTGATCATGCATTAATATAACAATATCCATTACATTACTGTTATGATCAACTGGCTGAATACACAAAAGATTACATATCCCAAAAGATTAATACATATGCGGAAGCTATAAAAGATATAAGAGAGTTCTATTACAAAAAAGAATCATCAAGGCTATAAAAGACTAAGCCCTACACTAACTCTGCTGTGTTGGCTTGACTGCAGCGACTCTCTCAAGGCAAAACTCCTTCCGCACCTGCACAGATAAACACACCGTGCTAAGCGATAAACGCTTAGTGGGGAAACACATATATAATATGGAAATTCCAGAATTCGCAGACTGTCACTCCAATTCCGAACCAAAAACCACACACATCACAATTCACACCTTTAAACCACAACATCAACCTCATACTTACCTTACCTACCTGAAATACAAAGCCAATCATGCAAAAACATACATAATCATCTAATTAATTCTAACCTTAAGAACTCACACTTAACACTTCTCATACATACATGATTCACCAAAATCACAATCTTAAACTCACCCAACTAAATTCTAAGCTCAACATACTAAGAACATGAAAGCCCAAATACCAAATACTCATAAACATCATACCAATTTTCAGCATTCAAACCACACAAAATCATCAACCACCCAACACGTATAAAAATAATCCCAAACCTGTAACTCCTTAGCTTCTAGTAACTTAGATCCACTGCAACCAACCTTCTTCTTGCCCTTAGGGTCACGGGGAGGCTCAACTAACATCACAACCAAAGAACACACAAAATAAAGCAAACCCTAAATCAATCTAAACCTAGAAATCACAAAGAAAGAGATGAAGAACATGAATCAAAGCAAGACAAAGACATAAACTTACCAAATTAGAAGCAAGAGTGACCAATTTCCACCACCAAAGCTTAATTGCCAGCTAGTATTAACTAGGGAAGGGAAAAAGGAAGAAGGGGATGGAGGTAGAAGGGGGAAAACGGGAATGAGTTTCTAATTTCCCTTCTCTCCTCCTTCTTTTCTTAATTCTTTTTCCCTAACCTAATACACATGTCAGCCTCCTAGTGGTGGAACTTGCTCACTCACACCCTAATTCCATGCTTCACACACACACAATGCATTCCCAACTAATGCACACCCTACAATGATATGCTCATATGCACACAAACGTAACTCAACTTACTCACATCTTACCAAGGTGTGAGCAAAACACACCCAAATGCAACCCAATTAATATACACCCTAATAACATACATGCAGCACATGCTAACAAAACTCTTAAAACATGCCTTTTTATCAAATATCCCCTAAAACACATGCCAAGATACACATACGCATGCATACACACATGGCTCATTCTACTAGGGGGCAAACGGGGTGTGACAAGAGATCAATTGGAGGATCACGAGTAGTATATAGGAGTCATGACTCGTGAAGATGCTGAGATAAAGAAGGAAATAAAAGAGGCAAAGGAGCAAGGTCATGACTCGTGAAGCTAGATCACGAATCGTGAATGGCAAAGAAGAAAGCACCAGTAAGAGCAAAGCGAAGAAAAGAAGAGCAGGAGCTGAGAAAGTAGGGTCACGAGTCGTGAAAGACCTTCACGACTCGTGACGATGCAAAGAGGCCGGGAAGAGCAAAGCGAGAAAGAAAAGTGAAAGAGGAGAAAGAGGCAAGACATGAGCCAAAGTCACGACTCACACACAAGGCTCACGACTCGTGAAAGGCCATCACGAGTCGTGAGTGGCCAGAGAGAAGAGGAAAGGAAGGGCATCTGCGTTCTGTTGCGAACGTGGCAGTCTCGCGATCGCAACAGAACTAGCCGTTGGATAGTTTTTCCCTGAAAAGTTATCTGAAAAGGCACCTTCTTCCATCAAACATTGTAACTATCTAGAAGGACATCTCCAAGGGACATAATTTTTAGAATTTTATAAATATCAATTGTTAACTGTAATTTTGTAGAATGTAGTAGATATAAAATTTTTATTAAAGTAGTTTTCTGTAGTGTGTGAAGAACAGTTTCTTTTTCCTTAGTAAAATTTCTTAGTTAGTTTTTATGTTTTGAAAAAGAAGATCAAGGAGAAGAAAATCTATTACAAGAGTTTGGGAAAAGGGTTGAGAGAATTCTTTCTTATACTCTTATCTTTTATTTCTTCTCTGTAAAATTAAATAAATATTACTTCATTGAATTTGAATGTTATTATTATTCTTTACTTCCATATATTTTAAGAGTCTTTGAATGTAGAATTTCTATTAGTACAATTGCATAATTTTTATAAGTTAAGATAGAGTCGAGAGATCATTTTAACTTAAATCTAATAGAAGTTCAATATCAAAACATAGCTAGAGAGATCAGTATGTTGAGATAGTTGTTATAGGTTGGTAAATAATCTTAAAGCATATAATTAGAGTTAACTAGTTCACTAATGAGAATTAGGAGTTAGTGCTTTAAATATATACTTGGAACATTCTAATTCATGTTGAGAGAATGAGTTAGAAATATATTCCAACTTGGCTTGCATGAAAAGATGATTATTATTAATTGGATTGATGGATCAAGTTCATTATTTTATGTTCTTCATTAAATATTTTGTCTTCTTTGATTAACATGAAATAGGTTTAAAGTAGTTTATTAAATAGAGTAGTTTAGATTAAACTAACAAATTAATGATCATTGTAAACAAGATTAAAACCAAGTAGTAATAGTGAGTAAAAACTACATTCCTCGTGGGATCGATATCTTTTGTACTATTTTGGTACACCGTATGCTTGCGGAAAATTAGCACTTATAAAATATGCTAACGAGTTTTTGGCGTCGTTGCTGGGGAGTAAATAATTTTTGCCATTTTAAATCTTGATTAATGATTTTGGATTACAACATTTTATTTTTGTATTCGTTTGTTTGTTTTGTTTGACTTTGTGTATTATTTTTGTTTGCACAGGATTTGATAGTTCATGCCGAGTACAAAAAGTTCTCAAGAAGATCTTGAACCATTGAATCCTAAAATCAAAATATTTTTATCAAGTAACCGTAAATCTAACAAGAAGAAGAATAAGCAAAAGAGATATGTCATGGCTGAAGAAGGAAATCCACCAAGATTGATGGACTTTGCCACACCCGCATTAAGTGGTGCTCAACAAGGTCTGGTAAGACCTACGGTAAATGAAAATCAATTTGAAATTAAACCTTCTCTCTTACAAATGATTCAAAATATCATACAATTTTATGGATTGGCAAATGAGGATCCTAATGCTCAATGGGCAAACTTTTTAGAGATTTGTGATACCTTTAAGATTAATGGTGTTTCGGCTGATGCAATTAAGCTTAGGCTTTTTCCTTTCACTTTGAAAGATAAAGCCAAGGCTTGGTTAAATTCACTTGCAAGGGGATCTATAACTACTTGGGACCAATTGGCCCAAGCATTTTTATCAAAATATTTTCCCTTAGCCAAAACTGCCAAAATCATAAAGGATATCACCACTTTTGTGCAAAATGATAATGGGTATTCGTATGAAGCGTGGGAAAGGTTTAACGAATTACAGCAAATTTGTCCACGTCACAACCTTCCAAGGCAGCTATTGATGCAAACATTTTACAATGGGGTGAATCCTACCATAAGAGGTACAATAGATGCTGCAGCTGGAGGATCCCTTATGAGGAAAACAACTGAAGCAGCATTTGAGCTATTAAAAGAAATGTCCATGAATAATTGTATGTGTCACACCCCATAAGTGGCCTAATTGGAATTAGCGATTTTAATTGGACAATTAAGGGCAAGTGGGTAATTTGCATGCGGAAAAGAGGATTTTATTGCAAGGTATTAATAAAGAATTAATTACAGATTTTTAGTTTAGTGAGTAAAGAGGAATTTGACAAGGGTTTATTGGTAATAGATGGAGCAGATTGTAAAAGAGTATTTAGTGGATTTGTGAACCGTGCATGTGTGCCAAGTGGAGATTGAGTGTGTGCATGTGGGTGAGAGAAAAGAGAGGTCTGAATGTTTTTAGTTCCTGGAAACTAAAGATGTGAGGTTTTCTCTTTTTTTGCTCTCTCTCACGTTAGCCATCCCTTCCCTCTCCATTTTCTGTTCTTTCTCTCATTTGCATGTGTGTTCATCTGTTGTGAGCTAGGGTTTTGAGCTTTGAAGGGATTTCCAGAGGTAAGTGGCAGAAGTTTTCTTGGTTTTTATGGTTGAATCTCCTTCTTCTTCTCCTTTGGGTTTATAGAGATTCTGTTCTTGGGTTAATGGAATGTGGTTTTATCTGTTTGCAAGCATCTGAAGAGAAGAGGAAACAGAAGGGAAAGATAAAGTAGTGGATTGAAGGGTACAGTGGACGTTTTGAACTTCATTTCCAGGTTTGGGAGTGTCTGTCCCTTCTCATTTTGGATCCTGTTACTATTCTGATGTTAAGGTTATTTACGTGTATTTGTTTAGCTAAATGCATGTGTGATAGAATTTATATGTATGATTAGTAGTGTTAAAGTCCTGTTGCTTTGCATGTTAAAGGGAAGTCCATATACTTATGCGTTAAAAGAAAAGATTCTGGGTTTGTGACCCTCTGTGAATATTAGTTGATTAGGTGGGAATGTGTTTAATTTGTATTAAAATTGTTGTAAATGTGCTTTGGAGACTTGAAGGTATGTGGTTGAATGATCATTGCATGAAAAATGATTTTGGGCAAGAAAGGCTTTGAGTTTTTGATGTACTCTGTTTTTACGTTTTTCTGGGTTTTTACGTTTTCTGGAAATTCTGATGTTTTTGAGAAGGAGAAGCAGTTTGCGTGAAGAAGATCACGAGACGTGATAGAGCATCACGCCGTGACCCTCTTCCCTGAAGAAGGTCACGTGACGTGATGGAGCGTCTCGCCATGATCCCCTTCGCAGGGAAGTCACGAGATGTGACGGAGAGTCACGCCACGTGACCTTTCCCTTCCCTGCGTGTCACGAGTCATCACTGCTCAGTGACTCATGACCTCCCCACTCCTCTCAGGCGTCACGAGGCGTGACGGAGGGTCACGACTCGTGACTGCCCCTGTTTTGCTTGGCGCTCGCGTGAAGCCAGTGTCACGAGACACCATTGCTAGGGTGACTCGTGACTGGCCTTATTCCTGCTGCCCTGTTTTAAAAAGCAAAAGTAATTTTCTTTAAAGCTTTTGTTACATGGGTTTTCGCTGAATGACTCAAGAACAGGTTTAAATCTGTGCCATAATTTAATAAGTGTTTGATTATGAGATTTGTGTACATAATTACTAATTAATGTCCATGATTTAAATGTTTATAATTTACATGAAAATGGACTATTTCAATGTCAGTTATAAATTCTTATTATCTCCTGTGTTTGATATTTACATATTTATATATTTCTGAATATGGTAAATATACATGTACATATGAGTTATAGGTTGTCTTTAATTCTTATGATATGAGTGTTACTTGAATTTCTTTTTGAGTTGTGTCATTTAAGCCTGAAAAGACATAGTAGTGGATAAGTAAGCGCTTACTTAGGTCAGGGTGTGTGTGCAGCTGCTATATGATAAAATGTTACATGCGGGTTCCGTTTGGATCCTTGTTTCGACCCCGTTTGGGTCTACATGGAAGTTAATGCGAGACTTCGGTCTCTATATGAAAAATCGTGTGTTTGAGACTCATGTCGCTATATGCTTGGGATACTGTGTTCAATCAGTATCCAAATGACCGCATCCACTCCTAAAGTGTATTTTCAGACTAATCAGGCTATATGTTATATGTGTTGCATATGTTGAGATGCATATTGACAGGATTAAAAGTATATGATGCACATGAATTCTTGCATAACTTTATATTATGCACCTTGTATCTGTGTACTTAGAATGGTGAGAATTATGTTAATCCTAGTATGAATTGAGTGGTAATTGCTTGTAATGTATGTTTATGCATGTCAAGTAAGGAATTTGGAAATATGTTTATATGTATATTGTTCATTTGTTTTGTTCCTCCCCACTAAGCGTTATCGCTTAGCACGGGTTATTTTTCCCGTGCAAGTGGCGAGTTCGGTTTGGAGTCAGATATCTGCAGGTCGGCCACTAGAAGTCTTTTTGGATGAAGTTATTTTTTTTAGTCTTCCGCTGTTATTTTGTACATGGCTTGTTAATAGCAAAATGAATCTTTTGTAAAGGAAAAACTATTTTTGTATATGTATTTGCTTACGAGCCTTTTTGTAAAACGATATTGATATAATGTATGTTAAAGGACTTGATATTCTATGATTAAGAGTTTTTACATCTCATTTGGTTTATTTATTTATATGTTTTTGGTAATTGAAGATTGATTTTGGCAAAAATGTAATTTTGTGTAAACTAAATGGATTTGTATCTTTTAACTAAATCACTTTATTTCTTAACTTATTTGTATATGCGTTTAAGTATTTGAGTTTACCCGCGTGGCACTCCGGGATCCTTCCAACGGGGATAACGGGGTGTTACAGCTTGGTATCAGAGCCCAGATTTGGTGGTTCTGGGTTATGTTGTGATTGTTTGAGTGTAGAGTCGAGTTTATGCATGAGAGACAGTTATGTGTCGTGGCCTAATGCAGATATCTTGTGTTTTGTAGTGTTTGTATGGAGTCGGATCCAAGTGAGTATATGGGTGTGACGCGCGCCGGATCCCGAGCGCCGCCCTTTCGGACCGCCCGCACGTGGGCGATCGGGGCATTTGCGGGTCCGTTGACATCTTGCGATAAATCGCAAGTGCGTCTATGTTGAGCAACAAGGAGGTATCATGGAGTCGCCACCCAATAGAACATTGGGAAAGTTTCTCTCGCCTCGGAGAGCCTAAGACTTGCGCATTTTATCCATATTGAGCCATGAGGCCTAGGATTAGCGCTAAAGCCTCGTGACTCAAGAAGTATTTTGGAGGATAACCTCTAACCTCTCGAGCCCAAAGACCAGAGTTGGGTCCGGGATTTCTCATCTATTTCTACCTCGATTAATTTATGATCAAATTTTAATTATCATTAATTCGCTCTCTCTCCACACGATGCAATTTTAATCTAAAAGCGCATTTATACATGTTAGGAAAACCATAAATTAGCAAGTAAAGCAATGAATTACAATAATACAAGGAGCGGAATACAACTCCCTTTTAAAAGTGCAAACACGCATAAAACCGTGGAATTTATTAATCATGAGGACTTTGGTCCCCGCATGCACAATTAAAGAAAATATTCTGGATGTGATGATCTTATTTTGGATGAAAACTGGGACATTGGTCCCGCTTTATTATGAAAGATCCAAGTTAATTTTGTAAAAATATTTTGGTGATTTTTATTTTGGTGCGCATAAGAAAACATTTTATTTAATGAATATATACAAGGAAATTAAAAATATAAACGAAATGAGAATTAAAAATGTATAAAGGAAATACCAAACCCCGCAACTCCTCCTTCATGTGCATGGATGCTCAAATGAGAATAAAACAATGATTTGCAACCAAAAATCAAAAAAGAAATTCATGTTAGTGATTAGGCCAACGAAATAATACAACATAAAAGGTAATATGTACCATGAAAATATAATATGCATAAAATAATCATGATGTAATTTAACATGCATAGAATAGTTAAGATGCAATTTAACATGCATAGAATAATTAAGATGCAATTTAACATGCATAAGATGAGAAAGTATCATGGCACATGCAACTTATTAATATTAGTAATTAACGTGCATGGAAAATTAGTGACAATCAATTTTACTATAGTTAAGACATGAATTAAAAATGTGTAACATGAGAATAATCCTATTTGACATGCATAACTAGCATAAAATAATGACTATAACACTCATACATGCAAAAGAAAACATAATAATAAACATGATATAGCATTAAGAAATTAAAGGTATTTACAACCTAAAACATGCATAATTACATGAACAAAGAATAATTTGACATGAAAAAAAAAGATAATAGAATTTAAAAACTTATTTGTTATATGAATAATTGAAGATAAAAAATAAGAAGAAGAATATGGAGACTAAGAGAATTTACATGTTTGATATGTTAATTGGAAGCCAAAATAAATGAAATTAACAAGAGAATTAATGAGTAAAGCCAAGAATAATTACCCTCAAATTCAGTTTTGAAGAATTGAAGATAGAAGTGTTGAATTCCTTGTCTTCTCTTGTGAAAATCCTTAGAAAATAGGTTGAAAACTTGAAGAAAAGCTCTTGGAAACAAGTGTGTAAGATGGATTTTTTTCTCTCAACTCAAAGCTCCAAAATTCAGTTTTTTTTTTCTCCAAAATGTTCCTGATTCGTCCTCCCCCCTATTTCTGAATTTTTTTAGTGTTTTTAACCATCAAAAACTACCCAAAAACCACCCAAAACCGTCCAAAAACGGTTGAAAATCGAGTGGGGGTCGAAAAGTGGACGAAATGGGCGAAGTGGGGCGTCAATCGTGCGCCTCGCGCACATTTCCGCGCGGATGCGCGGAGTCTCCGCGCACGACGTGCGCGGAGCGAGCGACGCCCAAGGCGTCGCGCGCGCAGAGCTACCGACGCCCAGGGCGTCGGCCGCGCGGAACGCACGCTCCGCAGCGCTCCGTGCACGGACATTCGCGACGGCCCTTGGCCGTCGCCCTTCCGTCGCGAATCATTTCCCCCATTTTCCATTTTTCCTACTTTCTTCATTTTTTCATCATTTTTCACCTTTTTTTTTTTTTTTAAATTTTTTTATATAAAATACCCTCAACTTAAAACACACTTTTTCTTCTTCAAAATAATTTAAAAAAATATTTTTAAAATACCCTTTTTACTCACCGAAAAGACAAGGAAAATCACTTCTGAACTCCAATCTTTTTGCCTATAAGCCGGCATAGCTAAATTTCATCATCGGGTAATCCTGATCAAGGCTACTCGGGACCCGGTGTCTACAGTTGCCCCCAATTTTGAAGAGACTAGTGCATGGGTGCCTAGGTGAGCCAAAATTCAGGAAAAGGAAAGAAACGCGTACCTGAAGCGGCGATCTTCCTGCTTGATGGAGTTATGATGATAGCTACTGCTGTCTTTCGGTTGTAGCTGGTAATACCGTAGGTACGCTAACCTCTTGTGGGTGGCGCCGCTATCGTGCTAAACATTATGAGTTGGTAATGCCGTGGTCGTGCTAACCTCTTATGGGTAGTGCCGCCATCGTGCTAACCGCTGTGAATTGGTAGTGCCGTGGTCGTGCTAACCTCTTGTGGGTAGTGCCGCCATCGTGCCAACCGCTGTGAATTGGTAGTGCCGTGGTCGTGCTAACCTCTTGTGGGTAGTGCCGCCATCGTGCTAAACATTATGAGTTGGTAATGCCGTGGTCGTGCTAACCTCTTATGGGTAGTGCCGCCATCGTGCTAACCGCTGTGAATTGGTAGTGTCGTGGTCGTGCTAACCTCTTGTGGGTAGTGCCGCCATCGTGCCAACCGCTATGAATTGGTAGTGCCGTGGTCGTGCTAACCTCTTGTGGGTAGTGCCGCCATCGTGCTAACCGCTGTGAATTAGTAGTGCCGTGGTCGTGCTAACCTCTTGTGGGTAGTGCCGCCATCGTGCCAACCGCTGTGAATTTTGGAACTGTGCTCCTTTAGATGTTTGGACTGGTGTCATCACTCGGCTTTTTTTTTTTGGTGTTTCCCGCCGATTTCTCCTGCGAGATTGTATGCATAGGAATATACAAGAAATCATGTGTGTATGTTATGGAATGCAAATGCTTGCAAAAATGTATAGATCGCGCCCTAGGTGATCCATGGTTTGCTGAACTTATAGCTTGTCTGCTGTACCATGCCCCCTGAATCCTGAGGATCGTCGACAAGCTTTTTGAAAGAGACGTCCGGTGTATATCCCTTGCCCCCTGGTCAATGATCATTTACTTGGGATTCTATTTCATGTTCTGTGTTGTGTGTTGTCTAACTGACAGAAGATCATCTTGAAATAATGCCGCCTTATCGCTCCAGGCATTGAATGTCATTGTTTTAAAGGTAGTGCGTCCCTTGTGGATTTTCGCACTAGCTTTTCTTTGCGGGAAATGCGTCCCTTATGGGATTTTCACACAACCCTTTGCCTAACTTTTGCCTGGAATGGACCCAACCCAATCCAGCGGCTTTTGTGTATTTTTTTTTTTTTTTTTGTAGGGCAGACTGCCTGTTTCCAGGTTTTCACCCTGCCCTTTGGCCTAACTTTTGCTTAGAGAGCCAGTTACGGTTTTCATCTCTAACGGCCTTCTTTGTTTTTTTTTTTTTTTTTTTTTTAATTTTATTATTTTTTTTTAATTTTATTTTAGAGAAGGTTATCACCAAAGCTTCTGTTAAGAGCAAATAGGGCATATCTGATGAGCGATAATCATTAGATGAAAAATTGATATAACTCTTTTTGAGACAGAACTGAAAGATCAATGAAAATGTATTCTTTTATTCATTGCAAAATTGTGTACATTTCTATATGATTTCATCATACATGATTTTCATTTGACAAGAATTCAAAAGCATATGACTACACCTAATCTCGGAGTGGATTTTGTCAGCCTCAAACTCCTGTTATTAATCGGCCCTCTCGGGTTTTCTCGATTAAATATTTTCTCTGATGCCTCTAATTTTTTGCACAAGATGCCTTTTTTCGGTTTTCACCCTGTCGAGGCGCCCAATTTTAGCACAGCCGCCTTTTTTCGGTTTTCGACTTGCAGGGCATTTTATTCTCTTCTTTTTATTTTTGGTCTTTAGCCATGGAACCTTTTAAGTCTATCGACATTGACCGGGTCCTTGAACTCATTCCCATCGCTGTCTGCTAAAATTGCTGCTCCTTTTGTTAGCAACTTTTTCAAAATGAAAGGTCCTTCCCAGGTTGGTCTGAATTTTCCTCGTATGTCTGGAACTCCCGGCCTCATCATCTTAAAGACCAAATCCCCCTCCTTCAACGGATGCTTTCGTACTTTCTTGCCAAATGACCGAGCCAGCCTCTTTTGATAAACTTGGTTGTGGTAATAGGCTCGTAACCTGTCTTCATCCAACAGATTTAGCTGTGACAAACGTTGTTGTGCCCATTCTGCTTCAGGAATCTCAGCTTCCATGTTTACCCTTAATGATTTCAGCTCAATTTCAACCGGTAGGACTGCTTCAGTTCCGTACACCAGAGAGAATGGTGTTGCCCCCGTAGAGGTTCTGACTGTTGTTCTATAACCCCAAAGTGCGAAGGGTAGCTTTTCTGCCCAATCCTTGTAGTTCTGAACCATCTTGGCCAAAATTCTCTTCACATTCTTATTTGCCGCTTCAACTGCACCGTTTGCTTGAGGACGGTAAGGAGAAGACTTATGATGTTGGATCCCATATTTCTGGAGCATCTGTTTAGTCTCTGCTAGGAATTGTACCCCATTATCAGATACAATGTGATGTGGGAGACCATATCTGCATATCAAATTCCGCTCGATGAATTTAGCCATATCCCTTGCATCAACCTTCTTGAAAGATTCAGCCTCAACCCACTTAGTGAAGTAGTCAATGGCAACTATGATGAATCTATGCCCATTAGAAGCAGTAGGATGGATTTCGCCTATGATGTCTATTCCCCATGCTGCAAATGGCCATGGAGATGTTAAGTTATGTAACTCTGAAACTGGCACATGCCTCAAATTCGCGTACTGTTGGCATAACCGGCATTGCTTCACAAATTTTGAACAATCTGTATCCATTGTGAGCCAATAAAACCCTTGGCGCATGATCTTCTTTGCTAAGGCTAAACCATTCATGTGAGCTCCACAAACCCCGGTGTGAACTTGTTCCATAACTCTTTTAGCTTCTTTCTCTGCCAGACATCTTAACTGGATACCATCAGCTTGCCTTTTGTACAAAGTGCCATTAACACTGATGAATTGAGTGGATAACTTCCTGATCATTCTTTGGTCCTTCTCAGTGGCTTCCTCTGGAAAGACTGATCTCTCTAAATAATTCTGAATGTCATAATACCATGGATTTCCATCAATGGCCTCAATGTCCATCACCTGTTCAGCTTCAAAGCAAGGTCTTTCCGAACTATAAATCAGCACGGGTTTCATCGCAACTCCTGTTGGGTTGTCCCACATAGACACTAATGTTGCTAGAGCATCAGCTAACTGATTTTCGTCTCTGGGGATGAAGTGAAAAGTGCAAATCTCAAATTGGCTGCTCAACGCTCTCAAGTGCTTTACATAAGGCAACAGCCTTTCTTCCTTGACTGACCACTCCCTTCTGATCTGATGAATTACCAAGGAAGAATCTCCGAATACTTCTTCGGTCTTTGCCCCCAGAGCAAGTAATGCTTCCAATCCAAAGATGCAAGCTTCATATTCTGCTTCATTATTGGTAGCCTTATACCTCAACTTCTTAGCCAATGGTAGCCTTTCACCATCTGGGTCGTAAGAATAACTCCTACGCCTGCTCCCTTATTATTGACTGCTCCATCAAAGAATAATTGCCACCCTTGCACTGCTATGGCCGTGACGTCTTCATCTGGGAAGTTGTATTCAAATTGATCTCCCTCAATAGGATGCTCGGCTAAGAACTCCGCTACGGCTCTTCCCTTAATGGTTTTCCTGGTTATGTACTCAATGTCAAATTCCTGCAACAGCAGTAACCATCTTCCCATCTTCCCTAGTAAAGAGGGTGCTTCTTGGAGGTATCTAAGCGGATTATGTTTGGCAACCGTTTGTACCTTGAAGGAATGAAAGTAGTGTCGCAACTTCTTAGAAGCCCAGATAACTGCTAAACAAATCTTTTCTACCTCCACATATTTGGCTTCGTAAGGCAAGAACTTCTTGCTAAGATAATAAACTGCAAACTCCACACCAAAATCGTCCTCTTGAGACATCATAGCACCCACTGAGTTATCTTCCACAGCCAGGTACAGGATTAATGGTTTGGCACGGCGTGGTGGTCTTAACACCGGAGGATTTAACAAATACCTCTTAATGGTGTCAAAGGCCAATTGGCAGTCATCGTTCCATAGCACCGGCTGATTCTTCCTAAGAAGCTTGAAAATAGGCTCACATACCGAAGCTAGCTTGGCAATAAATCGGCTGATGTACTGAAGCTTTCCTAGGAAACTTCTAACGTCCTTCTCCTTCTGGGGCACTGGCATCTCTCTTATGGCTTTGACTTTATCGGGATCTACCTCGATTCCCCTCTGGCTTACCACATGGCCTAACAACTTTCCTGATGTAACTCCAAAAATGCACTTCTTGGGATTGAGTCGCAGATCATACTTGCTAATCCTTTGAAAGAACTTTTCTAATGCCTCAAAGTGACCTTCCCTGGTAGCCGACTTAATCATCATGTCATCGACGTACACCTCCACTTCTTTGTGGATTAAGTCATTGAGAACCTTGGTTGCCATCCTCTGATAGGTTGCTCCTGCATTCTTCAACCCAAAAGGCATAACCCGATAGGCATATGTCCCCCACTCGGTGATAAAGGCTGTCTTGATCTGGTCCACTATCTTGTTGAGAATTTGATTGTACCCTGCATATCCATCCACAAAGCTGTACATCATGCAAGCAGCAGCACTATCTACTAGCACATCAATATGAGGCAGTGGGAAATCATCTTTAGGGCAAGCTTTGTTCAGGTCTCGATAGTCGACGCATACTCGAACCTTACCGTCTTTCTTAGCTACAGGAACCACATTAGCTAACCATGTTGGGTATTGAACCTCTATCAGGAACTTAGCCTCAATCTGCTTATGGATCTCCTCTTTCACTTTCTGTGCCCATTCTGGCCTAAGCCTCCGAAGCTTTTGCTTGACTGGTTTAAACTCTGGGTAAGTTGGGATGGCATGTTCGGCAACATCTCGATCTATTCCCGGCATATCCTCATAGGTCCAGGCAAAGACTTTTTCATATTTTTTTAATATTCTCTCAAATTTTATTCTCTCTTCAGGAGTTATGTCTGATGCTAGCAAAATTTCCTTTGGATTTTCCAAAGTTCCGAGATTAAATGTAGTTGTGCCAGTTGAATTAATATCAAAAATGAATGCATCATGCTTATGATCATGCGAAATGAAATCATCAGAAACATCACACAAGTAAGCAAAGTTGTTCATCTCATTAACATAATCAGAAACATTAACATTGTCCTCAAAGAGTTCTGGTATAAAAAGAGAATCTAAATGACTATCAACTTCAGTCGACGCCGATGCTGCAGCTGACTGTACTTTGGCTTCTTGATTTGGTGAAATCTTGAGATCTTCAATCTTTAGCTCTGGCTCCACTATCTTCTCCTTCCCCTTAAGTCTGGTGGCTAACAGCTTATCAGTGACAATCTCTTCGGGCTCATCTCTGTCCCAGATGCTGCATTGGGTCATAATCTCCTCATCCCAAAAGTTCTCTACAGCTTTAACAACTCCGATCTCCCAATCAAAGACATCGTTGAAAATTTCAAATCCAGGGATAATCTTCCCATCTACCCACTGCGGTTCTTCTTCTCCAGTGTAGGCACAAACCGATGATGATGGCATAAAGCTCTCCGAAATATGGGGAATCTTCCCTGACCCTTTCTTCTTACCATATTCTCCTTTGTAGCCCAACCCCTTTCGATCTTTCTGACCACGTGTAGTGATAGCATTCTGCAGCCCTTGTGACTCTTTTCCCAAACCAGCCCCTGGGAGGAAGTGCATCTTCTTCAGCATATTCACCACTTGAGGGCTACCTTCTAGGTTTTGCTCTTCTCCGATCATCGATACATGAAAGCCACTGAATGGCTGATTAGAGATCTCCAAGGCAGACACTTGGTTCTCTCTTGCTGCTTTAATGGTCACTACTTCTCCTTCATGGGGTATTTTAATTATCTGGTGTAAGGTAGATGGCACTCCCCCTAACTTGTGAAACCACGGTCTACCAAGTAGAGCTGAAAAGTTTGCTGGGATCGGCAGAACCACAAAATCTGTTTCTGTCTCAATGGGCCCTGTCTTTACCAAAGCTTTGAAAATTCCCGATGCTTGCCTCCTAGAGTTGTCGTAGGCAGTGATGGTCAGGTCAGATTTGCTTAACATACTCTCATCCATCCCAAAGGCCTGAAGTGCCACCAAAGGGCAGACATTTATCGATGACCCGTCATCAACCATGACACAAGCGGTGTGTTTACCATTGATCTGTGCCTTGATGTACAAAGGTCGGTTGTGGTTGCGACCCTCTGTTGGTAGGTCTACATCAGAAAAAACCAACTTCTCCCCGGATCCCCCCTTTACAAGGTCTAAAAGCTCGGATGGAGAGATTGTAGTTGCTACAGTGGATACGCTCAATGCTTCGACTAACTTCTGTCGGTGCGAGGGGGACTGTCTCAAGAGGTCCCAAATAGATATCTGAGCCGTGGTCTTTTTCAGTTGCTTCACTATTGAATTTTCTTCCGGCTCTTTCTCTGCGATTGCTTGTGCTGGGTCCTGCTGCTTCTCAACTTCTGGAATGACCCTCCCACTTCTTGTTACTGCTTCTACTCTTTCTTCTTCCTCTGAATCCCACGGATCCGTAAACTCTCCATTTTTCTCATCTTCATCATCTCCACTCTCACTAGTGGACCAACAGTCTATCGCTGCCACGGAAACCCCTTTTTCATCCACTGCAGGGCTAGTAATAGCGACCTACTCATTTCCATATAGATCTTGCATTACGTACCACTCTGGTAGGCTTGATCCGATCATAAAGACTGGAGGTGGCACTGTGTTATAACCAGACTTCTTCTTGCTTTCTCTCTGCTCAGGATCGGTGATCTGCTTGTTGTCAATTAGATCTTGGACCCGATGTCTTAGCGTTATACACTCATCCGTCAAATGCCCGGTATGTTGGTGGAATGCGCAGTATTCATTCTCTTTGTGCCCTGGCTGTCCTTGGGCTTTGGCCGGCTTAGGTGATAGGGGCCGCAGTTTTCCTTCTTTTATTAGCCTCTTCAGCACCCATGATAAAGGCTTACCCAAGTTGGAGAAATACCTCTGACTTACGCCGGTTGCAGACACCTCGGCAGTCTTCCCAAATCTGTTACCACTGCTTGAACCTACTGGTTTGGCCGTCCCCTGATTGCTGTATCCCCTCCGGGCATAGGACTCACTATTTGCCCTCTTGGATAAATATTCTCCATCCGCTTCTATAGCAATGTCCTTCAAAGACTCCCAATCCTTGAGTCCCTTCATTTTCAATCCATCTCTCAAGTAGGGGCTGGCATTTCGAATGAACAGCCGGATCTGATCAGAAGTGTCCGGTTTGCGTTTCATCTCCATAACCCGGTTTCTCCACCGAGTAAGGTACTCGTGGAAGGACTCTCCAGCCTTCTATTGTAGCAACTCGAGATCTTTCAAAGTGACCTCCATCCGGGTACTGCAATCGTACTGCTTAAGGAACTCTTCAGTCAACAAGTCCCAGTCCTCCTTGGATCTCCTGTCAAGCCCATGGTACCAATCAATAGCAGCTCCTGTGAGACTCAAGCAGAAATATTCTATCTTCTGCTTTCTTGTTAAGGTCGTTCCCTTCATGACCAGCGAGTATTGCTTGATGTGTGCGGCAGGGTCAGAGGTTCCATCAAATTTGGGAATGTCCGGCATCTTAAAATTCTGGGGAATTAGGTCATCCCCATCCAGCTCTCGGTCTTCCGGGTTCATTCCTTTTCCCACGGTCATCATCCTTGCCATGACCTCAAATCTCTCTTCCATTTTCCTCCACATTGCCTCATCCAGTTTTGGCAACTTTTCTTTAGCTACTGCATGCTCCTCATGCTCATCTCCCCCAAATTCAGCTTCAGACCTGGGGCCCTCTCTGCGCTCAATAGGTGCAGGTACTCTTGGCTCAATAATAGGTGGGTCAACCACTGGTTGGTTAACCGCAGCAGGACGTTCTTCTCTAACAACCTCTTGTTCAGCTGGTACTCGGACAGGAATAGCAGCAGCTTGTTGCCCAGCTATAGTGGCGGCAAGATTGCCTATCATTGCAATCATTCGGGCTTCAAATTCCTCCATTCTCTTTCCTACTTCCTCAATGATTACTGCCCGGGTTGCATCAGACTCATTTGATGGGTTAGCCATGCTTACTTCTGTTGATGATTCGGAAGAAAACCCCACACTATTTTCTGAGATTGACTCTGAACTCTGATCTGACACTAGCTCAGTTAAACCCAAAAGCGGTGTCCTTCTTAACCGTCCGTCGGGACCTCTAGACCACCCAGGAGAATCTATGATGGCTGAAATGCAAAAATTGTTAAGATGATGCATGATTAAAATGCAATGCATGCTCGTGCTGATGCAACATAGACAAACACATGCAAGCAGATAGATCTTTCCAACCTTGTATCTCCCACACACGTGGTAATGTGGTCTCTTTCCTAGGTGGGCTTGATCCATGAGTTAACGGGGAATCCAATGGACACGTATGGTGCGCGGTGAAAAACCGGCAGCATAACAGCTCCTATCTAATGTACATACGTATGGGTGTTTGGCCATTACGTATTTAAACAATTCAACTTAACTAAGATGGGCCCACCAGGGCATGAAAGCCTTTGATGAAGACCATTTAATTAAATTGATTTCGTTTAATATATGATGGCCCATATAGCAAGCATAATATTACGGTACATTTCACCTAGTGGAAGTATCTATTGCCATTACATGAGCTTTGGACAAGGGAGATGTTACTTTAAGGCTACCCAAGCATGATCCCTGCCGACGGGTCTAGCTCATCACAAGCATAGCGACCGGTCGGGTCGTCATTTTGATATACCATTGAGGTACGTGGCTTGGGCTGGTGATTATCCTTAACACTTCCCCAAATTGAGTGAAAATGAGGTCGTGCTTCGGGAACGCACCGGGGCTTGAAAAGGGACCAAACTAACTTAATCTAAAGCTCTAATGAGATGATATGCAATTTTGAGATAGAGCGAATTTATGAATTAAATTTTAACCATAAATGTTAAACGAGGTATTTTCAAATTGAAATCTCGAACCATATCGTCCCCAGTGGAGTCGCCACTGTGACGCACGCCGGATCCCGAGCGCCGCCCTTTCGGACCGCCCGCACGTGGGCGATCGGGGCATTTGCGGGTCCGTTGACATCTTGCGATAAATCGCAAGTGCGTCTATGTTGAGCAACAAGGAGGTATCATGGAGTCGCCACCCAATAGAACATTGGGAAAGTTTCTCTCGCCTCGGAGAGCCTAAGACTTGCGCATTTTATCCATATTGAGCCATGCAGCCTAGGATTAGCGCTAAAGCCTCGTGACTCAAGAAGTATTTTGGAGGATAACCTCTAACCTCTCGAGCCCAAAGACCAGAGCTGGGTCCGGGATTTCTCATCTATTTCTACCTCGATTAATTTATGATCAAATTTTAATTATCATTAATTCTCTCTCTCTCCACACGATGCAATTTTAATCTAAAAGCGCATTTATACATGTTAGGAAAACCATAAATTAGCAAGTAAAGCAATGAATTACAATAATACAAGGAGCGGAATACAACTCCCTTTTAAAAGTGCAAACACGCATAAAACCGTGGAATTTATTAATCATGAGGACTTTGCTCCCCGCATGCACAATTAAAGAAAATATTCTGGATGTGATGATCTTATTTTGGATGAAAACTGGGACATTGGTCCCGCTTTATTATGAAAGATCCAAGTTAATTTTGTAAAAATATTTTGGTGATTTTTATTTTGGTGCGCATAAGAAAACATTTTATTTAATGAATATATACAAGGAAATTAAAAATATAAACGAAATGAGAATTAAAAATGTATAAAGGAAATACCAAACCCCGCAACTCCTCCTTCATGTGCATGGATGCTCAAATGAGAATAAAACAATGATTTGCAACCAAAAATCAAAAAAGAAATTCATGTTAGTGATTAGGCCAACGAAATAATACAACATAAAAGGTAATATGTACCATGAAAATATAATATGCATAAAATAATCATGATGTAATTTAACATGCATAGAATAGTTAAGATGCAATTTAACATGCATAGAATAATTAAGATGCAATTTAACATGCATAAGATGAGAAAGTATCATGGCACATGCAACTTATTAATATTAGTAATTAACGTGCATGGAAAATTAGTGACAATCAATTTTACTATAGTTAAGACATGAATTAAAAATGTGTAACATGAGAATAATCCTATTTGACATGCATAACTAGCATAAAATAATGACTATAACACTCATACATGCAAAAGAAAACATAATAATAAACATGATATAGCATTAAGAAATTAAAGGTATTTACAACCTAAAACATGCATAATTACATGAACAAAGAATAATTTGACATGAAAAAAAAAGATAATAGAATTTAAAAACTTATTTGTTATATGAATAATTGAAGATAAAAAATAAGAAGAAGAATATGGAGACTAAGAGAATTTACATGTTTGATATGTTAATTGGAAGCCAAAATAAATGAAATTAACAAGAGAATTAATGAGTAAAGCCAAGAATAATTACCCTCAAATTCAGTTTTGAAGAATTGAAGATAGAAGTGTTGAATTCCTTGTCTTCTCTTGTGAAAATCCTTAGAAAATAGCTTGAAAACTTGAAGAAAAGCTCTTGGAAACAAGTGTGTAAGATGGATTTTTTTCTCTCAACTCAAAGCTCCAAAATTCAGTTTTTTTTTCTCCAAAATGTTCCTGATTCGTCCTCCCCCCTATTTTTGAATTTTTTTAGTGTTTTTAACCATCAAAAAGTACCCAAAAACCACCCAAAACCGTCCAAAAACGGTTGAAAATCGAGTGGGGGTCGAAAAGTGGGCGAAATGGGCGAAGTGGGGCGTCAATCGTGCGCCTCGCGCACGTTTCCGCGCTGATGCGCGGAGTCTCCGTGCACGACGTGCGCGGAGCGAGCGATGCCCAAGGCGTCGCACGCGCAGAGCTACCGACGCCCAGGGCGTCGGCCGCGCGGAACGCACGCTCCGCAGCGCTCCGTGCACGGACATTCGCGACGGCCCTTGGCCGTCGCCCTTCCGTCGCGAATCATTTCCCCCACTTTCCATTTTTCCTACTTTCTTCATTTTTTCATCATTTTTCACCTTAATTTTTTTATATAAAATACCCTCAACTTAAAACACACTTTTTCTTCTTCAAAATAATTTAAAAAAATATTTTTAAAATACCCTTTTTACTCACCGAAAAGACAAGGAAAATCACTTCTGAACTCCAATCTTTTTGCCTATAAGCCGGCATAGCTAAATTTCATCATCGGGTAATCCTGATCAAGGCTACTCGGGACCCGGTGTCTACAATGGGCGACACAATGGACAGTGTCAATGTGGATCGAAGAGGTGATCCGGTCGGACAAAATAGATATGAACAGGAACTTGCACCAACTGTGGGTGCAAATAGGGGAGTTGGTTTGGATCCAACCTTAGTGCAAGGATTGCTGCAAATGGTTGATAGGCTGATTGCTCCTAAGGCACCAATTGAGTTGTTAAGAAAAAGAGGAGCAGAGGATTTTCATGGGACTGCTTTAGATGAATCAGATGTGGCTGAGTTCTGGCTTAAGAGGGTAGGTAGAATTTTGCAAGAGATTAGATGTCCGGTAGATCAGAGAGCTTCATGTGCAGTATCGCTGCTCCAAGGATCAGCATATGATTGGTGGGAGCTTGTGATGAGGAATCCTCAGCGACCAGCCGAATTGACATGGGAATATTTCAAACAAGAATTTGAGCAAAAGTATGTGACAAAGGCATACCAAGAGGCCAAGTGGAGAGAGTTCATCAGTTTGAAGCAGCGAAGTATGACTGTGAGTGAGTATGACAAGGAATTCAACCGGATGAGTAAGTATGTGCCCGAGCAGTTGTTGACAGATGAGTTCAGATGTAGGCACTTTCTAGAGGGACTGCGTGAGGTGTACAGAGGTCCTTTGTCTGCTATGATCGTCTTACAACCAGTGGGGTATTATCAGCTTGTGGCAGCAGCAATGAAGTTAGAAGAATCTGAGATGGTAAAGCAGAAGATGGCACAGAAGAGGAGAGCACCGGATAGAGGAGTTGTGAGTACTAAGAAGTCTAAGGGTGCTCCAGTTGAACAAGGGAATAGAGGGTCTGTCCAAGTACCTTCAGAAGTGGGCAGTGTAGACCCACATGGCAATAAGGGAAATCGAGCACTGGAGTGTGAACATTGTCATAGGTACCATTGGGGTACATGTCGCAAGATCACCGGTGCGTGCTTTAAGTGCGGGAGTATGGAGCATCGGTTTGCAAGTTGCCCTAATCGACAAGAGGACCGGAATCAATAAGAGAGTAGAAAATCCAATGCCACTCAAAGCAATCGTGATGGAAGTAGAGCTCCGCGAGCACCATCAGAGACGGTGCAACGACCTGGTGCTACGGAAGATCATAACCTGCATAGAGCATATGCTATGATTGCTGAAGATGCGACCGTTGCCGCGGGTCCTTTGGGTAAGTGTTTATATGTTAAGTTTAGTTTCGTTTCGGTTTTTGTATTTGAGATGTATTTGATAAGCGAGGAAATTTCGAGGACGAAATTTTCTTAAGGAGGAGAGAGTTGTCACACCCCATAAGTGGCCTAATTGGAATTAGCGATTTTAATTGGACAATTAAGGGCAAGTGGGTAATTTTCATGCGGAAAAGAGGATTTTATTGCAAGGTATTAATAAAGAATTAATTACAGATTTTTAGTTTAGTGAGTAAAGAGTAATTTGACAAGGGTTTGTTGGTAATAGATGGAGCAGATTGTAAAAGAGTATTTAGTGGATTTGTGAACCGTGCATGTGTGCCAAGTGGAGAGTGAGTGTGTGCATGTGGGTGAGAGAAAAGAGAGGTCTGAATGTTTTTAGTTCCTGGAAACTAAAGACGTGAGGCTTTCTCTTTTTTTGCTCTCTCTCACGTTAGCCATCCCTTCCCTCTCCATTTTCTGTTCTTTCTCTCATTTGCATGTGTGTTCATCTGTTGTGAGCTAGGGTTTTGAGCTTTGAAGGGATTTCCAGAGGTAAGTGGCAGAAGTTTTCTTGGTTTTTATGGTTGAATCTCCTTCCTCTTCTCCTTTGGGTTTATAGAGATTCTGTTCTTGGGTTAATGGAATGTGGTTTTATCTGTTTGCAAGCATCTGAAGAGAAGAGGAAAGAGAAGGGAAAGATAAAGTAGTGGATTGAAGGGTACAGTGGACGTTTTGAACTTCATTTCCAGGTTTTGGAGTGTCTGTCCCTTCTCATTTTGGATCCTGTTACTATTCTGATGTTAAGGTTATTTACGTGTATTTGTTTAGCTAAATGCATGTGTGATAGAATTTATATGTATGATTACTAGTGTTAAAGTTCTGTTGCTTTGCATGTTAAAGGGAAGTCCATATACTTATGCGTTAAAAGAAAAGATTCTGGGTTTGTGACCCTCTGTGAATATTAGTTGATTGTGTGGGAATGTATTTAATTTGTATTAAAATTGTTGTAAATGTGCTCTGGAGACTTGAAGGTATGTGTTTGAATGATCATTGCATGAAAAATGATTTTGGGCAAGAAAGGCTTTGAGTTTTGGATGTACTGGGTTTTTACGTTTTTCTGGGTTTTTACGTTTTCTGGAAATTCTGAAGTTTTTGAGAAGGAGAAGCAGTTTGTATGAAGAAGATCACGAGACGTGATGGAGCATCACGCCGTGACCCTCTTCCCTGAAGAAGGTCACGTGACGTGATGGAGCGTCACGCCATGATCCCCTTCGCAGGGAAGTCACGAGACATGACGGAGAGTCACGCCACGTGACCTTTCCCTTCCCTGCGTGTCACGAGTCATCACTGCTCAGTGACTCGTGACCTCCCCACTCCTCTCAGGCGTCGCGATGCGTGACGGAGGGTCACGACTCGTGACAGTCCCTGTTTTGCTTGGCGCTCGCGTGAAGCCAGTGTCACGAGACACCATTGCCAGGGTGACTCGTGACTTGTTTTAAAAAGCAAAAGTATTTTTCTTTAAAGCTTTTGTTACATGGGTTTTCGCTGAATGACTCAAGAACAGGTTTAAATCTGTGCTATAATTTAATAAGTGTTTGATTATGAGATTTGTGTACATAATTACTAATTAATGTCCATGATTTAAATGTTTATAATTTACATGAACATGGACTATTTCAATGTCAGTTATAAATTCTTATTATCTCCTGTGTTTGATATTTACATATTTATATGTTTCTGAATATGGTAAATATACATGTATATATGAGTTATAGGTTGTCTTTAATTCTTATGATATGAGTATTACTTGAATTTCTTTTTGAGTTGTGTCATTTAAGCCTGAAAAGACATAGTAGTGGATAAGTAAGCGCTTACTTAGGTCAGGGTGTGTGTGCAGTTGCTATATGATAAAATGTTACATGCGGGTTCCGTTTGGATCCTTGTTTCGACCCCGTTTGGGTCTATGTGGAAGTTAATGCGAGACTTCGGTCTCTATATGAAAAATCACGTGTTTGAGACTCATGTCTCTATATGCTTGGGATACTGTGTTCAATCAGTATCCAAATGACCGCATCCACTCCTAAAGTGTATTTTCAGACTAATCAGGCTATATGTTATATGTGTTGCATATGTTGAGATGCATATTGACAGGATTAAAAGTATATGATGCACATGAATTCTTGCATAACTTTATATTATGCACCTTGTATCTGTGTACTTAGAATGGTGAGAATTATGTTAATCCTAGTATGAATTGAGTGGTAATTGCTTGTAATGTATGTTTATGCATGTCAAGTAAGGAATTTGGAAATATGTTTATATGTATATTGTTCATTTGTTTTGTTCCTCCCCACTAAGCGTTATCGCTTAGCATGGGTTATTTTTCCCGTGCAGGTGGCGAGTTCGGTTTGGAGTCAGATATCTGCAGGTCGGCCACTAGAAGTCTTTTTGGATGAAGTTATTTTTTTTAGTCTTCCGCTGTTATTTTGTACATGGCTTGTTAATAGCAAAATGAATCTTTTGTAAAGGAACAACTATTTTTGTATATGTATTTGCTTACGAGCCTTTTTGTAAAACGATATTGATATGATGTATGTTAAAGGACTTGATATTCTATGATTAAGGGTTTTTACATCTCATTTGGTTTATTTATTTATATGTTTTTGGTAATTGAAGATTGATTTTGGCAAAAATGTAATTTTGTGTAAACTAAATGGATTTGTATCTTTTAACTAAATGACTTTATTTCTTAACTTATTTGTATATGTGTTTAAGTATTTGAGTTTACCCGCGTGGCGCTCCGGGATCCTTCCAACGGGGATAACGGGGTGTTACAGTATGTGGCCTACTGAAAGGGTAAGGGAGTCTAATAATTCTAATGCTAGGATTAACTCATAAGGTTAATAGCCTAAGTATGGGAGGTAATGTATCAAATGCATGCAATATCTGTGGTCAACAAGGACATGTTAGTGGAAATTGCAATTTGGGAATAGTTAATAGGGAGGAACAAGTTAATTTTATCTAACGCCAAGGGCATGGGAACCCTTATTCTAATACCTATAACCCTGGTTGGAGGAGCCATCCTAATTTATCATGGGGAAATAATAATAACAACCAAAATAGGGGTGTGGGCTACCAACAACCTCAAGATAGGTTTGGAGCATTTGAAGGGAAGATTGATAAATTCATTGAAGAGATTAATTTTAAGATGAGTGCTCAAGATGAAAATCGAAAGAAACTTGAGGCAAAAGTTGACCAAATCACTAATAATCATGCCTCATCTATTCATAATCTTGAGATTCAATTGGGACAATTAGCAAGTTCCTTGCCATCTAGAAGTTTAGGATGTCTTCCAAGTAACACTGAGGAAAATCCTAGAGGGCACAGTAAACCATGATATTTTCTAGTCTCTTATTTAGGTTGCTTAATTATATTTTCTTTCTATAGGTGTTTTATGTTATTTTAAGTTATTGTATTTTATATTGTGTATTTTTATTAACACATTTTTTTTAATTTTACAGGTTAAAATAGTAAGATTAGGCATTATTTTATTGATTGTTAATATAAAAAAAATAAATAAATTACAAATTTTGCAGATATGATATTCTGTCACGAGCGCGATAACAACCGCGAGCACGATAGAATGTACATAGATTGCGATTGAGGTTCTGTTGCGATTACGAAACGCCTCGCGATCGCGATAGCAAGGGAAATAATCAAGACCTCGCGACCGCGACAGCAAGGGAAAGAATCGAGACTGTTCGACTCGTGAAGCAACATCATGAGTCATACGTCATTTAGCTTAGTATGAAGGTAGCTTCACGAGTCGTGAAGCATCCTCACGACTCGTGAGTGTGTCTGAGCCCAACAAGTAAGTTTTTCTTTTATTTTGTTTTATTTCATTTTCTTATCATTTTTTTAAATTGAATTACATTTATTTCTAATTAGATTAATATGCTTTAATTTCAACTACATTGATTTACCCTAAACCATTAAAATCAAAATATCAGAAATTAAAAGAGGGAAAATTTAATTTCAAAACCCTAATGTCGTGACTTTTCAGATTTTTCCTTTTCTGTTTTATTTCACTTGACTTTTCTGTTTTGATTTTTATTAGGTCTAAATTTAATCGAGTTTCTTTGCATGAGCTATTTTTGATGTGGTGTGTGCATAAGAGAAAGGATGTGTGTTGGTCCTATTGGGTTGTAAATCAATTGTTGAATTGTGTTAGTAGACATGGATCTCCTATCACACATGGGCATATTATGACTTCTATTGCTAGAAATTTTGACATTGATCTTCAAGCTTATCGTAGAGATCGCCCTTGTATGTATTTTACTAAACATCTTTTTGTACGTGGAGAAGTTGTCAATAATGATTTTCAGGAAATTCAAGCTTGCCTTAGATCTTATTGGAGGGATATTGCAGGCCCTTCTGCCCCACAAGAAGCAGAAAATGATGAGGAGCCTAGTAGAGATGCATCTATGTATGAGGTATCTGCAGCACCTGAGGTTGGGTCATCTAGCCACAATGTGACTACTATGCTTGAGCCGTTTTTGTAGAACCAGCAGACTATATAGGATCAGCTCTCATCTATGTTTAGACGACAAAGGCGGTTGGGGTATAGGATGGATCATTTTATTGCTCAATCGGGATTTGAGGTTCCATCGCCTGCACCTTCACCATGAGCAGGGAGTTTTTCTTCTCTTTATTTTATTTCTTTTATTTGTTTGTTTTGTTTCATTTATTCACATTGAGGACAATGTGTGTTCTAAGTGTGGGGGAGTCAAGTGAGTGTGAGTGTTTATTTGTTTTTGTTTTATATGTTAATTGTATGTTTATTTGTATGTGTTTGTTGTTCAATTAGGTTTTGTAGTAAATTAAGGTATTGTTCCATTGGTATGCTATATAGGTTGTTAGAACATTTAGATTTTATGCTCATTTTTATCAGTTTTTCAAAATTTTTGGTATGTATTTTAAATCTTTCAAGTTATTTTCTTTTACTTCTTTCAACATTATGGATTATTTAGTCTTTTTCTTAACCATGTTTGTAAAGTTAGAATTTTCTCATTTAGTTAAAAATTTTAAGTTTCTAGTTGCCTAGTGGAAACTATAGCCATAATACTTACCCTATATCTTTTCAATAATGGATGAGGACTATAAAAAAGAAAATAAAAAAAAAAATAAGTGGGATGGAGCATAAAATGTACCCACAATTTTCAAAAAGAATTAGCGAGATGTAAATCAAAAATTGCAAAAAGATATGGGATGGAGCGTAAAACGCACCCATATTACTTTCTCTTGCTATACATGGGCTTAAATGAAGAAATATACCCATGCAAAAGAAAAAAAATAAAAGAAAAAAATATATGATGAAAGAAAAAGAAAAGTCTAAAAATGCCATGATATTGGATTAAGGGTAAGTGAGCTTAAAATTGTCCCGAATGCAGCTAGCAACTTTAGAATTTTTTACTTTATGATCAAATTTCTCTCTTTAAATCATGCTTAGTTTTTTTGAGACTTATACTCTTGATGTTGAAATTAGTAAAGTTAAGTGACTTGTTAAAATTTTAATACATGCTTTGAAATTTGATTTACTGATATTTTTGAGTCTTTAAGATATTTGATCTTTGCAATTCTATTATATATGCTGAATGGACAATACTATATAATAATGTTTGTTTACTGATTATTGAATTTTCCTATTTCTTTTGTCTTGCTTGAGGACAAGCAACGATTAAGTGTGGAGGAATTTGATAGGTGTTTAATTGAAGTAATATTTAGCATGTATTTTGTGTAAATTATGAAGTTAAGTATGAAATTATTTATATGTTTCATGTTAATTGTGTTAGTTTATGTGTGTATGCATTTTGTAGGCTGATTTACGTGAAAAAGGGAAGAAAATGGTAAAATAAAGTAGAACTGGGCAGAGATCAATTGGAGGATCACGAGTAGTGAATGGGAGTCATGACTCATGAAGATGCAGATATAAAGAAGGAAATAAAAGAGGCAAAGGAGCAGGGTCACGACTCATGAAGCCAGATCACGAGTCGTGAATGGCAAAAAAGAAAGCAACAGCAAGAGCAAAGCGAAGAAAAGAAGAGAAGGAGCTGAGGAAGTAGGGTCACGAGTCGTGAAAGACCATCACAACTCGTGACGACGCAGAGAGGCCGGGAAGAGCAAAGCGAGGAAAGAAAAGAGATAGAGGAGAAAGAGGCGAGATGTAAGCCAAAGTCACGACTCACACACAAGGCTCACTACTCGTGAAAGGCCATCATGAGTCGTGAGTGGCCAGACAGAAGAGGAAAGGAAGAGCATCAGTGTTTTATCGCGAGCATGGCAGTCTCGCGATCGCGAAAGAACTAGCCGTTGGACAGTTTTTCCCTGAAAAGTTATCTGAATAGGCACCTTCTTCCATCAAACATTGCAACTATCTGGAAGGACATCTCCAAGGGACACAATCTTTAGAATTTTATAAATATCAATTGTTAAATGTAATTTTGTAGAATGTAGTAGATATAGAATTTTTATTAAAGTAGTTTTCTGTAGTGTGTGAAGAACAGTTTCTTTTTCCTTAGTAAAATTTCTTAGTTAGTTTTAATGTTTTGAAGAAGAAGATCAAGGAGAAGAAAATCTATTACAAGAGTTTGGGAAAAGGGTTGAGAGAATTCTTTCTTATACTCTTATCTTTTATTTCTTCTCTGTAAAATTAAATAAATATTACTTCATTGAATTTGAATGTTATTATTATTCTTTACTTCCATCTATTTTAAGAGTCTTTGAATGTAGAATTTCTATTAGTACAATTGCATAATTTTTAGAAGTTAAGATAGAGTCAAGAGATCATTTTAACTTAAATCTAATAGAAGTTCATTATCAAAACATAGGTAGAGAGATCAGTATCTTGAGATAGTTGTTATAGGTTCGTAAATAATCTTAATGTATATAATTAGAGTTAACTAGTTTACTAATGAGAATTAGGAGTTAGTGCTTTAAATATATACTTTGAGCATTCTAATTCATGTTGAGAGTATGAGTTAGAAATATATTCCAACACTTGCATGAAAAGATGATTATTATTAATTGGATTGATGGATCAAGTTCATTATTTTATGTTCTTCATTAAATATTTTGTTTTCTTCGATTAACATGAAATAGGTTTAAAGTAGTTTATTTAATAGAGTAGTTTAGATTTAACTAACAAATTAATGATCATTGTAAACAAGATAAAAATAAAGTAGTAATAGTGAGTAAAAACTACATTCCTCATGGGATCGATATCTTTTGTGCTATTTCGGTACACCATATGCTTACAAAAAATTAGCACTTATAAAATATGCTAACAGTGATATTATCCCATTTCCATTGCCGCATTGGGATGGGATTGAATAAACCCGATGGCATTTGATGTTCCGCTTTCACCTATTGAGAAGTTAGACATTCTAAAACATATTTTGCTATGTCTTTTCTTATCCCTGGCCACCAATAAAAGTATTTCAAATCTTGGTACATCTTGTTACCTCTAGGAAGCATAGTGAATACCGTATTGTGAGCTTCATGTAGCAATTTTTTCTTTAACTCATGGTCGGCTGGTACATAGACCCTGTTCTAGTAATTTAGGCTTACATCATGTTTTACTGAATAGCCAGTCTTGTCTCCATTCTTGGCTGATTACATAATTTATTGCATCCTAGCATCATCTTTCTGAGCATTAACTGTCAACTTTCTCAATCCAGGTTTAGCTTTTAATTGTGCTAACAAAGCTCTATAAGGTGCAAATTTCCAACTATTATGATGTATTGAGAAGGCAAAAAATGTCTTCCTACTCAAGTCAACAAGTATTTGAGGCTCTTGTGATTCGTATAAATTCTACATTTCTCACCATACAGGAAGTGTCACTATATCTTTAAAGCAAAAACTACAGCAGCTAATTGCAGGTCATGAGTGGGATAGTTTTGCTCATGTAGTTTGACCTGTCTTGATGCATATGCCACTACCTTGCCATTTTACATCAGCACGCATCCCAAACCATTCTTTGAAGCATCAATAAACATTATATATTCTTTACCCGGAGTAGGTTGTGTCAAAACTAGTGCTTAATATGCATCTTCCTCAACTGATCGAAACTGGCTTGACATCCATTAGTCCATTCAAAATTTTTTCCTTTTCGAAGCAATCTAGTAAGGGGATAAGCTATTATAGAAAACACCTTTATGAATTACCAATAATAACTTGTTATCCCTGAGAAACTTTACTTTCGGCACACTCCAAGGTGGTCTCCAGTTCACAATAGCTTAAATCTTCATAGGATCGACTCTTATACCTTCAACAGATACAATATGGCCCAAAAATGAAACTTTCCTAAGCCAAAAATCACATTTACTTAACTTGGCATAGAGCTATTTTTCCCTCAAGGTTTGTCACATAATTCGTAGATTTTGTTCATATTCCTATTCATTCTTGGAATATGCCAAGATATCATCAATAAGCACAACTACAATCTGATCTAAATAAGGTAAGAATATTCAATTCATTAAGTCCATAAATGTTGTGGGTGCATTACTCAACCCAAGTGGCATTACTAGAAACTCGTAATGACCATATTGGGTCCTAAATGCAGTTTTCAGGACATCTTCACCTTTTATCTGAAGTTGATAATTCCCTAATCACAAATCAATCTTAGAAAAGACACTTGTTCCCTTTAACTTAAAAAAAAAAGATCTTCTATTTGGGGTAAGGGATACTTATTCCTTATAGTCATCTTACTGACTTGCTAGTAATCAATACACATCTATAGAGTACCATCCTTCTTTTACACAAATAAGACCGGTGCTATAATGGCCCAAAGTGTACCATAGTAGAGTTGGTAGTGTAATTGTATTGAAAGGGTACAAGAGTAAATGCAATAAGTGTGAGTTTATGAGTAAAAGAGGATGAAATTGAAAGAAATTAAAAGTAATTTGAAGAAAGAAGTTGATTTGAGGGACTCAAAAGGGAGTTAACCAAAGGATTAAGTGGGATATTTGTTATGAGTGGGACATGTATCAAGAAGGGGACATGTGGTTTGCTTTGGGCTTTCCACCTAGGCAGCCACATACAATAAAAGGGTTTAGTGGAGGAATCTGTCCCATTTTTAGCATGTGGTCCCAGTTTTAATTCTCACTCTCTTGGACTCTCTCTTCTTTCTTCTTCTTCTTCATTTTCATTCCTTGTTCTTCAATTATTGTTGATTTTTCTGCTATTGGATTGGTTTGAAGAGGTTTAGTAAGAGATTTGAAAGGTAAGTGTGGATTGGATTTAGTATATTCTTCTTCTACTCCTTCTTCTACATGGTAATTGCATGTGTTTTGAGTTGTTTAAATAATGGATTAAGTGAATGTTCTTAGTTGATTTGTGCAAGAAGCATTGGATAAAAGAAAGGACAAAGGCAAGGAAAAGATTTGAGCTGGAAAGAGAAGTTATTAAAGCTGCACTTTTGTGGTTTGGGATTGTTTTGTATAACATTGTTAATTGATGCATGTTTGTTAGTTGGGGAAATATGGGTTTTGAGGAGTTTAAAAAATCTTTTATTGATAAATTGAACCCGAGATAGTAGAGATGAGTGATAGAGTCCTGTCTAGATGTACTATATTTGATTGATTATATGATGATAAAAAGTTTGATTAAGATTATACATGAAAGGTTACTTGTATGTAATCACTTGCTTAGAGATCATGTATAGTTTATATTAGTGCTTGATTATACCAAAAGGTGAGTTTTATAGTCTTATAGTGTATGTGGTATGTTTTTAATTGATTTGGAAGTTATGCATGTGATTATAGGAAGGTATGTGAAAAGTTTGTGATTGAGAGTTTAGAAGCTTGGAGATTGAACATTGAGTTCAGGCTCTGTCACGAGTGCGACAAGGGTTGCGAGCGCAACAGCATACTCCACGAGCGCGATAATAGTATGTTTAGGGTTCTGTCACGAGCACGACATTGTCCAGAGTTATGAATACAAGTTATTTTCTTTTCTTTCTGTGTAATATTGCATTGGATTATGTAAGATCATGCATAGTAACATTTATATGTGATAACATAATAGAATATATTAATTGCATGCTTGATAAATGGGTATGTTGAGTGTGTTATTAGAATTAGGGAAATGTACATATTATGTGATTACGTTCAATTTATACTACTTGTAATAGATGATGAACGAATGCATATGCATGCTCATGGTTTGTTTAGCTAATACATTAATTGAGCTTGATGTACGAAGATCTGATTAGGTAATTGAGTAAATGTAAAGTATATGATATATGAGTAGAGTATATATATATATATATGTGTGTTAAGCCTAAAGGATTCATAATAGTCGATAGATAAGCATGCTTATAAAGGGTTAGAGTTTGCAGCTGCTAGAGTTTGCCACATTTGGGTCTAGAGTTGACCGGTATGTGTCACACCCCAACCTATACCATGGAGACTTTTCCTCTACCAGAGGGAGAAGGATCCAGCTAGGTAGGAGTGTCACATCGCACTAGTACAAATAAGGAAACATCGTATACAAAGTAACATATCAGAGTTAAAGTAAAACTTTGAAAGAAAGAAGAGTGGTACTGAACAAAATGAATACTTTTATTAATATACGAAAAGAGGTCTTTACATCTTACATCAGTTTACAAAACAAAAATACCAATAACCAAAAGTCCAAAGTACACTGTTTCGAAGGGCTAACAAAACATTATATCTATTACAAAAGAAAGGAAAGCCTATACTACAAAACTCTCGATCTCTAGTTGCGTTGGCCTTCCCGAAGCGACAAGCCCAGACCATGCGTACCAAAATCTTCCACACCTGCACGGATAAACACCCGTGCTAAGCGAAATCGCTTAGTGGGGAAAACACAAATGCATAACCGCCACTCACAGTGACGACAACAGAAAGCACATGATAATGATACAATTATAGATATAGAATCATACATAATTAATTCAAATATTTATATTATCATCCAATGTTCTTGTACAAAGATACACTAACACCTGCTTAATCATAAAGAGTGGATAACGAGTACACATAGATACTTGAGAGTATCAATATCATATTATGAACACATAAATACCCGAAGGTATCAAATCATTCTTTTATTTTTGTTCCAAATTGTTTTCACATAGAATCTTAAGAAAGATTCATACAGAAGGATCGCGAGGATCCGATCGGGGGACCTGATCAGGGTCCAAAATCGTACACATAGCTACAGCAACACATAACTCTATTAGGCATGCCTAACTATCCACTTATCTGACATTAGCAGGTTATACGAAATCTTGTCAACTTAACATACATATTATTCATTTAAATCGGTATTCAAGGCTTTAAATAAAAGAGTGCATGCAGAAGAACTCAACTCATTACGCAAAAAGGAGAAGAAATCAAATTTGGAAGTCACGTCTGTCGAGCTCACGACGACCGTCGCGCTCGCGACAGAATCCAAAATACACCTCCCCGCCTCGTCTCGCGATCGCGAGTGACTTCGTGCTCGTGAGAGGACATAGGTGCTGCTCTTTGTCGCGCTCGCGAGGGTTTAGAGCCTTGCACAAGCTCGGAGATCGAACACTCTGTCGCGCTCGCGATAGAGAGCTCCTTCGAGTTCCTTGGCGCGACACCTCTCGCGCCGGTGCGAGGGCTGAAACCTCCGCGCTCTGTCGCGCTCGCGACAGTGTCGCGATCGCGACAGACACGGGTTTTTCAGCTCTTAAGCCCAAAATCTGCAGAATTCTCACACTAAACCCATTCAAACTTCCAAAATTGATTCTAAACCTCAAAATTAAGTAACACAAACATCAACAACTCATAATATAATTAAAAACCCAGCTTTATCACCATTTATTTCAATTAAATTAAGCCAAACACATGCTCAATTTCAAGAAATCCCAAAACAACAATTTTAACACTAATTGCAACTATTCACATGATTCCTTGCAAATCCTTCAACAATATTCATTCTCTAACATCACATATCCAAACAACTCTAATTACTCAAATAAAGAAGAGGGAGCAAGATTGTGCAAAGAAAAGGGAGAACGAAGAAGAAGAAGAAGGAAGAGAAGAGAGTGGCGTGAGGAAGAGAGGAAGAACGGGAATCAAAGGGAAGGCTGCCTTCTCTCTCTCTCTCACCAAACTCATTAAATGTTAACTTATCCCTTATGCCACATGTCACTCTCTCCATAGGACACTTGCCCTATAACACACCCTACTCCCATACACTCCTATACACACTAAATTATCCCTTGCTCACATCTTATTCCCATACATTAAATCATATACTAACCTATCTCCTCTTCTCAAACTAATACACATAAATTAAATAAATAATCCCAATTAACACCTACATGTAACACATAAAAATATACACACATATAGACACGGACAGGCTCAAACTACTGGGGTGGTTTTGGGGTGTTACAGTATGGGTCTAGAGCTTGTTACCTTCGGCTATCTAGATGATTTGGGACTTCGGTCTCTAGATGTTTTGATACTACTAGATAGTATCTAAAGCACCCGTATCCACCATCAATGTGAATTCAGGCTATAGTTATTATTTGTTCGTGAATGAATAAATAGAGCTAAGATCTACTATATGTATTCGAGTTACGTGTATATGACTATATATGGGAGATGTAGTGATATGTTATCACTTATTTGATATGATAAATGTTAAAGCTAGAGAATATGTACATGCTGAGGTGAAATAAATGATATAGACGTGTTATTAATATGCTCATACCGATGAATATGTTAAAGAATTTTAATGCATGTTCCATATATGAGTGTTATTGATATGTTTATTATATGAATGTTTGTGACTTCGTAAGAAGTCTATTGTTTCTGTATATCCCCACTAAGCGTTATCGCTAAGCACGGGTGTTTTCCCGTAAAGTCGTTCATCTGCAAGCCACTAGGAATGTGAAGTGGAGCTTTATTTATGACATAGTTTCTTTTGTAATGAGTAGCATAGTGTTATTGTCACACCCCGTTTGCCCCCTAGTAGAATGAGCCACTTGTGTATGTGTGTGCATTTGCATAAGTCTAGTATAATAAGGGCATTTTGGTAATATTGCATGATTTGGAGTTTTTCTGGTGCGTGTGTACGTGTATAGCACTATGGTGCAAATTAGTTGGGTCAGACTTGTGTGTGCATGAGTGCACCATTGTAGTGTATGCATTGGAGTTGCATTGTGTGTGTGGTTGAATGCACCATAGTAGGATGTGCACTAGTGGATTATTGTGGTGTGTGTTGCTCATACATGTGTAGGGTACATTATTAGGGTGTTAATTGTGTGCATGCAATACATTTAGTTAGGGTGTGAGTAAATGATCTCCTCCACTTGATGGTTGACATGGGTAAAGGGGAAAGAAAGATGGGGAAAGAGGAAATGAAAAAGGGAAATCTGATTTTTTTAAACCCATTCCTGTTTTCCCTTCTTCTTCTTCTTCTTCTTCTTCTTCCTCCTTTGCACTCTCCTAAGTGTTCTACTTAGATTCAAGCTCAAGTGGTGGAATTAATTACTCCCTTTTATCTTCCTTGGTAAGTTTATGCTTTTTCCTTTTTGGTTATTCATGCATTTTCTTCTTCTTCTTCTTGGGTTTGATCTAAGCTAGGGTTTGTGTTCTTGGTGATTGGGTGCTTGTTTGTGCTTAGTTGAGCCTCCTCGTGAGCCAAAGGGAAAGGAGAAGGCTGGACCTCGTGGATCCAAGCAATAGGAGCAAAGGATTTGAAGGTTTGGGAATTTCTTGCTTTTGCATGTAAATATGTTCATGTATGAGTTTTGATGTTTTCTTAGAATTAGGTTGTTATGTGCTATTTATTTTGATGTATATGCTATGGGTTGTTGATTTGGAGTGTGGATCTTACAAGAGCATGAGTTGATTTTGGTAATTTGGGAATTGATGTGATTTTGGGCATAAATTGGGTTTTGGGTTTATTCTTGAAATTGGAAGTTTAAATTTATGTATTGTATGAAATTTCTTGTTAATAATTGTTATATTGTGGTTGTTGATGCAATTGGATGGCTGGGTTTGAGGTAAGAGGTTCATGGTTGGATTTTGTGTGTTGATGGATGATTTTGGAAGGAGGAATTTCTGCAAAATTCTGCAGATTTTCGAAATCTCGACACTATCGCGATCGCGACGACTGTCGCGAGCGCGACAGAGAGAGGTGATTGGAGCTTCACTGTCGCGAGCATGCGATCCCGTCACAAGCCTGCGACAGTCGAGGTGTTGAGCATACTCTGTCGGGAGCGCGACAGAGCGCGATGCTGGCTGAGTGCTATCGCGAGCACACGATTCGTTGCGAGCCCGCGATAGCACCAATTGTTCTCTGTCGCGATTACGACATCCGTCGCGAGTGCGACAGAGCCTGGCCCTTCCGTCCTCCTCGCGGTCGCGAAATCCGTCCCGCTCGCGCAGCGAAGAGACTTCGGTCTCTATCGCGAGCGCGACAGTCCCTGCATGCTGAATGAGTTTTTCCTTCGTTGCGTGTGGTTTTTAAATTCCAGTTTCCTTTAGTGCTCATGAGATTTATGCTTTACATTTTATGAATTATATGAATGCGGATCCATGATACGATTATGAACATGTATGATAATGGTTTTGGAAATTATAAAATGGATTGAATGGTTTATGCATGACCTGCTAAAGTCTAGCAAGTGGATAGCTAAGCATGCCTAATGGAGTCTTTGAGCTGCAGCGCCCTTTGAATGTTTGGACCCCGATCAGGTCCCCGTTTGGTTCCTCGCGAACCCTTATGTGATAGGATCTTGTTTAAGATTCCCTTTGAAAATATTTTGTGAATGTTAAAAGGAAAAAGTAAAATTGGTTTTCTCGGCTCGTACCCGTAAAGTACTGTCCGTATACTTGTTATCCACTCCCTCGAGTCAGTAGGTGCCTTGTATGGATTGTAATATGAGAAAATGTATGTGATATATGTATGGATTCAATGATGAAAAGTATAACCCGTTATAAGGATATGATTATTGTTATGAACTTTCTGGTGGATGGCTTTATGTATGTGAGCATGAGTATATGTTATTGTTATGCCATGACTATTGTATTTATGTACTTGAGGTACGCATGTGTATTGCCTTGACGACCGTTGTGAATGGTTGTCCTTATGCTATATGTGTGTTTCCCCACTAAGCGTTTATCGCTTAGCACGGTGTGTTTACCCGTGCAGGTGCGGAAGATGTGTGCTTGGGAGAGTCGCCGCCATCGAAGCCAACACAGCAAGGTCTTAGTGTAGGACTTTATTTTTGGTGTTTTGATGATTCTTTTTGTACAGAACTCTCTTATTGGTTATGTAATAGCTTCCGCTTTTGTATATGTATTTTTGGGATTTGTAATTATCTGTTGTGTATCTCTTAGCTGATCAGAACAGTAATGTAATGCTTCTGTTATATTAATGCATGATCAGCTTTTCATGAATGGTGTTGTAAAGATTTAAATTACCCTGTATTTCGGTATGTATGTTTATGTATGAATGTATGTATATTCTGTATCTGTGTGGTGGCACCTTTACTCATACGGCATCTCACTCCTTATCGGATGGGATCGCCTAAGTACGGGTAAGGGGTGTTACAAGTTGTGGTATCAGAGCCTCGGTTTAGGCATTTCTGGGTGATTGTTTATGTGATGCTATGTGTGGATATGTCTATGTCTAGGACTGTGTTGGCTGATGCGGTTGTCCTCTTGTTTGTTAGATGAATTCTGATTCTGCTCATGGTGCGCTCGAGGAGTCCGCTGAAAGTGTGAATCCTCCAGCGGTAGATCCGTCTGTTTCTATTTCGGTGTTGGCTCAACGTGCTAGGGTCTAGCCCGAGGCCGCTGCCATGCCTTTTGAGGTGATATTTAGATTGCATCAGGACATGGCTCGGGTTTTGGAAAGGGTGACTGCCCCGAAGGCTCCGATAGAGAGTTTGAGAAGAGCTGGTGTTGAGGATTTTTATGGAACCGGGCTTAGTGAATCAGCGATAGCTGAGAAGTGGCTTGATAAGGTAAAGAGAGCTTTAAGGGAAGTGAGATGTCTTGCCGATCAGCAAGCTGAGTGTGCTGTGGCATTGCTCCAAGGGTCGGCTTACGAATGGTGGGAGTTGGTGAGTAGGCAACCTCAGATGCCTGATCCAGTTACTTGGGACTTCTTCAGTGAGGAGGTCACTAAGAAATATGTGACTCAAGCTTATAAAGACGCAAGATGGGCACAGTTTCTGAGTTTGAGGCAAAGAGCTTTGTCAATTTCAGACTATGAGAAAGAGTTTAATCGGTTGTCTCGCTATGCTCCGCGTGGGGTTATGACAGATGATTTTAGATTCAAGCATTTTGAAGCCGGGTTGAACGACTCTTTGAAGATTGCTTTGATTTCATTGATGGTTACACCAGGGGAAAGTTATTATCAGATTGCTGAGGCTGCCGTGAGGGCGGAGAAGACGGAATCTTTGATTAGAGAGAGAGCTCAGCGAAGGAGTTCTGCTAGAGGTGGTTTTTCTTCATCTTTGGGTAAGAGATCTAGGAACCCGCAAGATGAACCATCAGCTGGTTCGGCTACCAGAGGAAGAAGGCAAGGTTCAGCTACATTATCTGGTTCTGGCAGAGGTGGTAGGTCTGATGTTGTGCCTGTTTGTGAGAATTGTGGTAAGGCTCACCGGGGTAAGTGTAGGTTGCTCACTGGTGGGTGCTTTAAGTGTGGAAGCACCGAGCACCGTCTGGCTAATTGTCCACTGATGCGTGAGGATTCGGGACCTCAGGGAGGAGCTAGCAGAGTTGGATCGAAGCTTCCCAGGCTGCTAGAGGTAGAGGTAGAGGTCGAGGTGGTCGACCTAGAGATGGAGCTGTTTCTGAAACTGTTGAGCGTCCTCCACCGGTTGCAGCTAGAGCTTATACAGTTAGAGCTAGAGAGGAGCAGGATGCCCCTGATGTGATTGCTGGTAAGTTCCTACTCCATGAAACTGAATTATATGCTCTAATAGATCCTGGTTCCACACACTCATATTTGTGCACGCATAAGTTTGTTGATAAGTTGCATGTGGTAGATCAGTTAGATTATGAGATATATATGACCAATCCATTAGGGCATAGTGTTAGTGTGAGTAGAGTTTTTAGGGGTTGTCCTTTGGTGGTTGAGGGTGTTGAGTTTCCTGTGGATTTGATAGAATTGCCCTTCAAAGAGTTTGATTTGATTTTGGGTATGGATTGGTTGGGCAAGCATCGAGCTATGGTTGATTATCATAGGAAGACCTTTGTGCTTCGGGATAGGAACCGAGCTCGTGTGTTTGTTAGAGGTTTGGGTGCTAGTTCTGTGAATAATGTAATTTCTGCGATTCAAGCCAAGGGGTTTATGAGAAAGGGTTGTGAGGCTTTTCTGGCTGTAGTTCTGGATTCTAAGAGGGATTGAGTTAAGATTGAGGACATCCCTGTTGTTCGCGAGTTCAGTGATGTTTTTCCAAGTGATTTGTCGGGTTTGCCTCCAGAGAGGGAAGTTGAGCTAGCCATAGAGATTATGCCGGTTACCACACCGGTATCGAAGGCACCTTATCGGATGGCTCCTGTAGAGTTGAGAGAACTCAAAACTCAGCTACAAGAGCTATTGGATAAGGGGTTTATTCGACCCAGCATATCTCCTTGGGGAGCTCCAGTTCTGTTTGTTAAGAAGAAGGATGGATCCCTGAGGATGTGCATCGACTATAGGCAGATCAATAAGGTTACAATGAAGAATAAGTATCCGTTGCCTAGAGTTGAAGATTTGTTTGATCAGCTTCGGGGTGCAGGTGTGTTTTCCAAGATAGATCTTCGGTCTGGGTATTATCAGCTTCGTGTTAAGGATGAGGATATGGTTAAGACTGCATTTCGGACTGGGTATGGCCATTATGAGTTCCTTTTTATGCCGTTTGGTTTGACTAATGCTCTAGCAGCATTCATGGATTTGATGAACAAAGTGTTTAGGCCATACTTAGACCGGTTTGTAGTAGTGTTTATAGACGATATCTTAGTGTATTCCAAGGATGAGGCCGAGCATGAGGAGCATCTTCGGATAGTTTTGCAAGTTTTGAGAGAGCATCGGTTGTTTGCCAAGTTGAGTAAGTGTGATTTTTGGCTTCGAGAAGTGTCATTTTTGGGCTATATAGTTTCAGCTAAGGGTATTCAAGTAGATCCAGCTAAGATTGAGGCGACAGTGGATTGGAAATCGCCTAGGAATGTTCAGGAAGTGCGAAGTTTTCTTGGTCTGGCAGGTTACTACCGTCGGTTTGTTAAGGGTTTCTCAGTGATTGCTGCTCCGATGACCAGGTTGTTGAGGAAAGGAGTTAAGTTCGAATGGTTGGATAAGTGTCAAGCCTGCTTTAAGAGGTTGAAGCAATTGTTAGTCGAATCTCTTATACTGACTCAACCCACCTCGGGTAAGGAGTTTGTTATGTATAGTGACGCTTCAGGTGTTGGTCTGGGATGTGTTCTGATGCAGGAAGGTAAGGTTGTGGCTTATGCTTCTCGACAGTTGAAGCCACATGAGAAGAACTATCCGACGCATGATTTTGAGTTAGCAGCAGTTGTTTTTGCTTTAAAGATTTGGCGTCATTATCTCTACGGGGAGAAGTGCAGTATCTTTACGGACCAGAAGAGTTTGAAGTATTTCCTGACTCAGAAGGAGTTGAATATGAGGCAGCGTCGATGGCTTGAGCTGTTTAAGGATTACGACTGCATTGTGGATTACAATCCGGGTAAGGACAATGTGGTCGCGAATGCTTTGACTAGGAAATTAGTTTCTGCCTTGTTTTTGAGACGGTTCAGATGGAGGTTTGGTTCAGATGGGGCTTTCATTGCTCAGTTGAGGGTCAAGCCTACCTTGAGACAGCGGATACTTGATGCTCAGAGGGTTGATGAGAAGCTTCAGCGGATTGTGCAAGAAGTCAGTTTGGGTAAGCAGTCAGAGTTTTCGGTTCAGGATGGGATTCTTCTGTTTAGAAACCGTTTGTGTGTACCGGACAGTGAAGAGTTAAGAAGACAGCTTTTGGATGAGGCACATAGTACAGTTTTCACCATGCATCCTGGCAGTATGAAGATGTATCGGGATATGAAGCAATTCTTTTAGTGGTCTGGTATGAAGAGGGACATAATGGACTTTGTATCCAAGTGCTTTACTTGTCAGCAGGTTAAGGCTGAGCACCAAGTTCCTTCTGGATTGCTCACGCCTTTGTCCTTTCCCGAGTGGAAGTGGGATGACATCGCCATGGACTTTGTCTCCGGGTTGCGTTTGACTCAGAAGAAGCATGATTCTGTTTGGGTTATTGTGGATCGACTCACGAAGTCCGCTCACTTTTTGCAAGTAAGGATGGATTACCAGATGAGTAGATTGGCCAGTATTTATGTGGATGAGATAGTTCGGTTGCATGGAGTGCCTTTGTCCACCGTTTCAGACCGGGACCCAAGGTTCACGTCTAAGTTCTAGAAAGTGTTGCAGCGAGCTTTGGGTACCAAGTTGAACTTCAGTACAGCGTTTCATCCTCAGACAGATGGTTAGTCCGAGCGAGTGATTCAGATTTTAGAAGATATGTTAAGGGCTTGTGTTCTGGACTTTCCGGGTAGTTGGGAAAAGTATGTATCGCTGATGGAGTTTGCCTACAACAACAGTTTTCAGTCGAGTATTGGTATGTCACCGTATGAGGCGTTGTATGGACGACAGTGTAGGACTCCAGTTTGTTGGACAGAGTTGTCTGAGAGGTCAGTGATTGGGCCAGATTTGGTTAGAGATACAGAGGAGAAGATCAGAGTTGTGCAGCGGAATTTGAAAGCGGCTAAGTTTCGACAGAAGTCTTATTCCAACCTAAAGAGAAAAGATGTGCAGTTTGAAGTTGGGGATAAAGTTTTTCTTAAAGTTTCTCCTTGGAGAAAAGTGCTTCGGTTTAGAAAGAAAGGAAAGCTTAGTCCTCGCTTCATTGGTCCATATGAGGTGTTAGCAAGAGTTGGTCCCGTGGCTTACAGATTGGCTTTGCCGATGGAATTATCAAAGCTTCATGATGTGTTTCACGTTTCGATGCTCCGTCGGTATAGATCGGATCCGTCCCATGTGTTGTCGGTTCAAGAAGTTCAAGTGCAGTCCGATTTTTCCTACAATGAGGAGCCTAGAGCTATCCTAGCTCGAGAAGTAAGACAGTTGAGGAATAAGCAGATTCCTTTGGTCAAGGTTTTGTGGAATCACCATGGGGTCGAGGAAGCAACATGGGAACCAGAGGAGTCGATGAGAACTCAGTACCCGCAATTGTTCAGTTCTGGTGAGAATTTTGAGGATGAAATTCTTGTTAGTAGGGGAGAGTTGTCACACCCCGTTTGCCCCCTAGTAGAATGAGCCACTTGTGTATGTGTGTGCATTTGCATAAGTCTAGTATAATAAGGGAATTTTGGTAATATTGCATGATTTGGAGTTTTTCTGGTGCGTGTGTACGTGTATAGCACTATGGTGCAAATTAGTTGGGTCAAATTTGTGTGTGCATGAGTGCACCATTGTAGTGTATGCATTGGAGTTGCATTGTGTGTGTGGTTGAAGGCACCATAGTAGGATGTGCACTAGTGGATTATTGTGGTGTGTGTTGCTCATACATGTGTAGGGTACATTATTAGGGTGTTCATTGTGCGCATGTGATACATTTAGTTAGGGTGTGAGTAAATGATCTCCTCCACTAGATGGTTGACATATGTAAAGGGGAAAGAAAGATGGGGAAGGGGGAAATGAAAAAGGGAAATCTGATTTTTTGAAACCCATTCCCGTTTTCCTTTCTTCTTCTCCTTCTTCTTCTTCCTCCTTTGCACTCTGCTAAGTGTTCTACTTAGATTTAAGCTCAAGTGGTGGAATTAATTACTCCCTTTCATCTTCCTTGGTAAGTTTATGCTTTTTCCTTTTTGGTTATTCATGCATTTTCTTCTTCTTTTTCTTGGGTTTGATCTAAGCTAGGGTTTGTGTTCTTGGTGTTTGGGTGCTTGTTTGTGCTTAGTTGAGCCTCCTCGTGAGCCAAAGGGCAATGAGAAGGCTGGACCTTGTAGATCCAAGCAATAGGAGCAAAGGATTTGAAGGTTTGGGAATTTCTTGCTTTTGCATGTAAATATGTTCATGTATGAGTTTTGATGTTTTCTTAGAATTAGGTTGTTATGTGCTCTTTATTTTGATGTATATGATATGGGTTGTTGATTTGGAGTGTGGATCTTGCAAGAGCATGAGTTGATTTTGGTAATTTGGGAATTGATATGATTTTTTGCATAAATTGGGTTTTTGGTTGATTCTTGAAATTGAAAGTTTAAATTTATGTATTGTATGAAATTTCTTGTTAATAATTGTTATATTATGGTTGTTGATGCAATTGGATGGCTGGGTTTGAGGTAAGAGGTTCATGGTTGGATTTTGTGTGTTGATGGATGATTTTGGAAGGAGGAATTTCTGCAAAATTCTGCAGATTTTCGAAATCCCGACACTGTCGCGATCGCGACGACTGTCGCGAGCGCGATAGAGAGCGGTGATTGGAGCTTCCCTATCGTGAGCATGCGTTCCCGTCACGAGCCCGTGACAGCCGAGGTGTTAAGCATCCTCTGTCGCGAGCGCGAAAACCATCACGAGCGCGACAGAGCGCGATGCTGGCTGAGTGCTATCGCGAGCACGCGATTCGTCGTTAGCCCGCGAAAGTACCAATTGTTGTCTGTCGCGATCGCGTCATCCGTCGCGAGCGCGACAGAGCCTGGCCCTTCCGTCCTCCTCACGGTCGAGAAATCCGTTGCGCGCGCGCAGCGAAGAGACTTCGGTCTCTGTCGTGAGCGCGACAGTCCCTGCATGCTGAATGAGTTTTTCCTTCGTTTCGTGTGGTTTTTGAAGTCCAGTTTCCTTTAGTGCTTATGAGATTTATGCTTTACATTTAATGAATTATATGAATGCGGATCCATGATACTATTATGAACATGTATGATAATGGTTTTGGAAATTATGAAATGGATTGAATGGTTTATGCATGACCTGCTAGAGTCTAGTAAGTGGATAGTTAGGCATGCCTAATAGAGTGTTTGAGCTGCAGCGCCCTTCGAATGTTTGGACCCCGATCAGGTCCCCGTTTTGTTCCTCGCGAACCCTTATGTGATAGGATCTTGTTTAAGATCCCCTTTGAAAATTTTTTGTGAAAGTTAAAAGGAAAAAGTAAAATTGGTTTTCTCGACTCGTACCCGTAAAGTACTGTCCGTATACTCGTTATCCGCTCCCTCGAGTCAGCAGGTGCCTTGTATGGATTGTAATATGAGAAAATGCATGTGATATATGTATGGATTCAATGATGAAAAGTACAACCAGTTATGAGGATATGATTATTGTTATGAACTTTCTGGTGGATGGCTTTATGTATGTGAGCATGAGTATATGTTATTGTTATGCCATGACTATTGTATTTATGTACTTGAGGTACGCATGTGTATTTCCTTGACGACCATTGTAAATGGTTGTCCTTATGCTATATGTGTGTTTCCCCACTAAGCGTTTATCGCTTAGCACGGTGTGTTTACCCGTGCAGGTGCAGAAGAAGTGTGCTTGGGAGAGTCGCCGCCATCGAAGCCAACACAACAGGGTCTTAGTGTAAGACTTTATTTTTAGTGTTTTGAGGATTCTTTTTGTATAGAACTCTCTTATTGGTTATGTAATAGCTTCCGCTTTTGTATATGTATTTTTGGGATTTGTAATTATCTGTTGTATATCTCTTAGCTGATCAGAATAGTAATGTAATGCTTCTGTTATATTAATGCATGATCAGCTTTTCATGAATGGTGTTGTAAAGATTTAAATTACCCTGTATTTCGGTATGTATGTTTATGTATGAATGTATGTATATTCTATATCTGTGTGGTGGCACCTTTACTCATACGGCATCTCACTCCTTATCGGATGGGATCGCCTAAGTACGAGGAAGGGGTGTTACAGTTATGTAAAGAGAATTTTTGTATATGATAAGTGTAATGATACTAAGGGTAATGTAGAGAATTTTGTATTAGAAGTATAAATGTTTTAAAGCATATATTCATGTAGTAAGGATCATAACATTTTGTGATATGAATATTTAAGTTGTTAATGCAAGCATGTTTTCTTAGCAATGATGTTTCTTTTTCGCTATAGCATAATCATATTGTATGCGTATGTGTGTGCGACTCTGATATCCTCCCATGGGGCATTAGGGCGCGATAAGTTGTAGTATCAGAGCATAGGTTTAGGCGGTTTAGGATGATAGGATATTAGAGTATAGATTAGATGTGTGTGAGTTGTTTAGTGTCATGGCCTAATGCAGATGTTGTCTTGTGCAAAGTATAGATGGAGTTTGATCCAAGTGAAGAAACAGGTGAGATGATGGGAAGTGTAAACCCAGTACGAGTTAATCAGTCTGCAATTAATCGACCTCCAGCAGAAGGATTAGGTCCTGCTCAGGGTGATCTAATGTTAGTGCAAGGATTAATGCGGTTGATTGAGAGATTGACTGCTTCTAAGGGCCTTACGGATCTCATGAGAAGTAAAATGGCACAAGAGTTTAATCAAACTACCATGGATCAGTCTGATGTGGCTGAGTATTGCTTGGAAAAGATAGCGGGTGACTAGTGCAGTGTCATTACTGCAAGGGCCAGCCTATGATTAGTGGAACTTTGTGTTGAGGAATCCTCAGCGACCTGTTGAGTTAACATGGGACTTTTTTGTCCAAAAGTTTGAGAAGAGGTATGTCACTAAGACATACAGAGAAGCAAAATGGATGGAGTTTGTAAGTTTAAAATAGAAGAATATAACTGTGGGTGAATATGAGAAGAAGTTTAGTAGATTAAGCAAGTATTATCCCGATATGTTGTTGATGAAAGATTTTAAGTGCCGATAGTTTGAGGATGGCTTGAAAAAGAGCATTAGAGGGCCTTTATTGGCTATAGCTGCAATGCGAACGGTGAACTATTACCAGTTGGTTTCGGCAGCCATGAAATTGGAGGAGTCTGAAATGGTAAAACAAAGAAAGGAACAGAAAAGGAAAGTAATTGAAAGTGGTCTAACTAGTGGCAAGAGAGCCCAAGAAACCGTAAGTCGGCAGGTTACCCGAGGGTTGGGTCATGTGCCAACATCGAAAGGAAGTGTTATGACACCATCCAGTAGGGATAGTGCTATGCCGAAGTGTGATCATAGCGAAAGATTCCTTTGGGGTACATGTAGAAAGCTCACGGAGCTTGTTTTAAATGTGGCAGCATGGAGCATATGTAATGGCCCCAAAATGTACCCTAGTAGTAAATTGGCATGATTAGGGTAACAGGGGTAAGCTTAATTTAAGTTTGCATAATTTGGACTTATAAGTAATTAGAAATGTGGACCTAATTGAATAAAAGAAATAAGTTTAAGTGACCATATGGTAGATGAGAATGATTAAGTTAAGTGGTGGATTAATTAAAGGATAATTGAAGTTAGTTAACCTAATCAAGATTAAGGAAATTCACAGTGGATTCTTGCTTTCATTGGTTGGCTATGCCAACACATCTTGGTACATGCAATTTAAGCTTTGGATGAAAGAGAAAAGTCCTCATTTCTGCATGTGTTCTTCGGCTCCTTCATCTTCACTTCTTTTGTTTTTCTTCTTCATTCTTAGACTTAACTCTTCACGAATATAGCTGGTTAATTAATAGTTGAGTTTGGTTGATTAATTTCTGAAATGTGTTCTTGACCAATGTAAGCATTTTTTGTTCTTCATCTTCTTCTACTACTCCTTATTTCTAAAATTGAGATTGAGATTGTGTATTGATCCTTTATTTTAAATTTTAAAATTTGGATGATGGTTGTAGAGGTTGAACCAAAGAAAGACAAGGGTAAAGGAATGGTTAGAGAGCCTAGCACTAAGTGATAAAAATTAGAGCTAAGGAGAAGATGTTTGGGAAACTAGTTTAATTGTGTGTTAAAATATTAATTATCCTACGTTGGAATGTGTATTAGTGCTATGTGTATTAATGCTATGTGTTGTGTAGAACTGAAAATATGTGCTGATTCTGATTGATTGGTTTTAAGTGTTAATAAGTTGCATTCTGCCTCGGATTGCTCTGCATGTCACGGTGACAACCAAATTATTGTCACCGTGAGATGCTTATGTTTGGCATTCTGTTTTGATGTCACAGTCACAACCAAATGGTTGTTACCATGAGGTACCTTCAGTTTGCATTCTATTTTGGTTTGTGTATATGTCACGGTTACAACCAAATGGTTGTCACCGTGAGGTACCTCAACTTTGCATATTTCTTTCTAAACATTATACCATGAAGTACAAATGAATGAGTTGATACTTATTTAAGTTTAATAATATTAAATTAAATCTATAATGTGAATGAGAATGATGAAATGTGAATTTATATGATGAAATGTGAGCATTATTGAAAACCTATACGTACTTATGTGAGATAACTTATTCTATAATATTGTTTTATAAGACTTTGTAGACAACCTATTGTGTAAATGAATGAATGTTAACCGAAAATAATAATTTAACCTACAAGTCAAGTAGTGGATAGTTGGGCACGCCTATAAGGTCTAAGAACTGCGACCGATAACGTTTGATTCCTTTAGAATCCTCAATACAAATTGAATCCTTATTGGGTTTGTCACACCCCATTTGCCCCCTAGTAGAATGAGCCATATATGTGTGCATGCATATGTGTATCTTGGCATCTGTTTTGAGGGCATTTTGATAAAAAGGCATGTTTTATGAGTTTTTCTAGCATGTGGTGCATGTACAATGTTAGGGTGTTTTATGTTGGGAGTGCATAATGTGTGTGTTCATACCATTGTAGAGTGTGCATTAGTTGGGAGTGCATTGTGTGTGAGTAGTGTATGCTTGTTGGGTGTGAGTGGTTAATTTCTACTAATAGGAAAATGACCCATGGCTAGGGCTAAGAAAATAAAAAGAAAAAGAAAGAAAAGGGAAAAAGATACAGATTTTTGTTCTTCTCCACGTTTTCCCCTTCTTCTCATTTTCTTCTTCTTCCTTTTCTTTTCTCCAAGAACCCTAGTGTGGATTCAAATCTTTATTGGTGAAATTAATCATCTCTTTGCATCCTTTTTGGTAAGTTAACATATTCTTTTAATTTTATTTTCAATTTCTTCTTTGGGTTTAGATTTAACTTAGGGTTTATATTTTTGTTGTTCTTGGTGTGTTGATTGTTAGTTGAGCCTCCCCGTGATCCTAAGGGCAAGGAAATTGCTGGGACTAGCGGAGCTAAGTGATTTGGAGCCTAGAATTTCAGGTTTGGGACTTGTCTCTATTTTGGGTGTGTTTGGTGATTTGAGATGGCATGTGTCTTTTTGGAAAAATTGCATGATGTGGTACAATAAGGTGTGTGTGTGTGTGTGTTGATATATTTTTAAGTGTTGGAAATTGTGAATTTGAGTGTATGATGATTTAGTTATGCATGGGTAAGTTTTGTTAATTTTTAATTATGAATATTGGATTAATTGGATGATTAACTATGTTATTGATGAGGGTGTTTGTGGTTTGAGCTGGAAAGGTATGTTCTTGGGACGAATTTTTGGTTTGGAGTGTGTATTTTGTGATGCGTGTGATTTTGGGTTCGGATTTTTGGAGTGACTTCTGCGATCTCTGGAATTTCCATAAGTCACACGGCGGTAAGGAAATAGCTCACCGCCGTGTGGATCGGAGAAATTCCTCAGAAATTGTAAGGCTGAGATTTTACACGGCGGTGAGGATACACCCATACCGCCATGTAAAACGCTACTGCCCAATTGATTTTGAGCTGTGAGTTTCACACGGCAGTATGGGTTTCCCTTACAGCCATATGAAACGCCTCTGTTGGAGCAGTGTAAATGTATTCGTCCAGCTATGTTAGATAAGTTACACGGCAATATGGGATACCCCATACTCCCGTGTAAACTGTCTTACACGGCGGTATGGATTTACCATACCGCCGTGTAAAATGCTTTTGTCCTTTTATGCAGATTTTGGACTTCTTTTCTTTTCACTCCTTTTCCACTTGTGTTTGGTTTTAATTATTGTTTAGTGTTATTTTATCTTTCTAGCATCATTTAATTGTGTATTTTGCTATGCTAAGGTAGTATGTGTTATATGTAATAGTAAAGAGAATTATGCTTAAGTATGAATTCTTTATGTGATGAATATTCAAATGTATATTGTGTTATACATGACCTGCTAGAGTCTAGTAAGTGGATAGTTAGGCATGCCTAATAGAGTCTTTTAGCTGTAGCCCTCAGTTCAGTTCGGACCCCGATCAGGTCCACGTTTTGTTCCTCATGAACCACTCAGTATTTGGATCTTGTTTAAGTCCCATCAGTAAAATATTGTGTTAATGATAAAAATAAAATGACTTTGATTTGTACCTGTGAGGTACCCTCTGCAATCGATTCGTACCCGTAAAGTACTCTCAGTACACTCGTTATCCACTACCTCGAGTCAACAGGTGTTCGATTGGTTTGCTCTGCTCTGATATAACTATATAAATGTGATATCTGAATGATATGCCATTGTGAATGTGTGATGCCTTGACGACCATTGTGAGTGGCCGTCCATATCGTATGTGTGTTTCCCCACTAAGTGTTTATCACTTAGCACGGTGTTTTTACCCGTGTAGGTGCGGAAGGGGTTTTGTTTTGAGAGAGTCGTCGTAGTCAAGCCAACACAGAAAGTTTTAGTGGGCTTAGCTTTTGTAAACTTTGATGATTCTTTTTGTATAGAACTCTCTTGTATCAGTTTTGTTATAGCTTCCGCTTATGTACTTATATTTTGGGTATGTAATATCTTTTGTATCAGCTAGTCTGATCAGAACATTATTGTAATGGTTTGTTATATTAATGTATGATCAGCTTTTGCTTCTATTTTCTTAAAGTTTTTATTTATCCCTTATTTTGGTATGTATGTTATGAATGAATGTATGTTTACGTTGTATTTGCGTGGTGACACCTTGACTCATACGGCATCTCACTCCTTATCGGATGGGATCGCCTACATATGGTTACGGGTTTTACAGGGTTCACGTATATATTATATTTTACTGATTATTTATGTACCTTCGAGTACTGATGTGAGAGTGCATACCTTTGAGTATGAAGTGATAGATGTACTCTCGAGTACTGAAGTCATTCCCATTATCCGCGTCTATGAATTGCAGACAATACTTTTAATGAATGATTGAATAATAGATATTGAATAATAAGAATCTAATGAGATATGTGAAAGGGAATGGAATGTATATGATATTGTCATGCAATACTTTGTTGCTAAACATAACTGTCTAGTAATGCTATGTTTATGAGGCAAGGAAATAAGTATGTATCTTCTATTGTTCAAAGCATGCTACATGGGTGTATATTATATGTTGTATGTTATTTTCCCACTAAGCATTATCGCTTAGCACGGGTTTTCTAATCCATGTAGGTTTCGAAGTGAAGCAAGCATGAAGGACGGTCCCGCATTCCAAATGGTCAACACACTAGGACATTTTGATTAGTGTAGGTTTTGATATTTTGTGTTTTGAAACAAGTATATGTACTTAGTAATTTTGATGTGTAAAGGTATGCTATGTAGCAACTGAACAAGTTATGTAATCTAAAGTTTATAGTTATGTATAAAAACATGAGTTCTTATGTGTATTCCGCTGCATATGCGAATGAAATTTATTTATTTGGGAAGTTGCATGAGAATAGATATGAGATATGCCTGTGTAATGTGTGTCGTGACGACCATTCTCGACTGACTTAGCTAAGTTAATGTGAGGTCGGGAAAGGGGTGTTACAACATATGCTTACTAATTTCTCGAAATTGAAGGAGAGTTTAGCATAGCAAGAAAGTAAAGACAATATGGATGTGACTGGATCCGCTAGAAGTGGAAGAAGAAGAGGTAGAACTGCATAAGAACCATCGAAAACAGTTAAGAAGCTAGTTGCCTCGGTGGTCCAGCCAGAGTCTTCGCAATGATTAGAAAGGATGTGGATGAACCAGCGGGTCCATCTAGTAAGTTCTTAAATTGCTTAAGTTGTATTTTAAGAAGTTAATTGTAAAGTATATTACAGTTGTATGTTTTACAGCGAGGGAAATTTTGAGGGTAAAATTTCTTATGGAGGGAAGAATTGTAATGGCGTACCCTAATAGAGTTGGTGGTGTAATTGTATTGAAAGGTTACAAGAGTAAATGGAATAAGTGTGAGTTTATGAGTAAAAGAGGATCAAATTGAAAGAAATTAAAAGTAATTTGAAGAAAGAAGTTGATTTGGGGGATTAAAAAGGGAGTTAAAAAAAGAATTAAGTGGGATATTTGTTATAAGTGGGACATGTGTCAAGAAGAGGACATGTGGTTTATTGTGGGCTTGCCACCTAGGCAGCCACATGCAATAAAAGGGTTTAGTGGAGGAATCTATCCCATTTCTTGCATGTGGTCCGATTTTTACTTCTCACTCTCTTCGTCTCTTTCTTATTTCTTCTTCTTTTTAATTTTCGTTTCATGTTCTTCAATTGGGGTTGATTTTTCTACTATTGGATTAGTTTGAAGAGGTTTAGTAAGAGGTTTGAAAGGTAAGTGTGGATTGGATTTAGTGTATTCTTCTTCTACTCCTTCTTCTACATGGTAATTGGATGTGTTTTAAGTTATTTAAATACTGGATTAAGTGAATGTTCTCGGTTGATTTGTGCAAGAAGCATTAGATAAGAGAAATGATAAAGGCAAGAAAAAGATTTCAACTGGAAAGAGAAGTTGTTCAAGCTGCACTTTGAGGTTTGGGATTGTTTTGCATAACACTGCTAATTCATGCATGTTTATTAGTTGGGGAAATATGGGTTTTGAGGAGTTTAAAAACTCTCCCATTGATAAATTGAACTCGGGATAGTAGAGATGAGTAAAAGAGTCCTGTCTAGATGTACTATATTTGATTGATTACATGATGATTATGAGTTTGATTAAGATTGTACATGAAAAGTTACTTGCATGTAATGACTTGCTTAGAGATCATGTATAGTTTATATTAGTGCTTGATTATGCAAAAATATGAGTTTTATAGTCTTATAGTGTATGTAATATGTTTTTTTATTGATTTGGAAGTTATGCATGTGATAATAGAAAGTTATGTGAAAAGTTTGTGATTGAGAGTTGAGAAGCTTGGAGATTGAACAATGAGTTCGGGTTCTGTTGCAAGCGCGACAGAATACTCCGTGGGTGAGGTTTGCCTTATTATGCCTTGTCGCGAGCGCGAGATCCATTGCAGGTGCGACAAAAGCTATTTTGGCATTTTGTCACGAGTATGACACTATCCACAAGCACGACAATAGAATGTTTAGGGTTCTGCCGCGAGCGCAACAATGGGGTCGTGTAATGGCCCCAATACCGGGCAAGCCGGAAATAGTATTATCCGATAGTGAATAGTGACATCGGGGTGAATAATACCTCAAGGAGTCAAAAAATATTTTATTTGATCGTCGGAAAATATAAGTCAAGACGAGTTTGAGGTTAAAATTTTGAGTGAAATCGATATCAAATAGGTCTCCAAAAGTCAGAAATAAGAAAAAGTAGCGGTTTTAATGTGAATATTAACTAAGTTGATTGAGGGTTTGACAGGACCATAGAGAGTGCTACGGACCTCGAAAAAATGATATGAGAATATGGACGTACTCGTATTGATAACTAGAATAATATGTTAATAAAAAATTAAATTTTGCTGACACTAAAAATTAGATTATTGGACTGGTAAATAATTACCGAACCAGGAAATGATTTTCGATTGACCCAAAAATATTTTTGGAGTCTACTGAACATATGGTAAGACTTATGGAGTCATTTTTATGAGGATTTAAGCTTAGAAAATAAGAAAAATATATGATTTCGGTTTGAAAAGTACTCGGTTGACCGAAGATTTGACAGAGGCTTTAAAAATAGAAAATAAACTCCAAAATTGATGAAATTTTCCAGATAGGCTCTAAATGATATCTAAAATTTTTGGTAGTAAAATTGGAATTTTTGGAGAACATTGATATTTATTGAACCGGATCGAAAATGGACTCTAATTGGGCTGAAATTTTGTGTACAACCTAGTTCTTACTTGATATGAATTAAGGAATCAAATATGGAGTGATTTGTAGTTGGGAAGTGAGAAAACCATATAAAAATCGCATAATGGGCTTAAAAGTGTAATTAGGCTTTATTGGTTGAGCCATTGGTCGGACCAATTTGGGCAACTATAAAAGCACTTAAATGACAAATTTTAGTTGGCTTATCCTGTTAGTGTAAATCCTAGCCCCAATACATTGTAATAAAACACTTTAGTTAATAAATGAGGCATTTGTTTTACCAATTGTATTCCTGTGCATATCAATTGATAAAACTGTCCAAGAATGTCGTTTCAGTTTAAGTTATCATGTGTGAGGCACATGGTTGTAAGACCTTGAAACAAATGAGACTTCATTCTAAATATCCCTAGTTAGTCATTGTTATGGGAATAACAAATGAATTAAGACTAGTATGCTCTCTCTGATTAGTTGAGTTCTGTCTTACGGATCATAAGGACAAAAGTGTCAATCAGAGATCATAGATACATGTTTATAACATGGTATTTGGATACGATCCACACATGAGAACACTACATGGTACAAGTCATAAGTCTTCCTCATATGCAAGTTTTGTATCGGAGTTCTTAAACCTAAAATCTCTATGAAACTCTTTATGAATTACTGTGTACTTTGACATACACCTAACGTGCTCGTAACTGAGTGACAAGTATGGGTATGCTTGGGTATGCATTGATTCATGTTAGAGAGCATGAGAGAAGTGAAGGGATTACCCCTCTCTATAAGAGAGAAAAATATCATCGGCCACTTGATCAGTGAACTGAGAAGTGTATGGCCATACCGAGATGTAATAATGTGCAATCATTATTTATCTGAGAGTTCAGTGTCACTGGAATATCAAGAAAGGAATTAACTTACACATGAGGATGACTTGTTCCATGCCTTATGTTAATTCTGATATTTATGGGTAAGGGACTATACAAAATTGCATTAGGTCATCAAATGCCATTTGCATTTTCATTTAATTTGGAATGCTATAAATATCTTGCTAGAGAATATATATAGCCTTTGAATTAATTCATTAATTCAATTGCCAATATTAAATGGACCTATAGGATCGCACACAAAGCATTGGGCTTAAAATATTTAAATAAGGCATTGAGCATTAATTTGGGCTTTTAATAAAAGTCAAGCTAATGTATGTAATGGGTATTAAATTGCTATTGGACCTTGGTCCATGAGAGAGGAAGATTTCGGCCCACATGGTTTAATGTCAATTAATTTAATAATATTGATTAAGTTAATTGAGTATTAAATCCTAATTGAATTTTAAATTCAAAAGGGTTTAAATTAATGTTTGTAAATTATCTATAGGAAGTGTTTAAGGTTGAATAAACTACTTTTAGGTGGTAAAATTCGGAATAAACACTTGCCATAAGATGAGGATAAAGATTAAAAAAAGAGAAACCCTAGTGAAAAAAGATCATAGTAGGCGTGAACTTCCCTCTCTCTCTCTCAAAATATTTTCTTGGCCGAAATACATAAGGAGAAGAATTCTTTCTTGCTTTCTTGTGTGATTAGGCATTAATAGCACCAAAAGAAAGTACAAGATCAAAAATCTTGTAGCTTTAACCCTTGCCATTACACAATACTTATATTGAGAGCTAGCATTCTCGGTTTTAAGCCTTGCTTGAAAGTGTGTGTGTGAGCATAGAGAGGATTGGCGCAAAGGCTATTCCTTGGCATTGGTGGTGAAGATCAAAGGTGGACAATATCATCTTAGTTGCTGGTCATCATCAAATTCATTTCGGAATAGGCATCTAAAGTTGTAAGTTTTTAAAAACCCTAAAAGTGCATGTTTCGATTCTTGTCGTGGATTTGTTTGATGTGTATCATCGTTTTTGATATTTTTCCGCTGCGTTATCTACATACACATACCATGACAGTACACATCAGTGGTATCAGAGCCTAAACATGCTTATTTTAGTGCTTTAGATGCATGAAATAATTAATTAAAAATCGTTACTTTTAATACATGCAATGCTGAAATTTTCTGTTTTGAGTTTTTTGCATTGTTTTGGTGTAAAAACGATTTTAATTGATTAGATAGGTATTATAATTAATATGACATGTTAATATAATGTCCTAAGATATTCTAGGAGCTTTTATTGGTCATTTTTAATTGATAATACCTGATGGTATATGTTAATATTAAAACTAGGTGCTTTTGGCATGTTAATTGTTAGTTTAACAACTAGTTTTGAATATTAAATGTAAAAACGTTTTTGGCATGTTTGTAAGTGATTTTAAAGATTAAATATCAGGTCTGGACATTTTTAAAATATGGTTTTAATTCTTGTCCATGACAATTTAATTGATTAATTTTAATATCACTTAAAACAATGACTAGTTTGTGTTTGTTACATGTTTAATCAACATTGTTTGTTTTGATTTGATTAAAATGGTAAAAACACATTTAGATCAGATTGGTACAATATATTAAATCATTTTTATGACCTTATTTGAATTATTAAATGACTCATAAAATTGATTTAAGTATTTGTGCATTTTTTGTGGCATCACATAAGCATTAAACAACTAGTTTTGTTGTTTGTTTGTTTTTATATGTATGCCGTGTATCATATATATGTTCTTCATGATTTTTTTGTTTTAATTCATGTCGGTACATATTATATGTATTTTTAATGTTTATGGACAGTATGACATAAAATTAAAAATGGCAAAATTGGAAATTATACTAGAGTTGATTTATAGCACAAATCTAACTAGTTTGTGTTTTGGGCTTTTAAGAGAACTTATTCAATAAGAGGATTTAGTCCATTGGGCCTCGGCCCAGGCCCATCATGGGGTCATCTCTTAAAGGTTCAAGTACACAATTTCCATTAATGGGCTTGGCTAAATTAATTAAAATTGGACTTTGTTTAATCCATGAATGTTATGTATATTTATTTGCTTGTTTGGTATGATGAATGGATATGCATGGTGCATTCATGGGCCCTGGGTTTTTGTAATTAATTATGGCCTGCGAGCCATTATGTATTATTGTAAAAGTTTCATTTATTTCTTAGAATAGAATTTACTTGAAGACTTTGTAAACCAAGATGAAGCCCACCGGAGTGGTGAAGCCCAACTCGAAGATTCTTGTGTAATAGTATAGAATCTTAGTTGTAGGTTTTATGGGCCCATGTTTGTCACGCTTTACTTTATGCAATTATTTATATATATGCATGCTATGAATGGATGACAAAGCGTATGCCATGTAAGCCGTAATAAAATGAATCCCTAAAATAGTAAGTCACAAAGTTGCCTTCCTAATTCGAAACATGTCAAGGGATCGATCATCGGTAACGTAGACTAGGAGTCCTAGATGCGCCCAATTATCTTTGTGAGGCATGAGTTGTGAATGTAGGTTGGACTTAACATGGAAAGGGATGCCCGGACCTAGGCAACTAATAAATGGGTTTGTGCTATAACATCTTAAGATGTTAGCCCATTTGATCCAAGAGTCATGTACGAGTCATGATTGGAGTTATCCTACCTAAGTAACTTAACTTGTTAGGTGTACAAGCTCAGCTTGACTAATAAGGTTGTTGTGAAAAGTGGATCTTGGCCCACATTAAATCACTAATGCGAATTATTTAAAGGGATATTAATTCGGTTTGTGGGATTATTAATAAGACCTCATTTAATCTTGCTAAATTTTATTGTAGATTGAAAAATGGCATCTTCAAACAACAATTTCTCATTGCGATCGGTCCTTGAAAAGGACAAATTGAATGGCACCAATTTCATAGACTGGTCTCGAAACTTAAGGATAGTTCTTAAGCAAGAGAAAAAGTCGTATGTTTTGGATGCACCCTTGCCTCAAGAACCTGGTAGGAACGCCTCTACGGTTCAAAGGGAAACTTTTGAGACCAAGAAGAGCGACTCCAATGATGTGACCTGTTTGATGCTAGCCACTATGGTGCCTGACTTGCAAAAGCCATTTATGGACCAAGAGGCTTATGCGATCATGGTGCACTTAAAGGAGATGTTCCAAGAGGAAGCTCGTCACGAGAGGTTTGTGACAACTAAGGCCTTAATTTCCTGTAAGATGGCTGCAGGTACTCCTGTTAGTACGCATGTACTCAAGATGAAAGGGTATCTTGATACTCTTGAGAAGCTTGAGGTACAAGTACCAAAGGAATTGGCCACTGACTTGATTTTAGGATCATTGGCTGATGATTATGATCCATTTGTAATGAATTATAACATGCATGCGATGAACAAGTCAGTTACTGAGCTTCATGGGATGCTTAAGAATGCTGAAGAAAACATTCGAAAGACTAATCATGTACTGATGGTTCAAGGGGGCATCAAGAAGGGACCGGCTAAGGGAAAAGGAAAGGGAAAGGCAAAACCCAAAAATGACCTGGCTCGGTTCAAGTCAAATGGGAGTGCACCTCAGGCCCAATCCAAGCCCAAGGCACAAAAGCCCAAGGAGAGCAAAAGCACTTGCTTCCATTGCAACAAAATAGGGCATTGGAAGAAGAATTGCGCTCTCTTCAAGGAAGAACAAAAAAGGAATGGAGCCAAGGCGTCCAGTTCAGGTATTTTTGTTGTTGAAATTAACCTTTCTATCTCTACCACTTGGGTACTAGATACCGGTTGTGGTTCTCACATTTGTTCAAATGTGCAGGGGCTAAGAAATAGGCGGTTACTTGGAAAGAATGAAGTGGACCTCCGTGTGGGGAATGGAGCACGAGTTGCTGCCATGGAGATAGGCGACTATCAACTCACTTTACCTTCCGGACTTTGTTTAGTTTTGAAAAATTGTTATTATGTACCTGCTATGAGCAGAAACATTATTTCAGTTTCATTGTTGGATTTGGATGAATTTGATTTTGTTATTAAAAATGGCAATGCTCATATTCGTCGCCAAGGAATTTCATATGGCAATGCCATGTTGCAAAATGGCCTTTATATCCTTGATTTACAAAACAAAGAGTCCATATACAACATTAATACAAAGAGGGTTAAATCAAACGAATTGAACCCTACTTACTTCTGGCATTGTCGTTTGGGACATACTAACGAAAAACGCATTTCAAGACTCCACAAAACTGGAGTACTTGGGTCATTCGACTTAGAGTCTTATGATACATGCGAGCCATGTTTGCATGGAAAAATGACAAAAAGTCCTTTTAATAAGAAAAGTGAGAGGACTAATGGCTTATTGGAACTAATACATACCGATGTATGTGGACCATTAAGTACACAAGCTAGAGGTGGTTTTAGCTACTTCGTAACGTTCACAGATGACTTCAGTAGATATGGCTATGTCTATCTAATGAAGTATAAATCTGAAACTTTTGAGAAATGCAAAGTGTTTAAGAACGAAGTAGAAAAACAACTTGGCAAAAGTATAAAAGCCATTCGATCTGATAGCGGTGGCGAATACTTAAGCCAATATTTTGACAGTCATCTAAAAGAGTGTGGTATTATTTCACAGCTCACTCCTCCTGGAACACCACAATGGAATGGTGTGTCCGAAAGGAGAAATCGAACTCTATTAGACATGGTTCGATCTATGATGAGTCAAGCAAATCTTCCTATCTCTTTTTGGGGCTATGCATTAGAAACTGCTGCGTTTCTACTAAACCGTACCCCAACTAAAGCAGTTGAGAAGACACCATATGAGGTATGGACTGGGAAAGAACCCAATATGTCATTTCTTAGGATTTGGGGCTGTGAAGTACATGTTAAGAAATTAACATCTGACAAACTAGAGTCCAAATCCACTGTCTGCTTATTTGTGGGTTATCCCAAAGAAACAAAGGGATACTACTTTTACTCACAAGCCGAGAACAAAGTATTTGTTGCTCGCAAGGCTGTTTTCTTGGAAAAGGAGTTCCTTCTCAAGAAAGATAGTGGGAGTAAAGTAGAACTTGGAGAAATTCAAGCGCCACAAATTCCTATAGAGGATGAGTTGGAAATGGGATCAAGTTCACAACCACTTGTGGAACAAGAACCCATTACACAAGTACCTAGAAGGTCCGGTAGGGTACGTCAGGAGATTCAGAGATATGGATTTCTAATCACCGACAGTGACACTATTGAGTTAGTAGATCGTGAGGATCCTACTACCTACCGAGAAGCTATTGAAAGCCCAGACTCGAAAAATTGGCTTGAAGCCATGAAATCCGAGATGCAATCAATGTACGATAACCAGGTTTGGACCTTGGTTGATCCACCAGAAGGTGCTAAAGTAATTGAATGCAAGTGGCTATTTAAACTCAAAGCTGATAAGACCTACAAAGGTAGACTAGTAGCGAAAGGTTTTCGACAAACACATGGTGTAGACTATGATGAAACCTTTTCGCCTGTAGTCATGCTCAAGTCCATTAGGATCTTGCTTGCCATAGCTGCATATCATGATTATGAGATATGGCAAATGGATGTCAAAACTGCTTTCCTTAACGGAAATTTACTTGAGGATGTGTATATGACACAACCTGAAGGTTTTGTCAATCCCAAGCATCCTAAGAAGGTTTGCAAGCTTCAGAAATCAATTTATGGATTAAAGCAAGCATCCCGAAGTTGGAATCTTCGTTTTGATGAGGCAGTCAAGGAATTTGACTTCGTCAAGAACGAAGATGAGCCTTGTGTATACAAGAAGGTTAGTGAGAGCATAGTAGTATTTCTGGTCCTGTATGTGGACGACATCCTTCTCATTGGGAATGATATTCCAACATTGCAAAAGGTTAAGCAATGGTTGGGGAAATGTTTCTCGATCAAAGACTTAGGAGAAGCTGAGACAATACTTGGTATTCGGATCTATAGAGACAGATCGAATCGGCTTTTGGGACTAAGTCAAGAAAAGTACATAGACAAAGTACTAAAGCATTTTAGTATGGGAGACTCAAAGAAAGGGTACATACCTTTGGCTTTGGGAGTTCCTTTGACTAAAGAACAGTGCCCTAAAACCAAAGAGGAAAGGGACAACATGAGTACAATCCCATATGCATCTGCTATTGGATCTATAATGTACGCTATGTTATGTACTAGGTTGGATGTTGCTCATGCACTGAGTATAACCAGTAGGTTTCAGCAAGACCCTGGTGAAAAGCACTGGTCTGCTGTAAAAGGGATTCTAAAGTACCTACGAAGGACTAAGGATCACTTCTTGGTGTATGGTGGTCAGGAAGAGCTCGTCATACAAGGCTATGCCGATGCTGCTTTTCAAACCAGCACTCAGGACTCAAGATCACAATCTGGATTTGTTTTTATTTTAAACGGTGCTGCTGTCAGCTGGAGAAGCTCAAAGCAAGAGACCGTTGCCGACTCAACTACAGAATCTGAGTATATTGCAGCAAGTGAGGCTGCAAAAGAGGCTGTTTGGATTAGAAATTTCATTTCTGGATTAGGAGTGGTCCCAAGCATCCTAGATCCATTAGAAATTTTTTGTGACAACAACGGGGCCATTGCACAGGCCAAAGAGCCCCGGTCACACCAGAAATCCAAACACATACTCAGGAGGTACCACCTGATCAGAGAAATCATTGATCGTGGGGACGTCAAGGTCAGCAAGATAGCAAGTGAAGACAATGTAGCAGATCCTTTGACGAAACAGTTGCGGCCAAATCTGCACGAAGCTCATTTGAGAGCATTCGGTCTTAGGGCTATGCCCAATTGGGACTAGTGCTATTGGGAGATTGTTAGTGTAAGTCCTAGCCCCAATACATTGTAATAAAACACTTTAGTTAATAAATGAGGCATTTGTTTTACCAATTGTATTCCTGTGCATATCAATTGATAGAACTGTCCAAGAATGTCGTTTCAGTTTAAGTTATCATGTGTGAGGCACATGGTTGTAAGACCTTGAAACAAATGAGACTTCATTCTAAATATCCCTAGTCAGTCATTGTTATGGGAATAACAAATGAATTAAGACTAGTATGCTCTCTCTGATTAGTTGAGTTCTGTCTTACGGATCATAAGGACAAAAGTGTCAATCAGAGATCATAGATACATGTTTATAACATGGTATTTGGATACGATCCACACATGAGAACACTACATGGTACAAGTCATAAGTGTTCCTCATATGCAAGTTTTGTATCGGAGTTCTTAGACCTAAAATCTCTATGAAACTCTTTATGAATTACTGTGTACTTTGACATACACCTAACGTGCTCGTAACTGAGTGACAAGTATGGGTATGCTTGGGTATGCATTGATTCATGTTAGAGAGCATGAGAGAAGTGAAGGGATTACCCCTCTCTATAAGAGAGAAAAATATCATCGGCCACTTGATCAGTGAACTGAGAAGTGTATGGCCATACCGAGATGTAATAATGTGCAATCATTATTTATCTGAGAGTTCAGTGTCACTGGAATATCAAGAAAGGAATTAACTTACACATGAGGATGACTTGTTCCATGCCTTATGTTAATTCTGATATTTATGGGTAAGGGACTATACAAAATTGCATTAGGTCATCAAATGCCATTTGCATTTTCATTTAATTTGGAATGCTATAAATATCTTGCTAGAGAATATATATAGCCTTTGAATTAATTCATTAATTCAATTGCCAATATTAAATGGACCTATAGGATCGCACACAAAGCATTGGGCTTAAAATATTTAAATAAGGCATTGAGCATTAATTTGGGCTTTTAATAAAAGTCAAGCTAATGTATGTAATGGGTATTAAATTGCTATTGGACCTTGGTCCATGAGAGAGGAAGATTTCGGCCCACATAGTTTAATGTCAATTAATTTAATAATATTGATTAAGTTAATTGAGTATTAAATCCTAATTGAATTTTAAATTCAAAAGGGTTTAAATTAATGTTTGTTACTTATCTATAGGAAGTGTATAAGGTTGAATAAACTACTTTTAGGTGGTAAAATTCGGAATAAACACTTGCCATAAGATGAGGATAAAGATTAAAAAAAGAGAAACCCTAGTGAAAAAAGATCATAGTAGGCGTGAACTTCCCTCTCTCTCTCTCAAAATCTTTTCTTGGCCGAAATACATAAGGAGAAGAATTCTTTCTTGCTTTCTTGTGTGATTAGGCATTAATAGCACCAAAAGAAAGTACAAGATAAAAAATCTTGTAGCTTTAACCCTTGCCATTACACAATACTTATATTGAGAGCTAGCATTCTCGGTTTTAAGCCTTGCTTGAAAGTGTGTGTGTGAGCATAGAGAGGATTGGCCCAAAGGCTATTCCTTGGCATTGGTGGTGAAGATCAAAGGTGGACAATATCATCTTAGTTGCTGGTCATCATCAAATTCATTTCGGAATAGGCATCTAAAGTTGTAAGTTTTTAAAAACCCTAAAAGTGCATGTTTCGATTCTTGTCGTGGATTTGTACATTCAATTACTTTAGCACCTTCTGGTGGATCAACCAAGGTCCAAACCTGGTTATCGTACATTGATTGCATCTCGGATTTCATGGCTTCAAGCCAATTTTTCGAGTCTGGGGTTTCAATAGCTTCTCGGTAGGTAGTAGGAATCCTCACGATCTACTAACTCAATAGTGTCACTGTCAGTGATTAGAAATCCATATCTCTGAATCTCCTGACGTACCCTACCGGACCTTCTAGGTACTTATGTGATGGGTTCTTGTTCCGCAAGTGATTGTGAACTTGATCCCATTTCCAACTCATCCTCTATAGGAATTTGTGGCGCTTGAATTTCTCCAAGTTCTACTTTACTCCCACTGTCTTTCTTGAGGAGGAACTCCTTTTCCAAGAAAACAGCCTTGCGAGCAACAAATACTTTGTTCTCGGCTTGTGAGTAAAAATAGTATCCCTTTGTGTACTTTGACATACACCTAACGTGCTCGTAACTGAGTGACAAGTATGGGTATGCTTGGGTATGCATTGATTCATGTTAGAGAGCATGAGAGAAGTGAAGGGATTACCCCTCTCTATAAGAGAAAAAAAATATCATCGGCCACTTGATCAGTGAACTGAGAAGTGTATGGCCATACCGAGATGTAATAATGTGCAATCATTATTTATCTGAGAGTTCAGTGTCACTGGAATATCAAGAAAGGAATTAACTTACACATGAGGATGACTTGTTCCATGCCTTATGTTAATGCATCTAAAGCACTAAAATAAGCATGTTTAGGCTCTGATACCACTGATGTGTACTGTCATGGTATGTGTATGTAGATAACGCAGCGGAAAAATATCAAAAACGATCATACACATCAAACAAATCCACGGCAAGAATCGAAACATGCACTTTTAAAAACCCTAAAAGTGCATGTTTCGATTCTTGTCGTGGATTTGTTTGATGTGTATGATCGTTTTTGATATTTTTCCGCTGCGTTATCTATATACACATACCATGACAGTACACATCAGTGGTATCAGAGCCTAAACATGCTTATTTTAGTGCTTTAGATGCATGAAATAATTAATTAAAAATCGTTACTTTTAATACATGCAATGCTGAAATTTTCTGTTTTGAGTTTTTTGCATTGTTTTGGTGTAAAAACGATTTTAATTGATTAGATAGGTATTATAAATAATATGACATGTTAATATAATGTCCTAAGATGTTCTAGGAGCTTTTATTGGTCATTTTTAATTGATAATACCTGATGGTATATGTTAATATTAAAACTAGGTGCTTTTGGCATGTTAATTGTTAGTTTAACAACTAGTTTTGAATATTAAATGTAAAAACGTTTTTGGCATGTTTGTAAGTGATTTTAAAGATTAAATATCAGGTCTGGACATTTTTAAAATATGGTTTTAATTCTGGTCCATGACAATTTAATTGATTAATTTTAATATCACTTAAAACAATGACTAGTTTGTGTTTGTTACATGTTTAATCAACATTGTTTGTTTTGATTTGATTAAAATGGTAAAAACACATTTAGATCAGATTGGTACAATATATTAAATCATTTTTATGACCTTATTTGAATTATTAAATGACTCATAAAATTGATTTAAGTATTTGTGCATTTTTTGTGGCATCACATAAGCATTAAACAACTAGTTTTGTTGTTTGTTTGTTTTTATATGTATGCCGTGTATCATATATATGTTCTTCATGATTTTTTTGTTTTAATTCATGTCGGTACATATTATATGTATTTTTAATGTTTATGGACAGTATGACATAAAATTAAAAATGGCAAAATTGGAAATTATACTAGAGTTGATTTATAGCACAAATCTAACTAGTTTGTGTTTTGGGCTTTTAAGAGAACTTATTCAATAAGAGGATTTAGTCCATTGGGCCTCGGCCCAGGCCCATCATGGGGTCATCTCTTAAAGGTTCAAGTACACAATTTCCATTAATGGGCTTGGCTAAATTAATTAAAATTGGACTTTGTTTAATCTATGAATGTTATGTATATTTATTTGCTTGTTTGGTATGATGAATGGATATGCATGGTGCATTCATGGGCCCTGGGTTTTTGTAATTAATTATGGCCTGCGAGCCATTATGTATTATTGTAAAAGTTTCATTTATTTCTTAGAATAGAATTTACTTGAAGACTTTGTAAACCAAGATGAAGCCCACCGGAGTGGTGAAGCCCAACTCGAAGATTCTTGTGTAATAGTATAGAATCTTAGTTGTAGGTTTTATGGGCCCATGTTTGTCACGCTTTACTTTATGCAATTATTTATATATATGCATGCTATGAATGGATGACAAAGCATATGCCATGTAAGCCGTAATAAAATGAATCCCTAAAATAGTAAGTCACAAAGTTGCCTTCCTAATTCGAAACATGTCAAGGGATCGATCATCGGTAACGTAGACTAGGAGTCCTAGATGCGCCCGATTATCTTTGTGAGGCATGAGTTGTGAATGTAGGTTGGACTTAACATAGAAAGGGATGCCCGGACCTAGGCAACTAATAAATTGGCTTGAAGCCATGAAATCCGAGATGCAATCAATGTACGATAACCAGGTTTGGACCTTGGTTGATCAACCAGAAGGTGCTAAAGTAATTGAATGCAAGTGGCTATTTAAACTCAAAGCTGATAAGACCTACAAAGGTAGACTAGTAGCGAAAGGTTTTCGACGAACACATGGTGTAGACTATGATGAAACCTTTTCGCCTGTAGTCATGCTCAAGTCCATTAGGATCTTGCTTGCCATAGCTGCATATCATGATTATGAGATATGGCAAATGGATGTCAAAACTGCTTTCCTTAACGGAAATTTACTTGAGGATGTGTATATGACACAACCTGAAGGTTTTGTCAATCCCAAGCATCCTAAGAAGGTTTGCAAGCTTCAGAAATCCATTTATGGATTAAAGCAAGCATCCCGAAGTTGGAATCTTCGTTTTGATGAGGCAGTCAAAGAATTTGACTTCGTCAAGAACGAAGATGAGCCTTGTGTATACAAGAAGGTTAGTGAGAGCATAGTAGTATTTCTGGTCCTGTATGTGGACGATATCCTTCTCATTGGGAATGATATTCCAACATTACAAAAGGTTAAGCAATGGTTGGGGAAATGTTTCTCGATGAAAGACTTAGGAGAAGATGAGACAATACTTGGTATTCGGATCTATAGAGACAGATCGAATCGGCTTTTGGGACTAAGTCAAGAAAAGTACATAGACAAAGTACTAAAGCGTTTTAGTATGGGAGACTCAAAGAAAGGGTACATACCTTTGGCTTTGGGAGTTCCTTTGACTAAAGAACAGTGCCCTAAAACCAAAGAGGAAAGGGACAACATGAGTAGAATCCCATATGCATCTGCTATTGGATCTATAATGTACGCTATGTTATGTACTAGGTTGGATGTTGCTCATGCACTGAGTATAACCAGTAGGTTTCAGCAAGACCCTGGTGAAAAGCACTGGTCTGCTGTAAAAGGGATTCTAAAGTACCTACGAAGGACTAAGGATCACTTCTTGGTGTATGGTGGTCAGGAAGAGCTCGTCATACAAGGCTATGCCGATGCTGCTTTTCAAACCAGCACTCAGGATTCAAGATCGCAATCTGGATTTGTTTTTATTTTAAACGGTGCTGTTGTCAGCTGGAGAAGCTCAAAGCAAGAGACCGTTACCGACTCAACTACAGAATCTGAGTATATTGCAGCAAGTGAGGCTGCAAAAGAGGCTGTTTGGATTAGAAATTTCATATCTGGAATAGAAGTGGTCCCAAGCATCCTAGATCCATTAGAAATTTTTTGTGACAACAACGGGGCCATTGCACAGGCCAAAGAGCCCCGGTCACACCAGAAATCCAAACACATACTCAGGAGGTACCACCTGATCAGAGAAATCATTGATCGTGGGGACGTCAAGGTCAGCAAGATAGCAAGTGAAGACAATGTAGCAGATCCTTTGACGAAACAGTTGCGCCCAAATCTGTACGAAGCTCATTTGAGAGAATTCGGTCTTAGGGCTATGCCCAATTGGGACTAGTGCTAGTGGGAGATTGTTAGTGTAAGTCCTAGCCCCAATACATTGTAATAAAACACTTTAGTTAATAAATGAGGCATTTGTTTTACCAATTGTATTCCTGTGCATATCAATTGATAGAACTGTCCAAGAATGTCGTTTCAGTTTAAGTTATCATGTGTGAGGCACATGGTTGTAAGACCTTGAAACAAATGAGACTTCATTCTAAATATCCCTAGTCAGTCATTGTTATGGGAATAACAAATGAATTAAGACTAGTATGCTCTCTCTGATTAGTTGAGTTCTGTCTTACGGATCATAAGGACAAAAGTGTCAATCAGAGATCATAGATACATGTTTATAACATGGTATTTGGATACGATCCACACATGAGAACACTACATGGTACAAGTCATAAGTGTTCCTCATATGCAAGTTTTGTATCGGAGTTCTTAGACCTAAAATCTCTATGAAACTCTTTATGAATTACTGTGTACTTTGACATACACCTAACGTGCTCGTAACTGAGTGACAAGTATGGGTATGCTTGGGTATGCATTGATTCATGTTATCATCGGCCACTTGATCAGTGAACTGAGAAGTGTATGGCCATACCGAGATGTAATAATGTGCAATCATTATTTATCTGAGAGTTCAGTGTCACTGGAATATCAAGAAAGGAATTAACTTACACATGAGGATGACTTGTTCCATGCCTTATGTTAATTCTGATATTTATGGGTAAGGGACTATACAAAATTGCATTAGGTCATCAAATGCCATTTGCATTTTCATTTAATTTGGAATGCTATAAATATCTTGCTAGAGAATATATATAGCCTTTGAATTAATTCATTAATTCAATTGTCAATATTAAATGGACCTATAGGATCGCACACAAAGCATTGGGCTTAAAATATTTAAATAAGGCATTGAGCATTAATTTGGGCTTTTAATAAAAGTCAAGCTAATGTATGTAATGGGTATTAAATTGCTATTGGACCTTGGTCCATGAGAGAGGAAGATTTCGGCCCACATGGTTTAATGTCAATTAATTTAATAATATTGATTAAGTTAATTGAGTATTAAATCCTAATTGAATTTTAAATTCAAAAGGGTTTAAATTAATGTTTGTTACTTATCTATAGGAAGTGTTTAAGGTTGAATAAACTACTTTTAGGTGGTAAAATTCGGAATAAACACTTGCCATAAGATGAGGATAAAGATTAAAAAAAGAGAAACCCTAGTGAAAAGATCATAGTAGGCGTGAACTTCCCTCTCTCTCTCTCAAAATCTTTTCTTGGCCGAAATACATAAGGAGAAGAATTCTTTCTTACTTTCTTGTGTGATTAGGCATAAATAGCACCAAAAGAAAGTACAAGATCAAAAATCTTGTAGCTTTAACCCTTGCCATTACACAATACTTATATTGGGAGCTAGCATTCTCGGTTTTAAGCCTTGCTTGAAAGTGTGTGTGTGAGCATAGAGAGGATTGGCGCAAAGGCTATTCCTTGGCATTGGTGGTGAAGATCAAAGGTGGACAATATCATCTTAGTTGCTGGTCATCATCAAATTCATTTCGGAATAGGCATATAAAGTTGTAAGTTTTTAAAAACCCTAAAAGTGCATGTTTCGATTCTTGTTGTGGATTTGTTTGATGTGTATGATCGTTTTTGATATTTTTCCGTTGCGTTATCTACATACACATACCATGACAGTACACATCAGTGGTATCAGAGCCTAAACATGCTTATTTTAGTGCTTTAGATGCATGAAATAATTAATTAAAAATCGTTACTTTTAATACATGCAATACTGAAATTTTCTGTTTTGAGTTTTTTGCATTGTTTTGGTGTAAAAACGATTTTAATTGATTAGATAGGTATTATAATTAATATGACATGTTAATATAATGTCCTAAGATGTTCTAGGAGCTTTTATTGGTCATTTTTAATTGATAATACCTGATGGTATATGTTAATATTAAAACTAGGTGCTTTTGGCATGTTAATTGTTAGTTTAACAACTAGTTTTGAATTAACAACTAGTTTTCATGCCTAATAACCTAAGAAAACAAGAAAAGAAAAAAAAACCCCTTGTGAAAATCGGCCAAAAGAAAAAATTGAGAGTGAGAGAGAGAAGTCTTTCTCTACACCACCTCTCCTAGAGTTTTATCCTTTTCCAATATCTTTCCTTATCTTATGGCAAGTCTTTAATATGAATTTTACTACCTTAAGATAGTTTATTCAATCTCAAACACTTCCTAGAGATAAGTAACAAATATTAGTTTAAACCCTTTTGAATTTAAAATTCAAATTAGGATTTAATACTCAATTAACTTAATCATATAATTAATTAATTGAAATTAAATCATGTGGGCCGAATTTCTCCTCTCTTATGAGCCAAGGTCCAATAGCAATTCAGAGGCTATATATATTCTCTAGCAAGATATTATAGCATTCCAAATTAAATGAAAACGCAAATGGCATTTAGTGACCTAATGCAATTTTGCATAGTCCCTTACCCATAAATATCAGAATTAATATAAGGCATGGAACTAGTCATCCTTATATGTAAGTTAATTCCTTTCTTGATATTCCAGTGACACTGAACTCTCAGATAAATAATGGTTACTCATTATTTCATCTCGGTATGGCCATACACTTCTCAGTTCACTGATCAAGTGGCCGATGATATTTTCTCTCTTATAGAGAGGGGTAATCCCTTCACTTCTCTCATGCTCTCTGACATGAATCAATGTATACCCAAGCATACCCATACTTGTCACTCTATTACGAGCACGTTAGGTGTATGTCAAAGTACACAGTAATTCATAAAGAGTTTCATAGAGATTTCAGGTCTAAGAACTCCGATACAAAACTTGCATATGAGAAACACTTATGACTTGTACCATGTAGTGTTCTCATTAATGGATCGAATCCAGATACCATATTGTAAACATCTATCTATGATCTCTGATTGACACTCTTGTCCTTATGATCCGTAAGACAGAACTCAATTTATCAGAGAGAGCATACTAGTCTTAATTCATTTGTTATTCCCATAACAATGACTGACTAGGGATATTTAGAATGAAGTCTCATTTGTTTCAAGGTCTTACAACCATGTGCCTGACACATGATAACTTAAACTGAAACAACATTCTTGGATAGTTCTATCAATTGACATGCACAGGAATACAATGGATAAAACAAATGACTCATTTATTAGCTAAAATGTTTTATTACAATGTATTGGGGCTAGGGCTAACACTAACAATCTCCCACTAGCACTAGTCCCAATTGGGCATAGCCCTAAGACCGAATGCTCTCAAATGAGCTTCGTGCAGATTTGGACACAACTGTTTCGTCAAAGGATCTGCTACATTATTTTCACTTGTTATCTTGCTAACCTTGACGTCCCCACGATCAATGATCTCTCTGATCAGGTGGTACCTCCTAAGTATGTGTTTGGATTTCTGGTGTGACCGGGGCTCCTTGGCCTGTGCAATGGCCCCGTTGTTGTCATAAAAAATTTCTAATGGATCTAGGATGTTTGGGACAACTCCTAATCCAGAAATGAAATTTCTAATCCAAACAGCCTCTTTTGCAGTTTCACTCGTTGCAATATACTCAGATTCTGTAGTTGTGTCGGCGACGGTCTCTTGCTTTGAGCTTCTCCAGCTGACAGCACCACCGTTTAAAATAAAAACAAATCCAGATTGCGATCTTGAGTCCTGAGTGCTGGTTTGAAAAGCAGCATCGGCATAGCCTTGTATGACGAGCTCTTCCTGACCACCATACACCAAGAAGTGATCCTTAGTCCTTCGTAGGTACTTTAGAATCCCTTTTACAGCAGACCAGTGCTTTTCACCAGGGTCTTGCTGAAACCTACTGGTTATACTCAGTGCATGAGCAACATCCAACCTAGTACATAACATAGCATACATTATAGATCCAATAGAAGATGCATATGGGATTCTACTCATGTTGTCCCTTTCCTCTTTGGTTTTAGGGCACTGTTCTTTAGTCAAAGGAACTCCCAAAGCCAAAGGTATGTACCCTTTCTTTGAGTCTCCCATACTAAAATGCTTTAGTACTTTGTCTATGTACTTTTCTTGACTTAGTCCCAAAAGCCGATTCGATCTGTCTCTATAGATCCGAATACCAAGTATTGTCTCAGCTTCTCCTAAGTCTTTCATCGAGAAACATTTCCCCAACCATTGCTTAACCATTTGCAATGTTGGAATGTCATTCCCAATGAGAAGGATGTCGTCCACATATAGGACCAAAAATACTACTATGCTCCCACTAACCTTCTTGTACACACAAGGCTCATCTTCGTTCTTGATGAAGTCAAATTCTTTGACTTCCTCATCAAAACGAAGATTCCAACTTCGGGATGCTTGCTTTAAACCATAAATGGATTTCTGAAGCTTGCAAACCTTCTTAGGATGCTTGGGATTGACAAAACCCTCAGGCTGTGTCATATACACCTCCTCTAGTAAATTTCCATTGAGGAAAGCAGTTTTGACATCCATTTGCCATATCTCATAATCATGATATGCAGCTATGGCAAGCAAGATCCTAATGGATTTGAGCATGACTACAGGCGAAAAGGTTTCATCATAGTCTACACCATGAGTTTGTCGAAAACCTTTTGCTACTAGTCTACCTTTGTAGGTCTTATCAGCTTTGAGTTTAAATAGCCACTTGCATTCAATTACCTTAGCACCTTCCGGTGGATCAACCAAGGTCCAAACCTGGTTATCGTACATTGATTGCATCTCGAATTTCATGGCTTCAAGCCAATTTTTCGAGTCTGAGCTTTCAATAGCTTCTCGGTAGGTGGTAGGATCCTCACGATCTACTAACTCAATAGTGTCACTGTCGGTGATTAGAAATCCATATCTCTGAATCTCCTGACGTACCCTACCGGACCTTCTAGGTACTTGTGTAATGGGTTCTTGTTCCACAAGTGGTTGTGAACTTGATCCCATTTCTAACTCATCCTCTATAGGAATTTGTGGCGCTTGAATTTCTCCAAAGTGCTCCCTCCTCCATTTTCTTTCATTTTCCTTTAATTCTTGCTTGATTTCTTGCTAAGTTCAAGCATTTTAAATATAATTCATCCCCTCTACAAGATCATAGTAACCTCTAGTATCCATTTAGTAGATCAAAAGCAAAGAAAAGCATGGATCAAAGATTATGTCTCAAATTCGAGGTAAGAGATTTGGATTGTTTTAATTTATTTTAATAATTCTTATGAGTACTCTAGGGTGTCTAGAGTATATTTATGAGATTAGATTTGATAAAAGAAGAAAATTAATTTATGTTTGTTTGTGTTGAAATTTAGGCCATGATGAGAAATTTCAATGGAAATGGCTTTTCATAGGTTGAAGGCAAGAATTGAGGAGCTTGTGAAGGGTATAGCATGGATATAAGGTTTGTGATTACCTAATCCATGTATTTCCTTTGAAAAAATTAGGGTTTTATGTTATGTGTAAATAGTGACTATGTGTAAAATGCATGTGTAATTGAAATTGGGGTGATAATTGAGTTTAAGGAGGGTAACTAAGCTAATTAGAGTGATTATAGTGAAAGAAAACTAAGGATAAGTTTGGAACATAATGTGACATAATGGTATACTTAGGTATATTTGTAATATACTTAGTGAACACATAAAATTAAATGCTATGCACATGTAAATTGAGGCTTAATTTAGTGAAATGAGTGAAAATTGAATGAAAAATAAAATGTTACTGACAAACCCTAAGTAGGGCAGAATAGGTTTAAGAAGGGGAATATGATATGTGATGTGATATATATGCTATATGAGTGCAAGATGAATAATTTAGTGATTTAGTAGGGAAATTGAGGGTTAAGTGAAAAGAAATGCATGAAAAACAAATGATTTATTTAAGTGAATTTGTGTTAAAAGCATGTGTAAATGAATAATAAGTTTAGAAAAGTGACTAAGAACCTTTAATATGACAACTGAATTGTTTAAATGAAATTAAAACAAATTGTAAGGTGAAGTACTCACCTTAGCCGAATGGTACCCTAGTGTATACTAGGGTGTATTTTTTGTATATTTGTAGAATAATGACTTAAAATGAATTTAGATATGAAAACAACTGTCCATAAATTTATTTGAAATTTATGGAATAAATATGAATATCTTTGAGTATGATACTCCATTATGCTCAAAGTGAAAATAATGATAAACATTGAAATAATGGAAAGTGAAATGATAAGAAACGACTTAACTACACTTATTATGGAGAAATAAGTATATAATAAGCATTGCGCATAAAAAATGAATTATGATGAGATAATTCATAAAATGTGCAAAAATGATGAAATGTTAACTAACTAGTGCATTGATATGAAAGTGAAACGTAAAATGGAAATGAAAGTGTTAAAAGTATGAAAATGCATTGATAACTTATACGTCATTTGTTATATGTTATATGTAAAATGAAAGTGCTAATATGTGAAAAAGTGGAATTAATATCATTGAGAAAATTTACCCTTAGCTGTCTGGGGTTTAATCTAGTCCAGGATATGTTTGGGTAGCCATAGGGACACCGATACCGCGATGCGAGTCATGACGACTTGCTTTCCTATGACGGATTCGCGATGGTCTCCCATAGCCCTCTATTATATGTCATACATCATATGTTACATGATGGAATGATCCTTCGGGGTCATTCCCTAGTGCAGTGCAGCGGACCTTTGGAGTCCATGTCCCGTATATCCAGTTTGCAGATTTTCTGTCGGGATTGTACTAGGAGCATAAAAGTGATATGATTGAAAAATGTTTTGAAAGTGTAAAAAGTAAAATGATCAAATGTAATATGTTATAAGTGTAATGAGGCAAAATGTAATATGATAAAATATATTATGATGAATGATAAAATGATGAAATGTAATATGCCAAAGTGTAACATGTAAAAGCCTAATATGTAAAAGTATAATATGCAAAAGTGTAACATGTAATGGTATAATGTCACACGACATTATGTAATATGACATAATATGTAAAAGCATAACATGCCAAAGTATAACATGTAAAGCCATAAGTAATATGACATAATATATAAAACATTTAATGAATAAAAGCTTAATATGTAAAAAGCCTAAGTGTAACAAGCAGAATTGTAAAATGATACGATTCTATCAAAGGTAAAATGACATATAGTAAAATGACTTGAAAATACGAAAAGTCACATGAAAATGAATAGTTATATGAAAAAATGACCTAAATGAAAAGTTTAGGGTAAAATGGTAAATTACCCCAAATTATAAGCCATACGGGTCATAATGATGAAAATGACCTGAAAATGAAATAAGTATAGCGAACATGAAAGTTCAAACGAAAAAGGACTTATATGAAGGAAAATAAAAGTTTAAGGACTACAACGTAATTTATCGCAAAAATAATTAGTCGTGAGACTAAGTGGTGAATTATAAGCTAAGAAGTGAACAAACGTGAAAATGTGGTAAGTAAACGATAAAATTTTAATTAAAAGTTAAGGAAGGACCATATCGTAATTTGACAAAGGTAGGGGCAAAACTGTAATGAAGCATAAAAGTACACTAATAAGCGACATGTAACTAAAAAGTGAAAGTAAAATGACCATTTCGTAAAAAGTCCAAAGTTGAGGGACTAAAATGTAATTTTATATGAAATCGCTAAAAAAAAAGTAATATGTAATTTGTAAGCCAAATAATGATTCAAAATGAAAAGAGAAATGAACTAATGGCATTTCCGTAAATAACGTCAAAAGAAGGGCAAAAATGTAATTTGTCCAAAAATCGATAACATATGGACTAAATGGTAATTTTTATATGAAGTGATAGATTAAATGAATAAGAATGGTAAAACGAATGATTACATGAAATGTAAAAGCCTAATATGAATTAATATGTAAATGTACATGAAGGTAAAAGTTCAAGGACTAAATTGTAAATTTACATGTCAAAATTATAGAGAAGTGTAAAAAGAATAGTAATATTGTGAAAGGAGTAAAGTATAGGAATAAGTGATTATATGCATAAAGTGATAATCCAATGAGAACTAAAATGAAAGTTTGAGGACTACATGGCAATTTAGATGCCATTAAGTAAATAAGAGTGATGGTTGTGAGTAAATGCAAACGGAGTGGTAAATGTTAAATAAGTTAAATGGAAGAGTAATTTGATAAGTTTTGAATAAGTTAGGGGCTAAATTGTTAATAGCCCATAATAAGGTTAAATGAAGGATTGTAGTGTAATATGACACTAAGTGAAATTTAGTGAGTGAATTAAATGAAAATAGGAAATTAGTTAAGTATAGAATGTTTCATCCATGTGTATAAGTATGCCTAAGTTAGCATGGAAAATTATTAGATTCGTAATCACCACTAAGCATATTTATTGCTCAGCACGTAGTTTATTTGACTGCGTGTAGGTACCGAGTAAGGTGTCTATGGAGCAGATATAGTACCAGCTTTGAGTTCAAACTGGACCGGTGGACTGAAGATATGAATATCTTGTTTATTGTGATTGGGATGTATGTAAATGCTATATGTTAGTGAAATAGTTATATGTGAAGATATTGTTATATGGATTAGTTTATATGTATTGGACTGATATGTATTAAGATAGTGAATGTATATTAAGATATACTTGTTGTGCCCTTGAGTTGGGCTGTGTATTGTTTGAATTGAAGGTTTTGGGTAGCTAACATTGTTGCTGTTATACTGCCCAATCTTGATCAAATGAATAGTTTTAGTTGCATGTATATATATGTAATGGTTTAGAACTGATTATGTACCGTATATTGTTCACATGTTAAAAGTTATAGAATATGACTGAATGACATGATCCGATAAAATGTGATATGTGAATTGATTTGAATAAGACTTGTTAATGACATGAAAGAGTTCAAGAGGATAAATGATGTTATAAGTTAATAAGAAGAAAAAAATTTACCGCATTTGTCATAAGCATCGATTGGATAGTAATATCGTGACATCCGATATGCGTACCAATTGCGGGTATGGGGCATTACAGGTCGCAAGCGCAACATTGTCCAGAGTTGTGAATAGAAGTTATATGCTTTTATTTGTGCGTAATATTACATTTGATTATGTAAGATCATGCATAGTAAGGTTTATATGTGATAACATAAATGAATATATGAATCGCATGCTTGATAAATGAGTATGTTGAGTGTGTTATTAGAATTAGGGTATTGTACATATTATTTGATTATGTTAAATCTATACTACTTGTAATACATGATAAATGAATGTATATGGATGCTCATGGTGTGTTTAGTTAATACATGAACTGAGCTTGATGTGTGGAGATTTGATTAGATAATTGAGTAAATGTAAAGTATATGATAGATGAGTAGAGTATATGTATATATATCTTAAGCCTAAAGGATTCCTAATATTGGATAGATATGCATGATTATAAAGGGTTAGAGTTTGCAGTTGCTAGAGTTGGCCCCATTTGGGTCCTAGAGTTGGCCCATATGGTTCTAGTGCTTGTTACCTTCGGGTATCTAGATGATTTGGGACTTCGGTCTCTAGATGTTTTGATAATGCTAGACATTATCTAAAGCACCCGTATCCACCATCGATGTGAATTCAGGCTATAGTTATTATTTGTTCGTGAATGAATAAGTAGAGCTAAGATCTGCTATATGTATTCGAGTTACGTGTATATAACTATATGCGGGAGATTTAGTGATATGTTATCACTTATTGGATATGATAAATGTTAAAGCTACAGAATATGTACATGCTGAAGTGAAATAAATGATATAGACGTGTTATTAATATTGTAGACACCAGGTCCTGAGGCAGTCCAGATCAGAGTTACATGATGAAGATATCAATACCCGTTTCGGGCAAATGGACAAAAGTTATGGGCTTTCGCCGTTTAAATTCACAAGGATTGAAGTTCTTTTGATAATAGGAGGTTTCTGTATATTAATAGGAGATCGTCAATGGGAAATTTTGATTTTGGTTGACCGACAGAAGACCAGTCGGTAAAGAGAGACGCCCATCGCTTGTTCCAAAAGACGGCCTCCCCCTACGCGAGCAGTGCCTGTCGCTCGCTCAGGACGGACTTGTCTCTCGCAGGGAGCGACGCCGATTGCTTGCATGCAAGGGCCCGTCTCTCGTAGAGAGCGACGCCCGTCGCTCACATGAGCGATGACTATCCCTCCCTAGTGACGGCTGGGCCCTCATCACTCGTCTCTTGCGAAGTGCCCCGTTGCTCGAAAGACCAGGCGTGTCCCGTGACTGACGCCCGTTGGACTCCGAGCGATGCCCATCGGTGGAGGATATGCGGCGCTATTTTACGGGATTCTCCTATATTTCCCATGGATTCTAAATCTTTTTCCAAGATTTTGAAAATATTCTCCAAATCTTTTCAAATGGCTTCAAATTTCGGATTTGATTTTGGGAAATATTCTACGAATCAGTCGATTTTGATTCTGATTTCGTAAATCTTTTTCAAATTCAAATTTAAAATTTAAAAGAATTTGAATTACATTCCTTAACTTATAAATAGGGGGCTGAGGTTCATTACTTGGGGTTAGGAAATTTTTATAACACATTGAAGATTTCTTACGAGAATTCTGAAAAAGAGTTTTTTCTTATTTTCATCAAAAATCTTGTCAAATCTTTTTAAAATTAAGGTGAACCAGAGAAAACGAAGTCAATTCGTTCTTACTCGATTTAGCCTTTTTAGCATTCATAATCGCTACAAAACATTGAGAAAGAAAAACATAATTTTCTTTTCTTGATCTTATTTGAAAATACCATTTTGAGGTAAAAACTCCACGAAATTGCACATTGTTGATTAATCCTTGTAGAACTCAAGGGCAAAAATCTCGCGACATTCGCCTTTAGAAGGTAATATTCAAGGGTAAATATTTTTGGATCAATCTCTAATTCAATTTTTGTTTTATATTAATTCATCTGTGTCCAATTGCACGAAAAGGTAATTTTAATAGCAAAATTAGATTTTAATTGAAATTTTCTTTTTTTTTCTGGAGCAGGGACGACCGACAGGCTGAGGTTCCACCGACCGCTATGGGTCACCCGAGCGACGGGCCATATTGAAATTTCATCTCCACCCATCAGTTGGCCCAAGGACGGCCGTCGCTCACGCGATATGGGCTATCCCTAGGCCTTTCTCCTTCATTTTTTACCTCATTTTCTTTACCATTTTTTATCCTTATCCTTCCTTATTTTCCATGGTGATTTTCTATAGAATTTTCAACTTTCTTCATTTTACCATGATTATTTTATTGTTTAATTATTGCACTAACATGCTCTTTGTTTTCTTTTGTGAGTTTAACTGTTTTTTCTAGATTTGGGGTGTTTAAAAATGGAGAACCTCGGGATGATTCGAGGACATTATGTGAGTTTATTTCTTTACCCTATTTCCTTTTAGTTTATTTTTATTTTCAATTCATTGTAAATATTATTTTGAGCCCGTTAATGTAAAAATGGCTAAAGATTTCTACAAATAAAATGAGATTTTCCTAATTAAAATAGGACCGATGTCCTGATTTTCGGTCCAAAAAAAATAGGTATTTTAATATTATTTTTTCTCTAAATGTGCATTCGAAGGCCAATGTCTTCATCTTCTAACGAACGTCTTGTTTTGTGTATGACTCACATTTATTTAATATTGGGGGTTGTATTTCGCCCCTAGTTTTGTTGTAATTTGTTATATCTTTATTTACATTTTCTTATTTCGCCTTATTTATCGCTTTCCTTTATATGATTGATTTGAGCTTGAAATTATTGCATCAAAATGTATGAGAAAATGGATTAAATTTAATCTAAAAACTCAATTATGACTTAATCAAGGTATGAATAAATGGGAAGTTCCGAACCATCTCTGGTCTTAGGCTTAACGTGGTTAGATGAACATTTCCAATGTTCTATTGGAAAGGGGATTCCAAAATATCTCTTGTTGCCCAAAATAGGCCCGAATTGCACTATCTTAGGCTCCATAAGGTTAGACGCACCATCTCAATGCTCCATTGGGGTGGGAACTCCTAAATATCTCTGGCTTGCCTAAAATAAACATATGTGCATTGTCTTAGGTTTCATGAGGCTAGATGAATCTTTCCAATGTTCTATTAGAAGGAGGATTCCAAAATGTCTCCATTTTCCCAAAATAGACACATATGCACTGTCTTAGGCTCAGTGAGGCTAGACGACCTTTCCTAATGTGCTGTTGGGTGGCGACTCCAAGAAACCTCCTTGTTGCCCAAAATAGATGCCTTTCCAATCTTTTGCAAGCCTTATGAACCTCTCTCGAATACCCTAAAAGCGGGTCATCCAAGGCAACCCGGGGTTCGACGCGCGTCCCAGTAGCGACTCCACTGGGCAATTAAAATGAGACTTCGCTTCGAAAGTACCTTGATTAAAATATATAATTGAGTTTTAATTTAGAATATCACCCTTTTTTTGAAATTACATTGCATATTATTAGAGCCTTAGATCTATGCTAGTTTTGTCCCTCTTTTAACCCCGGTGCGTTCCCGAAGCATGACCCTATGTTCACTCAATGCAGGGAAGTGTTAAGGATAATCACCAGCTCAAGTCTAGTACCATGTAGTATATTAAATGATGACCCGACTGATCGCTATGCTCATGACGAGCTAGACCCGCTGGCAGGGATCATGCTTAGGTAGCAAAAAAGTATCATCACCTTGGCCAAAGCTCATGTAGTGAAAGTAGATACTTCCCCTAGGTGGTATGAACCATAATACTAGGCTTGCTATATGGATGACTTTGTATTGGTCAAACCTAAATAAGTTGATTAGTAACCTAATCAAAGGCTTTTATGTCTCGATAGGCCCATGTCGATTTATTCGGACTGCCTAAATACACAATGATCAAAACCCATATGTATGTACATTAGATAAGAGAGGTTATGCTGCCGGCTTTCCACCGTGCACCCTACGCATCCATTGGGTTCCCTATTAACCCATGGATCAAGCCCACCTATGAAAGAGACCGCACGACCTCATGTGTGGGAGTGATAAGGTTGGAAGGATCTATCTGCTTGCATGTGGTTGTGGATGATGTATAGCACAATCATGCAACATATTTCATTCATGTATCATCCTAACGGATATGTTTTGCAGCCATTACAGATCTACCCAGGTGGTCTAGAGGTCCTAGCGGGCGACTAATCAGTAATCCATTTTTTGTTGAATTGTCAGAGGAAGAAAAAGAGAAATGGGCAACATACGCGGACTCAGAGTTAATCTCGAAAAGCAGTGAATCAGACCCCTTTGCAGTGTTCAGCAGAATGTAAAATGGCAAACCCGTCAAGGAGGCCCGATGCAACTCGTACGCTAATTATTTATGAAATTGATAGGAAGACATAAGAAATAGAGAGGAGGTTTGAAGAATTTGAAGCAAGGATGAGGACTATGATGGGAAATTTTGCCGTCGCGATGATGCCATCCGCCAAGGCACAATCCACTATTTTTACCATATTGCAGAACAAACATGACCCAACTAAGGCAGTGTGCATACCACCAAATGAGTCTAGAGAAAAGATGCCTTTTGTTCCATCATCTGGGTAAAAAGGCAAAGGGCATGCTTTTGAGGATGAGTTCATGATAGCAACAGATGGCCTAAAAAGAAGGATGGATTTCCTCAAAGACGAAATTTTGTGGTCTAAGCATGCTACTACCCAAGCCGCCCGCAAAAGACTCACCTTTGGTGCCACGAACTTAGAAGGGGGAAGCCGCTTATGTAGATGTGATGCATTGGTATTTGTGAGGTGGAAGAAGTATTGGTGACTGGAGTAGCCCAAAAATATCGTCACGGCTTAGGTGGGCCCTTGTGTCAATTGTATCACCATCAGTATACCAGATGCCCGATTGATGATTGCCAAGTCCTAAAGGGACAAGTTTGGGATCTTAAGTAGCCCATAATCCCTAAAGGACGCAATGATGAAAGCTCAAGTCATGGCGATAGCAGCGGGATAAGTTTTGGAGCCATGAAGGTTCCCACCAGGGAGCGATCCAAAGTGGCTATATCATCTTAGAAAAGCCTCTATCTAGACATTTCACTTATTTTGTTAAGCAAGGGAAGTTATAGTCGATGCCTGCTAAACCTGCTAGAAGCCAAGGACGTCCAGGTCATCCAACGGATCGGTATTGTGCCTACCATCAGCGGACTGGGCATGACATTGATGAATGCCGACCTTTGAGAAAATAGGTTCAAGGGCTCATTGATGAAGAGCGAAAAGAAGATAGGATGGGCCCTGAGGAGGGTAATAGACCATTGACCACAACATCTGTGTTGGTGGAAGCGAAAAGGGATAATCATTTAGATGTTCTTTTTATTCTGGAATTGTTTAATAATGGTGTTTTAATTCTAATTTTCGTTTCAAATAAAATGAATGGTTTTGTTTATTTGTGATATATTTCTTATGATTTCACAATGCATAATCATGATTATGATTCATTCATATTTGATATTGATTCAACTGAGGCCACTCCATTTAATCACGAAACTTCAAAAAACCCGAAGAAGATCTTAATAGCATCTAATGTAACTCCTGAAGAGAGAATAAAATTTGAGAGAATTTCAAGAAACTCTGAAAAAGTCTTACCTTGGACCTACGAACACATGGTAGGAGTTGACTGTTAAATTGCCAAACACGCCAAGCAGAAGTTCAGAAGAGTCAAGCCAGGTTAGGCATAAAGGGTTGAAGAAGAAATCTGCAAGCAGAAACAAGGCTAAATTCCTTGTCGAAATGCAACACCCGACTTGGTTGGTCAACATCATCCCAATAGTCAATAAGAGCAAAAAAGTATGTGTAAGCTATTAGGATTTGAACTAAGCTTGTCCACAAAACTAAAAACAAATAATAATAATAATAATAATAATTATTATTATTATTATTATTATTATTATTATTATTATTATTATAATTATAATAAAAAGGTGGGTGAATGGGCTGTTAAGGAGGAGTGAATAATACCATATGTGGAGCAACTAAGGGATCTGAGCAGCCAGTTTGAAGTGTGCACCTTCCACTTTGTCCCAAGTGATGAAAATTAGTTAGCAGTGCGCTTGCAACCTTAATATCAATATGGGATAAGCCAGAGGGGGTAGTAATGAAGCCTATGTTAATCTCTAGTTCTGAGAGGCCTAGTTTCAAGTCTCATCCCGTCATGGAGGTTGAAGTTATGGATGAGAAGCCATGGTATCACAACATAAAAAATTACTTAGAAAGCACAATGTTCCCAGAAGAGGCTACCAGAAAAGACCAGAAGCCGATCCGTAAGTTATGCACTCAGTTTATCTGTATAGACAGTGTGTTGTATGAACAACAAGTCGACGGCATTCAATTGAGGTGTCTAAACGAGAAAGAAGCCGAGAGGGTAATAGAGGAAACTCATGCTGGGGTATGTGGGACCCACATGAATGGTTTAACGTTGGCGAAGAAAATCATGAGGCAAGGGGCTTACAATGGTTACAGACTGCTCAAGGTATTGAAACAATGCCAGTTGTGTCAGCAGTATGAAGACTTGAGGTATTTGCCAGTTTGGGAACTACAGAGCTGGACGTTGCCCTGGCCGTTCGCAGCATGAGGGATAGACATTACAGGAGAGATACACCCAACAACTTCTAATGGTCATAGATTTATCATAGTCGCCATTGAATATTTCACTAAGTGGGTAAAGGCAGAGTCATTCAAGAAGGTCAATGTGCAGGATATGGCCAAGTTCATTGAAAAGTATTTGATATGCAAATACGGCGTCCCACATCACATTGTGTCCGATACTGGAGTGCAATTTATGGTTGAGACTAAGGAGTTGCTTCAGAAATATGGCATCGACCATCACAAGTCCTCTCCGTACCGCCCATAAGCTAAGGGGGCAGTAGAGGCCGCTAATAAGAACATTAAGAGGATCTTGGCCAAGATAGTTCAAAATTATAAAGATTGGGCATAGAAGTTGCCATTCGCACTATGGGGCTACAGAACAACAATCAGAACCTCTACACAGCCCATGCCGTATTCCTTGGTATATGGGACGGAAGCAGTATTGCAAGTCAAAGTGGAGCTCGAATCTTTAAGGGTAGTTATGGAGGCTCAGATCTCGAAAATCGATTAGGCACCGCAACGATTGCAGTAACTAAACATGCTGGATGAGAATAGATTTTGAGCTCATTATCACAATCAGGTCTATCAGAAGTGGCTTGTGCGTTAATTCGGGAAAAAAGTCAGAAAGCACCAGCTGAAGGAGGGAGATCTAGTTTTCAAGTAAATGAGGCCAAACACACCGGATATACGGGGAAAGTTCAGACCGACATGGGAAGGCCCCTTTGTTCTAAAGAAGCTACTGTCCAAAGGAGCAGCAATTTTGTCAGACAGCTATGGTAATGAGTTTAAGGAACCGGTCAATAACGATAGACTCAAGAGGTTCCATGGTTAAAGACATAAAAATCAAAAGAAGAGAATGAATGCCCTGCAGGTCAAAAATCGAATAAAGGTAGCCTTACTAAGATTGGGCACCTAGTCAAGGTGAAAACCGGAAAAAAAGGCATCCTGGGTAAAAATTAGAGGATCGAGAGAAAATGTCCAATCGAGAAAAGTGGAGAGTGCTGATTGGTAACAGGAGTTTGATGCTGTTAAGATCTAATCTGAGATTAGATGTAGCTTTGAATTGTAAATACATGTTAAATGTTGAGCATGTAAGGTGAAATCATGTCGAGATGTACACAATTTCGTAAGAGGACATGAAACTGAAAATATTCAACTCACATTTTCATTATTCTCTAGTTCTATAATGAAAAGAAAAACATCGTTCATTATAGAATGCATAAAAATCTAAACTATACTCTGCTGTTGCTCTCACCGGCTAGATGCTTGAGTCGGTAGGTCCTATTGTCAACTTCAGCGCTAAGCACCCATCTCTTATAGGCACTAGTGGAAGCGAAGGAGCAGTCCCTAATGGAAGGTGTGATGGTCTTCACTGGCAGAAGACAAAACGCCACCCTGAAAAGCTAAAGGAAGTCTCACAACATCCTGAGTCACCCCGAACTGTCGAGTACAACGGGCAGTGATGTAAAAGGTAGCCTCATGGAGCCCGTACACCGAAACACACCCCGAGGAGCCATCAGTGGCCACAGCAGTAAGATGGAGCCAGGGGCTCATAAAATTGATGTCATCGTCTACCATCCCGCTAAACCAGGCAACACCCTCGTTGCAAGAGGCAAAAGAGTATAACCACTGCCGAGGAAGGAAATACCTCAATGAATATTGACCGATCACCCTGGGAGGAGTCTCTGATAATAGCTTTAGTTTCTCTTGTAGCCACATCTGCAAGACAAGAAAGTCAAGAAAAGATAATAATAAAAAAGGAAAAAATAGAATTAAGAAAAAAAGCCGTTGGAATGGGTAGGGTCCACTCCAGGCAAAAATAAGGCATAGGGTTATGTGAAAATCCAAAAGGACACATTTCCCACTAACAAAAGCTAATGTGAAAATCCACAAGGGATGCACTACCATTTAAAATAATGACGTACCTGGAGTAAGAAGGGACTACCGGCGAAGGCAACAGTAGGGTCGGCACAGACAGAATCCTAGCCTAAGATCGTCTCAGCTAGAATCAAGGGAAAAGGGGTCAACCCGCATTGAAAATCATCTACAATGCCGAACAACCGGAGATCACCAGTCAGTTCCTCCGAAGTCACAGTTATATACTTTATGAGACAAAACAAAAGGGTGATGCCCGCTTGAAACGGGGGAACATTGGAAAAGTCCTCCAAAGCCTCAATCAGTGGGGTCGAAGTAAAGGTAGAGCCTAAAGGATCTAGCCTGGCTGTAGTGGAAGGAGGGATGCCTAAGGTCAATGTGATATCAATCATATAAGTCAAGCCACAGTGCAGAATGCAGGGTAATGTGCCAGGAGGGAACCGTGCTCCAATGATCGCGGCAAACTCTTCGGGCAGAGGGCATAACTCTTGGTAGGTAAAACTAAAGACGTGAAAATGGGGGTCCCAGAAGCGGACTGCAGCCAGAAGAAGGTTTTGGTCTATCCTTACTCTTCTAAGGAATTTTAAGCTAGAAAATGGAGCTAGGGCAGTTGTAGACACCGGGTCCCGAGTAGCGTTGATCAGGATTACCCAATGATGAAATTAAGTGTGCCGATTTATCGGCAAAAAGAATGAAAGTCGGAAGTGATAATTTCCTTATCGTTTGATTTGTTCGGAATAAATAAAAATGTATTTTAAAAATATTTTTAAAAATGTTTTAAAATTTATTTTGGGGTAAAAAAAGTGAGTTTTTAATTTTTTGTGTTTTATAGAAAATTTGAAAATAAAATAAAATAAAATTTCAGCGCGAATGTCGGGCTACGGCAGCACTGGGCCCTCGCCCTGCGCGCTGGAGACGCCTGTCGGGTGCTCCGACGGGCGTCTCTTGCCCTTGTGCGCCCATTTTCGCCCCTATGACCTTTTTGGCCATATTTTCTTCATTTTTAATGTTTTTTAACTAATTTTTTTTTGCATAATTTAATTTTAAAAGCTTTTTATCTTCCAACCCATCAAATTCAGTGGTTTTTTGTAGTTATTGGAATTAAATCAATTTAATTTCTCAATTAAAAAATTCTGAATTTTTGGGTTATAAAATGGGAATTTTAGAGGAAAATTAGAGGGGGGGATTTTCTTTAGAAAATTATTTTTCTTCTTCTTTCTTCTTTCAAACAAATTCTCACAATTTCTGTAGAATTTTCCAAGTGAATTCTTGAGACAAAAAAAATAACAATTTTTTTTCTTGAGAATTTTTCTTCTATTCATCAAATAATTTTTACTTTCCGAGAAATAAATCAATTATTTGTTCTTGAGTAAAAATCCATTTTCAATATATTATTTTCCTAACTTTATTCCTACAATCAAAACAAGGAATTGTATCTTACCTTCATTTCATCAAGATAAATTTTGAGGGTAAACATTCTTGGCTCAATTTCTTAATTTCATTTTTTAATTTCATTTTTTTTCCAATTAATTAGTTAACATGTAAATTCTTTTAGTTCTATCATTTTCTTCTTATTTTCTTATTCTTTTGTTTTTATTTAATTAATTACCATGTGAATTCTTTTAGACCTATTATTTAATTCTTCATATTTCTTATTTTTTTTATTTAATTGTTCATATTATTATTTATTATTTCTTATTTCTTATTTAATTGTTCATGTTCATATTATTGTCATCATTTTTTGTTCATATATATTATTAGTATTATCATTTAACATGTTTTAGCATAATTGGTATATTTTATTTTCATTTTATTCTTCCATATTTAGTTTGATTGTTCATCTTCTTTGATGTTGTTATTATTATTATTATTATTATTATTATTATTATTATTATTATTATTATTATTATTATTATTATTATTATTATTACCATGTGCTTATGTGATTGTTCATATATTATTATTATTATTATTATTATTATTATTATTATTATTATTATTATTATTATTATTATTATTATTATTATTATTATTATTATTATTGTTGTTGTTGTTGTTGTTGTTGTTGTTGTTGTTGTTGTTGTTGTTGTTGTTGTTGGTATTATTTGCCATGTTTTATCATGTTTTATTAGTTTGCCATATACTATTTTTGTAACACCCCAAAACCACCCCAGTAGTTTGAGCCTGTCCGTGTCTGTATGTGTGTATTTGTATGTGTTACATGTATGTGTTTAATTGGATTATTTATTTAATTTATGTATATTAGTGAGAAGAGGAGATAGGCTAGTGTAGGGTATGAGTGGATGTATAGAATTAAAGTATGAATAAGAGTTAGTTTAGTGTATATGATATCGTATGGGAGTAGGGTGTGATAGGGGACAAGTGTCTTAAGGAGAGATTGACATGTGGATAAATGGATAGAGTAACATTTAATGGGTTTGGTGAGAGAGAGAGAAATCAGCCTTTTCCCTTTTGAATCCCGTTCTTCTTTCTTCCTCACGCCATCTTCTTCTTTTCTTCTTTTTCTTTTTTTTGTTCTTCCTTTTTCTTTGCACAATCTTGCTCCATCTTCCTTAATTGAGTAATTAGAGTTGATTAGCTTGTGGATTTTCGAAGCTTAAAGGTGAGTTGGGGTTATGGGTGTTTTAGATTCTTCTTCTTCCTCTTCTCTAGGTTTTATAATTATATATGTATGTTTGGGTAGTTGTAAAATTGATCTTGATTGTTATGGGTTTGTGGTTCAGAGGAGACTCCTAGACCTGATAAAGGGAAAGGAATTGCTAGCGGGAGCGGAGCTCGCGAATAGGAGCTAAGGAGAGAAGGTTTGGGAATGTTCATCTTTATTGTGTATTTATGATTTGAGTTTGATAAGTGTGGTTTTGCTTTGATTGAGTTTATGAGTGGTGTTATTATAGCTTGAATGGAAATTAGTATGATATGTGATGTGAAAGAATGAATATTGTTGAAGGAATTGTGAGAAACTATATGAATATATGTAATTGGTGTTATAATTGCTGTTTTGGAATTTCTTAGAATTGGACATGTAATTGACTTGATTTAATTGAGATAAATGGTGTTAAAGCTGGGTTTTTATTTATGTTATGGGTTTGTGGTTCAGAGGAGACTCCTAGACCTGATAAAGGGAAAGGAATTGCTAGCGGGAGCGGAGCTCGCGAATAGGAGCTAAGGAGAGAAGGTTTGGGAGTGTTCATCTTTATTGTGTATTTATGATTTGAGTTTGATAAGTGTGGTTTTGCTTTGATTGAGTTTATGAGTGGTGTTATTATAGCTTGAATGGAAATTAGTGTGATATGTGATGTGAAAGAATGAATATTGTTGAAGGAATTGTGAGAAACTATATGAATATCTGTAATTGGTGTTATAATTGTTGTTTTGGAATTTCTTAGAATTGGACATGTAATTGACTTGATTTAATTGAGATAAATGGTGTTAAAGCTGGCTTTTTATTTATGTTATGGGTTGTGAATGATTGCGTTGCTTAATTTTGAGGTTTGGAATCAATTTTGGAAGTTTGAATGTGATTTGTGTAAGTTTTCTGCAGAATTTGGGCGTAAGAGCTGAAAAACCCGTGTCTGTCGCAATTGCGACACTGTCGCGAGCGCGACAGAGTGCGGAGGGTTTGGCCCTCGCGCCGAGAGCTCGAGAGAACTCTCTGTCGCGAGCGCGACAGAGCGCTCAATCTCCGAGTGGTTGCAGGACTCTCTTCTGTCACGAGCGCGCGGTGGTCGCGAGCGCGATGGACTGGGGACAGTTACCTTCTGTCGCGAGCGTGACAAGCGTCGCGAGCGCGACAGAGAGTGGCGCCTTCGCCCTCTCGCGAGCGCGAGATTCTCTCGCGACCGCGAGACTTGGCGGGTAGTTGTGTTTTGGTCTCTGTCGCGAGCGCGACAGTTGTCGCGAGCGCGACAGGCGCGACTTCCAAACTTGATTTCTTTTCCTTTTTGCTTAATGACTTAATTTCTTTTGCATGCAGTTTTCATTAAGCTTTGATTTCCTTTTTGCATGAATAATATATATGTAAATGTGATAAGATTTTGTATAACCTGCTAATGTCGGATAAGTGGATAGTTAGGCCTGCCTAATAGAGTTTTGTGCCGCTGCAGCTATATGTACGACTTTGGACCCTGATCAGGTCCCACGATTGGATCCTCGCGATCCCTCTGTCTGAATCTTTCTTAAGATTCCACGTAAAAACAATTTGAAAATAAAGTAAAAAGAATGGTTCGATACCTTCGGGTATCTATTTTTCTATATGATGATATCGATACTCTCAAGTATCTATATGTACTCGTTATCCACTCATTGGGATCAAGCAGGTGTCATTGTGTTTTGTACAAGAATTCTTGAATGTGAATGCCAATATCTGAATTAACTATGTATGATTACATGCCCATAGTTGTATTGTTATCATATGCTTTCTGTCATCGTCACTGTGAGTGGCGGTTATGCATTTTGTGTTTTCCCCACTAATCGATTTCGCTTAGCACGGGTGTTTATCCGTGCAGGTGTGGAAGGTTTTGGTACGCGTGTTCTGGGCGCGTCGCATCGGGAAGGCCAACGCAACTAGAGATGGGGTGTTTTATAGTATAGGCTTTCCTTTTTCATTGTATTAGATGTATTTTTGATTGCCCTTTGGAACCTTGTATCTTGGGCTTTTGTAAATTGGTTCTTTTTGTAATCTGATGTAATATGTAAAGACCTTCTTTTGGTATATTAATAAAGTATACATTTTGTTCAGTATCATTCTTCTCTGTATTAAAGATTTTATTTATCTCTAACATGTCGCTCTATTTATGTAATGTTTGCATGTTTGTACCAGTGGGGTGTGACACTCCTATCTATCCAGGGAGCCTTCTCACTCCAATCTGTATGGAAGTCTCCTTGGTATAGGTTGGGGTGTGATCCTAGGTGGTATCAGAGCACTAGGGGTTTAGATGTTACTGGGTTTCAGTGTGTTAGCTAGTTGTTAGAGTTGTGTTGGCCTGATGCGCACTGCGTTTATGTTTTGTAGTTATGGAGTCCGGCCGTGGATCGCTTGAGGGGTCAGCGGAAAGTGCGAATCCCCAAGAGCAGGATCCCTCAGTTTCTGGTCCGGCTCAACCTCCTAGGGGGTATCATGAGGTGCCTTTGGGACCAATGGAAGTGATGCTTCAGAGTATGACAAGGGTACTTGAAAGGGTAACAGCGCCTAGTGCCCCAATTGAAAGGTTAAGAAAACATGGTGCAGAGAATTTCTTTGGTACTAGCATAGATGAATCTTATAAAGCAGAGATGTGGTTAGAAAAGACATCCAGAGTACTTAGGGAGATTAGATGCCCACCGGAGCAAGAAGTGGAATGTGCCTTGTCTTTGTTACAAGGTTCTGCCTATGATTGGTGGAGGTTGGTAGTTAGTCAACCGCAAGTTCCTGAACTGATTACATGGGAGTTCTTCGAGGGTGAGTTTCAGAATCGGTATGTGACCAAAGCTTATAAGGATGCCAAGTGGGCACAGTTTCTCACTCTTAAGCAAAGAATGATGTCTGTGGCTGAGTATGAGGACGAGTTCAATAAGCTCAGTAAGTATGCGCCGTCAAGAGTTCTCACGGAAGAGTTTCGATGTCAGCATTTTGAATCAGGTTTGAATGAGTCTTTGAAGGTAATGTTAATTTCGTTGATGTCGGCTCCGAATGTGAAGTATTACCAGTTGGTTCAAGCAGCCTTGAGGGCGGAGCGTTCTGAGAATATATTGAGAGAAAAGGCTCAAAGAAGAAAGTCTGCAAGAGGTCTTTCTGCAAGAGGTGGCTCTTCTTCAGGCAAGAGGCCGAGGGAGTCGTAAGGAAATTTTGCTGATGAGTTTACAGCTAATCCGGCCCCTAGAGGGAGGAGACAGGGTTCTTCCAGGGGATCAGGCTCAGGTAGAGGAGATGGCCCTCCCCGATGTTCTCATTGTAATAGACAACATTGGGGTGAATGTCGGTGGTTAACGGGAGGCTGTTTTAAATGTGGTTCTACGGACCATTTACTTGCAAATTGTCCGAACCGACTTGGAGATCTTTCGGGACCTCAAGAAGGGAGCCGAGTTGGATCTAATGTACCCCAAAGAAGTCGTAATAGGGGTAGAGGAAGGGGTCGTGGTGGACGGCCTCGAGATAGAGAAGCCTCAGAATCAGTAGATCGCCCTGTGCCATCATCTGGTAGGGCTTATGCTATGAAGGCTCGAGAGGAACAGAATGCTCCAGAAGTGATTGCCGGTAAGTTCTCTTTGCTTGATTCTGAAGTTTATGTTTTGATTGACCCGGGGTCTACCCATTCTTATGTGTGTTCTGGTAAGTTGTGGGATAGTTTGGGTAGTGAGGAGAAGATGGAATATGAGATTTGTGTATCCAGTCCGTTGGGTCATAGTGTTATGGTTAATCCTGTATGTCGAAAGTGTCCTTTAAAGATTCAAGGTACAGAGTTTGCAGTGGATTTAATTTGTTTGCCATTCCATGAGTTTGATATTATTTTGGGAATGGATTGGTTGGATAAGCATCGCGCGGTAGTGGATTGTCATAGGAAAGTAATGGTTTTGAGGGATAAAGATCAAATGCCTGTTGTGGTAAAGGGTATTGGAAGTAGTTCTTTGCATAATGTGGTATCAGCTATGAAAGCCAGAAGATTTATCAGGAAAGGGTGTGAAGCATTTTTGGCTGTGGTTTTAGACTCTCGGCGAGGTCAAGTTAAGATTCAAGACATTTCGGTTGTAAGAGATTTTGTAGATGTTTTTCCGGAAGAGTTACCGGGGTTACCTCCAGAGAGAGAAGTTGAACTGTCAGTAGAAATTTTTCCGGGGACAGCTCCGATTTCTAAGACTCCTTACAGAATGGCCCTAGTGGAACTGAAGGAATTGAAGAGTCAGTTGCAAGAGTTGTTGGATAAAGGATTCATTCGGCCTAGTGTGTCGCCGTGGGGTGCTCCAGTGCTGTTTGTTAAGAAGAAAGATGGAACCCTTCGGATGTGCATTGATTATCGACAGCTTAACAAAGTGACTATTAAGAATAAGTATCCACTGCCGAGGATTGAGGATCTTTTTTATCAGTTGAGAGGAGCTGGGGTATTTTCTAAGATAGATTTGAGGTCAGGCTATTACCAGTTAGGGGTGAAAGAAGCAGATGTGGCGAAGACGGCTTTTCGGACGCGTTATGGTCATTATGAATTTCTAGTGATGCCTTTTGGTTTGACTAACGCGCCTGCAGCCTTTATGGATCTGATGAACCGGTTTTTTCGACCGTATCTGGATAAGTTTGTTGTGGTATTTATTGATGACATTTTGGTGTACTCTAGAAATCGAAAAGAACATGAGGAACATCTTAGATTAGTATTGCAAATGTTAAGAGATCATCAACTGTATGCGAAACTCAGTAAGTGTGAGTTTTGGTTGAAAGAAGTAGCTTTCCTTGGACATGTGGTATCAGCAGAAGGTGTACGTGTTGATCCAAGTAAGATTGAAGCAATTGTTAATTGGATGCCTCCGAAGAATGTGTCAGAAGTGAGAAGTTTTCTGGGATTAGCAGGGTATTACCGACGGTTTGTTCAGGGGTTCTCAGTGTTAGCATCTCCTTTGACCCAGCTACTTCGGAAGGATGTCAAGTTTGTATGGTCTGAAAAGTGTCAAGCCAGTTTTGATCGGTTGAAAGAGTTATTGGTTAAAGCTCCTGTGCTCACATAGCCGGTTTCGCGTAAGGAATACACTATGTACAGTGATGCTTCGGGCATTGGGTTAGGTTGTGTTCTGATGCAAGGAAATAAAGTGGTAGCTTATGCATCAAGACAGTTGAAGCCTCATGAACGGAATTATCCGACTCACGATCTGGAGTTAGCAGCGGTAGTGTTTGCGCTTAAGGTTTGGCGACACTACTTGTATGGGGAGACGTGCAGAATTTTTACCGATCATAAGAGTCTTAAATACTTGTTAACTCAGAAGGAGTTAAATTTGAGGCAGCGGAGATGGTTAGAGTTATTCAAGGATTATGATTGTATTATTGACTATCATCCGGGTAAAGCTAATGTGGTGGCAGATGCTCTTAGTAGGAAATCTTTGTCTGCGTTACTGGCTAGTCGAGGCAGATGGAGATTTGATTCTGAAGGTGCTCTGATTGCTCAACTTAAAGTTAAACCAAGTTTAAGATCAGAAATTGCAAAGGCTCAATTAGATGATCATGTGCTTCAGCGTGTTTGTCAAGCAGTGAGAGAGGGCAAGCGCACTGAATACTTATTAGACAGTGAAGGAGTGTTGAGACATGGTAATCGGTTATGTGTACCTAATGTGGGGGAGTTAAGAAAGAAACTGTTGCAGGAAGCTCATTCATCAGTCTTCACTATGCATCCTGGAGGGGATAAGATGTATCAAGATCTGAAGCAATTTTATTGGTGGCCGGGGATGAAAAGAGAGATAACAGAATTTATTTCAAGGTGTCTTACTTGTCAGCAAGTGAAAACCGAGCATCAAGTGCCATCGGGATTGCTTCATCCCTTACCCATTCCTCAATGGAAGTGGGATGACGTCACGATGGATTTTGTATCTGGTCTTCCTATGACTCAGCGTAAGCATGATTCTGTATGGGTCATAGTAGATCGATTGTCAAAGTCTGCACATTTTCTACCGGTGCGAGTGGATTACTCGATGGACAAGTTGGCAGAACTTTATGTGAATGAGATAGTTCGATTGCATGGGATTCCGTTATCCATTGTATCAGACCGAGATCCTCGTTTTACATCCAAGTTTTGGAAAGAACTTCAGGCAGCTTTGGGAACACGGTTAAATTTCAGTACTGCTTTCCATCAACAGACCGATGGTCAGTCAGAAAGGGTTATTCAGGTTCTAGAAGATATGCTCCGGGGTTGTGCCTTAGAATTTTCAGGAAGCTGGGATCGGTATGTGTCTTTAATGGAATTCGCTTATAATAACAGTTACCAGGTAAGTATTGGTATGGCTCCTTATGAAGCGCTGTATGGACGGAAATGCAGAACACCATTGTGTTGGACTGAACTGTCAGAAAAAGCTATGATAGGTCCGGATATAGTGCGGGATGCCGAAGAGAAGGTAAGGGTTGTGCAACAGAACTTAAAGGCAGCTAAGGACCGACAGCGTTCTTATGCTAATCTGAAGCGCAGAGATATTCAGTATGAAGTGGGGGATAAAGTTTTCTTGAAAGTGTCACCATGGCGTAAGGTTCTCCGTTTTGGAAAGAAAGGCAAACTAAGTCCACGTTTTATTGGGCCATATGAGATTCTAAGGAAAGTAGGTCCAGTAGCGTATCAGTTAGCTTTGCCTATGGAGTTAGCTAGACTACATGATGTTTTTCATGTGTCTATGCTTCGGAGATATCGGTCAGATCCTTCGCATGTGCTACCAGTGCAAAATATTCGAATTCAGTCAGACTTTTCTTTTGATGAAGAACCGAAGAGGATTTTGGATAAGGAAATCAGACAGCTTCGGAATAAACAGATACCGTTAGTCAAAGTTCTATGGAAGCATCACGGTATTGAAGAAGCTACATGGGAACCAGAAGAAGCTATGAGATTGCAATACCCTCAGTTGTTTGAAGCAGGTAAGAATTTCGAGGACGAAATTCTGTTAAGTGGGGGAGTATTGTAACACCCCAAAACCACCCCAGTAGTTTGAGCCTGTCCGTGTCTGTATGTATGTATTTGTATGTGTTACATGTATGTGTTTAATTGGATTATTTATTTAATTTATGTATATTAGTGAGAAGAGGAGATAGGCTAGTGTAGGGTATGAGTGGATGTATAGAATTAAAGTATGAATAAGAGTTAGTTTAGTGTATATGATATCGTATGGGAGTAGGGTGTGATAGGGGACAAGTGTCTTAAGGAGAGATTGACATGTGGATAAGTGGATAGAGTAACATTTAATAGGTTTGGTGAGAGAGAGAGAAATCAGCCTTTTCCCTTTTGAATCCCGTTCTTCTCTCTTCCTCACGCCATCTTCTTCTTTTCTTCTTTTTCTTTTTTTTGTTCTTCCTTTTTCTTTGCACAATCTTGCTCCATCTTCCTTAATTGAGTAATTAGAGTTGATTAGCTTGTGGATTTTGGAAGCTTAAAGGTGAGTTGGGGTTATGGGTGTTTTAGATTCTTCTTCTTCCTCTTCTCTAGGTTTTATAATTATATATGTATGTTTGGGTAGTTGTAAAATTGATCTTGATTGTTATGGGTTTGTGGTTCAGAGGAGACTCCTAGACCTGATAAAGGGAAAGGAATTGCTAGCGGGAGCGGAGCTCGCGAATAGGAGCTAAGGAGAGAAGGTTTGGGAATGTTCATCTTTATTGTGTATTTATGATTTGAGTTTGATAAGTGTGGTTTTGCTTTGATTGAGTTTATGAGTGGTGTTATTATAGCTTGAATGGAAATTAGTGTGATATGTGATGTGAAAGAATGAATATTGTTGAAGGAATTGTGAGAAACTATATGAATATCTGTAATTGGTGTTATAATTGCTGTTTTGGAATTTCTTAGAATTGGACATGTAATTGACTTAATTTAATTGAGATAAATGGTGTTAAAGCTGGGTTTTTATTTATGTTATGGGTTTGTGGTTCAGAGGAGACTCTTAGACCTAATAAAGGGAAAGGAATTGCTAGCGGGAGCGGAGCTCGCGAATAGGAGCTAAGGAGAGAAGGTTTGGGAATGTTCATCTTTATTGTGTATTTATGATTTGAGTTTGATAAGTGTGGTTTTGCTTTGATTGAGTTTATGAGTGGTGTTATTATAGCTTGAATGGAAATTAGTGTGATATGTGATGTGAAAGAATGAATATTGTTGAAGTAATTGTGAGAAACTATATGAATATCTGTAATTGGTGTTATAATTGCTGTTTTTGAATTTCTTAGAATTGGACATGTAATTGACTTGATTTAATTGAGATAAATGGTGTTAAAGCTGGGTTTTTATTTATGTTATGGGTTGTGAATGATTGCGTTGCTTAATTTTGAGGTTTGGAATCAATTTTGGAAGTTTGAATGTGATTTGTGTAAGTTTTCTACAGAATTTAGGCGTAAGAGCTGAAAAACCCGTGTCTGTCGCGATCGCGACAATATCGCGAGCGCGACAGAGTGCGGAGGGTTTGGCCCTCGTGCCGGCGCGAGAAGTGTCGCGCCGAGAGCTCGAGAGAACTCTCTGTCGCGAGCGCGACAGAGCGCTCAATCTCTGAGTGGTTGCAGGACTCTCTTCTGTCGCGAGCGCGCGGTGGTCGCGAGCGCGATGGACTGGGGACAGTTACCTTCTGTCGCGAGCGCGACAGAGAGTGGCGCCTTCGCCCTCTCGCGACCGCGAGACTCGGCGGGTAGTTGTGTTTTGGTCTCTGTCGCGAGCGCGACAGTTAGAGTGGCGCCTTCGCCCTCTCGCGACCGCGAGACTCGGCGGGTAGTTGTGTTTTGGTCTCTGTCGCGAGCGCGACAGTTGTCGCGAGCGCGACAGGCGCGACTTCCAAACTTGATTTCTTTTCCTTTTTGCTTAATGACTTAATTTCTTTTGCATGCAGTTTTCATTAAGCTTTGATTTCCTTTTTGCATGAATAATATATATGTAAATGTGATAAGATTTTGTATAACCTGCTAATGTCGGATAAGTGGATAGTTAGGCATGCCTAATAGAGTTTTGTGCCGCTGCAGCTATATGTACGACTTTGGACCCTGATCAGGTCCCACGATTGGATCCTCGCGATCCCTCTGTCTGAATCTTTCTTAAGATTCCACGTAAAAACAATTTGAAAATAAAGTAAAAAGAATGGTTCGATACCTTCGGGTATCTATTTGTCTATATGATGATATCGATACTCTCAAGTATCTATATGTACTCGTTATCCACTCATTGGGATCAAGCAGGTGTCATTGTGTTTTGTACAAGAATTCTTGAATGTGAATGCCAATATCTGAATTAACTATATATGATTACATGCCCATAATTGTATTGTTATCATATGCTTTCTGTCATCGTCACTATGAGTGGCGGTTATGCATTTTGTGTTTTCCCCACTAAGCGATTTCGCTTAGCACGGGTGTTTATCCGTGCAGGTGTGGAAGGTTTTGGTACGCGTGTTCTGGGCGCGTTGCATCGGGAAGGCCAACGCAACTAGAGATGGGGTGTTTTATAGTATAGGCTTTCCTTTTTCATTGTATTAGATGTATTTTTGATTGCCCTTTGGAACCTTGTATCTTGGGCTTTTGTAAATTGGTTCTTTTTGTAATCTGATGTAATATGTAAAGACCTTCTTTTGTTATATTAATAAAGTATACATTTTGTTCAGTATCATTCTTCTCTGTATTAAAGATTTTATTTATCTCTAACATGTCGCTCTATTTATGTAATGTTTGCATGTTTGTACCAGTGGGGTGTGACACTCCTATCTATCCAGGGAGCCTTCTCACTCCAATTTGTATGGAAGTCTCCTTGGTATAGGTTGGGGTGTGACAATTTTATTCTTGCATGCTTAATTTGGGTTGTTTAATACTCTTTGGTTTCATTATATTTATTATTGTTTTGATTATAGTTGCAATTATTAGTTTTATTATTATAAATTTTATTATCCTTGTTTATTGCTATCATTTGATACCAGTATCATTATTATTAATCTTATTATTTGTATTTCTTATGCATGCTGAATTTTATGTATATTATATTTTTTATGCATGATTGAATGTTATTGTTGTTATTTTATGTTTTTATGCATGTTAAATTCTATCAACATTATTTTATGCTTGTTTATGCATGTTGAATTTTATTATAATTATTATGTTATCTTTTATGCATGCTAAATTGTTAATTAATTAGATTGCATATTTTTATTATGTCATTTTAATAGACTTGTCATACATGATGCATTTTTATTTGCCTTAATTTAATTGTTTTCATGTTATATGTTTAATTCATTTTTTATGCTAACTTCTTTTTTATTTGTTTTTTTTATTTTTCAATACTTATTTTTCATATGTGAGTTTTTGTCAAGTGGGAGCCCATGGAGATTTGAAGATCCATTTGGGAGTTGTTTATTTTTTTAATGCCTTTCATTATTTTGGATTAATTCATTTTAACATGTAATTTGTAAGAAATTATTTTTTATGCACGTTAATTAAAAAAATCATTAAAATATTTCTATTAAACTAAATTGGGTTTTATCTAACAAAATGAGACCAATGTCCTAACTTTTTTCATCCAAAATAAATTATCACTTTAAAATTATTTTCTCTAATTATGCATGAGAGGACCAATGTCCTCATTTTTAATAAATAGGCCGATTTATGTATGAATTGTATTTTATTTACAAATGGGGGTTGTATTCCGCCTCTAATTTTGTTGTAATTTATTTTCATGCGCTTTTATTTACTTTATCTAATGCTTTCTTTATATGATTGACGTGAGTTTTAATTAAATTGCATTAAAATTGAATGAGAAAAGGCATGAAACGCTAAATTCAATACTTGATTATAAACTTAGCCAAGGTATGAATAAATGAGGAGTCCCGAACTTTCTCTGGTCTTTGGGCTCAACGAGGCGAGAGGACCATTTCAATATTCTGTTGGAATGGGACTTCTAAGACACCTCTTATGCTCGTGAAAAGGCTTTAACTTGCATAATCCTAGGCTCCACGAGGCGAGAGGGCCCTCCTAATGTTCTATTAGGATGGGACCTCCAAGACCCCTCTGGCTTGCCCAAAATGGACATAGCAGCCCCGTCTTAGGCTCACTGAGGCGAGACGAATTTTTCCAATGTTTTATTGGGTTGCGACTCCATGAAATCTCCTTGTTGCCCAAAATAGACGCACTTGTAAATACCTTACAAGTTTTCAAGAACCTCTCTTGATCGCCCTAAAAGCGGGCCTTCGGCGTCCTACGGGGTTTGGCGCGTGTCACAGTGGTGACTCCACTAGGGATTGTCTAAGAGACTTCCCCACATTTCATCTCTTTTCGAAATTGTATTGCATCCATGCTATAGCCTTAGATTATGCTACTTTGGTCCCTATTTTAACCCTGGTGCATTCTCGAAGCATGACCCTACGTTCACTCAATGTGGGGAAGTGTTAAGGATAATCACCAGCCCAAGCCTCGTACATTATGGTGTATCAAATGGTGACCCAATCGGTCATTATGCTTGTGATGAGCTAGACCCGTTGGCAGGGACCATGCTTGGGTAGCCCTAAAGTATCATCACCATTGACCGAAGCTCATGTATTGGCAATAGATACTTCTACTAGGTGAAATGTACCGTAATACCATGCTTGCTATTTGGGCCGTCATATATTGGACAAAATCAATTAAATCAAATGGTCTTCATCAAAGGTTTTCATGCTCCGGTGGGCCCATCTTAATTTAGTTGAATTGTTTAAATGCATAATGGCCAGACAACCATACGCATGTACATTAGATAAGAGCTGTTATACTGCTGGTTTTCCACTATGCACTATACGTGTCCGATGGGTTCCTTGTTAACCCTTGGATAAAGCCCACCTAGGGAAGAGACTATACTACCTTTTGTGTGGGAGAGATAAGGTTGGAAGGATCTATCTGCTTGCATGTGTTTATCTATGTTGCATCAGCACGACCATGCATTGCATTTCAATCATGGATCATCCTAACGAGATGTATTTTTTTCAGCCATCATAGATTCGCCCGGGTGGTTTAGGGGTCCCGACGGTCGGTTTAGAAGGATTTGACTCTTGGGGTTACCAGAGCTAGTATCATATCAGAGTTCAAATTCTCTTTCAGAGGGTAGTGAGACTTTCTCTTCAGAATCATCACTAGAGACAAGTATGACTAACCAATCAAGTGGGTCTGATGCGACCCGGGCAATGATCGCCGAGGAAGTAGGGAGAAGAATGGAAGAGTTTGAGGCCAGAATGGTGGCCATGATTCTCCACCTGTGGGCCAATAAGCTGCTACTCCTATTAGGGGGCAAGATGAACAAGGGGCTGTGAGAGAGGATCCCCCTGCTGTGGCTGACCCACCTGTGGTTAAGCAAAGAGCAATAGTGCCTGTAGAGCATAAAGAAGGCCTTAAATCTAATGTTGACTTATGGGAGGACCAAGAGGAATAGGTGGTGGCAAAGGGAAAGTCGCCTAAGCTAGAGGAAGCAATGTGGAGGAAGATGGAGGAGAAATTTGAAGCTATGACAAGGATAATGACGGTAGGAAAGGGAATGAACCTAGAGGATCGTGAGCTGGATGGGGATGATCTGATCCCCCAGAACTTCAAGATGCCTGATATTCCAAAATTTGACGGCACCTTTGACCATGCTACACACATCAAGCAGTACTCGCTAGTCATGAAGGGGACAACTTTAACAAGGAAGCAGAAGATAGAGTACTTTTGCTTGAGTCTTACAGGGGCTGCCATTGACTGGTACCATGGGCTGGACAGGAGATCCAAAGAAGATTGGAACTTGTTGATTAAAGAGTTCCTAAGGCAATACGATTGTAGTACCCGAATGGAGGTCATACTGAAGAATCTAGAGCTACTACAGTAGAAGGCTGGGGAGTCTTTTCATGAATACCTCACTCAATGGAGGAACCGGGTTATGGAGATGAAGCGCAAGCCCGACACTCCTGATCAAATCCGATTATTCATTCGGAATGCCAGCCCATACCTGAGAGATGGACTGAAAATATAGGGGCTGAAAGATTGGGAGTCCTTGAAGGATATTGCTATAGAGGCAAAAGGAGAATATATGGCCAGAAGGGCAAGCAGTAAGGCTTATGCCAAAAGGGGCTACAACAATCAAGGTGCAACCAAGCCAACTAGTTCCAGCAGTGGCAACAGAAACGGGAAGACAGCTGAGGTCTCGGCAACAGGAGTGAATCAGAGGTACTTCTCGAATTTGGGTAGGCCATTGTCATGGGTATTGAAGAGGTTAATGAAAGAGGGGAAGCTACAACCCCTGCCACCTAGGCCAGTTAGGACCCAAGGGGAACCGGGGCATAAAGAGAATGAATACTGTGCCTTTCACCAACATACTGGGCATCTGACAGACAATTGCTTCAGGATGAGGCATCAGATTCAGGATCTGATCGATAGTAAGCAGATCACCGATCCTGAAAAGAGGGAGAGCAAGAAGAAGTCTAATTTTAATGCTGTGTCACCGCCTGTCTTTATGATTGGGTTGAGCCTACTAGAATGGTATGTCCTTCTAAATTTGTATGGAAATGATTACGTCGCTATCACTCGCCCTAAGGCAAGTGAAAAAGGGATTCCCGTGGCGACGATAGACTGTTGGTCCACTAGTTAGAGTGGAGAGGAAGATGAAGAGGATAAAGATGGACAGTTCACGGATCCATGGGATTTTGAGGAGGAGGAGAGAGTTAGGGCTGTAACAAGAAGTGGGAGAGTGGTCCTCGAAGTTGAAAAACAACAGGACTCAGTTCAAGCACCTGTAGAGAAAGAGCCGGAAGAAAGTTCAATAGTAAAGCAGCTGAAAAAGACCACGGCTCAAATATCAATTTGGGACCTCTTGAGACAGTCCCCTTCCCACAGATAGAAGTTAGTCAAGGCTTTTAGTGAGTCCACCGTAGCCACTACAATTTCTCCATCTGAGCTGCTAGACTTTGTAAAAGGGGGATCCGGAGAGAAACTGGTGTTTTCTGACGCAGATTTGCCAGCTGAAGGCCGCAATCACAACCGACCACTATACATCAAGGCTCAAATTAACGGCAAGCATACCACTTGTGTTATGGTTGATGATGGGTCGTCCATAAATGTCTGCCCTTTGGTGGCACTTCAGGCTTTTAGGCTGGATGAGAGTATGTAGAGTAAGTCGGATCTGACCATCATAGCCTACGATAATTCTCAGAGACAGGCATCGGGAACATTCAGAGCTCTAGTTAGGACTGGGCCCATTGAGACAGAAGCAGAATTTGTGGTCTTGCCTATCCCAGCAAATTTCTCAGCTCTGCTTGGAAGGCCATGGTTCCATAAATTGGGAGGAGTGCCGTCCACCCTACACCAAATGGTAAAGATACCTCATGAAGGGGAGGTGATGACCATTAAAGCAGCGAGAGAGAACCAAGTGTCTGCCTTAGGGATCTTTAATCAGCCATTTAATGGCTTTCACGTATCAGTGATTGGTGAGGAGCAGGGCTTGACCGGTAGCCCTCAGGTGATGAACATGATGAAGAGGATGCACTTCCTCCCAAGGGCCGGATTGGGTAAAAATTCGCAGGGGTTGCAAGATGCCATCACAACGCAAGGCCAGAAAGATCGAAAGTGTTTGGGCTACAAAGGAGAGCATGGCAAGAAGAAAGTGCCAAAGAAGATTCCCCGCATTTCAGAGAGTTTTGTTCCCTCATCTTCGGTATGTGCTTATACTGGAGAAGAAGAGCCTCAGTGGGTGGATGGAAAGATCATTTCGGGGTTTGAAATCTTTAATGATGTCTTTGACTGGGACGTTGGAGTTATCAAATCCGCAGAGAACTTCTGGGATGAGGAGATCATGACTCAGTGCAATATTTGGGATAGGGATGGGCCCGAGGAGATTGTCACTGATAAGCTGTTAGCTACCAGGTTGAAGGGAAAAAAAAGATGGTAGAGCCAGAGCTGAAGTTTGAAGATTTGAAGATTTCACCGGAGGTAGTTGAAAAGCCTCCACTAAACCAGGAAGTCAAAACGCAGTCAACTGCAACATCGTCATCGACAGAAGATGAAAATAATAGTTACTTAGATACTATTTTTATGCCAAAACTTTTTAATGACAATGTTAATGTTGCTGATTACATTAATGAGATGAATAACTTTGCTTACTTGTGTGATGTTTCTGATGATTTCATTCCTCATGATCATAAACATGATGCATTCATTTTTGACATTAACTCAACTAGCACGACTGCATTTAATCTCAAAACTTTCGAGCATCCAAAGGAAATTTTGATAGCATCAGACATAACTCCTAAGGAGAGGATAAAATTTGAGAGAATATTGAAAAAATATGAAAAAGTCTTTGCCTGGACCTATGAGGACATGCCGGGAATTGATCGAGATGTAGCCGAACATGCCATTCCAACTTACCCAGAGAGTAAACTGGTCAAGCAAAAGCTCAGAAGACTTAGGCCAGAATGGGCTCAGAAGATGAAAGAGGAGATCCATAAGCAGATTGAGGCTAACTTTCTACTGGAGGTTAAATACCCAATATGGATGGCTAATGTAGTTCCTATGGCTAAAAAGGATGGAAAAGTTCGAGTATGTGTGGACTATCGGGACCTGAACAAAGCCTGCCCGAAAGATGATTTTCCTCTGCCTCATATTGATGTACTAGTAGATAGTGCCGCTGCTTGTATGATGTACAGCTTCATGGACGGGTACGCAGGGTACAATCAAATCCTTAACAAGATAGTGGATCGGATTAAGACAGCATTCATCACCGAATGGGGTACATTTGCTTACCGGGTCATGCCTTTCGGACTAAAGAATGCAGGAGCGACCTATCAGAGGATGGCCACCAGAGTTCTCAATGATTTGATCCACAAGGAAGTGGAGGTGTATGTTAACGACATGATGATCAAGTCAGCTACTAGAGAGGGTCACTTCGAGGCTTTGGAAAAGTTCTTTCAAAGGATCAATAAGTATGATCTATGCCTCAATCCCAAGAAGTGCATTTTTGGAGTTACCTCGGGTAAGCTGTTAGGCCATGTGGTAAGCCAGAGAGGAATTGAAGTAGATCCTGACAAGGTCAGGGCCATCAGAGAGATACCAGTGACTCAAAAAAAGAAAGAGGTTAGAAGTTTCCTGGGAAAGCTTCAGTACATCAGCCGGTTTATTGCCAAGCTGGCTTCAGTATGTGAGCCCATCTTCAAGCTTCTTAGGAAGAATCAGCCGGTGGTGTGGAATAATGATTGTCAATTGGCTTTTGATACTATTAAGGATTATCTCCTGAATCCTCCAGTTTTAAGACCACCACGGTATGCCAAACCACTAATCCTATATCTGGCGATAAAAGACAATTCAGTGGGTGCCATGATGGCCCAGGAGGATGATTTTGGGGTAGAGTTTGTTGTTTACTATCTTAGCAAGAAATTCCTGACATATGAAGCCAAATATGTGGAAGTAGAAAAGATTTGCTTTGTGGTGATTTGGGCTTCTAAGAAGTTGCGGCACTACTTTCATTCTTTCAGTGTGCAAGTGGTTGCTAAGCATAACCCGCTTAGGTACCTTTAGGAAGCACCCTCTCTGCTAGGAAAGATGGGAAGGTGGTTACTATTGTTGCAGGAGTTCGATATCGAATGCATCACCAGGAAAACCATTAAGGGAAGAGCTATAGCTGAGTTCTTGGCTAAACATCCTATTAAGGGAGACCAGTTCGAGTATAATTTCCCAGATGAAGATGTCATGGCAATAGCAGTACAAGGGTGGCAGATGTTTTTCGATGGGGCAGTCAACAGTAAAGGGGTAGGAGCGGGGATCATTCTTACAACCCCGAATGGTGAAAAATTGCCATTAGCCAAGAAGCTGAGGTACAAGGCGACCAATAATGAAGAAGAATATGAGGCTTGCATCTTCGGATTGGAAGCAATGCTTTCTCTGGGGGCAAAGACTGCAGAAGTCTTCGGAGATTCTTCATTGGTAATTCATCAGATCAGAGGGGAGCAGACAGTTAAGGAAGAGAGGCAATTACCTTATGTGAAGCGCTTGAGAATGTTGAGTAGCCAGTTTGAGACTTGCACCTTTCACTTCATCCCTAGGGATGAAAATCAATTGGTTGATGCTCTAGCGACATTAGTGTCCATGTGGGATAATCCAATGGGGGTTGCTATGAAACCCGTGCTAATCTCTAGCTCGGTAAATCCTTGTTTTGAAGCCAAGCAGGTGATGGATGTTGGGGCCACCGATGGAAACCCTTGGTACTATGACATTCAGAATTACTTGGAAAGGTCAGTTTTTCCAGAGGAAGCCACCGAGAAAGACCAAAGGATGATTCGGAAGTTGTCCACACAATTCATCAGTGTAAATGGCACTTTGTATAAAAGGCAAGCCGCTGGTATCCGGTTAAGATGTTTGGCGGAGAAAGAAGCTAAAAAGGTTATGGAAGAGGTTCATGCTGGAGTTTGTGGAGCTCACATGAATGGCTTAGCCTTAGCAAAGAAGATTATGCGCCAAGAATTCTATTGGCTCACAATGGATACGGATTGTTCAAAATATGTGAAGCAATGCCAGTTATGCCAGTAATACACGAATTTAAGGCATGTGCCAGTTACAGAGCTACATAATTTGACATCTCCATAGCCAATTGCAGCTTGGGGGATAGATATCATAGGCGAGATACGTCCTACAGCTTCCAATGGGCACAAGTTCATTATAGTTGCCATTGATTATTTCACTAAGTGGGTCGAAGCTGAATCTTTCAAGTAGATTGATGCTAGGGATATGGCTAAGTTCATCGAGCGGAATTTGATATGCAGATATGGCCTCCCACACCATATTGTGTCTGATAATGGGGTACAATTCTTAGCAGAAACTAAACAGATGCTTCAGAAGTATGGAATCCAGCATCACAAGTCTTCTCCTTACCGTCCTCAAGCTAACGGTGCGGTTGAAGTGGCGAACAAGAATGTGAAAAGAATAATGGCCAAGATGGTTCAGAGTTATAAAGATTGGGTGGAAAAGATGCCTTTTGCACTCTGGGGTTATAGAACCACAGTCAGAACCTCTACGGGAGCAACACCATTCTCTCTGGTATACGGAACCGAAGCAGTTTTGCTGGTTGAAATTGAGCTGAAATCTTTAAGGGTAGTCATGGAAGCTGAGATTCCAGAGACAGAATGGGCACAACAGCGATTGTTGCTGTTGAATTTGTTGGATAAAGATAGGTTGAGAGCCTATTACCACAATTAGGTTTATCAGAAGAGACTAGCTCGGTCCTTTGGCAAGAAGGTACGAAAGCATCCATTGAAAGAAGGGGATTTGGTCTTTAAAATGATGAGGCCGGGAGTGCCTGACATAAGAGGAAAATTCAGGGCAACCTAGGAAGGCCCGTTCATTTTGAAAAAGTTGCTAACAAAGGGAGCAGCAATCTTAGCAGACAGCGATGGGAATGAGTTTAAAGACCCGGTCAATGTCGATAGACTAAAAAGGTTCCATGGCTAAAGACCAGAAAAATCAAAAGAAGAGAATTAATGCCCCGCGGGTCGAAAACCAAAAAAAGGCGGCCTTGCTAAAATTGGGCTCCCTATTAGGGTGAAAACCGAAAAAAGGCATCCTAGGCAAAAATTAAGGGCCAAGAGAAAATGTTCAATCGAGAAAACCCGAGAGGGCCGATTGCTAACAGGAGTTTAATGCTTATAAGATCTATTTCGAGATTAGGTGTAGTCTTGTGCTTTTGAATTCTTGTTAAATAAGGATCATGTATGATGAAATCATATAGAAATGTACTCAGTTTTGCAATGAATAAAAGAATACAGTTTTCATTTTCATTGTTTTCTTAGTTCTGCCTTAAAAAGAAATATATCACTTATTCATCTAATGACTATTGTCTAATCATTCTATCGGAAAGTGCCTAAGCAGATATGTGCTATTCACTCTTAGCGATGGTTCTGATAATAGCCTTCTCTTGTAGTTCCTTAAAAAAAATCTTGAAAAAAAAAGGCCATTAGAGATGAAAACCGTAACTAGCTTTCTAAGCAAAAGTTAGGCCAAAGGGCAGGGTGAAAACCCGGAAACAGGCAGTCTGCCCTACAAAAAATGAATAAATAAATAAGAGCTGCTAGATTGGTTTAGGTCCATTCTAGGAAAAAGTTAGGCAAAGGGTTATGTGAAAATCCCTGAAGGGACACATTTCCCACAAAGAAAAGCTAGTGTGAAAATCCATAAGGGATGCACTACCTTTAAAGAAATGACGTTCGATGTCTGGAGCGATAAGGCGGCATTACTTCGGATGATCATCCTTCAGTCAGATAATGCATGAGTCAGATCCTGGGCATATGATCATTGGCTGGGGGGCAAAGATGCACACTTGATGTCTCTGTCAGAAAATGTTTTAGGGTCAGAGTCCCTAAAGCCAAGATGTCACTCTTTTAGATCCTTGGAGGCGCGATGCAGCAGCGAAGCTATATCCTCAGCAGATCCTTAACCACCTAGGATAGGGTCAATCTATTTTTGCAAACATTTACATCTCATATCATATACACTTAAATTTTTATATATATTTCTGCGCACATTACTTTGCAGGAATATCTAAATGAAGATCATCGATTTTCGCACTTTTAGTAGTCTGTAGCAGACTCGGTGCGGTCATCTGCGGATGACACCTCTACACTTTTTGTAGTCTGTAGCAGACTCGGTGCAGTTGCCCTCTTGCGCTTTTTGTAGTCTTGTCAGCGACTCGGCGCATCGTCATCTGCGGATGACACCCCTGCACTTTTAGTAGTCTTATCAGCGACTCGGTGCAGTTTTCCCCTGCACTTTTAGTAGTCTGTAGTAGACACAGTGCAGCCTTCTTCTTACACTTTTAGTAGTCTGTAGCAAACTCAGTACAATCCTCTAAGGAGGATATCTCCTGCGTTTTGTAGTCTTGTCAGCGACTCGGCGCATCGTCATCTACGGATGGCAGCTGCACTTTTAGTAGCCTGTAGCAGACTCGGTACAGTCCTCTTTTTGCACTTTTTGTAGTCTGTAGCAAACTCGGTGCAATCCTTCTTTTGCATTTTTTGTAGCCTGTAGCAGGCTCGGTGCATCGCCATCTACGGATGGCAGCTGCACTGTTAGTAGTCTATAGCAGACTCGGTGCAATCCTCTTTTTGCATTTTGTGTAGTCTGTGGCATACTCGGTGCAATCATTCTTTTGCGTTTTTTGGAGCCTGTAGCAAGCTCGGCGCAGCGTCATCTACGGATGACATTTGCACTTTTAGTGGTCTGTAACAGACTCGGTGCAATCCTCTTCTTGCGTTTTTTATTGTTGATAGCAGACCCGGCGCATCACCGTCTTGTGATGGTCCCTAGCACTTTGTAGTCTTGTCAGTGACTCAGTGCAATCCAAGAGCATACTCACAGTTCAAATCACAGCACTGTTCCTGAGGGACCAGCTGGAAGGAGGCAGCCTCAGGTACGCGCTTCTTTCCTTTTCCTGAATTTTGGCTCACCTAGGCACCCACATGCTAGCCTCCCCAAAATTTGGGGCAACCGTAGACACCAGGTCCCGAGTAGCCTTGATCAGGATTATCCAATGATGAAATTAAGTGTGCCGATTTATAGGCAAAAAGAATGAAAGTCGGAAGTGATAATTTGCTTGTTGTTTGATTTGTTAGGAATAAATAAAAATGTATTTTAAAAATATTTTTAAAAATGTTTTAAAAATTATTTTGGGATAAAAAAAGTGAGTTTATAATTTTTTATGTTTTATAGAAAATTTGAAAAAAAAAAAAAGATTTTCCGCGCGAATGTTGGGCTGCGGCAGGGCTGGGCACGCGCTCGCCCGCGCGCTGTGCGCGAGCGGCGTGCTAGCCGTCGCCTACGCGCGCGGGCGATGGCCTGCCCGCTGCACGCAGCTGGGCGCGCGCCCCTCGCTTTGGAGACGCCCGTCGGGTGCTCCGATGGGCGTCTCCCGCCCCTGTGCGCCCGTTTTCGCCCCTATGGCCTTTTTGGCCATATTTTCTTCATTTTTAATGCTTTTTAACTCAATTTTATTTGCATAATTTAATTCTAAAATCTTTTTATCTTCCAACCCATCAAATTCAGTGGTTTTTTGCAGTTATTGGAATTAAATCAATTTAATTTTTAATTAAAAAATTCTGAATTTTGGGGTTATAAAATGGGAATTTTAGAGGAAAATTAGAGGGGGAATTTTCTTTAGAAAATTATTTTTCTTCTTCTTTCTTCTCTCAAACAAATTCTCTCAATTTCTAAAGAAATTTTCCAAGTGAATTCTTGTTACAAAAAAATAACAATTTTTGTTCTTGGGAATTTTTCTTCTTTTCATCAAACAATTTTTACTTTGAGACAAATAAATCAATTATTTGTTCTTGAGTAAAAATCCATTTTCAATATATTATTTTCCTAACTTTATTCTTACAATCAAGACAAGGAATTGGATCTTACCTTCATTTCATCAAGATAAATTTTGAGGGTAAAAATTATTGGCTCAATTTCTTAATTTCATTTTTTAATTTCATTTTTTTTTGTTTCCAATTAATTAGTTAACATGTAAATTCTATTAGTTCTATCATTTTCTTCTTATTTTCTTATTCTTTTGTTTTTATTTAATTAATTATCATGTGAATTCTTTTAGACCTATTATTTAATTGTTCATATTTCTTATTTTTTTTTATTTATTTGTTCATATTATTATTTCTTATTTCTTATTTAATTGTTCATGTTCATATTATTGTCATCATTTTTTGTTCATATATATTATTAGTATTATCATTTAACATCTTTTAGCATAATTGGTATATTTTATTTTCATTTTATTCTTCCATATTTAATTGGATTGTTCATCTTCTTTGATGTCGTTATTATTATTATTGTTATTATTATTATTATTATTATTGTTGTTGTTGTTGTTGTTGTTGTTGTTGTTGTTGTTGTTGTTGGTATTATTTGCCATGTTTTATCATGTTTTATTAGTTTGCCATATACTATTTTATTCTTGCATGCTTAATTTAGGTTGTTTAATACTCTTTGGTTTCATTATATTTATTATTGTTATTATTATAGTTGCAATTGTTAGTTTTATTATTATAAATTTTATTATCCTTGTTTATTGCTATCATTTGATACCAGTATCATTATTATTAATATTATTATTTGTATTTCTTATGCATGCTGAATTTTATGTATATTATATTTTTTATGCATGATTGGATGTTATTATTGTTATTTTATGTTTTTATGCATGTTAAATTCTATCATCATTATTTTATGGTTGTTTATGCATGTTGAATTTTATTATTATTATGTTATCTTTTATGCATGCTAAATTGTTAATTAATTAGATTGCATATTTTTATTATGTCATTTTAATTGGCTGGTCATACATGATGCATTTTTATTTGCCTTAATTTAATTGTTTTCATGTTATATGTTTAATTCATTTTTTATACAAACTTTATTTTTATTTTTTATTTTTTTTTTCAATACTTATTTTTCATATGTGAGTTTTTGTCAAGTGGGAGCCCATGGATATTTGAAGATCCATTTGGGAATTATTTATTTTTTTTATTGCCTTTCAATATTTTTGATTAATTCAATTTATCATGTAATTTGTAATAAATTATTTTTTATGCACGTTAATTAAAAAAATCACAAAAATATTTCTATTAAACTAAATTGGGTTTCATCTAATAAAATGGAACCAATGTCCTAAATTTTTTAATCCAAAATGAATTTTCACTTTAAAATTATTTTCTCTAATTATGCATGAGAGGACCAATGTCCTCATTTTTAATAAATATTCAGATTTATGTATGGATTGTATTTATTTACAAATGGGGGTTGTATTCCGCCCCTAATTTTGTTGTAATTTATTTTCATGCACTTTTATTTACTTTATCTAACGCTTTCTTTATATGATTGACGTGAGTTTTAATTAAATTGCATTAAAATTGAATGAGAAAAAGGCATGAAACGCTAAATTCAAAACTTGATTATAAACTTAGCCAAGGTATGAATAAATGGGGAGTCCCGAACTTTCTCTGGTGTTTGGACTCAACGAGGCGAGAGGACCATTTCAATGTTCCATTGGAATGGGACTTCCAAGACACCTCTTGTGTCCCATGAAAAGGCTTTAACTTGCATAGTCCTAGGCTCCACGAGGCGAGAGGGCCCTCCTAATGTTCTATTAGGATGGGACCTCCAAGACCCCTCTGGCTTGCCCAAAATGGACATAGTAGCACCATCTTAGGCTCACTGAGGCGAGACGAATTTTTCCAATGTTTTATTGGGTGGCGACTCCATGAAATCTCCTTGTTGCCCAAAATAGACGCACTTGTAAATACCTTACAAGTTTTCAAGAACCTCTCTCGATCTCCCAAAAAGCGGGCCTTCGAGCGCCACGGGGTTCGGCACGTGTCACAGCAGTATTTTCCCAAGTTGGGGGTTTATCCAGAACTCAATACATCTTAGTGAGAACAGATGAGGACATTCTCTAAATATTGCGGTTAAAAGTAAAAAGTAATAAGAAAGGGAACGAAGAAAAGAGAAAAAAACACGAAAAAGAAGCTCTGGCTGAGATCCGTGGTGTTGAGTGCACGAAGTTTGAGGAAATTAAGGGCTATTTAAAGAGAAGCACCGAACGACGGGCTACCCGTCTGTCGGTCTTCCAATGGGGGATTAGTCTCCATCATATTTCATGCATGTCACGCGCATAAAATAATATTTTTCCTATCTCAGTCAATTTTTGTTTTGCAGGAGAGAAAATTTGACAGAGACATGCATTGGGCACATAATTCGGGAGTAAAATGTTCATGGAGTATTTGTATTTTCGAAAAATTTTGAAAAAGGAGGGAAAGAAGAAAAGAAGGGAAAACAGGAATTTTAAACAACCGACGAGGTACCCATGGCTCAATCTCCCGACGGGCTACTCGTCGGTCACGAAAAACTATATAAGGTGCATGTAACCGTGCACCTTCAGTTTCCTTTTCTATTCTTCTTCCTCCTTCCTCACAAAATCAACGCCACCCTACGGTTTTTTCCTTCTTTCTCACTCGTTTCTCACCCGTTTTGCGTACTACTTGCACCAAAACGATCCTTATACCATCACGCACGTTTAGGACTAAGTTTTCGCAAATTCATCGTGTTTTTTTTCAGTGCATTTCATCGACTATAAGGATAATTCATCACCTTGTCTTATTCTTACTATTTATTTACTTAAATTCTCACTTTAGATGCATGATAGGTACATATTCTCTAAATGTAGGACTGAATTTTGCCCATTTATTTTTGGCATCTTGGGACTGTATGCACTGACTACTAAGTGTAAACCTTGTTAATTATGATAAAAGATAAAATAATGGGCAAAAGAGGAAAGGATAATGGACTTATGAACACATGCCCCTACCTGACTGAAATTTGAGAACCAAAATAGATTAAATTGAATGTTTAATCACTATCTAAAATAATTTGCAATAATAAAATTGTTGCTTGGGGCCTGAGACCTATCCCTTTATTTGTGTTTTCCATGCAAGGAGTTGGGCACATCCTTGCTAGGTTGCTGCCCAAATTTTTTAAAATTTTTTTGGGTTAGGCACATCCCTACCAAGATGCTGCTAAAATTTTAGTAGCCATATTTTAGCCGAAATGCTATCGAAATTTCCTGAATTTTGAAGTACGATTGAGTTTACTTGCATTTTTTTTTACTCGAGACTAACTTTTTTCTTTTCTTTTCAGGATGCCTCCCCGACGTAACATCCCTCAGGATCAGGCTGAGCCTTAGGCTCCCGAGTGGACGAGTGATGAGGCTAGGAGGAGGTTTTAGACTTTAGCACACGTGCAGTTTCGCGCCAGCTGCTTCATCACTAGACCGTTTTTGCAGAGCATAGGGATGCTCGAGGAGGTCGATGCGCTCACAGGTGGGGTAGGGTGGATAGAGTTTCTATGGCCTTCGTTCCAGACTCATCTTAAGGTTGTTAGAGAGTTCTTGGCTACTCTTCATTATGGGGGATTCTGGAGATCAGATACAGAGGATGGCATTATCCAGTTTTGGGTCAGAGGGATCCACTATAGCATCACATGGCAGATGCTTGCACAAGCCATGGGTCTCCCTCATGAAGGGTATGTGATGATACCCCAGAGGGCCGTTTGAAGGTAGTATTGGGATGCCATAGCCATGCCAGGGGTACCATATGATCTTGACGCGGCAAAGAGCACGGTGCTCTTGTCTCAGGCGCTACGATACATACACAGGGTCCTCTCCAGTTCCTACTTGGGTCGCACAGGTAACCCGAGGTAAGTAAATGGGGCCAAGATATGGAGTTTGTGGGCGATGGTAGTAGGGCGACACCTTAATATTAGACACGAGACAGTGGCTAACTTGGTCAGGGTTTCACGAGGGATAGCCCCTATTGTATGGGCTGGCGGGGTGATCACTAGGCTGCTTCTGCACTTGAGAGTTAATCCTGGCAGCTATGGTTCCCCACTAGATGAGGTTATTTTTGTGGATGCAACAGCAACTCAGACTATGGGCATGATTGCACCAGTACATGGCTGCCCAGAGGAGTTTCATCTACTTACTATAACAGAGACCCGACGGATGTTCCACTTACCTTCGATCCAGCCAGATGGAGATGATCAAGGAGTACCCCCAGAGGAGGATTAGCCTCCATTGCAGCCCCAGTTTTAGGAGTATCAGGTTCCACACCCACCTCCACAGTAGCCTCAGCCGGAGGAGGAGCCGCCTCAGACTGCATTTGACATGGGTATCGAGTTTAGCTTGGATGACTTGCTGAACATCCCTCCTTCGCAGAGAGCACAGAGCCCCACTCTACACAACCATCGTGGGTCCAACATTCCTAGCTTTCGGAGACTGGGAGGTTCTACCCCTACAGCAGGCCAGGACACCCAGGAGCATCCACCTTCATAGCATCTCCGCCGACATAGCATCGGGCAGAGCCAGCACGTTACAATCCATTGCCACCTCCGCAGCTAGCTCAGCCTGATATTATTGCTGCTATGACTGTCGCTCTCGCTGCCATGGAGTGACGGTAAGAGGAGAGAGATCGGGTCTTGCTTGAGCATCTAGGCCAATAGGAGAGAGTTATAGAGGAGAAAGGGAGGCTCATAGAGGAGTTGAGTCACAGTTTGGGTGCCTCCCAGGCTGCAGCAGCCTAGAGGCTAGATGAGTTTAATGTTGTTCAATTAATTCCTAATGGTATTCATCATTTAGTTTACTTATAAACTCATTAGTTAATTTATTCACTATATAATTATATTATTATTATTATTATTATTATTATTATTATTATTATTATTATTATTATTATTATTATACCATTTAATTCTATTACTCCCATTTATTAATTAACCAATCTATTTACTTAATCAATAATAATTTCTCATATTAATATTTTATCTTATTAATTCTAAATCATTATTTATATAATAGCTTACTTAATTATCTATTCAACTTTCAATTACTTCCTACATTACTAACCTATTACATTATATTATATTATATTATATCATATTATATTATTTTTAATTTAATTGTTTTAGTGTTAAATTACATCTTAATTAGATTTAATTCTAATTACGATTCTACCCTTTTATTTCACATATTTACCAGATTGTTATTAATTATTCTAAATTCTTAATTTAAATCATTGTTTAACCTATAATTTATTTTTTATTCTTCACCTTGCTATTTTCATAGCTAATTACATTTTAGTCCTCAATTAAATATTTAATTTAATATTCTTACCAGTTAAACTTCTTTCCTTTAATTTAACTATATTTACCATGTTAACACTATTTTTACCAATTAGTCCCTAAAATTTCATAATTTATTTCACTTTAGCCCCTTTTCCCTCTTGTTCACATATTAGTATGTGTTTAGTTAATTTTACTCATTTTTATTATTTTGCTCCTAGTATCGGTCCAGTAGAAATCTCGGAACCGGATATGTGGGACGTGGATTCCACAGGCCCACATCACTCCAAAGTGACCCTGTAGGACCACTAATACATTTACATTTCATTTCATTTAACATTTTAAACATTCATTCATTTTGTAGACTGCCATTGGCCTACAAATAGTGAGTCGCCATGACTCACGCCCTGATTTTACTGTCCATATGGCTAGCCAACTAGATCCTAAACTAGATTTAACTACTAGACTATTACTAAGGGCAAGATAAATACATTATCACATTACTTTATTATAGTATACCATTATGCCAACATAATCAAACTTTATATTATTCATTCTTTTCTTAGTAAATCATCTTTATTCCACAACTTATTTAATTACATAATCATTCAAACTAAATTTCCATTGAAACTATTTATTTAATTTCATTTCCATTATAAATATAATATACTAATTTACTCTAAAATATCCATTTATGCATAATAAATTCCAAATAAATTACCATGTGCTCAATTTTTGTCTTACTTTCATTTTATACCACTATTTTTAACAAATAACCAAGTTATACATTAAAATGCCCACATTAACTATTCGGCCAACATTAGTTATTCATCTTAAATATTTTTTTTCATGCCTTAATTATTAATTAAATTACTTTATACCTTAATCTACATGTATACAACTTTAATTCAATAATATACACAAAATATACCATAATACCACTGATTGTACCATTCGGCCAACCTTGATTTTCTGTCCTACATTTTATTTCTTCTTTATTTAATCCCTCAATTTATCATTTCTAACACCCTAAGTCATGATTATATCATTTATTCCAATTAAACATACATAATTCACCTAGTTACTATTAAAACATAACCTAAATTCACCCTAAATCAATGGAAATAGTAAGAATATGTAACCATTCACCTCAATTCCTTGCTTTACTCCTCCAAAACTTCTTTTCCTTTACTTTTTCTTCTTGGAGTGGCTTCACCTTCCTTGCTCCCTAATGATGGCCGAAAACTCAAATTAAGTTTTCATTAAAATCGTGCCTTCTAATTACAATATAACTATATAATAACACTCTACACACTCTAATTTACCTATTAGAACCATTAAATTAATGCAAAAACCCCAATTCCCCTTACCTCAATTTGTACCCTAAACCTTGCACAATTGAATTTTTCCAATTCTTTCACTTCAATTTAGCTCTAAAGAGTGCAATTAGGCTATAGAGGAGCTGAATTATATTATGGATACTTAAATTTAGAGAGAAATTGCAGGAGAAATAAATAATTGTGGAGAGAAAATGGGAAAATGGGATTTGGCCAAGGAGAACCAAGGAGAGGGCTGAAGAAATCTGGAGATCTCTCAAGATTTTCTAATTTTTAGCCCTTAAATACCCTGGTTTTTTGGTTGGGCCAATTCAACCAAGGTGGTTGGACCCAAAATTAAGCCCATTTTTAATTTCAAGCCCATTAACCAAACCCAATTTAATTCTCCTCCTTTTAGACCACAAACTCACACCAAATCAGTTCCAAAATTCTCCAAATAATAAATCAAACCTCCACAAAAATTTTTAGCCCAATCGGAATCCGTTTTTGGGACTAGCTCACTCTAACCGGTCCGATTCAGTAATTTTCAGTGTTACCGTAAAATAAATTTTTCATTACCAAAAATTTTTAAATATTATTATAAACTTGTCTACACCCTTAAAATAATTTTTGGAGGTCAGTTACTATTTTTAGAGACCCAATCAAATTTTGGTCAAACCGGGGTCCCTAATTAAGGTCAAGGGCTTTTCTTATTTTTGACTTTTGGGAACCTATTTAAACTCATTTTCACTCCAAATTTTACCACTGGACTCACCATAACTAGTATTTTTTGATGGTCAAATAAAATATTTTTCGATTTCGGGTGAAATTTCTAGCTCGGGTGCACTATTCACCACTGGGAAATACTATTCACGGCTAACTCGGTAGTGCAGTCATTACAAATCCATTCTAAGCAATATAAGAAAATAAAAACATCCGCATTAGGCCAACATAATCCTATAAATGCACAATCGGGTTTTACTAGCTTTCTAGAATCGCCTACACCTAGGCTCTGATACCAATAAATGTAACACCCCTTATACCCCTTTCGGAGAATAAGAGAGTGTAACAGAGTAAAGCACAAATCCAACAGTCAGAGATATAAAATTTCATCATTTCTTTACTTCACACAAATAGCCTTATCAGAATTCATATTAAATTACATTACTCGAGGGTTATTCCAATAACATACATGTCTGGATACAATATTAAAATATATAATTACAAGATAAAAGATATTAAATACAAAGCTTATAACAAAACTAAACCCTACATAAGAGTTCTTCTAAAGGTGTGTTGGCCTCAGCTAATGCGAGATGTCCTTGGTGCTAGCTTTATCTTCATTACCTGCACGGATAGAACACCCGTGTTAAGCGTAAAGCTTAGTGGGGAATTAGCAAGAAGTGGACAACTACTCATAGCAGTTGTCAAAACCGTACACACATAATGAATGCACAAACATAGAACATAAACAGATATATAATGTGCAATCATAACCTCAATATGAATAGGATGGAGAATAACAACATATTCATAGGGAGTACATTTCATATCACAATAAAGTGCACTTAATAATAACATAAGTTGGTTGCATTATTCCTAAAGAAGTGGATAACATGAAAATACTGGACAGAGGTACCTATAGGTACAGAACAGGGGTACCTGAAAGTACAATACATTTTAATCATGTTATTCCTCTCTTTTACGATAAATGATGACTCAAACGGGGTGTACAGGATAGAACAGGAGCTGCAACCATCAGAGTCCCTATAGCCATCCCTATCTATCCACTACCTAGTCTAACGCAGGCTGGAGGGCATGTACTAGCATTCCTATCTGTTTACATATTTATTATGCCATGTTATTAAGTTGAGATTGCATTATACACATATCCCTTATATATATAGTTTATAGCATGCACAAAAACATAGTAGATATCATTTATTATTAATAAATAATCATCATATTTAATTAAGTTACATTTGAAAACCTGCCCGCTGTGTAAGAGACTCCACACAATGGGCAGAAGATCCTGATCGTCTTATGGGATGCCTAAATTCAAAAGTTACTGGACAGAACGTATTTACGCGGCAGTAAGGATATTCTTGTCCGCCGTGTAAGGCTACCACATGGTGGGTAAAAGGTCCTGACCACCGTGTGGGCCACCGAATAACACAAACGTTTCAAATCTGGTGCGATCACAAGGTAGTAAGGATTCTTTGACTGCCATGTAACTAAACAAAAATGCACTGTTACACTAAAATACAACTGTGTTTTTCTAGAATACAGCTGTGCCTTTCTAAAACACGACTATGTTTTCTAAAACACGGCTGTGTTTTCTAAAACACAGTTGTGCTTTTCTGGAAAACTCGCCAATGCTCTGTTTTATGATTTTTAACCCAAATTACACATCCGAACTCATTCTTTTTACAAGTAACAACTTCAAAAATCATTATTTCATATCCATCTAACTTTCATACATCTTTAGCAATAATTACAAGTACCTAATCACATCAACCACTAAAATTATACACAAATTAAACACAAGGGAAGAGGGATTCCCAAACTTTAAAATAACTTCTTCCTTCAACTCTATCACATTCTTTCTTCTTCTTTCGCATTTTTCTTTCCTTCAGTTTCTACTTCTTTAATTTCAAGTAGCAAAACCATATTAACTTCACAAATATCATAACTTACACTCTATCAAGTAAAAAGGAAGAAGATGATGAATATTGATTAATTCTTACCATAAATGCTTTAAAACCACTCATATATTAATTTATTGCTTGAGAATTGTCTTGAACAAGCTCACATGAATTTATGGGTGCAACTAAGGAGAGAAAGTTGTCTTGGCGAGGAGAAAAATTTCGGTTGGTTCTTTTCTTCCCAAGGCCAGCCAACTTTCATGGCTTATAAAGCCATGAATTCTATTCCAATTTCTAGAATAGGCACATGTCTATAGGGGATTGGTGCACACTTTCTTCTTTTGCCAATTAATACTTTTCCTTTATTAATTTCTTAATTTATAATAATCATACATTAGCACACCCAACTAATTTAATTTGTGCAATTACATCCATATACTTATGCAATTAAGTCCTCATATGTGAAATTACTAAATTAACCTCTTCAATTAGATTAATTCCCACCAAACCAATTAAATCCAATTATTTATTTAACTTATAAACACAATTATTCTCATTTACCCTTGAATATATTTTCGAACATGTTCAAAATGACTAGGGTACAAATTGGGGCATTACAATAATGGTACCGACTCGTGATAGCCCCACGCCCTTTGTTGGTTTTTCTTTTGTCCCGTTTATGGAAATCTCCATTTCTTTTAAAGTAAAATAAATTAATGGGAATCTTTAGGACTTGCAAATGTAATGGACATGGGTATTATTTTTATTATAGTTATATATATATACACACACACACACACAGACACACACACTTAAATGGAATATATGAACCCAAATATGATTTTATTTATTGATATTAGTTATGGAATATGCATGAGAAAAATAATTAAATTAATTTGTTCATGACATGAAAATTGAAATAAATTATACTCAATCGAATTTTTTTATTAATAATAAGTGAATATATGAGCAATAAATTAGTCGCCTGCTTGTGTCCGGGCGGTGGATAGATATGAATGCCTATAAGGAACCCCAATGCTGCAACCTATGTGTAGACACCGGGTCCTGAGTCAGGTTTTGAAAAAGGATAATGGCAATTTTTGGCCCTTGATAAATTCCTCCCAAAAAAAATAATAAATACATAAAATGTGTAGGTAAAATTAAAAATTAAAAAGAAAATTAGGATTAGGTTAATTTAATTAGATAAATAAAAAATTAAGATTAGTTGATTAATTAGTTAATATTTTAGGATAATTAATATTGAAAAAAAAAGAAAATAGATATAGGGTTAAATTAAATAAATTAGATGTGATAATTTAAGTAGATTAATTAAATTATATAGAGTATTTAATTAATAGAGTATTTAATTAATAGAGGGTTTAATTAGTTAATGTGTTAGTTTAAGTAAATTAATTAAAATTGAAAAATTAAAAATAATAGAAAATTGGAGGAAATTATGAGTGGCCTTAACTCTAATCTTTGGTATAAAAAGAATAAGTTGAACAAAGTAAGGAGAGGCTCGGCAACTAAGCAAAAATAAGAAAAAAATAGAAAAAAGGAAAAGAGAGAACTGAGAGGGAGGCTCTCGGCTGGAATAAAAAAGAAAGAAAAAGAAATAGAAAAGAGAGAGCAAAGAGAGCAAAAGACAGAAGAAAGGAAAAAAAAAGAATACAAGAGAAAGAGGAGACACAGACAAGGGAAACAAAAGAAAGAAAAATAGAAAGAAGAAAAGGGAAACCAAGGTGGAGAGGCCCAACGGAAACGCAGCACGACGCCGGCGAAAGAAAAAAGAAGAAAAGAAGAGAAGGAGGCGGTGCCTTCGCCGGCCACCGCCATTCGTCGGGAAAGGAGAGATCGGAGAGAGCAATGGCGCAACGCTCCGACGTAATTTCCAGCTATTCGGCGATTCCTACCGGCGCGTGGACACCGGCGGCAAGCTCCTCGGGCGGCGATCTCTCCTCCGGTGAGGGAGGTGTCGACCACCGGCGATCCCCGGCGGCTCCAGTGAGGTAATTCTATTTTATATTTTTTTATTTTAGTATATTATTATTATTATTAATATTAATTAATTAATTAATATTATTATTATTGTTATTATTATTATTATTATTATTATTATAATATTTATTTACTGTTGTGTGTTATTCTGTTTTTTTTTATAATTATTATCATTATTATTAATATTATTATTATTTTATATTTTTATTATTAGTGTTAATGAGTTATATTAATATTATTGTTACTAACATTATTTATTTTATGTTTATTATTATTATTATTATTATTATTATTATTATTATTATTATTATTATTGTATTTATTTATTATTTATTGTTGTGTTTATTATTATTATTGTATATATTTAGTTATTATTAATTATTATTGTGTTTGTTATTATTATTTTAATATTATTATTATTATTATCATGATTGGGCTAATATTATTGTTAGTTATAATTATTGTTCTGTGATATTGTTATTTATTTGTTATTATTAATATTATTTATTTTACATTATAACTATTATTATTATTAGCACGTTATTATTACTATCATTATTGTTGTTTTATTATGATTATTATATTCATCCTTATTGTTATGTCATCAATTTATTGTTAGTATTGTTATTATCATTTTGTTATCATTTTATTTATTTATTATTATTTATGTTTGATAGGAGCTTAATTGAGGTATAATTTAGTATTTATTTTGTATGAGTTTATGTAATTAATTATGAAATTATGTGTAAATTTGATGTGATATGTTAATTTATGATTATTTGTATTAGATTGCATGTTATTGTGTTTATTGTTGTTTTTAGGTGAAAAATGAAGAGAAGAACCAGATTAAGAAATAGAATGAGAGGATCACGAAAGGAGAGGAGCAGGTCACGTCTCACACAAGCGGTCACGAGACGTGAGGCGTGGTAACGTGACGTGACTGGAGAACAAGAACAAAGAAGAAGGAGGAAAAGAAGAGAAGGACTGTGAGAGAGGAGTCACGCGACGTGAGTGCCAGTCACGCTACACGCGAAGACACGCCGTGATGGCGAGTAACGAGTCGTGACTGGCCAGAGCGAAAGAAGAAAGAAAGAAGAAAACAAGGAGCGCATTCTGTTGCGATCGCGACAGAGATGACCGTTGGGGCAGTTTTGAGCCAAAAGTCATTTGAAAAGTCACCTATTTTCACCAAACTTTGCAACCATTCTCAAGGGACATATCTAAGGGACATGATCTTTAAATTATTATCTATAAATATGTAGTTTAACTGTAATTTTAAAAAAAGATGAATTTTTAGTTAAGTAATTTTTCTGTATTTTGCAAGACAGATTTTTCTTAGTAAAATTTCTATTTAGTTTTATGATTTGAAGAAGAAGATCAAGGAGAAGAAAATCTATTTCAAGAGATTGAGAAAAGGGTTGAAAGGCTTCTATCTTATTCTCTTATTTTTAATTCTTCTCCAATATTTCTATGAATATCATTTTAATGAATTTGCATATTATAATTCTTTCTATTTCTATCTACTTTCATAGTCTTTCATTGTAGATTCTCTATTAGTATATTTTGCATGATCTTTACAAGTTAAAGTAATTCGAGAGTTTGTTTTATCTGACATCTAATAGAGTTTCATTATCAAGGTATATTTGAGAGATCGGTATATTGAGATAATTGCTATAGGTTAGTGTTTATTCTTAAAATATGTAATTAGAAACCTCTAATTCATTAATGAAAATTGTGAGTTAGAATTTTAATTGTATGTTTTAGGCATTTTAATTCATGTCGAGAGAGTGAGTTAAAAGTTTATTCTAACTTGGCTTGCATAAAAAGATGAAAGATGTTAATTAAAATGATGGAATCAAGTTCATTGTCTTTAATTCTTCATGATTTATTTTATCTTCTTTTGACTATCATTAACTAGGTATATTTAGTTTACATGTTAGATTAGATTAAAATCAACTCTACCATCAATTAACCATTGTAAACAAGATTAAAATCAATTATTAATATTGTGTAAAAACGTTCCTCGTGGGATCGACATCTTAAGTACTATTGCGGTACACCGTATACTTGCGGTATAATTAGCATCTATAGAAAATGCTCAACAAGTTTTTGGCGCCGTTGCCGGGGAACGGTTCTATGCCATTGTGAAAATTGATTTATGATTTTGGATTACAATATTTTGTTTTGTTTTAATTTGTTTGTGTGTTTAAGTTAATTTTGTGTTTTGTTTTTGGTTTTACAGGATTTAGAAGTTCATGCCTAGTACAAGGAGTTCTTTAGAAGAGCTTGAACCCTTAAATCCTGAAATTGAAAGGTTTTTGTCAAGTAACCGAAAATCCAATAAGAAAAAGAACAAGGAAAAGAGACCAATTATCATGGCTGAAGAAAATCCACCAAGATTGATGGACTTTGCCACACCTGCTTTGAGTGGTGCTCAACAAGGAGTGGTAAGGTCAATGGTAAATGCAAATCAATTTGAGATTAAGCCTTCATTGTTACAAATGATTCAAAATAGTATTCAATTTTATGGTTTGGCAAATGAGGATCCAAATGCTCATTTAGCCAACTTTCTTGAGATATGTGATACCTTTAAGATAAATGGAGTTTCGGCTGATGCAATCAAGCTTAGGCTTTTTCCATTCACTTTGAAGGATAAAGCAAAAGCTTGGTTGAATTCCCTAACAAGGGGATCTATAACTACTTGGGACCAATTGGCCCAAGCATTCTTATCAAAATACTTTCCCTTAGCCAAAACTGCAAAAATCATAAAGGATATTACTACATTTGTTCAAAATGATAATGAATCATTATATGAGGCTTGGGAAAGATTCAAAGAATTGCAAAGGATATGTCCACACCATAACTTGCCAAGAGAGCTGTTGATGCAAACCTTCTATAATGGAGTAAATCCTACCACAAGGCGGACTATTGATGCTGCTGCTGGAGGTTCTTTGATGAGAAAAACAATTGATGCAGCATATGACCTATTGGAAGAGATGGCAATGAACAACTGTATGTGGCCTCCTGAAAGAGTAAGGGAGTATAATAATTCTAATACTAGGGGGGTACATTCAGCAGATTCTATGGTTGCATTACAAGCCCAAATTGAAGCATTGAATCATAGAGTTAATAGTCTAACTATGGGTGGTAATTCATTAAATGCATGCAATGTGTGTGGTCAACAAGGACATAAGAGTGATAATTGCAATTTAGGCATGGTTAATAAAGAAGAACAAGTTAATTTTCTTCAAAGCCAAGGTCGTGGAAATCCTTATTCTAACACTTATAATGCTGGTTGGAGAAACCATCCCAACCTTTCATGGGGGAATAATAATGTTAACAACCAAAATAGAGGTGTAGGATACCAACAACCACAAGATAGGTTTGGGGCCTTTGAGGTTAAAATTGATAAGTTTATTGAAGAAATAAATTGTAAGATGCATTCTCAAGATGAAAGTCAAAAGAAACTTGAAGAAAAATTTGATCAAATTGCTAAAAATCATGCTGCTACTATTCATAATCTTGAGGTTCAAATAGGCCAACTTGCTAATTATTTACCTTCTAGAAATCTATGATGCCTTCCAAGTAATACTGAGGAGAATCCTAGGGAGCACATTAAGCCATGATATGTCTAATTCTTCTGTTTAGGTTACTTAGTTATATTGTTTTTATTTAGGTTTTGTAATTTATTTTAAATTTGTTTATATAGTTTTATTTATGGTATTATTGATTTTCATGCTAAAAACATATTTGTTTTTAAATGATTGCTAATTTAGTAAGATTAGAATTGTTTAATAAATATATAAAAAATTAAATAGAAAAAATAATAAAAAAAAATATGTGTTTTGCAGACGTTGTGTTCTGTCGTGATCGCGGCAAGTATTGCGATCGCGACAGAACGCGATTTTTGCAGGGCGTGCGTCTCGTGATGCATCTTCACGCGATGTGACGGTCTAAGGATTTCGCTTGAAGCTCTTCGCCCAGGTAAGTAAGCGCATCACGAGTCGTGACGTTGCCTCACGACTCGTGATGCCTGATGTGGAGAATCAGGTACGTTTTAATTTTTTCTTTTCTTTTATTTTCTTATTTTACTTATTATTTTTCTATTATTTGGATTTGTTTTCTTTTCTTTTCTGATTTAGATGATTTAATTTCAATTAAATTAACTTAATTTTAACGTTTAAGCATTAAAACACAGAAAAAGAAAAATTAAAAGCGGGAACTTAAATTTCAAAACCCTAACATCGTGACGTTTCAAAACTCTTCATTTTTCTCTTAGTTTTATTTTGCCCAGTGCCGGTCACGAGTACAAGACCCTCATTAGCCATTTTTATTCTTCTTTTCTTCTTTTCTTCTTCCACAGAGAACTTTTGAACTTCCATCCTCTGTTTTCCTTTCGTTATTCTCGTTTTACATTTTAGCATTCTGTTTCTTTTCTCTTTTCTTCAATCTTCTTAGGGATTACGGGTTTTGCTTTCTATTTCCAGGTTTGTCAGTTTATTTTCATTTTTCTTTTTCATTTCTTCTTTTCCCTAACACATTTGATTTCGGCATTTTCATAACTAAATCACATTTCGTTTGTAGTTATTCTCTGTTTACATTACTTTTTCTTTTAGCTTTTCTGTTTTCCTTTAGTGTATTTGGTTTTGTTAATTTCTTGCATTGTCTTCAGATTTACTTCCCTATAATTTTCATTCACTGTTAACACCAACACAATCAAATATGGTTAGAACAAAAAACCCATCATCTTCAAGGGTTGAGCAGGAAGCTGAAGAGGTTAACATTGCTGCTCATTATGGTTGTAACACCCCCTTCCCATACGTAGGCGATCCCATCCGAGAAGGAGTGAGATGCCGTATGAGTAAAGGTGCCACCAAGCAAATACAAAGTAAAACATACATTCATTCATAACATACATACAGAAATACGGTATAATTAAAACTTCACAGAAAGGAAAGCAATAGCTGATCATTCATTAATATAATAAAGCATTACAATAATGTTCTGATCAACTAGCTGATACAAAATAATATTACATATCCAAAATATAATTACAAAAGCGGAAGCTGAAACAAAACTGATACAGAGAGTTCTATACAAAAAGAATCATCACTGATACAAAACTGAGCCCTATACTAAAACCCTTCTGTGTTGGCTTGATGACGGCGACTCTCTCAAAGCAAAACTCCTTCCGCACCTGCACGGGTAAAAACACCGTGCTAAGCGATAAACGTTTAGTGGGGAAACACACATAAATAATGGACGGCCATTCATAATGGTCGTCAAGGCATAACACATTCACAATGACAGAATGCAAGGGCTATAACATAATCCATATAAACATGCTCATATTTAAAAGCCATACAATCAGTATCTCATAATCATATCCATTCCAGACTAATCCAACATGTGTTTCATCATTAAACTCATTCAGATATCACATTTATATAGCCAAATCAGAACAGAGTAATTCAATCGAACAATAAATGAACACCTGCTGACTCTAGGTAGTGGATAACGAGTGTACTGAAGGTACCTTACGGGTACGAATCGAATGCTGAGGGTACCACACAGGTACAAATCGAAAGTCATTTCATTAGTCAAAACACATTATTATATAAATATACTGAGGGGATCTTAAACAAGATCCTAAGACTGAAGGGTTCGCGAGGAACCAAACGGGGACCTGATCGGGGTCCAAACTGAACTGAGGGCTGCAGCTAAAGACTCTATTAGGCATGCCTAACTATCCACTTACATGACTCTAGCAGGTTATGCGTCATTCAAATCACATTTCAGGGTACGAAATAGAATTCATCAGAAATTCATGGTATCATTTATATCAAAGCATATATAAAAGTATGGCATGCATCATACCGCAATATAAGTCCATTCAGAAGAAACACCAAATTCATTTCTGAGTCAAAAGCCGGGAAATTTCGGAAAAAGGGCTAAACGGGGTAACGGGTGAGGTTGGCTTGTCACGAGGCGTGACTGGCCTCCTCACAAGGCAGGTCACGAGACATGACTGAGGGTCACGCCTCGTGACTTGATTCGTCCCTCGCAGATCACGCGGCGTGATCTCGCTGATCACGCGACGCTCAAGCTGGTCACGCGACGTGACTGGAAGTCACGTCTCGTGACTGGCTACTTCTTCAGCTATCACGCGACGTGCCTTATCTCAGGCTGGTCACGAGGCGTGACTGGCCTCATTTTAGCTAGTCACGAGCTGTGACAGCAGCCACAACTCGTGACTGGCCTCAAACTGGCAGGTCACGAGTCGTGACCGAAGGTCACATCTCGTGACTTGCCTCTCTTTCTTGGCTAGTCACGCGACACACGATCTGGAAATGGGAACTTCAACAGAAACGCGATTTTCCCATTTCCAGAATTCTCAGAACCCAGAAATCCATCCCGAATTTGATTCAAAACCAATCAAACCTGTTCTTACCTTCCAGTAAACATTTCAAACAATATAAGCAACATATATACAACTCAGTTCAGCATTTAAACAACCAAATCAAGTATATATGTATTCAAATTCTTCAAGAACCTAAACCCTAGAAATTTACAGTAAACTCAAAATCACACAAATCACAATCAATTATTCCCAAACCTGAATTCTAAGCTTCTCTTCACTTAGTCCCACTGCTCCCAGCAATCTCCTTGCCTTTGGGATCGCATGGAGCCTCAGCTAAACACAAATATTCAACAATGCAACCCTAAATTAAACCTAAACTCAAGGAAGAAGAAGAATTACAGTAAGACAAGGACAAAGATATGTACTTACCAAGTTAGAAGCAAGAGTGAGCAATCTCCACAACACAACTTGATTAACAGTTAGCAGTAATTAGGAAAGGGAAAAGGAGGAAGAAGATGAAGGTTGAAGAGGAAGAACGTGAATCTGATCTTCCCTTCTTTCTTACTTCTTTTCTTTATTCATTTTCCCTAACCTAATACACATGTCATTCTCTTGGTGGTGGAACTTACTCACTCACACCCTAACCCCACACATCACACACATCTAATGCAAACTCAACTAAAAACACTCTACAATGGTATGCTCTAATGTACACAAGCAATTCCCAATTAACTCACATTACTAATGCCATGTATGCACCCACATAATAATAAACCCAAAAACATGCATTTTTACTAAAATACCCTTATGACATGCTGAACACATGCACATGCATGCTCACATAGACAGGCTCATTCTACTAGGGGGCAAATGGGGTGTGACAACTCTCCCCTACTAATAAGAATTTCGTCCTCGAAATTCTCACCTGAATTGAACAACTGCGGATATTGAGCTCTCATCGACTCTTCCGGTTCCCAAGTCGCTTCTTCAATTCCATGATGGATCCATAACACTTTGACCAAGGGGATCTGCTTACTTCGCAACTGTCTCACCTCTCGGGCTAGAATAGCTCGAGGTTCTTCATCATAGGAGAAGTCTGGCTGAACCTGAATATCCTGAACCGAAAGTACATGCGAAGGATCTGATCTGTACCGTCGAAACATCGAAACGTGAAACACATCGTGCAACTTTGCTAACTCCATCGGTAACGCCAATCTGTAGGCTACAGGTCCTACCTTAGCCAAAACCTCATAAGGACCAATGAAACGAGGACTAAGCTTGCCTTTCTTTCCAAATCGAAGCACTTTCCTCCAAGGAGAAACTTTAAGGAAAACTTTGTCCCCGATCTCAAAATGCACGTCTTTCCTCTTCAAATTGGCATAAGACTTCTGTCGATCCTTGGCTACCTTCAAATTCTGCTGCACCACTCTGATCTTCTCTTCAGTATCTCTAACCAAGTCTGGTCCAATCACAGATCTCTTGGATAGCTCGGTCCAACAAACCAGAGTCCTACACTGACGACCATACAAAGCCTCATATGGTGCCATACCGATGCTTGACTGAAAACTGTTGTTGTAAGCAAACTCCATAAGCGAAACATATCTGTCCTAACTACCCGGAAAATCCAAAGTACAAGCCCTCATCATATCCTCCAGAATCTGAATGACTCGCTCTGACTGACCATCGGTCTGAGGATGGAACGCTGTACTGAAGTTTAACCTAGTGCCCAAAGCTCTCTGTAACTCCTTCCAAAACTTGGAAGTAAACCTCGGATCCCGATCTGAAACTATGGACAAAGGCACACCATGCAACCGAACTATCTCATCCACATAGATACTGGCCAATCTGTCCATGGAGTAGTCCACTCTAACTGGCAAAAAGTGAGCTGACTTCGTAAGCCGATCCACAATAACCCAAACTGAGTCATGTTTCCTCTGAGTCAAAGGCAAACCAGAAACAAAGTCCATGGCGATATCATTCCATTTCCACTCAGGAATAGATAAAGGCATAAGCAAACCCGAAGGAACCTGATGCTCGGCCTTTACCTACTGACAAGTCAAGCACTTGGAAACAAAATCCACTATATCACGCTTCATACCGGACCACCAATAGAATTGCTTCATGTCTCGATACATCTTCTCACTGCCCGGATGCATAGTAAAAACTGTACTATGCGCCTCGCTCATAAGCTATCTCCTCAAATCCTCAGACTCTGGCACACACAAACGATCTCTGAACATAAGCACCTCATCCTGAACTGAGAACTCTGACTGCTTACCCGATCTGACCTCATGCACAATCTGCTGAAGTCTCACATCATCTCTCTGAGCATCCACAATCCTCTGTCTCAAAGTAGGCTTCACACGCAACTGGGCAAGCAAAGCCCCATCAGAACCAAATCTCCATCTGAATCGCCTCAAGAACAAGGCTGAAACCGATTTCCGACTCAAAGCATCAGCGACTACATTAGCCCTACCAGGATGGTAATCCACAATGCAGTCATAGTCCTTAAACAACTCAAGCCATCGGCGCTGTCTCATGTTCAACTCCTTCTGTGAAAGGAAGTACTTCAAGCTCTTGTGGTCCGAGAAGATCCTACACTTTTCCCCATACAAGTAGTGACGCCAAATCTTCAAAGCAAAGATCACAGCTGCCAATTCTAAATCATGCGTCGGATAGTTCTTCTCATGTGGCTTCAACTGACGAGAAGCATAAGCCACAACCTTACCCTCCTGCATCAGCACACATCCAAGACCAACACCAGAAGCATCACTATAAATGACAAACTCTTTACCCGAGATGGGTTGAGTAAGAATAGGAGCCTCAACAAGCAACTGCTTTAACCGATCAAAACAAGCCTGGCACCTATTTGACCACTCAAATCTGACTCCTTTCCTCAACAATCTAGTCATCGGAGCAGCAATCACAGAAAATCCCTTAACAAACCGACGGTAGTAACCTGCTAAACCAAGGAAACTCCTCACTTCCTGAACATTTCTAGGCGCTTTCTAATCAACTATCGCCTCAATCTTGGCTGGATCTACCTGAATACCTCTGGCCGAAACAATGTGACCCAAGAATGATACTTCTCGAAGCCAGAAATCACACTTGCTAAGCTTGGCAAACAACTGATGCTCTCTCAACATCTGTAAAACCAATCGGAGATGCTCCTCATGGTCACTCTCATCCTTGGAATACACCAGGATATCATCAATGAACACTACTACAAATCGATCTAAGTTTGGCCTAAACACACGATTCATCAGATCCATAAAAGCCGCTGGAGCATTTGTCAAACCAAACGGCATCACAAGAAACTCATAGTGGCCATACCTAGTCCGAAATGCAGTCTTAACCACATCTGCATCCTGAACTCGTAGCTGATAGTACCCTGATCGAAGATCTATCTTGGAGAAAACACCTGCACCTCGAAGCTGATCAAATAAATCTTAAATCCTAGGCAACGGATACTTGTTCTTCACTGTAACTTTATTAATCTGCCTATAGTCGATACACATCCGCAAAGATCCATCTTTCTTCTTGACAAACAGAACTGGAGCTCCCCAAGGAGATATGCTAGGTCGAATAAACCCCTTATCCAATAACTCTTGTAGCTGAGTTTTAAGTTCCCTCAACTCTACAGGAGCCATCCGATAAGGTGCTCTCGAAATAGGTGTAGTACCCGGCATAATCTCAATGGACAACTCAACCTCTCTCACAGGAGGCAAACCCAGCAACTCGCTCGGGAATACATCACTAAACTCCCGCACTACAGGAATGTCCTCAATCTGAACTTGATCTCTCTTGGAATCTAACACAACTGCTAGAAAAGCCTGACAACCTTTCCTAAAAAACCTCTTGGCTTGCATCGCAGAAATCACATTATTCAACGAACTAGCACCCAAACCTTTCAGAAACACAAGAGACTGACATCTATCCCGAAGCACAACTGTCTTCCTATGGCAATCAACTACAGCCCGGTGCTTACCCAACCAGTCCATGCCCAGAATCAAATCAAACTCTCTGAAAGGCAACTCAATCAAATCCGCTGGAAGCACAACTCCCTCAACAATCAGAGGACAACTCCAAAAGACTCTACTCACACTGACACTATGCCCTAATGGACTGGTCACACAAATCTCATAATCTAACTGATCAACTGCATGCAACTTATCAACAATTTTATCTTTGCACAAATATGAGTGTGTGGAACCAGGATCAATTAGAGCATACAACTCAGTGTCATGGAGTAGGAACTTACCAGCAATAACATCAGGCGCGTCCTGCTCATCTCTGGCTCTCATAGCATAAGCTCTAATGGCACCCTGAGGAGGATGCTCAACAGTCTCAGAAGCAGCTCCATCTCTATGCCGACCACCTCTACCTCAACCTCTGCCTCTACCACGGGTAGCCTGAGAAGCATTCGAACCGACCCTGCTAGCCTCTCTCTGGGAACCTGAATCCTCATGCAATCTCGGACAACTGGCCAAAAGATGCTCAAAACTCCCACACCTGAAGCACGCACCGGAGAGCCACCTACACTCACCCCGATGAGTCTTACTACAATGAGGACAAACTGAAGCAGTCTCAGATCTACCACCTCTACCTGAACCTGATACAGCTGCAGAACCCTGTCGTCTACCTCTAGAAGCCGGACCAGATGATGACTCGTCCTGTGGGTTCCTAGATCTCTTACCCGAAGAAGATCCTCCACGAGAAGAGTTCCTCATCTGAGCTCTCTCTCTCATCACAGTCTCAGACAACTCAGCTCTCACAGCAGCCTCTACAATCTGATAGTGGCTAACCCCAGGTATGCACATCAAAGAAATCAAAGCAATCTTCAAAGACTCATTTAACCCTGCCTCGAAATGCTTGCATCGAAAGTCATCTGTCATAACTCCACGTGGAGCATAGCGAGATAACCTGTTGAACTCTTTCTCATAATCTGCTACCGACATGGCCCTCTGTCTCAAACCCAAAAACTGCGCCCATCTTGCATCTCTATAAGTCTGAGTAATATACTTCTTTGTGAACTCACCCTCAAAGAACTCCCAAGTAATCGGATCCGGTAGCTGAGGATGCCTGCAAACTAATTCCCACCATTCAAAAGCAGACCCTTGCAGAAGAACTAATGCACACTCTGCCTGCTGGTCGGGAGGACACCGAATCTCTCTCAAAGCACGCTTTACTTTATCTAACCATTTCTCTGCCATCTCAGACTCATTCAAACCAGTGCCATAGAAATCCTCAACTCCTGCCCTCCTCAAATTCTCAAGGTGCTCTAGGAGCAGTCACTCTCTCCAAAACCCTAGCCATGTCCTGATGCAACCTGAACATAGCCTCAAAGGGCATGGCTGCGGCCTCGGGCTGAACCCTAGCATGCTGAGCCGACACAGAAATCGATGGATCTACAGCTTGAGGGTTCACACTCTCGGCGGATTCCTCAAGTGATCCACGAGCAGAATTAGAAGCCATCTAAACAAACAAGAAACAACCGTATCAGCCAACACAGATCTAGACTCATACACATCTAAGCAACTCAAAACAATCACTACAACACAACAACACCCAGAAACGCCTAAACCAAGCTCTGATACCACAAACTGTAACACCCCCTTCCCATACGTAGGCGATCCCATCCGAGAAGGAGTGAGATGCCGTATGAGTAAAGGTGCCACCAAGCAAATACAAAGTAAAACATACATTCATTCATAACATACATACAGAAATACGGTATAATTAAAACTTCACAGAAAGGAAAGCAATAGCTGATCATTCATTAATATAATAAAGCATTACAATAATGTTCTGATCAACTAGCTGATACAAAATAATATTACATATCCAAAATATAATTACAAAAGCGGAAGCTGAAACAAAACTGATACAGAGAGTTCTATACAAAAAGAATCATCACTGATACAAAACTGAGCCCTACACTAAAACCCTTCTGTGTTGGCTTGATGACGGCGACTCTCTCAAAGCAAAACTCCTTCCGCACCTGCACGAGTAAAAACACCGTGCTAAGCGATAAACGCTTAGTGGGGAAACACACATAAATAATGAACGGCCATTCATAATGGTCGTCAAGGCATAACACATTCACAATGACAAAATGCAAGGGCTATAACATAATCCATATAAACATGCTCATATTTAAAAGCCATACAATCAGTATCTCATAATCATATCCATTCAAGACTAATCCAACATGTGTTTTATCATTAAACTCATTCAGATATCACATTTATATAGCCAAATCAGAACAGAGTAATTCAATCGAACAATAAATGAACAACTGCTGACTCTAGGTAGTGGATAACGAGTGTACTGAAGGTACCTTACGGGTACGAATCGAATACTGAGGGTACCACACAGGTACAAATCGAAAGTCATTTCATTAGTCAAAACACATTATTATATAAATATACTGAGGGGATCTTAAATAAGATCCTAATACTGAAGGGTTCGCGAGGAACCAAACGGGGACCTGATCGGGGTCCAAACTGAACTGAGGGCTGCAGCTAAAGACTCTTTTAGGCATGCCTAACTATCCACTTACATGACTCTAGCAGGTTATGCGTCATTCAAATCACATTTCAGGGTACGAAATAGAATTCATCAGAAATTCATGGTATCATTTATATCAAAGCATATATAAAAGTATGGCATGCATCATACCGCAATATAAGTCCATTCAGAAGAAACACCAAATTCATTTCTGAGTCAAAAGCCGGGAAATTTCGGAAAAACGGCTAAACGGGGTAACGGGTGAGGTTGGCTGGTCACGAGGCGTGACTGGCCTCCTCACAAGGCAGGTCACGAGATGTGACTGAGGGTCACGCCTCGTGACTTGCTTCGTCCCTCGCAGATCACGCGGCGTGATCTCGCTGATCACGCGACGCTCAAGTTGGTCACGCGACGTGACTGGAAGTCACGTCTCGTGACTGGCTACTTCTTCAGCTATCACGCGACGTGCCTTATCTTAGGCTGGTCACGAGGCGTGACTGGAAGTCACGTCTCGTGACTGGCCTCATTTTAGCTGGTCACGAGCTGTGACAGCAGCCACAACTCGTGACTGGCCTCAAACTGGCAGGTCACGAGTCGTGACCGAAGGTCACGTCTCGTGACTTGCCTCTCTTTCTTGGCTAGTCACGCGACACACGATCTGGAAATGGGAACTTCAACAGAAACGTGATTTTCCCATTTCCAGAATTCTCATAACCCAGAAATCCATCCCGAATTTGATTCAAAACCAATCAAACCTGTTCTTACCTTCCAGTAAACATTTCAAACAATATAAGCAACATATATACAACTCAATTCAGCATTTAAACAACCAAATCAAGTATATATGCATTCAAATTCTTCAAGAACATAAACCCTAGAAATTTACAGTAAACTCAAAATCACACAAATCACAATCAATTATTCCCAAACCTGAATTCTAAGCTTCTCTTCACTTAGTCCCACTGCTCCCAGCAATCTCCTTGCCTTTGGGATCGCGTGGAGCCTCAGCTAAACACAAATATTCAACAATGCAACCCTAAATTAAACCTAAACTCAAGGAAGAAGAAGAATTACAGTAAGACAAGGACAAAGATATGTACTTACCAAGTTAGAAGCAAGAGTGAGCAATCTCCACAACACAACTTGATTAACAGTTAGCAGTAATTAGGAAAGGGAAAAGGAGGAAGAAGATGAAGGTTGAAGAGGAAGAACGTGAATCTGATCTTCCCTTCTTTCTTACTTCTTTTCTTTATTCATTTTCCCTAACCTAATACACATGTCATTCTCTTGGTGGTGGAACTTACTCACTCACACCCTAACCCCACACATCACACACATCTAATGCAAACTCAACTAAAAACACTCTACAATGGTATGCTCCAATGTACACAAGCAATTCCCAATTAACTCACATTACTAATGCCATGTATGCACCCACATAATAATAAACCCAAAAACATGCATTTTTACTAAAATACCCTTATGACATGCTGAACACATGCACATGCATGCTCACACAGACAGGCTCATTCTACTAGGGGGCAAATGGGGTGTGACAATGGTGCTCTATTTCCCATATTTTCTGTAGATGAAGGCAGTCGGTATTTAACTCTTCGTGGTAGGCCTTTAATGCAATGTAAGTATTTTCCTGATTCCTTGCTTATTCAAATTGGCATGTTAGATGTAATTAATGACATGTTAAGAGTCTGTGGATTGTTGAAATTTACATCTATGCATGAAGAAGTTCATCCTGATTTAGTTTTAGAATTTTACACCACATTGAAAAAGAATGATAATAATGAGAATTGGTTAGATTTTAGGATGGCTGGTAAACCTTATACTTTAACCTATTTTATGATGAATAGGATGTTTAGATTTTCTCAAACTGGTTTAACTGATCCACCTAAATCTTTTAAGCCACATGAATTTTGGAAGTTTTTGACTGATTTGCAAACACCTTATAGGGCTAGGGATGCTAAATCCATGTTTATTAAAGATTTGAGATATTGGATTTTGCATAGGGTTTTAGCTTCTCTAGTTTTTAATAGGTCTGAATTCAATAGAGTTTCATATAATGAGTTGTTTTTGATGTGGTGTGTCCATAGACATAAGGATGTCTGTTGGCCTTTTTGGATAGTAAGTCAATTGTTGCAATGTGTACATAAGCATGATTCGCCTTTAACTCATGGGCATGTTATTTCTAGTATTGCAAACAATTTAAATGTGGATCTTGATGCTTATTATCACATTTTTCCTTGCCTTTATTTTAATAAGAATGTGTTAGTTCGTCGGGAAGTTGTTGGTAATACTTTTAAGGAAATTCCACCTCGTACTGAATCATGTTGGAGGGATATTGCTGGAACTTCTGAGCCACAAGTTGAGGCACAAGAAGAAAAAGGTGGTGATGAGGAGGGAGCAAGTGAAGATGAAGTGATGCCCGATATTTCAGCTGCTGCTCCTGAAGTTGGCTCATCTAGCCATACCATTCCATCGATGTTATCTGATATGCAAGCGCAACTTTCTTCCATTGAGCGACGTCAAAGGAGGTTGGAGTATAAATTTGATAATTTCATGCTACAAGCGGGTTTTGTGGTTCCATCGCCTCCACCATCACCATGATAGGGGAGTTTTCTTTCTTTTCATTTTATTTGTTTCTTTTACTTGTTTTTGTGTGTCATTCCTACACATTGAGGACAATGTTGGTTCTAAGTGTGGGGGAGTGAGTTAGCTTGTTTGATTATTGTTTTATATGTTTATGTATGTGTTGTTTATATGTTTGTTGTGTGTTTTTATATTTCAATTAGGTTTTTAAGTAAGCTTTATTATAACGCATTGTTTATTTGGTATATTGGTGAGGTTGTTAAGTCCATTATCTTTTATACTCATTTTTCTCAGTTTTTTAAAATTTTTGGGATGTGTTTTAAGTTTTTCAAGTTATTTGGTTTTACTTATTTCAACATTATAGATTATTTAGTCTCTTTACCTACCATATTCTTAAAGCTAGAATTTGTTCATTTTGTTTAAAATTTTAAGTTTCTAGTTGCCTATGGAAACTATAGCCATAATACTTGCCCTTATTTCTTTTCAATAATGGATGAGGACTTAGAAAATAAAAAGAAAAGTTAAAAGTGGGATGGAGCATAAAATGCACCCACTAATTTCAACAATAAAAGATGTACATTTAAAATTGCAAAAATATGGGATGGAGCGTAAAACGCACCCATATTACTTTCTCTTGCTATACATGGGAATCAATAAAAAGTTATACCCATGTGAAAAAAAAAACTTAAAGAAAAAGAGTCTAAAAATGCCATGAGATTTGATTAAGGGTAAGTGAGCTTCAATTGTCCTAAAAGGTGATTAGCAATCATAGATTTTTAACTTTTATGATCAATTTTCTCTCTTTAATTTATGTTTAGTTTTTGAGACTTTATATTCTTTATGTTGGAAGTAGTAAAGTTAGAAAACTTGTTGAATTTTCAATGCATATTTTGAATTTTGATTTACCGATATGTGTGAGTATTTGGGATAGTTGATCTTTGCAACTCTAGTGTATATGTTGAATGGACATTGCTTTGTAATTATGTTTACTAGCTGTTATATTTGCTCATTTCTTTTCTCATGCTTGAGGACAAGCAAGGGTTAAGTGTGGGGGAATTTGATAGGAGCTTAATTGAGGTATAATTTAGTATTTATTTTGTATGAGTTTATGTAATTAATTATGAAATTATGTGTAAATTTGATGTGATATGTTAATTTATGATTATTTGTATTAGATTGCATGTTATTGTGTTTATTGTTGTTTTTAGGTGAAAAATGAAGAGAAGAACCAGATTAAGAAATAGAATGAGAGGATCACGAAAGGGGAGGAGCAGGTCACGTCTCACATAAGCGGTCACGAGACGTGAGCCGTGGTAACGTGATGTGACTGGAGAAGAAGAACAAAGAAGAAGGAGGAAAAGAAGAGAAGGACTGTGAGAGAGGAGTCACGCGACGTGAGCGGAGGTGGCGACTCGTGACACCACAGAGAGGCCAGGAAAGAAAGGGAAAGAGAAAGAAGAGAAGAGAAAGGAGAGGGCGAGACGTGAGCGCCAGTCACGCCACACGCGAAGACACGCCGTGATGGGGAGTAACGAGTTGTGACTGGCCAGAGCGAAAGAAGAAAGAAAGAAGAAAACAAGGAGCGCGTTCTGTCGCGATCGCGACACCGTTGCGAGCGCGACAGAGACGACCGTTGGGGCAGTTTTGAGCCAAAAGTCATTTGAAAAGTCACCTATTTTCACCAAACTTTGCAACCATTCTCAAGGAACATATCTAAGGGACATGATCTTTAAATTATTATCTATAAATATGTAGTTTAACTGTAATTTTAAAAAAAGATGAATTTTTAGTTAAGTAATTTTTATGTATTTTGCAAGACAGATTTTTCTTAGTAAAATTTCTATTTAGTTTTATGATTTGAAGAAGAAGATCAAGGAGAAGAAAATCTATTTCAAGAGATTGAGAAAAGGGTTGAAAGGCTTCTATCTTATTCTCTTATTTTTAATTCTTCTCCAATATTTCTATGAATATCATTTTAATGAATTTGCATATTATAATTCTTTCTATTTCTATCTACTTTCATAGTCTTTCATTGTAGATTCTCTATTAGTATATATTTGCATGATCTTTACAAGTTAAAGTAATTCGAGAGTTTGCTTTATCTGACATCTAATAGAGTTTCATTATCAAGGCATATTTGAGAGATCGGTATATTGAGATAATTGCTATAGGTTAGTGTTTATTCTTAAAATATGTAATTAGAAACCTCTAATTCATTAATGAAAATTGTGAGTTAGAATTTTAATTGTATGTTTTAGGCATTTTAATTCATGTCGAGAGAGTGAGTTAAAAGTTTATTCTAACTTGGCTTGCATAAAAAGATGAAAGATGTTAATTAAAATGATGGAATCAAGTTCATTGTCTTTAATTCTTCATGATTTATTTTATCTTCTTTTGACTATCATTAACTAGGTATATTTAGTTTACATGTTAGATTAGATTAAAATCAACTCTACCATTAATTAACCATTGTAAACAAGATTAAAATCAATTAGTAATAGTGTGTAAAAACGTTTCTCGTGGGATCGGCATCTTAAGTACTATTGCGGTACACCGTATACTTGCGGTATAATTAGCATCTATAGAAAATGCTCAACAATGTTATGTTTATTTATTTTATATTATCAGTATTATTATTATTATTATTATTATTATTATTATTATTATTATTATTATTATTATTATTATTATCATTACTTTATGTCATTGGCATTGGTATTATTATTATTATTGTTAATATTATTATTATTATTATTGTTATTATTTGTATATTATTATTATTATTATTATTATTATTATTATTATTATTATTATTATTATTATTATTATTATTTTATGTTGTTGTTATTATTGTCATTATTATCATTATTATTATTTTGTTCATGTTATTATTATTACATTGCATTATTACTATTATTGCTATTAATATTATTTGTCTTATTATTATTATTATTGCATTTATTTATTATTATTTATTATTCTGTTTTATTATTATTATTATTATTATTATTATTTGATTTATTGTTATTATTACTGTGCAATTGAATTATTATTTTATCCATTCATAATTACTATCATTATTTTATGTTTATTTATTATTCATTATTATTTTATGATATTATTATTAGCATTATTATTTTTATTGGCATTAATCATTTTAATTGTCATTTGTGCTTTTATATTCATTACTTCTCAATTTATTTCATTCAATTATTTATTTAATTATTTATTCATTTACTTATCATTTAATTTAATCCATTATCGATCCCATTCGTTTTTCTCAATTTACTTTATTCAATCATTAATTTTTCTCAATTTACTTCATTCAATCATTTATTTGTTTATTTATCTATTTATTCGATTGTTTACTTATCCACTATTAATCAATATTGTTTTTTGTCTTTACCGCAATGCGAGTGGCACGTGACTCGCCAATGGAGTTAGGCGGAGCATAGTCGGAACAGTTAGATTAAGATTTATTTATTATTTATTATTTGGAAATATGTAATTATTATTTTATTCTCTTTATTCGCTTGTGGTTTGAAATAATAAAAGATTTCGACCGCACTTAAAAAATCACCACAAAAATGTTTTCTACTAAAATGAAGATTTGTTAATAAAACTGGACCAATGTCCTCATTTTCATCCCGAGCCAAAAGGTTTAACTTGATTTGAGAATTCTATACTTTTTTGTAAAATGAGTATTTGGGAACCAATCTTCCCGTCTTAATGAATATCCCATTTTATGCATGTTCTGTACTTTATTTATGGGGGTTGTATTCTGCCCCTAGTTTTATTGTAATTTATTTTCATATGCTTTATTCTAATGTTTTATTTTTCGCTTTTACGCGAATGATTGCGCCTGTTAATTAATTGCATCGTGTGGAAAGAGGGTGAAATAATAAATTCAAAACCGAATTGTAAAATTAATCAAAGTACGAATAAATGAAAAGTCCCGAACCTACTCTTGTCTTTGGGCTCAATAAGGCGAGAGGTCTATCCGATAACTCATTGGAAAATGATCTCCAAGACACCTCTTGTGTCCCATCAAAAGACTCAATTTATAATCCTAGGCTCCTTAGGGTTAGAGGGTCATTCCAATGTTCTATTGGGATGAATGCCTCCAAGACCCCTTTGGTTTGCCCAAAATGGATATATGCGCCGTCTTAGGCTCATTGAGGCGAGACGATCTTTCCCAATGTTTTATTGGGTGGCGACTCCATGAAACCTCCTTGTTGCCCAAAATAGACGCATTTGTAAATCATTACAAGTTGTCAGCGAACCTCACTTGCCCGATCACCCTCAAGCGGGCAGTCAAGGGGCACCCACGGGGTTCAGCGCGCGTCACAGTGGCGACTCCACTGGGGACTTGTTCGAGACTTTGATTTGAAAATACCTTGATTAAAATTTACCATTAAGTTTTGGTTTATATATTCGCTTTCTCTCAAATTTGCATTACATCCCATTAGAGCCTTAGATTATGCTAGATTGGTCCCTTCTAAACCTTGGTGCATTCACGAAGCACAACCCTACGTTCACTCAATGTAGGGAAGTGTTAAGGATAATCACCAGCCCAAGTCTTGTACCGTCATGGTATATCAAATGGTGACCCGATCGGTCGTTATGCTCGTGATGAGCTAGACCCGTTGGCAGGGACCATGCATGGGTAGCCCTAAAATATCATCACCTTGGACCAAAGCCCATACAATGGACCTAGATACTTCCACTAAGGGGCATGCTCCATAATACGTTGCTTGTGTAGTGGGTTATTGTGTATTAAATAAGTCCAAATAAATTTAGACGTTCACTCCTTAAGGGTTTTCATACCCTGAGGGGCGTGTTTTGGTTTATTGGAATTGTTTAAATACACGATAGACGAAAATTCATTTGCATGCGCTTTTAAATGAGAGTTCATGCTTCGCAACATGCTATACGCGCTCATTGGGTTCCCAGCTAACTCATGGATCAAGCCTACCTAGGGAAAGAGCCCGCACGACCCCCTGTGTGATAAAAATAAGGTTGGGAGGAACTCTTTTCTTGTGTGTGTATTTGTGCTTGCACATTCTTTTATGAGTAATAATAGTAAATAAAACACATGGATTTTGTTTCATGTATAATTCTTTTCATACAATAATAGAACTTGTGAGCTCTGTATATAAAATTGCCTGTATCATAATTTGTGAATATGAACATGACATGTATTTGTCCTGCATGTACATACATAGCAGCGCTTGTCACGACTCACACCAATATTATGACATCCATAACATCCATCATGCACCATAGCCAGTACATGTGGCATACGTCTCCAAAGGTACGTGTCGACGTGCATCATAGCACGCACAAACATACTACTGCCATGACATGTATAAAAAAAAAATAAAAAATAGTATCAAATCAAAATAATGCATTCATAATGTGTCATAGGATTTACATATCAACATACTCACATAGCATATGTAAATAAACATGGTGTGCTAGGGCATACACATACCACTGCATATCATAGAGTACACATATTAGCATATATCATTAGGTCGGTCATTGTACATATCATGCACGACAGACACCTTGCACCTTTTACATCGTGTGCCATATCATGAACATGCATTATAATGCATGCGTTATGCCATGCACATATGAATGCTGCATCATGCATGCTAGTCACTATATATGCCATGTCACGTTCTGTATATGCATACCATGTAAATATACATACATTGTAAACATCATTCATATCTTGCAACCATTTTTATCTCATGTCAGATGTATTGTTTGTATATATTTCACACTTCTATGTATGTGTCTTGCCATCCCTCACGACTCATTGGCGCACATTTTCGTGCCAGATCATTTTCATCCTACATCACATCTTCATCTTACATACATATCTCTATCATGTCTAAATCACACCATATGCACATACACCCTGTATTATGAACATTCAATCTCATGTTGTGTCATATCTTGCACTTTTATCTTCATTGTATACTGCTTATGTAGACACCGGGTCCCGAGGCGGTTCAAGATCAGAATTACCCGATGATGAAAAACGATACCCACAATTAAAGGTGTCAAAAATGATGTTTCCCTTATCGAAATCCTTTTTTTTATCATAAAAAAAATTTTTAATTTATTTTAAAAATAATATTATTAGAAGGTGTTATTTTTGATATTTGAAAAAAAAAGGAAATTAAATTATTAATTAATTTCATTGAATTAAATTAAATTAAATTAATTGATTTAATTTGAAAAAAGAGAAATTGAATTAACTAATTAATTTAATTGAGTTAAATTAAATTAATTAATCGATTTAATTAAAAAAAAAAGAAGAAAATTAAGTTGGATAATTAATTGGATTGAATTAAATTAGTTAATTAATTTTATTGGGTTAGTTAATTAGTCTAATAAAAATATAAAAGATAGAAAAAAAAAGATTTAAAAGGTTTTTGTAAAAAAAAAAATTAAATAAAAGGTTTTAACGAGGTGGTAAAGCGGTCGCGTGGTGGCCATTGCCACCACGCGACCACTTTGGCTTTTGGCAAAAGTGGCCGCGTGGTGGCCGCTTGGCCACCGCGCGACCACCTGCCCCTCGCGTGCAGGTGCGCGACTGTCCCCGCACGCGCTGTGCCCTTCTTCGCGCGACCTGTCGCCTGTCCTCTTTTTTTTTCGCTTTTTTTTTTTTCAGTATGATTTTCTTCAGTCTTTCACCATTTCATGCTTTTTTTGGTTAAACAAAAATAAAAAGCTATTTTGTCCCTTCCTATTTTTGGCCAAGGCAAGATTAAATGAGGATTTTCCCCTCATTTTCAAGGACGGCAATTTTTCATAAGAAATTTCCGAGGCTTTTTCTCTCTAGGATTTCATTTTCCATGGGGTATTTTTTTTGTCTTCTAAAAAAATTTTATTCTTCAAAAATCTTCAAGTTTTTCCTCTCAATTTTAGTTTTGTTACCACAAAATATTTAATCTTGGGTTGATTTGAGTAAGAGAAATTAATTTTTTTGGCTTATTCAACCCACCAAAAATATTTTCTTAAATTAATTTGATTAAAACACATATTTTTACACTTGTTTCGAATACTATCATCATCAAAAATCGACAAGGGGGAACGGATTGAGACATCCTATTTCCGATCTAAAAATTCTGAGGGTAAACATGCTTGGGCCAATTTCATTTATTCGTTTGTATATTATTTATTATTGTAAAATACTTCTTCATTTTTTTTGCCATTAAATACTATGTCATTTGCCTAATATTCTCTTTGATTTAGTCACTGTGGACATGCCATTCTTTTTTCTTCATGTTTATTTTTGTGATTGCTGGTTTCGTTTAACGTATTAGGTTAGTATTGTTTTTATTATTATTATTTTTCTTAGTTTTGTTATTCTGTCCTTACCATCATTATTAACATGCCTCTATATGTTTGTTTTTATTATTATTATCATTATTATTAATATTATCATTATTATTAGTGTTCATTATATACTTATTTATTTGCTGTCTCTTTTTTGTATTTACTGTTATTACTATCATTTATGCATTTCATAGTTATTGCATTAATTAGTTATTGTCATTATTATTATTATTATTGATTATTCTGTTTTCATATTATTTATCATTCATTATTATTATTATTTGCATTATTACCATCCTATTATCATTATTATTATTATTATTATTATTATTATTATTATTATTATTATTATTATTATTATTATTATTATTATTATTATTATTATTATTATTATTATTATTATTATTATTATTATTATTATTATTATTATGTCTATTATTCATTTTATTTATTGTTGCATTGTTATTTACTGTTGATAATTTGATTTATTGTGTTGCATTGCTATTATTGTTATTATTATTATATTTCGCATTTATTTGATTAATTTACTTTGAATATTTACTAATATTTTTGATGTTAATTTTTGTATGAGTTTAACTTGAATTGAGTTATTTTGGCGTCCTCGCGACTCCCCGGATGGGTCGCGACGCGTAGGCGGACGCTCCGGTTCGGTGAGATCTCTCTAATTCTCTATCTTTTTGTCGTGTTTATTTGTAAATATTTATTTTATTTATGCACGCGTGAGACAAAAAGTCACAAAAAATACTTTTACAATTAAATTGAGTTTTTCACTAATAAAATTGGGGCCAATGTCCCTTCTTTTTAACCAAACAATAAAAATATTACAATTAAAACGAAGAGTCAAACTTTTCTCCAAAAATGGGATCACTCATCCCGGTTTTCATTCAAACAATCAAAAACGACTCTTCGAACTTTCTTTAAATTAATACGAAGGAACCAATGTTCCTAGATTTCAAACAAGTGCGAAGGAACCAATGTTCCTAAAATAATGCCCCGATTTATGTATGCATTTTCTTATTCTGTGTGAGTGTTTTAAATTTACGTTCACTTTCCTTTTGGGCCCTTGTAATTAATTTTGGGACAACTTTATTTATTTTAGGGGATTGTATTCCGTTCCCATTCACGTCTCTGATTTCCTTTCGACGGGGTTGTATTCCGCCCCTATTTCTTTTGTAATTGCGTGCTTGCGTGTTTATCACTTTCTTTTATCGCTTTATTTATTGCCTTCCTTTTACCATTTTCGTATGCTTGAAATGCGTTATTTAAATTAAATGCATTGATCGTGTGAGATGAGAGATATAATTTTAAGAAGTTAAGAACCCATTTATAATTAACCAAAGCATAAATAAGAGGGAAGTTCCGAACACCGAATCTCTGGTTTAGACCATTAGAGGTGAGAGACTTTTTCCCAATTTCTTGCAAATTGGGTGGCGACTCCAAATGCCTCAAAGGTGCCTTTAGGTGTCATTAGACTAGGTTGTTCTCCCCAACGCTCTATTGGGAGGAACACACCGATGATGTCTCATGGCGCCCATGATCAAAAGACGCAAACCTCATACCTCGAATCCCAAAGGCGGATTCACAAGCGAGGGCCCTTGCTGGGTACCGCCGGCGCGCGTCACAGTGGCGACTCCACTGGGGACTTGTGTTTGAGACTTCACTCCAAAAGTGCTTTGGTTAAAATGTATAATTGGGTTTTTAAAACTTAAAATTCTATCTCTTTTCAAAAATTTGCATTGCATCTTAGAGCCTTAGAATTATGCTAGTTGGTCCCTATCTTCCCCCAGTGCGTTCCCGAAGCACGACCCTACTTTCACTCATTGTAGGGAAGTGTTAGGGATAATCACCAACCCAAGCCTTGTGCCTTTTGGTATATCAAATGGTGACCCGATTGGTCGTTATGCTCGTGATGAGCTAGACCCGTCGGCAGGGATCATGCTTGGGTAACCCTAAAGTATCATCACCTTGACCAAAGCTCATGTAATGGCAAATAGAAACTTCCCCTAGGCGGTATGCTCCTTAATACAATGCTTGTGATGTGGGCTGTCACGTATTAAGCAAAATCAACCAAATTAAATGGTCTTCATCAATGGCTTTTATGCCCCGTTGGGCCCACTTTGGTTTAATTGAATGGCCCAAATACGTAATGGCCAAAACCCATACGAATGCGCATTAGATTAAGACTGTTATGCTGCCAATTTTCCATCGTGCACCATACGTGTCCGATGGGTTCCCTGTTAACCCTCGGATGAAGCCCACCTAGGAAAGAGACCGCACAACCCCGTGTGTGGGAGTGATAAGGTTGGAAGGATCTACCTGTTTGCATGTGGTTGTAAATGCTGCACGTCATGCTCATGCATCACGCGCCATCCATGCATGTTAAAATAAAATAGAATATATATATAAACACATATGCATTTCATTTTGTGTGTGTATATCCTTTTGTCTACGTATTATTTTTCTTCACATGTACATATCATTTTTTGTTCACTCATCGAGGACCATCTGCATATCACGATCATGCATTACATCTCATCCATGCATCATTCTAACCCCTTGGAATTTTCAGCCACTATAGGCCACTCACCTGGGAGGTTTTGGGGGTCCCTGAGGGTGCCCGAGGAACAAGCAAAATTTGAATTGGTTGGCAGAGATTTCAAGGTCTGTAATGGCAGATCTACTGCAAGAAATGGGTGCTTCGGTGACACAAGATTTGGATAAGAGATTCGAGGATTTTGAGAGGAAGATGTTAGCTATGATGGGGAGCATCGTCGCCCAGATGGCACCAAGTGCAGGGCAACCATTTGTGGCTCCTGTCGTGGAGCAAGGTGAACCACGTGTTATGGAGGGGGCTCATACAGCGGTCGCTACTACACAACCGCCAATTATTGAGCTTAGAGCAACGACACCTGGTGAGCAAAGAAGGGTGGGCATTTCAGACCCGAGAGATGACCTTATAGAGGAGGAGGAGGATGAACCAGTAATTCCTCAAACTGTGAAGGGAAGAGTCCCCAAAGTGGAGGATGATGCGGTGAAGAAGATGGAAGAAAAGATTGAGGCGATCACACGCCTGCTGTCAGCCGAAAAAGGGGTCAATCCCGAAGGTGTAGATCTGGATGGTGAAGAGCTGTTGCCCCAGGGGTTCAAGATGCCGGATTTGCCGAAGTTCGATGGTACTTCAGACCCTTCTGCACACGTTAAGCAGTATGCCCTTATCATGAAAGGCACAGGGCTGACGAAAAGGCAGAAGGTGGAGTATTTCTGTCTCAGTCTAACGGGGCCGACGATCTATTGGTACCACGGGTTGGATAAAAGGTCTAGAGAAGATTGGGATTTACTGATAGAAGAATTTCTTAAGCAATATGACTATAGTACCCGAATGGAGGTTACCTTAAAAGACCTTGAGCTATTATACCAGAAGCCTGGTGAGTCCTTCCATGACTATCTCACTCGGTGGAGGAATCGAGTGATAGAGATGAAGAGAAAGCCTGATACGACAGATCAGATCAGGCTGTTCATTAGAAATGCAAGCCCGTACTTAAGAGAAGGGCTCAAGATGAAAGGGTTAAAAGATTGGGAGTCTTTAAAAGACATCGCCATAGAGGCAGAGAGTGAACGCATAGCCCAGAAGGCAAGTGGTGAAGGGTTTGTTAAGAAGGGCTATAACAGTCAGGGGGCAAATAAGTGGGCAGGCTGCAGCAGCGGCGATAGGATTGAAAAGGCGGCTGAGGTATCGACTATAAGGGTGAACCAAAGGCGCTTCTCGAATTTGGGTCGGCCTTTATCCTGGGTGTTAAAGAAACTGGAAAAGGAGGGAAAGCTGCAGCCCCTGCCACCTAAGCCAGCCAAAACCCAAGGACAGCCGGGTCATAAAGATGATGAGTATTGTCATTTTCACCAACATACAGGGCATATAACAGACCGATGCGCAAGATTAAGGCATGAAATTCAATACTTGATCGACAGCAGGTAGATCACTGGTCCCGAAAAGAGGGAAAGTAAGAAGAAGTCCGCTTATAGCGCTATGATTGGTTCAAGCTTACCTGAATGGTATGTACTGCAAGACTTGTATGGGAATGGATATGCCACTGTTAGTCGCCCTGAGAAAGACGAAGGGGGGATTTCCATAGCGATGATAGGTTATTGGTCCACCAGCGAAAATGGGGATGAAGAGGAAGAAGGAAAACAGGAGGGTTCTAACCAGGGATTGGGTATGGCTGGCCTTTCGACTCGTGCATTATTGGCCCAGGAGATTGATAGAATGTTTGAAGAGCTCGAAAGAAGGTTATTAGCCATGATTAAGGAAAGAATAGATGCTATGGCACTAGTCCTGCAAGCCCGTTTGATGGTGGCTACCTTTAACCGGGTTGAGCCAGCCATTATCGAGACGACCCATACACTGGCCACCACGGCGTCTCCTACCACCTCTGAGCCCAGAGGTAAAGAACCGCTTAATTTACCAGTTGGACAAAGAAGTGGTAAAAAGCCTACTCTGGAAAGTGACATCATGCTTGAAGGGAATAGGGGTCCGGCGAGGATGCGCGCTCTGAAAAATGCAAACTCGGGTATCCACAATGACAGTAAGGGTAATGCTAAGAGGACGGGGGAGTCATCCATGAAAAGGAATCAAAGACGTTACTCTAATTTGGGCAGATCCTTGTCGCGAGTTTTTGAAAAGCTAGTGAAGAGGGGGTTGTTACAGCCATTACCCGCAAGGCCCGCCAGCAGTCAGGGGCGGCCCAATCACAGAGCAAATCAATATTGTGCATTCCACCAGCACACTGGACATTTGATGAACTATTGCCGGGCCTTAAGAGACCGGGTTCAAGACCTCATTGATGGCAAGCAGATCTCTGACCCAGAAGAGCGAAAGGGGAGGCAGATAGGTTGAGTACCTAATTGGAGAAAGAAGACAGTTCCCATGGACGGTGATGGGCCATTAGCCATAGCGTCTCTGCTGGTGGAAGCAAGAGGGTGTTATCCATTTAGATGTTCTTTTTTTATTTTCTGAACTATTTAATGATGACAATTTTAATTCTAGTTTTATTGAATGAAATGAATGATTTTCGTTTATCTGCGTGATGTTTCTCATGATTTCATTATGCACGATCATGACATATTCACATTTAATAATGATTCAAATGATGCCATTCCATTTAATCTCGGAACTTTGGAAATTCCAAAGAAAATCTTGATAGCATCTGTTATGACTCCTGAAGAGAGATAAAAAAGAAAAAAAGAAGCCTTTGCCTGGGCCTGGTATGACGTGCTGAAAATTGACAAAGACATTCTTGAGATCAATACTACTTCCACGTGCTAACATGACGACGAACCGAATGTTGAAAGCCATTTATTTGCACCCCCACGACATCTGGGATGCGTATGGTGCCACCAAATAAGATCAAGCTTCGAAAGCTACATCAGGAGTTAGGCGAATGATACTCAAGACCTTAACGAAGAAAACATAACTCACCAGAATACAACTCATTAGAACCAAACAACTTGAACCCTTTCCTCTCAACCATTTGAAATGTGTACCCCAAAAAAACAATTCTGATCGACTCTTAACCATCCAGAACCCTTATAGCCAAAATTCTTGCTAAAACTATATGCCCGACTAGATTGAGCAACATGGTCCCAGTGGTTAAGATAAAAAGTGCACGTATGTGTAAAATTGAGGACTTGAGCAAAGCTTGTAAAAAAAAAAAATTGGGTTGCAAAAAAAAATAAAAATAAAAATAAAAAATTAAAAAATAAAAAATTAAAAAATAAAATAAAATTATTAAAAAAATATTAAAAAAAAAATTAAGAAGAGAGAAGAAAAGAGAGAATTGATCAGGGGGCAAGGGAATGCTATTTAAAGAAAAGCTTCGCTCAAATCCTGTTGATCTACACATGCCTACACATTGTCATTCTTTTTAGCTACTGGAAAGGACCAAAAAGGCTAACCCACAAACCATCCACCCAATCCCAGCCGTCGAAAATAATTTCGAAAGCTTAAACCACCAAAACCGATAAAAGTACCCTAGATCATCCAAGCCCAACTTGTCACCCTATCTCAGCCATTGAAAGGCCATTCCAGGATTGACCCACCAAAGCCAATAAAGGCCAAACGCGAAACTTCATATTCAAGCCCCAAATAAGGAACCCATCACCTCGACCAGTTTGCACAAGGGTTAAGACCAAGACTTTGATACCAAGAGGAGCCACCCTCAGAAGCAGCAATCCCCCCGGCAGATGAAGATGAAAGCGAATTCAACCAATGCTGACAAACTGAAGGAGGGTCCATGGCGAAGGCTAAAAAAAAAAAAGAGAGAAAATATTCAATCAAGAAAACCCGCGAGGGCTGATTGGAAACAGGAGTCTGATGCTTACAAGATCCGCACCGAGATTAGATGTAATGTTGCATTCTGGATCCACGTTAAATGGCGATCATGCATGGAGAAATCATGCTGAAGTGCACACAGTCTTTACAAATACATAAAGCAAAAGCAATTCAACTCATCATTTCCTAGTTCTTTTATAAAAAGTAAAATCTAAATGGCCACTCTACTCCTGCTCTCACCAACTAGATGCCCAAGCTGAGGGATCCTATTATCTACTGCAAGGCTAAGTACCCTCCTTTTACAGGCACTTATGGAAGCAAGGGTGTTGTCTGTGATCAGGACAATTCATTTCGCATACTCAAAGTTGTCTGATTCTAGCGTAGAATCAGCGCGTTGGCACTATCGACCCTCTACTATTCTCGCCACTCAGGCGCTTCAGCCAACTCATCTTGCTACCCACTATGAAGCCAATTCTACAGCACCTTCCCAATAAAGGACCAAGCTCATACAACCAGAATCTGAGACATAAGTACGTGTCAATCATACCCGAAAGATCTTTCGTAACAACTACCTCTTGTCAAAAAAAAAAAAAAAAAAAGGCTGTTAGAGATGAAAACCGTGACTGGCGCTCTAAGCAAAAAGTTAGGCCAAAGGGCAGGGTGAAAACCTGGGAATAGGCGGTCTGTCCTATAAAAAATAAAATGAATAAAAGCCGCTGGATTGGGTTGGGTCCACTCCAGGCAAAAAATAAAGCACAGGGTTATGTGAAAATCCGACAAGGACGCATCTCCCGCTAAGAAAAGCTAGTGTGAAAATCCACGAGGGACGCTCTACCTTTAATCAATGACTTTCAACGCCTGGAGCGATAAGGCCGTGGTTTTTCAGATGACATCCTCTCGAGCAGATGGTATAATGCAAGACATGGGTCGGAATCCTCGGGGGCAAAGATGCCCACCTAATGGTCCCCCTTGAGAGGGGGTTAAGGGTCAGAATTCTTGAGCCGCGAAGACGCTTTTCTAGATCCTTGGGGACATCAGATAATGCCGAAACGTACCCTGAACGGACCCTTCACCACCCAGGACGTGGTCTACCCATTTTGCATACATCTTATATCTGCATATGGCATCTTATACATGCATGCACAATCTCTTGTATATATTCCTGCGCGCCCAGTTTTGCAGGAAAAAATAAAGTCCAAATGAAGACCGCACGCACGAAAGCGGGGCCCGGACCATCTTAGCGGTAGCACTCACTCGTGCCGGACAAACAAGTCAAGATGACATTGGTGTAGATCAAAATCTCAAAGTCCTCTGAGGAGGCAAAATTCCAAAGTCCTCTGAGGAGGCAAAATCTTCAAGTCCTCTGAGGAGGCAAAATCTCAAAGTCCTCTGAGGAGGCAAAATCTTCAAGTCCTCTGAAGAGGTAAAATCTCAAAGTCCTCTGAGGAGGCAGAATCTTGAAGTCCTCTGAGCAGGCAAACTCTCAAAGTCCTCTGAGAAGGCAAAACCTCAAAGTCCTCTGAGGAGGCAAAATCTCCAAGTCCTCTGAGGAGGCAAAATCTCCAAGTCCTCTGAGGAGGCAAATCCCAAAGTCCTCTGAGGAGGCATGTCACACCCCAACCTATACCAAGGAGACTTCCTAACAGATTGGAGGGAGAAGACTCCCTGGATAGATAGGAGTGTCACATCCCACTAGTACAAACATGCAAACATTACAGAAATATAGCGATAAAACAGAGATAATTAAAATCTTTAAACGGAGAAGAGTGATACTGAATAAAATATATACTTCATTAAAATACCAAAAGAAAATCTTTACATATTACAAAAGGGCCAAATTACAAAAGCCCAAGATACACTGTTCCAAAAAGGGCTAACAAAATCATATATCTGTTACAAAAAGAAAACGGGAAAACCTATACTATAAAGCACCCAAATCTCTAGTTGCGTTGGCCTTCCCGATGCGACACGCCCAGAATATGCGTACCAAAACCTTCCACACCTGCACGGATAAACACCCGTGCTAAGCGAAATCGCTTAGTGGGGAAAACACAAAATGCATAACCGCCACTCACAGTGACGATGACAGAAGACATATGATAACAATACGATTATGGGCATATAATCATAAATAGTTAATTCACATACTGGCATTCATATTCAATAGTTCATGTACAAAACACAATGACACCTGCATAATCATAATGAGTGGATAACGAGTACATATAGATACTTGAGAGTATCGATATCGTCTTATGAACATATAGATACCCGAAGGTATCGAACCATTCTTTTTATTTTGTTTCCAAACTGTTTTTACGTGGAATCTTAAGAAAGATTCAGACAGAGGGATCGCGAGGATCCAATCGTGGGACCTGATCAGGGTCCAAAGTCGTACATATAGCTGCAGCGGCACAAAGCTCTATTAGGCATGCCTAACTATCCACTTATTTGGTTTGCAGGTTACGATCACATAAATTATATCTACAAATCAGACAGAAATCATCGATTATTCAAAACAATGAATACCCTATCAGAACGAAGCATTAATCCAATGTTGATATGAATATAAATTCATTAATTCCACACTCAAACTTTACGTCTAACAAATAAATATTCAATACCAAAGAAGGGTGGGTCACGGTGGTAACCAATTCCATTGCCACCGTGACGTACCACCACTTAAAACAGAATGTAAATCTGAGGTAGGTCACGGTGGTAACCAAAACCATTGCCACCGTGACATAGCACAACCCCAAAACAGAATGTAAACCTGAGGTAGGTCACGGTGGTAACCAAAACCATTGCCACCGTGACATACCACAACCTCAAAACAGAATGTAACTCAAATGTAGGTCACGGTGGTAATCAATTCCATTGCCACCGTGACATACCAAACTCCTGGGCAGAATGCAACCCGAGCAGACCTCACGGTGGTAACCAAATTGGTTGCCACCGTGACCCATGCCCTGTTGCGATAATTCCCAGCAAAACATCCCCAAATTGTAACCCAAAATACAATCCATCACTTAACTCATTTTTCTTCACTTATATCCTAATATACAAGTCAATTTAATCTTCTCAAATCAAACAATTACAAGATTCAACATAGCAACCATCAATGTTTATTCAAAACACAATTACACAAACGTTCCCAAACCTGGTTTTCCTCGCTCCTAGTCGTGAGCTCCGCTTCCACTCGCGATTCCTTTCCCTTTATCAGGCCTAGGAGCCTCCTCTGAACCATGAACCCATAACAAACAAGATCAATTCTAACACAACCCATAAACAAAATACATATAACAAAGACCTAGAGAAGCGGAAGAAGAAGAATCTAAAACACCCAACTCACCTTAAGCTTCCAAAACCACAAGCTAATCAACTCTAATCACTCAATTAAGGAAGAGGGAGCAAGATTATGTAAAGAAAAGGAAGAACAAAGGAGTAAGGAGAAGAAGAAGAAGGGAATGGCGTGAAGAGGAGAGGGAGAACGGGAAAACAAGGGAAAGAAGAAATTGGCTGCCTTTCCTCTCACCAACCCAATAAATGCTAACCCATCCCATATCCACATGTCACTCTCCCAAGGAGACACATGCCCCAATTCATACCCTACTCCCATGCTTGCCTATACACACTAAGCTAACTCCTATGCATACATTTACTTCTATACACTCCCATATACTCTAGTCTAATTCCTCTTCCCAACTAATACACACACATATACAATAAATAAACCAATTAAACACTTACATACAACATATAAAAATGCACACATACAAACACGGACAGGCTCAAACTACTGGGGTGGTTTTGGGGTGTTACAATACTCCCCCACTAAATAGAATTTCGTCCTCGAAATTCATACCTGTTCCGAATAACTGAGGGTATTGTAATCTCATAGCTTCCTCTGGTTCCCATGTAGCTTCTTCAATACCGTGATGTTGCCATAGAACGTTTACTAACGGTATCTGCTTATTCCGAAGTTGTCTGATTTCCCTATCCAAAATCCTCTTCGGTTCTTCATCAAAAGAGAAGTCTGACTGAATCCTAATATCTTGCACTGGTAGCACATGCGAAGGATCCGACCGATATTTCCGAAGCATAGACACATGGAAAACATCATGTAATCTCGCTAACTCCATAGGCAAAGCTAACTGATACGCTACTGGACCTACTTTTCTCAGAATCTCATATGGTCCAATAAAGCGTGGACTTAATTTGCCTTTCTTTCCAAAACGAAGAACCTTACGCCACGGTGATACTTTCAAGAAAACCTTATCACCCACTTCATACTGAATGTCTCGGCGCTTCAAGTTAGCATAAGAACGTTGTCGGTCCTTAGCTGCTTTCAAGTTCTGTTGCACAACCCTCACTTTTTCTTCGGTATCCCGCACTATATCCGGACCTATCATAGCTTTTTCTGATAGTTCGGTCCAACACACTGGTGTTCTACATTTCCGTCCATACAGTGCTTCATAAGGAGCCATACCAATGCTTACCTGGTAACTGTTGTTATACGCGAATTCCATCAAGGATACATACTGATCCCAACTTCCTGAAAATTCTAAAGCACAACCCCGAAGCATATCTTCCAAAACCTGAATAACCCTCTCAGATTGACCATCGGTCTGCGGGTGGAAAGCAGTACTGAAATTTAACCGTGTTCCCAAAGCTGCTTGGAGTTCTTTCCAAAACTTGGATGTAAAACGAGGATCCCGATCAGATACAATGGATGACGGAATCCCATGCAAACGCACTATCTCGTCCACATAGAGTTTTGCTAACTTGTCCATCGAATAATCCACTCGCACTGGTAGAAAATGTGCAGACTTTGACAAACGATCCACAATAACCCATACCGAGTCATGCTTACGCTGAGTCATGGGCAAACCAGATACAAAATCCATCGTGATGTCATCCCACTTCCATTGAGGAATGGGCAAGGGATGAAGCAATCCCGATGGCACTTGATGCTCGGTTTTCACTTGCTGACAGGTAAGGCACCTAGACACAAACTCTGTTATCTCTCTTTTCATTCCTGGCCACCAATAAAATTGCTTCAGGTCTTGATACATCTTATCCCCACCAGGATGCATAGTGAAGACTGATGAATGAGCTTCTTGCAACAGTTTCTTCCTTAACTCCCCTACATTAGGTACACATAACCGAGTACCATGCCTCAACACTCCCTCACTGTCTAATAAATATTCAGTACGCTTGCCTTCTTTCACTGCTTGACAAACACGCTGAAGCACATGATCATCTAACTGAGCCTTTGCAATTTCTAATCTCAAACTTGGTTTAACTTTCAGTTGAGCAATCAAAGCACCTTCAGAATCAAATCTCCATCTACCTCTACTAGCCAGTAATGCAGACAAAGATTTTCTACTAAGAGCATCGGCCACCACATTAGCTTTACCCGGATGATAGTCAATGATACAGTCATAATCCTTGAAAAGTTCTAACCATCTCCGCTGTCTCAAATTCAACTCCTTCTGAGTTAACAAATACTTAAGACTCTTGTGATCGGTGAAAATCCTGCATGTCTCCCCATACAAGTAGTGTCGCCAAATCTTAAGCGCAAACACTACCGCTGCTAACTCCAGATCGTGAGTCGGATAATTCCGTTCATGAGGCTTCAACTGTCTTGATGCATAAGCTACAACTTTATTCCCTTGCATCAAAACACAACCTAACCCAATTCCCGAAGCATCACTGTACATAGTGTATTCCTTACCCGAAGCTGGTTGTGTGAGCACAGGAGCTTTAACCAACAATTCCTTTAAACGGTCAAAACTGGCTTGACACTTGTCCGTCCAAACAAACTTAACATCCTTTCGAAGTAGCCTGGTCATAGGAGATGCTAACACTGAAAACCCCTGGACAAACCGTCGGTAATACCCTGCTAATCCCAGAAAACTTCTCACTTCTGGCACATTTTTCGGAGGTTTCCAATTAACAATCGCTTCAATCTTACTAGGATCAACCCGTACACCTTCAGCTGACACCACATGTCCAAGAAAGGCCACTTCTTTCAACCAAAACTCGCACTTACTGAGTTTCGCATACAACTGATGATCTCTTAACATTTGCAATACCAACTTAAGATGTTCCTTATGCTCTTTACGGTCTCTAGAGTACACCAAAATGTCATCAATAAACACCACAACAAACTTATCCAGATACGGTCGGAAAACACGGTTCATCAGATCCATAAAGGCTGCAGGCGCGTTGGTCAAACCAAAAGGCATCACTAGAAATTCATAATGACCATAACGCGTCCGAAAAGCCGTCTTAGCCACATCTGTTTCCTTAACCCCTAACTGGTAATAACCTGACCTCAAATCTATCTTAGAGAATACCCCAGCTCCTCTCAACTGATCAAAAAGATCTTCTATCCTAGGCAACGGATACTTGTTCTTGATAGTCACTTTATTAAGCTGTCGATAATCGATGCACATCCGAAGGGTTCCATCTTTCTTCTTAACAAATAGCACTGGAGCACCCCACGGTGACACACTAGGCCGAATAAATCCTTTATCCAACAACTCTTGCAACTGACTCTTCAATTCCTTCAATTCCATTGGGGCCATTCTGTAAGGAGCCTTAGAAATCGGAGCTGTTCCCGGAAGAATCTCTACTGACAGTTCAACTTCTCTCTCCGGAGGTAATCCCGGTAGTTCTTCCGGAAAAACATCTACAAAATCTCTTACAACCGGAATATCTTGAATCTTAACTTGACCTCTTCGAGAATCTAAAACTACAGCCAAAAACGCTTCACATCCTTTCCTAATAAATCTTCTGGCTTTCATCGCTGATACCACGTTATGCAAAGAACTACTTCCAATTCCCTTTACCACAACAGGTATTTGATTCTTATCTTTCAAAACCATTACTTTCCTATGACAGTCCACTACCGCTCGGTGCTTATCTAACCAATCCATCCCCAAAATAATATCAAACTCATGGAATGGCAAACAAATCAAATCCAAAACAAATTCTGTACCTTGAATCATTAAAGGACACTTCCGACATACACGATTAACCAAAACACTCTGACCCAACGGACTGGATACACAAATCTCATATTCCATCTTTTCCTCACTACCCAAACTATCCCAAAGCTTACCAGAACACACATAGGAATGGGTAGAACCCGGGTCAATCAAAACATAAACTTCAGAATCAAGTAAAGAAAACTTACCGGCAATCACTTCAGGAGCATTCTGTTCCTCTCGGGCCTTCATAGCATAAGCCCTACCAGATGATGGCACAGGGCGATCTACTGACTCTGAGGCTTCTCTATCACGAGACCGTCCACCACGACCTCTTCCTCTACCCCGATTACGACTTCCTTGGGGTACATTAGATCCAGCTCGGCTCCCTTCTTGTTGTCCCGAAGGGTCTCCAAGTCGGTTCGGACAATTTGCAAGTAAATGGTCCGTAGAACCACATTTAAAACAGCCTCCTGTTAACCATCGACATTCACCCCAATGTGGTCTATTACAATGAGAACATCGGGGAGGGCCATCTCCCCTACCTGAACCCGATCCCCTGGAAGAACCCTGTCTTCTCCCTCTAGGGGCCGGACTAGCTGTATACTCATCAGCAACATTTCCTTGTGATTCCCTCGATCTCTTGCCTGAAGAAGAGCCACCTCTTGCAGACTTCCTTCTTTGCGCCTTTTCTCTCAATACATTCTCAGAACGCTCCGCTCTCAATGCCGCTTGTACTAACTGATAATACCTCACATTTGGAGCCGACATCAATGAAATTAACATTACCTTCAAAGACTCATTCAAACCTGATTCAAAATGCTGACATCTGAACTCTTCTGTGAGAACCCTTGGCGGCGCATGCTTACTAAGCTTATTGAACTCATCCTCATACTCAGCCACAGACATTGTTCTTTGCTTAAAAGTGAGAAACTGTGCCCACTTGGCATCCTTATAAGCTTTGGTCACATACCGGTCCTGAAATTCACCCTCGAAGAACTCCCAAGTAATCGGTTCAGGAACTTGCGGCTGACTAACCACCAACCTCCACCAATCATAGGCAGAACCTTGTAACAAAGACAAGGCACACTCCACTTCTTGCTCCGGCGGGCATCTTATCTCCTTAAGTACTCTGGCTGTCTTTTCTAACCACATCTCTGCTTTGTTAGATTCATCTATACCAGTACCAAAGAAATCCTCTGCACCATGCTTTCTTAACCTCTCAATAGGGGCACTTGGCGCTGTTACCCTTTCAAGTACTCTTGTCATACTCTGAAGCATCGCTTCCATCGGTCCTAAAGGCACCTCCGGATAACCCCTAGGAGGTTGAGCCGGACCAGAAACTGAAGGATCCTGCTCTTGGGGATTCGCACTTTCCGCTGACCCCTCAAGCGATCCACGAGCGGACTCCATTACTACAAAACATAAACGCAGTGCGCATCAGGCCAACACAACTCCAACACTAGCTAACACACTGAAACTCAATAACATCTAAACCAATGGCTCTGATACCACCTAATGTCACACCCCAACCTATACCAAGGAGACTTCCTAACAGATTGGAGGGAGAAGACTCCCTGGATAGATAGGAGTGTCACATCCCACTAGTACAAACATGCAAACATTACAGAAATATAGCGATAAAACAGAGATAATTAAAATCTTTAAACGGAGAAGAGTGATACTGAATAAAATATATACTTCATTAAAATACCAAAAGAAAATCTTTACATATTACAAAAGGGCCAAATTACAAAAGCCCAAGATACACTGTTCCAAAAAGGGCTAACAAAATCATATATCTGTTACAAAAAGAAAACGGGAAAACCTATACTATAAAGCACCCAAATCTCTAGTTGCGTTGGCCTTCCCGATGCGACACGCCCAGAATATGCGTACCAAAACCTTCCACACCTGCACGGATAAACACCCGTGCTAAGCGAAATCGCTTAGTGGGGAAAACACAAAATGCATAACCGCCACTCACAGTGACGATGACAGAAGACATATGATAACAATACGATTATGGGCATATAATCATAAATAGTTAATTCACATACTGGCATTCATATTCAATAGTTCATGTACAAAACACAATGACACCTGCATAATCATAATGAGTGGATAACGAGTACATATAGATACTTGAGAGTATCGATATCGTCTTATGAATATATAGATACCCGAAGGTATCGAACCATTCTTTTTATTTTGTTTCCAAACTGTTTTTACGTGGAATCTTAAGAAAGATTCAGACAGAGGGATCGCGAGGATCCAATCGTGGGACCTGATCAGGGTCCAAAGTCGTACATATAGCTGCAGCGGCACAAAGCTCTATTAGGCATGCCTAACTATCCACTTATTTGGTTTGCAGGTTACGATCACATAAATTATATCTACAAATCAGACAGAAATCATCGATTATTCAAAACAATGAATACCCTATCAGAACGAAGCATTAATCCAATGTTGATATGAATATAAATTCATTAATTCCACACTCAAACTTTACGTCTAACAAATAAATATTCAATACCAAAGAAGGGTGGGTCACTGTGGTAACCAATTCCATTGCCACCGTGACATACCACCACTTAAAACAGAATGTAAATCTGAGGTAGGTCACGGTGGTAACCAAAACCATTGCCACCGTGACATAGCACAACCCCAAAACAGAATGTAAACCTGAGGTAGGTCACGGTGGTAACCAAAACCATTGCCACCGTGACATACCACAACCTCAAAACAGAATGTAACTCAAATGTAGGTCACGGTGGTAATCAATTCCATTGCCACCGTGACATACCAAACTCCTGGGCAGAATGCAACCCGAGCAGACCTCACGGTGGTAACCAAATTGGTTGCCACCGTGACCCATGCCCTGTTGCGATAATTCCCAGCAAAACATCCCCAAATTGTAACCCAAAATACAATCCATCACTTAACTCATTTTTCTTCACTTATATCCTAATATACAAGTCAATTTAATCTTCTCAAATCAAACAATTACAAGATTCAACATAGCAACCATCAATGTTTATTCAAAACACAATTACACAAACGTTCCCAAACCTGGTTTTCCTCGCTCCTAGTCGTGAGCTCCGCTTCCACTCGCGATTCCTTTCCCTTATCAGGCCTAGGAGCCTCCTCTGAACCATGAACCCATAACAAACAAGATCAATTCTAACACAACCCATAAACAAAATACATATAACAAAGACCTAGAGAAGAGGAAGAAGAAGAATCTAAAACACCCAACTCACCTTAAGCTTCCAAAACCACAAGCTAATCAACTCTAATCACTCAATTAAGGAAGAGAGAGCAAGATTATGTAAAGAAAAGGAAGAACAAAGGAGTAAGGAGAAGAAGAAGAAGGGAATGGCGTGAAGAGGAGAGGGAGAACGGGAAAACAAGGGAAAGAAGAAATTGGCTGCCTTTCCTCTCACCAACCCAATAAATGCTAACCCATCCCATATCCACATGTCACTCTCCCAAGGAGACACATGCCCCAATTCATACCCTACTCCCATGCTTGCCTATACACACTAAGCTAACTCCTATGCATACATTTACTTCTATACACTCCCATATACTCTAGTCTAATTCCTCTTCCCAACTAATACACACACATATACAATAAATAAACCAATTAAACACTTACATACAACATATAAAAATGCACACATACAAACACGGACAGGCTCAAACTACTGGGGTGGTTTTGGGGTGTTACAAGGCAAAATCTCAAAGTCCTCTGAGGAGGCAAAAATCTCTAAGTCCTCTGAGGAGGCAAAATCCCAAAGCCCTCTGAGGAGGCGAGGAGGCAAATTCTCAAAGTCCTCTGAGGAGGCAAATCTCGAAGACCTCTGAGGAGGCAAAATCTTAAGTTCCTCTGAGGAGGCAGAATCTCAAAGTCCTCTGAGGAGGCAAATTCTCAAAGTCCTCTGAGGAGGCAAATTCTTGAAGTCCTCTGAGGAGGCAAATCTTGAAGTCCTTTGAGGAGGCAACTCTCAAAGTCCTCTGAGGAGGCAAATTCCAAAGTCCTCTGAGGAGGCAAAATCTCCAAGTCCTCTGAGGAGGCAAAATCTCCAAGTCCTCTGAGGAGGCAAATCCCAAAGTCCTCTGAGGAGGCAAAATCTCAAAGTCCTCTGAGGAGGCGAAAATCTCTATGTCCTCTGAGGAGGCAAAACCCCAAAGCCCTCTGAGGAGGCAAATCTCAAAGTCCTCTGAGGAGGCAAATTCTCAAAGTCCTCTGAGGAGGCAAATCTCGAAGACCTCTAAGGAGGCAAAATCTTAAGTTCCTCTGAGGAGGCAGAATCTCAAAGTCCTCTGAGGAGGCAAATCTCAAAGTCCTCTGAGGAGGCAAATTCTCTAAGTCCTCTGAGGAGGCAAATCTAGGAGGCAAAATCTTAAAGTCCTCTGAGGAGGCAAAATCTTAAAGTCCTTTGAGGAGGCAAAATCTCAAAGTCCTCTGAGGGGGCAAAATCTCAAAGTCCTCTGAGGAGGCAAAACCTTCAAGTCCTCTGAGGAGGCAAAATCTTCAAGTCCTCTGAGGAGGCAAAATCTTAAAGTCCTCTAAGGAGGCAAAATCTCAAAGTCCTCTGAGGAGGCAAAACCTTCAAGTCCTCTGAGGAGGCAAAATCTCAAAGTCCTCTGAGGAGGCAAAACCTTAAAGTCCTCTGAGGAGGCAAAATCCTAAAGTCCTCTGAGGAGGCAAAATCTTCAAGTCCTCTGAGGAGGCAAAATCCCTCGGTCCTCTGAGGAGGCCAATTCCCCAAGTTCACTGAGGAGACAAATCTCACGCACCCTCGCGTTTTGTAAGACTGGAGAAGACTCGACGCACCACCCAAAAGGAAAAAAATTGTCCCTCAGTATACACGGCAACCAAAAGGGACGACTTCATTAGCATGACCGGGAAGACAACCGCCTCAGGTACGCGTTTCTTTCCTTTCCTTTCTGAATTTTGGCTTACTTAGGCATCTAGGTGCTAGAGTTCCCCAAAATTGGGGGCAACTGTAGACACCGGGTCCCGAGGCGGTTCAAGATCAGAATTACCCGATGATGAAAAACGATACCCACAATTAAAGGTGTCAAAAATGATGTTTCCCTTGTCGAAATCCTTTTTTTTATCAGAAAAATTTTTTTTTAATTATTTTAAAAATAATATTATTAGAAGGTGTTATTTTTGATATTTGAAAAAAAAAGGAAATTAAATTATTAATTTATTTCATTGAATTAAATTAAATTAATTGATTTAATTTGAAAAAAGAGAAATTGAATTAACTAATTAATTTAATTGAGTTAAATTAAATTAATTAATCGATTTAATTGAAAAAAAAAAGAAGAAAATTAAGTTGGATAATTAATTGGATTGAATTAAATTAGTTAATTAATTTTATTGGGTTAGTTAATTAGTCTAATAAAAATATAAAAGATAGAAAAAAAAAGATTTAAAAGGTTTTTGTAAAAAAAAAAAAAAAATTAAATAAAAGGTTTTAACGAGGTGGTAAAGTGGCCATATGGCCACTTTACCACCAGGGGTCGCGTGGTGGCCATTGCCACCACGCGACCACTTTTGCTTTTGGCCAAAGTGGCCGCGTGGTGGCCGCTTGGCCACCGCGCGACCACCTGCCCCTCGCGTGCAGGTGCGCGACTGTCCCCGCGCGCGCTGTGCCCTTATCCGCGCGACCTGTCGCCTGTCCTCTTTTTTTTCCGATTTTTTTTCAGTATGATTTTCTTCAGTCTTTCACCATTTCATGCTTTTTTGGGTTAAACAAAAATAAAAAGCTATTTTGCCCCTTCCTATTTTTGGCCAAGGCAAGATTAAATGAGGATTTTCCCCTCATTTTCAAGGACGGCAATTTTTCATAAGAAATTTCCGAGGCTTTTTCTCTCTAGGATTTCACTTTCCATGGGGTATTTTTTTTGTCTTCTAAAAAAATTTTATTCTTCAAAAATCTTCAAGTTTTTCCTCTCAATTTTAGTTTTGTTACCACAAAATATTTAATCTTGGGTTGATTTGAGTAAGAGAAATTAATTTTTTTGGCTTATTCAACCCACCAAAAATATTTTCTTAAATTAATTTGTTTAAAACACATATTTTTACACTTGTTTTGAATACTATCATCATCAAAAATCGACAAGGGGGAACGGATTGAGACATCCTATTTCCGATCTAAAAATTCTGAGGGTAAACATGCTTGGGCCAATTTCATTTATTCGTTTGTATATTATTTATTATTGTAAAATACTTCTTCATTTTTTTTGCCATTAAATACTATGTCATTTGCCTAATATTCTCTTTGATTTAGTCACTGTGGGCATGCCATTCTTTTTTCTTCATGTTTATTTTTGTGATTGCTGGTTTCGTTTAACGCATTAGGTTAGTATTGTTTTTATTATTATTATTTTTCTTAGTTTTGTTATTCTGTCCTTACCATCATTATTAACATGCCTCTATATGTTTGTTTTTATTATTATTATCATTATTATTAATATTATCATTATTATTAGTGTTCATTATATACTTATTTATTTGCTGTCTCTTTTTTGTATTTACTGTTATTACTATCATTTATGCATTTCATAGTTATTGCATTAATTAGTTATTGTCATTATTATTATTATTATTATTATTATTATTATTATTATTATTATTATTATTGATTATTCTGTTTTCATATTATTTATCATTCATTATTATTATTATTTGCATTATTACCATCCTATTATCATTATTATTATTATTATTATTATTATTATTATTATTATTATTATTATTATTATTATATGGTTTTATTATTATTATTATGTCTATTATTCATTTTATTTATTGTTGCATTATTATTTACTGTTGATAATTTGATTTATTGTGTTGCATTGCTATTATTGTTATTATTATTATATTTCGCATTTGTTTGATTAATTTACTTTGAATATTTACTAATATTTTTGATGTTAATTTTGTATGAGTTTAACTTGAATCGAGTTATTTGGGCGTCCCCGCGACTCCCCGGATGGGTCGCGACGCGTAGGCGGACGCTTCGGTTCGTTGAGAACTCTCTAATTCTCTATCTTTTTGTCGTGTTTATTTGTAAATATTTATTTTATTTATGCACGCGTAAGACAAAAAGTCACAAAAAATATTTTTACAATTAAATTGAGTTTTTCACTAATAAAATTGGGGCCAATGTCCCTTGTTTTTAACCAAACAATAAAAATATTACAATTAAAACGAAGAGTCAAACTTTTCTCCAAAAATGGGATCACTCATCCTGGTTTTCATTCAAACAATCAAAAACGACTCTTCGAACTTTCTTTAAATTAATACGAAGGAACCAATGTTCCTAGATTTCGAACAAGTGCGAAGGAACCAATGTTCCTAAAATAATGCTCCGATTTATGTATGCATTTTCTTATTCTGTGTGAGTGTTTTAAATTTACGTTCACTTTCCTTTTGGGCCCTTGTAATTAATTTTGGGACAACTTTATTTATTTTAGGGGATTGTATTCCGTTCCCATTAACGTCTCTGATTTCCTTTCGACGGGGTTGTATTCCGCCCCTATTTCTTTTGTAATTGCGTGCTTGCATGTTTATCGCTTTATTTATTGCCTTCCTTTTACCGCTTTCGTATGCTTGAAATGCGTTATTTAAATTAAATGCATTGATCGTGTGAGATGAGAGATATAATTTTAAGAAGTTAAGAACCCATTTATAATTAACCAAAGCATAAATAAGAGGGAAGTTCCGAACACCGAATCTCTGGTTTAGACCGTTAGAGGTGAGAGACTTTTTCCCAATTTCTTGCAAATTGGGTGGCGACTCCAAATGCCTCAAAGGTGCCTTTAGGTGTCATTAGACTAGGTTGTTCTCCCCAATGCTCTATTGGGAGGAACACACCGATGATGTCTCATGGCGCCCATGATCAAAAGACGCAAACCTCATACCTCGAATCCCAAAGGCGGATTCATAAGCGAGGGCCCTTGCTGGGTACCGCCGGCGCGCGTCACAGCTTACATGTACACTGCAAATTTATGCATGCACGTCATTTATCATGCAGTGTTTACACACTCATATTTTTTCGCAAGTGTTTTACACACACACATCTTTGCATATATTTTGTGTACATATTTCTATACAATATGTTTTTACACATGCTTTGCACATATAATTCCTCACACACATTGCTAATATGCATGACACTATTGCATACATCTTTCCATGTACATGGTCTTTAACACATAGTTTGTACATATTTAAAGAAAAAAAGAGAGAGTTTTATTTATTTGCCTAAACGATTTTTTGTGCATATAAATTTTGATGGAGTCAAAATTTTATGCTAAGCTATATCCTAAAACGTTGATATGTTTGCACCTTAGTAAGATACCTCTAATTCAAAGTTTGACTCTGCCCAACTAGTTCTCAACTATGAATGGATTTGATCTTAACTTTAGAAATCTGCGTTTCATTCCACTTTGAATTAAGTAAGGGGTAGATATTTTAGATCGCCGAGAGCTGGATCACATGAAAATACTTGGCCATACTATGTAATGTCTAAATTCTGAGCACTTTTGGCCTATTTTAAAAACGAACTAGAAAAAACTAGTTACAATTAAAGGCTCGGATGAAAACTCACTAAGAGCACTAGAACCTTTCCGATTACCCGTCGAAGCGACTTTTGGATAAGGCTAAATCTAGAAAATGATTTAGGCACCATTTTTTTGTATAGCTCTCTAAATTACCATTCCCTGCCCTTGCTTCACAATCGCTTGCAAGCCCGTTGAGCATTTATTTTGGTATGCTAAATGCGTACCGATTTTATTGTTACACACGTTAAAACCTCTCCCTTCGCCTAAAATAATTTTGGCTTCCCCTTAGAACGATGGCTGCTCTAGTAAGGATGGATGTACATTATGACGTTCTTTTGGGATATTAAAAATCACCCTGATGAGGATGGGTCTATACTTCAGAAAAGGGGTTTCGATCATTTACATTTTTTTTTAAAAACTACTAAAAATCGCCCTGATAACGATCAGTTTTCACTTTCGGGAAGGGTACCAGTCATCAGTAATTTTGTTGGAATGTTAAAAGATCGCCCCAGTAAAAGTGGGTTTACAATTCGAGAAGAGAGCCTCAATTATTTTGGGTTGCTAAAAATTACCCTGATAAAGATAAGCTTACACTTCGAAAAAAGAGGTTTGATCATTGTCTTTGTATAATTAGAGATATAAGCTAAAAAAAAAGGAAGAACGATAAAAAAAAAAGAAAAGAAAAAAGAAGAAGAAGAAGAAGAGCTTAGGTGATACCCTTTGACGAGTTCGGTGGTTATCTTTTTAACTAAATTGCTATGCTGAACTTGATGAGTTCATGTATTACCAAATCCAAATTCAAGAGTATCTGGACAGTATACAATTGGGGTTGAGAATGGTCCTTTCATCCATTGAATGAACGTTGCGGCCATTTTTCTCTAGTGACCTAATCCTCCTTTGGTAGTCAATTACCTAAGCCTAACGTTACAACCAAAATAAGACCTATTGATTCTGGGTTCTACCTTATCTAACTAGCTGAGATGACCTTCTAATAAGGTTTGGTACGTAGGAAGAGGCATATGGTGTTTCTTGAGCTTCAATCGAGAAGCCATGATTGCATTCAAGTTGAGTCTTGTCCCCAAAGTTGCATCTAGAATTTGCTTTCAAATGATAAAAAAAAAACTCTGTTTTGGCCTTTTGCACATACATACAGAGATCGCATGTTATGCCTCGTATTTACATGCTGATTTAGTAAACATCGATACTTACGTGTTTACCTTCTTACACTTCATTGGGAATGGCCCCCAAATTCTTTTGCTGAGATTGAATTAGTTCAGAATGTGGTTCATTCAATATGCTCAAAGGCAGATAGAAACTCGAATTTGAGATACCTAATAGGTTGCACTCATTTTACAATCTTGGGATATTTCTTATCACTACTCATGAAATTGATACTTTGCATATATCTCAGCAACATCCCTTATACATCTACTTTCTGCAAATATTTTTACACATAATTGTAGCAAATATTCTCAATAAATGGTTTTACATGTACAATTCTTGGTGCATGTCTTTTAGCATAAGAGCTTTAGCGAATATATTTCATAAGTGCTTTTGACGCATGTGGCTCTTTACGGGCATATCCTTTGCCAGCATCTTGCATTCACATTTTTTGCATGCATTCAATGCACATATATATGATTTTTCCTACATATGTTTCATACACATAGTTGTATGTGCACACATCGCACACACCCAATTCCTTACATAGCTTTCATGTATATAACATATCCCACCTGTCTTTGCATATGATTTTTTTACATTTATGCCGATGAATGACTCTTTACCACATGCATGATCATTTGCATGCATGGTCATTTGGACATAGTTTGCATACATAATCCCTTTGCATATATCTCTCATGCATGAACTTTTGCATGTCTTTTTCGTTCATGATCATTTGCAAACACGTTAGAATAACGATTCTTAGCACATGTTCCATAATCTTCCACATGGATATAAGCCATTGGCATATATGACATACGCATAAGCATTTCAGGATCATAGTCATTTGCATGTCATTTCATAAATGCATAGCCTTTCACATGCATTCCATGCATACATGGTGTCCAACACACAGTAGATAATATACATCAGCCTCACGTCGACAAGTAAACTCTCAAAGTCCTCTGAGAGGGCAAAATCTCTAAGTCCTTCGAGGGGGCGAGGCAAAATCTAAAAGTCCTTTGTGGAGGCAAAATCTCAAAGTCCTATGAGTGGGCAAAATTTTTAAGTCCTCTGAGGATGCAAAGATCTCAAAGTCCTAAGGAGGCGAAATCTGAAAGTCCTCTGAGGAGGCGAAATCTAAAAGTCTTTTGAGCAGGAAGCAAGCCTATTCATGCATGCCATACCGGGGGCAAGCAGGTAAGTTTTTCTATCATAAGATGTACGCTCACACACATCACACAAAGTGTACAAAATCCAGATTCAAATATATGTATACATTTCGCACGTATGCTCCCATACACACACACAATAGTTTGTGTATATTGCCATGTACGTGACTCAGGGGAAAGGTTCGAATAGACCCTATGCTTAGAGGTGATCCAGATGATGGGTTCAGCTCAACGTTGTCAGACACTACCCAGAAAAGTAAGCTAGTCCACGCTGTGCCAGGGGGCAATCAGGTGAGTTTCTCTATCATAAGAGGCACGCTCACCCACATCGCACAATAAATGTACAAAATCCAAATGCAAATGTACAAATAATACAACTTCTCAAACAAAAACAACACAAACAAAACAAAAAGAAAAGACATTTTCAAGGCCTTGAAAATCCAACATGCTGTGAAAATTCAAATACATTCAGAATGTAAAAATCCCCAAAAAAAAATATTTCCAAGAAAGGAAGAATAAAAAACAAAAGCAAAAACAGAAAAATCACCAAAGACATTGAAATCTATCCCCTGCAGGCAAGCAACAAAACTTTCAATCTAACATCTCTCTAAATAAGCTTAAATCTTTTTTCCTCTCTTGAGGATCGAAAATCAAAGCCTCCCAGTGAGCATCAAAGTCTCTCAGTGAGCATCAAAGTCTCCCAGTGAGCATCAAAGTCTCTCAGTGACCATCAAAGCCTCTCGGTCAAAGCCTCTTAGTGAGCATCAAAGCCTCTCGGCGAGCATCCAAGTCTCCCAGAGAGCGTCAACTGACAATGACCCCAACAGGCAGGTGCTACCACAGGTACGTATCTCTTTTATAATTTACCCTATAAATTTGCATTTTCCTTTTTTTTTGCAGAAAAAAAGAAAGTTCAAGAAAAATATCAGCGATAGAGCAGATCGCAATCGGGACTGTAGTTAGAGAACACTGCATCTCACAATCGAGGTTGTAGTCAGAGAGCACTACACCTCACAAGTCGAAGTTGCAGTTAGAGAACACTGCTCTTCACACTGATATTGTAGTCAGAGAGTGCTACATCTCACAGTTTACGCGGTAGTCAGAAAGTACTACGCACCTTGCAGATCGAATGGGGGTTAGCAGGGGAACTTCACAAATCGAAGTTGCAGTTAGAGAACACTGCTCTTCACACCGAGATTGTAGTCAGAGAGTGCTACATCTCACAGTTCACGCGGTAGTCAGAGAGTACTACTCACCTTGCAGATCGGATGGGGGTTAGCAGGGGAACTTCACAAATCGAAGTTGCAGTTAGAGAACACTGCTCTTCACACCGAGATTGTAGTCAGAGAGTGCTACATCTCACAGTTCACGTGGTAGTCAGAGAGTACTACGTACCTTGCAGATCGGATGGGGGTTAGCAAGGGAACTTCACAAATCGAAGTTGCAGTTAGAGAACACTGCTCTTCACACCGAGATTGTAGTCAGAGAGTCAAAGAGTACTACACACCTTGCAGATCGGATGGGGATTACCAGGGGAACTTCACCAATTGAAGTTGCAGTTAGAGAACACTGCTCTTCACTTCGAGATTGTAGTCCGAGAGTGCTGCATCTCACAGTTCACGCGATGTTAGAGAGTGCTACGCACCTTGTAGATCGGATGGGAGTTAGCAGGGGAACTTCACAATCGGAGTTACAGTTAGAGAACACTGCTCTTCACATCGAGGTTGTAGTTAGAGAAACTACACCTCACACCGTGCAGGCTGAGACGAGGCTAGCGGTTTAGACCAGCCACCGTGCAGACCGAGATGAGGTTAGCGGGACGCCAGCGATAGAACAGATCGCAAACAGAGGTTGGAGTTAGAGAAACTACACCTCACACCGTGCAGGCCGAGACGAGGCTAGCAGCACAGACCAGCCACCGTGCAGACCGAGACGAGGTTAGCGGGGCGCCAACGATAGAACAGATCGCAAATAGAGGTTGGAGTTAGAGAAACTACACCTCACACGTGCAGGCCGAGACGAGGCTAACGGTACAGACCAGCCAGCGTGCAGACCGAGACGAGGTTAGCGGGGCACCAGCGATAGAACAGATCACAAACAGAAGTTAGAGTTAGAGAAACTACAGCTCACACTGTACAGGCCGAGATGAGGCTAGCGGTATAGACCAGCTACCATGCAAACCGAGACGAGGTTAGCGGGGCGCCAGCGATAGAACAGATCGCAAATAGAGGCTGTAGTAAGAGAGTACTACATCTCACAAACTCCGCGCAGGCCGAGGCGAGGCTAGCGGAACACTCGTGGTAGAACAGACCACAGATCGAGGTTGTAGTCAGAGAGTACTGCACCTCATAGCTACCATGCGAACTGAGACGAGGTTAGCAGGGGGATTAGCGATAGAACACATCGCGATGAGACTGCAGTAAGAGAATACCGTATCTCGCAATGGAGATTTGTAGTCAGAGAGTACTACATCTCATCAAAGCTACGCGAGCCGAGACGAGGCCAGCAGAAACAGGTCTGGACGAGACCGATAAAGGCATATGTACCAGCACCAACAAGGTAAGGTCCGGCATCCTCAGGTATGTAGTTCTCTCTCTTCCTTCTTTGAATTTTGGCTCACCTAGTTGCCTAGGCACTAGCTTCTCCAAAATTGGGGGCAACTGTAAACACCGGGTCCTAAGTCAGGGTTTGAAAAAGGATAATGGCAATTTTTGGTCCTTGATAAATTCCTCCAAAAAAAAATAATAAATACATAAAATGTGTAGGTAAAATTAAAAATTAAAAAGAAAATTAGGATTAGGTTAATTTAATTAGATAAATCAAAAATTAAGATTAGTTGATTAATTAGTTAATATTTTAGGATAATTAATATTGAAAAAAAAAGAAAATAGATATAGGGTTTAATTAAATAAATTAGATGTGATAATTTAAGTAGATTAATTAAATTATATAGAGTATTTAATTAATAGAGTATTTAATTAATAGAGGGTTTAATTAGTTAGTGTGTTAGTTTATGTAAATTAATTAAAATTGAAAAATTAAAAAAAATAGAAAATTGGAGAAATTATGAGTGGCCTTAACCCTAATCTTGGGTATAAAAAGAATAAGATGAACAAAGTAAGGAGAGGCTCGGCAATAAAGCAAAAACAAGAAAAAAATAGAAAAAAAGAAAAGAGAGAGAACTGAGAGGGAGGCTCTCGTTTGGAACAAAAAAGAAAGAAAAAGAAATAGAAAAGAGAGAGCAAAGAGAGCAAAAGACAGAAGAAAGAAAAACAAAAGAATAAAAGAGAAAGAGGAGACACAGACCAGGGAAACAAAAGAAAGAAAAATAGAAAGAAGAAAAGGGAAACCAAGGCGGTGAGGCCTAACGGAAATGTAGCACGATGCCGGCGGTAGAAAAAAGAAGAAAAGAAGAGAAGAAAGAGGCAGTGCCTCCGCCAGCCAGCCACGGCGGAGCACCGCCACACGCGCCCAATCTCCGGACAGGGCAAGCCCAGACGCACTCGGTGGTGGCCACTGGCCACCGCCATTCGCCGGGAAAGGAGAAATCGGAGAGAGTAATGGCGCGACACTCCGACGCGATTTTTGGCTATTCGGCGCTTCCTACCGGCACGTGGACACCGGCGACAAGCTCCTCGGGCGGTGATCTCTCCTCCGGTGAGGGAGGTGTCGACCACCGACAATCCCCGGCGGCTCCGGTGATGTAATTCTATTTTATATTTATTTATTTTAGTATATTATTATTATTATTAATATTAATTATTATTATTATTATTATTATTATTATTATTATTATTATTTACTGTTGTGTGTTATTCTGTTTTTTTTTATAATAATTATTATTATTTTATATATTTATTATTAGTATTAATGAGTTATATTAAAATTATTGTTACTAACATTATTTATTTTATGTTTATTATTATTATTATTATTATTATTATTATTATTGTTGTATTTATTTATTAATTATTGTTGTGTTTATTATTATTATTGTATATATTTAGTTATTATTAATTATTATTGTGTTTGTTATTATTATTTTAATATTATTGTTATTATCATAATTGGGCTAATATTATTGTTGATTATAATTATTGTTCTGTGATATTGTTATTTATTTGTTATTATTAATATTATTTATTTTACATTATAACTATTATTGTTATTAGCACGTTATTATTACTATCATTATTGTGGTTTTATTATGATTATTATATTCATCCTTATTGTTATGTCATCAATTTATTGTTAGTATTGTTATTAACATTTTGTTATCATTTTATTTATTTATTATTATTTATGTTATGTTTATTTATTTTATATTATCAGTATCATTATTATTATTATTATCATGACTTTATGTCATTGGCATTGGTATTATTATTATTATTGTTAATATTATTATTATTATTGTTATTATTTATATATTATTATTATTATTATTTTTATTTTATGTTGTTATTATTATTGTCATTATTATTATTTTGTTCATGTTATTATTATTACATTGCATTATTACTATTATTGCTATTAATATTATTTGTCTTATTATTATTATTATTGCATTTATTTATTATTATTTATTATTCTGTTTTATTATTACTATTATTATTATTTGATTTATTGTTATTATTACTGTGCAATTGAATTATTATTTTATCCATTAATAATTACTATCATTATTTTATGTTTATTTATTATTCATTATTATTTTATGATATTATTATTAGCATTATTATTTTTATTGGCATTAATCATTTTAATTGTCATTTGTGCTTTTATATTCATTAATTCTCAATTTATTTCATTCAATTATTTATTTAATTATTTATTCATTTACTTATCATTTAATTTAATCCATTATCGATCCCATTCGTTTTTCTCAATTTACTTTATTCAATCATTTATTTTTCTCAATTTACTTCATTCAATCATTTATTTGTTTATTTATCTATTTATTCGATTGTTTATTTATCCACTATTAATCAATATTGTTTTTTTGTCTTTACCGCAATGCGAGTGGCACGCGACTCGCCCATGGAGTTAGGCGGAGCGTGGTCGGAACAGGTAGATTAAGATTTATTTATTATTTATTATTTGGAAATATGTAATTATTATTTTATTCTCTTTATTCACTTGTGGTCCGAAATAATAAAAGATTTTCGACCGCACTTAAAAAATCACCACAAAAATGTTTTCTACTAAAATGAAGATTTGTTAATAAAACTGGACCAATGTCCTCATTTTCATCCCGAGCCAAAAGGTTTAACTTGATTTGAGAATTCTATACTTTTTTGTAAAATGAGTATTTGGGAACCAATGTTCCCGTCTTAATGAATATCTCATTTTATACATGTTCTCTACTTTATTTATGGGGGTTGTATTCTGCCCCTAGTTTTATTATAATTTATTTTCATATGCCTTATTCTAATGTTTTATTTTGCGCTTTTACGTGAATGATTGCGCCTGTTAATTAATTGCATCGTGTGGAAAGAGGGTGAAACAATAAATTCAAAACCTAATTGTAAAATTAATCAAAGTACGAATAAATGAAAAATCCCGAACCTACTCTGGTCTTTGAGCTCAACGAGGCAAGAGGTCTATCCAATAACTCATTGGAAAATGATCTCCAAGACACCTATTATGTCCCATCAAAAGACTCAATTTATAATCCTAGGCTCCTTAGGGTTAGAGGGTCATTCCAATGTTCTATTGGGATGAATGCCTCTAAGACTCCTTTGGTTTGCCCAAAATGGATATATGCGTCGTCTTAGGCTCACTGAGGCGAGATGAACTTTCCCAATGTTTTATTGGGTGGCGACTCCATGAAACCTCCTTGTTGCCCAAAATAGACGCACTTGTAAATCATTACAAGTTGTCAACGAACCTCACTTGCCCGATCGCCCTCAAGCGGGCAGTCAAGGGGCGCCCATGGGGTTCGGCGCACGTCACACTATGTTCTGTTCTGCTAGCCCGTTTGGGTCGTCATTAGGTCCCATTTGGGTCATTATATTAGGCCTCATTTGGGTCATTATATTAGACCCATTTGGGTCACCCTTTAAAATATAAAATGACATGAATTGAAATAAAATGTGTAAAAGTACCCTCGGGTACTCCTTCGTTTTGTTTTATTCTTCCATTATCCACTCCTTTCGGAAAAGTGTAGGCAAACAGTTAAAGAAATTATGTCAAAAGATAATAACAGAAATGTGACTATTTGATAATGGTGTAGACATGAGTATATGTAAGGGAATAAAATGTGTAACACCCTTTATCCGTACGTAGTGAACTTCATCTCCTCAAGATGAGTCACTACATCAGGGGAGGGCTATCACACTCATAGGGATGCCAACATAAAAACTCAAGCATTGACTTCCATGCATACATAACCATCATATTAGGAATTATAAAATTTCTTTTGTTGAACAGAAGCATACATCTCTATTAACCAATTACATGCATATAGCATTTACTATAATAAACACATTTTGCTATAGTTGTTGTAAACTTACATAATTTACACATTTCAAATACATATATGTAACTTAATACAACCCAACATATTACAAATTATAGACAAAAGAAACCTACAGAAAAAGCTTGTCCTACGGTGTTGGCACTGGAGAAATGCAAGGTTGTCCTTCAAGGATCACTAATCTACTGCACCTACATAAATGAATACCCGTGCTAAGCACAATGGCTTAGTGGGGAAAAACGTGCAATGGATAACCACTCACAGTGGTCATCAATGCATACACAAGTGTATGTTATACATAAATAAATAATAAGAGTAGTAGGGATAGCACATATACAAAATTATGCATCAATATCAAGTTTAGAGATATTATTCACATTTGCCAATATTCAACATATATGCAATTATGTTTCTTATTACATTCACAAGTCAAAGTTGCCAGCATTACCAAGTGGTGGATAATGAGTAATACAGCATGGGTACCAGAAGGTACAGTTCTATATTAAAATTCATACGCATAGGAATCTAAGTAAGATCCAAAGACACATAGGGATCCTTTAGGACTCGAGACACATAGGGACCCAAACAGGGTCCAAATACATAGGCTATCGCAAAGAACCCTGTAGACATGCCTATCTATCCATAACCCATCTTTTAGAGGCTACCTATTTACTTCATTTATTTATTCAAAGCCAATAGTATCCATACAAAGCTCTTTTTCTAGTTTAAAAATCCAGTAATTAAACCTTAATAACAATGTATAAATCAAATGAGATGATTCATAACATTTAATTATGCACATAACAGAGAATACAGTCAAATAGCCAAAACAAAAATGAGTGACAGCCATGCTTCATTAGTAATGGCCATCAATCATTCATTCATGCCCCTCCCTCGTGACCTGCACATAAGAGACAATCACCACTTCACCGTAGCCCGTCCCTGGCAGTCAGTGCCAGAGCGACGACCTTTGATCAATGTATGCCCATCCCTCATGAGGCCATGCATGCGGGGCAGCCATACCACCCAAACTCCATCCATACTCAGTAGAGACATGGTCGAGAGACAGCCATCGGTCATGACAGACGCCCTTTGCTCGCGCAAAAATGCTGAGGGACGGCAGATTTGATTCCTTCACTTTGGAACCAAAATGCAAGGTTCCCTTGCATGGATAAAAACACTAGGTTAAGCCCATTTATAGCCAAAGTGGTATGCATAACAAATAATTCCCTAGATGTTAACTTTCTAATGCATAAGTTTTAGGTCATTTAGAGTTAATACCAGAGATATATGGCCTTAGAAACCAACATTGCTCCAAAGACCCTATTCCGGAAAAGGCTATAATTTTGTACAATTTTGAAGGCCTTAACATTAGAAATAAATTATAGCTATTTCTAGGACATTTGTAAACACAAATGTCCTAGTTCTAAGCCAATTAGAATCAAGTTATTTGGAGATCTATCATTTGACTTATAGCCAAAACAGTCCTCAAAGGTCATTTTACTCCTAAAACATAATTCCTTTTTTAAACATGATCTTGTCCAAATAAACCCAATTCTCATAACCCATCATACATACTCAACTCAAATCAACTCAATATCATCAAAAGTACCATAATTTAAGTAATTAAACAAAATACACATGAAATTCAATAAAATTCCCAAACCTTCTTCTTAGCTTGCTTGAAGCTTAATTAGCACTTTCTTCTTCTACTTTCTCCTTGCCTTTAGCTCCATTTGGTTTATCCAACACAAATCAATCAAATACCACAATTACCATACAAAAAGCTTGACTACCAATTACCAAAATTCCATGGGTAGAAGGAGAAAACCCAACTATTACTTACCTCTTTAGCTTGCACAAACACTAAAATTCACTTTGCTAGCTTTGATAACACTTGGAGCATCAAATCTATGGAGGATTGAGAGCTTAGGGAAGAAGAAATGGAGGAAGAGAGGAAGAAGGGAGAGGACAGATTTCTTGGTCCTCCTCTACCGCCTCATATGGCTTTTAAAGCCATCCTTATGCATATTTTCCTCCTTTAATGTTAAGCCCCACAATTGCCACTCCATGATTGGTCCATCTTTTTAATTACTTCTTGAATCCTTTAATCTCTTATAAATCATGCAATAATCTCCTAATTAACTTAATTCATACTTTAGTATATGGAATAATCCATTTGATACAATTTAATCTAAAAAATTCAATGGCAATTTTAATTCTACCAATCCCATTAATATCATATACATCCCTAACCACAATCACTTAACTAAATACTCACTTAGGCCACTCTCATACCCCTAATAGCATGCAAAATGACTAGGGTGCCAATTAGAGCCTTATATAATATGAATAATGACTTGTTTCGATTGCGTTTACTTTATATGCGTGTGGTATTGATAATTGCTTCTAAAGGTGATAACTTTAAATTATAATTAAAGATTATGCATTTAAATTCGTGTATAAGTATGAAGGTATTATTTGCCTAAACCAGTATAAAGCTAATATGGATTATACAATTGAACTTATATGATAAATTATTAACTATATACCAGTATGTGTAAAGTATACTTTAAACGAATATAAATATACATGCAAATTTTAAAAGAACACCGTGAAAGATATTTAGTTTGAATTAAGTAATCATATTTAAATATGATATTATGATTTGTATTGTTATATGTCTGTTTTATGTTTGTGTGTTTATTCCTTAATGAGCATGTGTTTTGAACAAATACGTTTAAGTATAATTATTGTATTGAATAATAGTGTATAGGAACATTATTGTTATGTTTTGTTTAATTATATGTAAGCCTAGTTTGTGTGTGCTTATGTATTGATGACCATTATGAGTGGTCGCCAATTTCATTGTGTTCCCCACTAAGCTATATGCTTAGCACATGTGTTTTATTCATACAGGTGTCAAAGATAGTTGCTTCGTCAAGGACATCTCGCATCAGTCAAGGCCAATGAATTTGTAGGAGTTATTTGAACATCCTTTGTATTATATAATTGGTGATGTAAATGAATGACTTATGTATATCAAATGAATATTGTGAAAAAAGGATAAGTGTAGAATTGTAAAATCGATTATGAGGAATGTAACACCCCTTACCCGTACCTAGCAAATCGTAAGAATACATGGCCAGTGTAGACACCGGGTCTTGAGGCAGTCCAGGTCAGAGTTACCCGATGAAGAGATCTATGTTGGTTTCTGGATAAATGGATGGAATTCAGAGATTTTCGTCTTTCGGTTTCACAAGGATTAAAATATTTTTCTCTATAGCGTAAGGTTTTGAAAGAGTTTGGGAAATTTTGATTGAAATAGAAGTTTTGCTCCACAGACGGGATGACCGTCTGAAGTAGGGACGCCCGTCTCTACTTGGGGTGATCCCTGTCTTTATGCATAGTAGGGACGGCCCGTCTGTAGCTAGGGACGGACACGTGTCTGAGTAGGGACGCCCGTCCCTAGTCCCGCGTTACAGCCCGTCTGTAGCTAGGGACGGACACGTGTCAGAGTAGGGACGCCCGTCCTTAGTCCCGCGTTACGGCCCATCTGTATTCAGATTTCCACGCGTGCCCTTAGTAGGGACGCCCGTCGATAGTGGATCTGATCAGATAATGCCAGATTTGATAAATTTTATCTCTAATCTTTGAAAGGGGGATAGAGGTTGGTTAAAAAATTGAATTTTAAAACTCCTTTTAGAATTCAAACTTTAAACTGATGCTTATCTTATTTTTTATCTCCAAAATTCTATAAATTGGGAAGAATAATTCATTTTTGGGGGTTAGAAAATTTTACAAATTTGGTTTGGGAAAAAGTGACAAATTTTTGGGGGAGAAAATGAACCACTTTTTGAGAGATTGGAATTTTTTAGAAAAGGTTTTTTTGTGAGCAATCTACCAAAAATCTATAAAATTTCTGTTTATTTTTAGGATTTTGTTTTGATAAAAATTCTTCCAATTAATTGATTTACTCAAATTCTTCTTACGAATTAAGCCAATTTGAGGTAACGAAATTCATTCGTTTCCATCAATACAGCTAATTCAAACATTTGATCGCTATTAAATTTTCAAGAAGGAGAAATACAAATTTTCTTACTTTGATTTAATTTATTTGATCCTTGTGGAGCGTGCGGGGACTGAAACCATTCGATATTCACCCGAAAAGGTAAAATCCGAGGATAAACATTCTGGATTAATACTTGTGTGATTTGATTAGCTTATATTAATTTTTTTCATTTTTTTCCTTTTTTTTTATTTTTTAATTCATTTCTTTTAAAAGTTTCCTATTATTTTTTTTCTTTACTTCATTCACCAATTTCGACACTGACATGTTTATTCCTATGAGTTATTCTCTGACAATTTGGATTTGGAGTTGTAAACGATGATGGTCGAGCTAATCTGAGGATTTCCATACGGGTTCTTTCTTCACTCTTGCCTTTTATTCATGTTATTATTGAGATTATTTCAATGTCGTTAAAGTGAAAATGGCCAAATATTTTATAGTAATTAATTTGGAATTTTTCCTATATAAAAATGGGACCAGTGTCTCAATTTTCTCTATCCAAAATAAAATCACCACATTTAAAAGTGTTTTATAATAAATATGCATGAGAGGACTAATGTCCTCATCATTAATGAATACCACGATTTATGCATGATTCGTATTTTATTTACAATGGGGGTTGTATTCCGCCCCTAGTTTTATTGTAATTTATTTTGAGAATGTTTATTTTAATAATGCTTTATTTATTGCTTTTGACGTGAATGATTACGCTTAATTAAATGCATCGTGTGGAAAGTTGGTGAAACAATGAATTCAAAACTTAATCATAATATTGATCAAGGTATAAATAAATGAGAAGTCCCGAACTCACTCTGGTCTTTAGGGCTCAATGAGGCGAGAGGTTTAGGACTTCCAAGACACCTCTTGAGTCTCACCAAAAGACTTAAATTTACAAATCTTAGGCTCCAGGGGGTAGAGGCTGAGACCTCCAAGATCTCTCTGGCTTGCCCAAGATGGTTATGTATGCGCCGTCTTAGGCTCGCTGAGGCTAGACGATCCTCCCCAATGTTCTATTGGGTGGCGACTCCAAGAAACCTCATTGTTGCCCAAAATAGACACAGCTTGTAAATACCTTACAAGTTTTAATGAATCCCATCCTGATCGCCCTAAAGCGGGCTTTCGGGAGGCCACGGGGTTCGGTGCGCATCACAGTGGCGACTCCGCTGGGGATATACTCGAGACTTCAATTCGAAAGTTCCTTGATTAAAAATTATAATTGAGTTTTAATTTAAAAATTTCACCTTCTTTCAAAACTGCATTGCATCTCATTAGAGCCTTAGATCTACGCTAGTTTGGTCCCTCTTTTAGCCCCGGTGCGTTCCCGAAGCACGACTCTACGTTCACTCAATATAGGGAAGTGTTAAGGATAATCACAAGCCCAAGCCTCATACCATCATGGTATATTAAATGGTGACCCAATCGGTCGTTACACTCGTGATGAGCTAGACCTGTTGGCAAGGACCATGCTTGGGTAGCCCTAAAGTAACACCACCTTTTGACTAATGCTCATGTAATGGAAATAGTTACTTCTCCTAGGTGGTATGAACCTTAATACCTTGTTTGCTATATGGATCATTTTGTATTAGACAAACCCAAATAATCTGATTGGTCACCTAATCAAAGGCTTTTATGCCCCGATAGGCCCTTGTCAACCTATTCGGGCTGCCTAAATACATAACGATCATAACCCACTCGCTTGTGCGCGTCCATTGGGTTCCCTGTTAACCCATGGATCAATCCCACCTAGGAAAGAGACTATGGCCTCGTGTGCGGGAGTAACAAGGTTGGAAGGACCTATGTGCTTGCATGTGGTTTATAAATGTTGCATAGCAGGATTATGCATCTAAGCACATTCATGCATCATCCTGACCCTTTGTGTTTTTCATCCATCATAGATTTGCCTAGGTGGACAATAGGGTATCGGGGGCGACTATGCAGAAATCCATTCTTCGAGTTACCAGAAAGGGTAGAGTATCTAGACACTTCTTCTGAAACTAGCTACGCTACTTCAGCTCAGTTTTCTTGACCTGAAGAAATGGCAAATTCACCAATAGGGGCAGATGCCACCAGGACAATGATAGCAGAAGAAGTGGGCCAAAGGCTTGAAGAGTTTGAGAACCGTATGATGGCGATGATGGCCACTTTGGGTCAGCAAGCGGCCCCGCAGAACCCACCACCTCCTCCTATGAGAAATAATGAGAGGGGAGAGGTCAGAGAAGACCCCCAAGAGGAAATTCGCATGCCAACAGTAAACCTAAGAGCTACTACCTCAGGGGTCCCAAGGCTAGATGATGATTGGGAAGATGAAGAATATGAGGAGCGTATGTCTGAGAAAGGGAAAGCCCCTCAAACTGAAGAAGCCATCTGGAAGAAGATGGAGGAGAAATTTGAAGCAATGACAAGAATGCTAACAAAGGGTCGAGGAATGAACTCGGAAGACAAGGAGTTAGAAGGAGAGGATCCAGTCCCAATGAACTTTAAAATACCGGATGTTTCGAAGTTTGCTGGCACTTCCGACCCCATGGTACACATAAAATAGTACTCGCTGGTAATGGAGGGCACCACTTTGACAAAAAAGCAGAAGATTGAGTACTTTTGCTTGAGTTTGATTGGCCCAGCAATAGATTGGTACCATGGGCTCGATCGCCGAACCAAAGAGGACTGGGATTTATTGACGGAGGAGTTTTTGAGGCAGTACGACTGCAGTACAAGGATGGAAGTGACCTTGAAGGACCTAGAGCTATTACAACAGAAGGGAGGCGAGTCCTTTCATGAGTATCTAATCCAGTGGAGGAATCGAGTGATGGAAATGAAAAGGAAACCGGATACTCAAGATCAAATATGGCTATTCATAAAAAATGCGAGCCCGTATTTGAGAGAAGGATTAAGGATGAAAGGATTGAAGGACTGGGAGTCTCTGAAGGACATCGCCATTGAGGCCGAGGGGGAGTACCTTGTTAAGAGAGCAGCTAATGAGAACTATCCCAAAAGGGGTGGCAGTAGCCAGGGGGCAAGTAGACAAATAGGTTTCGCTAGTGGCGCCCGGAAGACTGCTGAGGTATCAGCTGCTAATGCTACCCCAAGGCATTTTTCCAATCTTGTAAGGTCTTCATCATGGGTGCTGAGAAGACTGATGAAGGAGGGTAAGTTACAGCCTATGCCACCCAAGCCTGCTAGAACTTAAGGCATGAAAGGACATAAGGATGATGAGTATTGTGCATATCATCAACACACTGGGCACATAATTGATAACTGCAAGACATTGAGGCACGCAATCCATGATCTAATTGACTCAAAATAGATCACCAACCCAGAGAAGATAGGAGGTCAAAAGAAGGCTGGGTACAACAGTATGCCCCCACCAGTGAATATAATCGGGTCCAATTTACCCGAAAAGTTTATGTTAAATGAATTATACGGCAATGATGTCCACACTGCTGTCACGAACCTCCATGAGGGGAGTGAAGAAGGGCTTCCCACTGCAGTGATCGATTACTGGTCCACTGATGATAGTGGAACTGAAAATGATGATTCTGAAGTATTTTTTGACCTGTGGAACTCAGAGGAGGAAGGAGAAGAAGCAAAGAAGAAAGAAGTAGGAGCTGTGACCCGAAGCGAAAGGGTAGCCCTAGAAGTTGAGAAGTCCTAGGAGCCGATTGAGGGCAGAAAGGGAAAAGAGCTGGAAGAAGATCCGATTGTTAAGCAACTAAAAAAGACGCCGGCTCAGATCTCCATATGGGATCTTTTGAGACAGTCATCATCGCATAGGAAGAAGATGGTAGAGGCTTTATACGAGGCAACTGTGGCAACAACTATCTCGCCTACGTAGCTTTTGGATGTAGTGAAAGGAGGATCAGGAGAAAATGTTGTTTTTACCAGTGCTGATTTGCCGGCAGAAGGCCGCAACCATAATCGCCCTCTGTACATAAGAGCACAGATTAACCAAAAGCACACTGCTTCCGTAATGGTAGATGATGGCTCTTCAATAAATGTGTGCCCACAGGTGGCAATGGCGGCTTTTAGGGTAATAGAGGATATGTTAGCCAAATCTGATCTCACCATCACGGCATATGACAACTCGCGTAGACATGCTTCGGGGACATTCACGACAGTAGTGAAGATGGGGCCCGTAGAGTCAGAAGTGGAGTTTGTGGTACTGCCTATACCCGCCAATTTCTCAGCTCTTCTTGGTAGATCATGGTTTCATAAGTTGGGTGGAGTCCCCTCTACACTTCACCAGATGGTAAAGATAACTCATGAGGGCCAGATTGTAACTATAAGGGCTGCACGAGAGAATTAGGTTTCAGTATTGGAGATTGCTAGGCAGCCGTTTAGTGGGTTTTATGTTGCCATGATAGGCGAGGAAGAGTAGAAGGAAGAAAGCCCCCAGGTACTGAATATGATGAAAAAGATGTCGTTCCTTCCTGGCGCAGGACTGGGCAAGAATTCTCAAGGGATGCCAATAGCTGTTATCACCAAGGGCCAAAAGGACAGAAGGGGTCTAGGATACACAGGTGTTGTAGAAAGGGGTGAGAAGTCAAAAATTGACATTCCTCATATCCGGAAGACTTTTGTGCCAGCGACCACAGCATGTGCCTATACAGGGGAAGATGAACTGCAGTGGCTGGATGGAAGGTTTGTGCCAGGGTTCGAGGTCTTCAATGATGTCTATGACCGGGACATTGGATAAATCAAGCCAGCAGAGGGCTTTTGGGATGAAGAAATCATGATGAGTAGGACAATTTTGGGACCGTTAGATGCCTGAAGAAGTAATGACTGAGAAGATGGTAGCCACCCAGCTGAAGGGGAAAGCAAAGGTAGAGGAATCCATGCAGGAGTAGATTGGTGAGCCTCCGAAGAGCCGAAGTGATGCAGGACCATCGACCGCGGCAGATACGCCAGCAGAGGAGGAAGAGGAGAATAGTTTAGATTTTCTTTTTGCTCCAGAACTTTTCAATGATGTTAATGACAATTTCAATCTTATTAATAAATTGAATGATTTTGCTTACTTGTGTGATGTTTTCGATGATTTTACTATGCATGATCATGATCATCTATCCATTTTTGATATTGATTCAACTGATGCTACCCCATTTAATCTTGGAACCATAGAAAATCCAAAAGAAATTTTGATAGCATCAAGTATAACTCCTGAAGAGCGAGAAAAATTTGAGAGAATCTTAAAAAAATATGAAAAAGTCTTTGCCTGGACCTACAAAGATATGCCAGGGATCGATCGGGAAGCTGCAGAGCACGCTATTCCTACATATCCTGACCACAAACTCGTTAAATAGAAGCTGAGAAGGCTTAGGCAAGAATGGGTGGATAAAGTGAAGGAGGAGATTCACCAGCAAATCAAAGCCAAATTTTTGGTTGAGGTGTAATATCTAACTTGGCTGGCCAATGTTGTCCCCGTAGCCAAAAAGAATGGCAAGGTAAGGGTGTGCGTAGATTATCGGGACTTGAATAAAGCCTATCCAAAAGATGACTTTCCATTGCCCCATATAGATGTGCTGATAGATAGCACCGCTGCTTGCGAGATGTATAGCTTTGGAGATGGTTATGCGGGCTACAATCAAATTCTTAATAAAATAATTGACCGAATTAAGACAGCATTCATCACAGAGTGGGGGACCTATGCTTATCGATTAATGCCTTTTGGCCTGAAGAATGCAGGAGCCACTTATCAGAGGATGGCGACAAAAATCTTGAATGACCTAATCCATAAAGAAGTGGAGGTATACGTGGACGATATGATGATCAAGTCAGCCACTAGAGAAGGTCATTTTGAAGCCTCGAAAAAGTTCTTCTTAAGGATAGACAAGTATAATCTGCGGTTAAATCCTAAGAAATGTATCTTTGGTGTTACCTCAGGGAAGCTTCTAGGACACATGGTTAGCCACTATGGTATTGAGATTGACTCGGACAAGGTTAAAGCCATCAGAGAAATGCCAATACCGCAGAAGGAAAATGATGTGAGAAGTTTTTTGGGTAGGTTGCAATATATCAGTAGGTTTATTGCCAAGCTTACTTCAATCTGTGAAACGATCTTCAAACTACTCAGAAAAGACCAACCAGTAGTATGGAACGAAAACTGTCAGAAGGCTTTTGATACTGTTAGAGAGTATCTGCTAAATCTACCGGTGTTGAGACTGCCGCAGCCAGTCAGGCCATTGATTTTATACTTAGCTATAGAAGACAGTTCTGTAGGTGCCATGATGGCCCAGGAGGACGAATTTGGAGTGGAATTTGTTGTTTACTACCTTAGCAAGAAGTTCCTGGCCTATGAGGTTAAGTATACAGAAGTAGAAAAGATTTGCCTTACGGTAATCTGGGCTTCTAAGAAATTAAGGCATTACTTTCATGCCTATAGGGTACAGGCAGTAGCAAAGCAGAATCCTTTGAGGTACTTACAGGAAGCTCCATCTTTACTTGGGAAAATGGGAAGGTGGTTATTGTTGCTACAAGAATTCGATGTGGAGTATATTACTCAAAAAAATATCAAAGGGCATGCAGTGGCTGAATTCCTGGCAGAACACCCAATTCAAGGGGACTCGTACGAGTTTAACTTTCCAAACGAGGAAGTGGCAGCCATCGGAGTTCAAGGTTGGTAATTGCACTTTGACGGAGCCGTGAACAACAAGGGGGCAGGAGTAGGGATCATTTTAACAACCTTGAATGATGAGAAGCTCCCTTTGGCCAAGAAATTAAGGTTCAAGGCTACCAATAATGAAGCTGAGTATGAAGCGTGTGCCTTTGGGTTAGAGGCGTTGATAGCCTTAGAAGCAAAAAATGTGGAAGTGTTTGGTGATTCGTCCTTGGTGATCAATCAAATCCGAGGTGAATGGGCCGTTAAAGAAGAGAGGCTAATGCCATACATCGAGCACTTGAGAGACCTGAGTAGTCAATTTGAAGTATGTACATTCCGTTTTGTTCCGAGGGATGAAAACCAATTAGCCGATGCACTTGCTACTTTAGTCTCAATGTGGAACAATCCCGAAGGGGTGGTTATGAGGCAAGTTTTGATTTCTAGCTCTGAGAGACCTAGCTTCGAATCTAAATCAGTCACGGAGATAGAAGTAGCGGATGGAAGCCGTGGTATTATGATATCAAGAACTATCTAGAGAATGTGATGTTTCCGGAGGAAGCTACTGAGAAAGATCAGAGAATGATTCTCAAGCTATCTACCCAGTTCATCTGCATAAATGGAGTGTTGTACAAACGACAGGCAGATGGTATCCAGTTGAGGTGTTTGGATGAGAAAGAGGCTAAGAGGGTGATGGAGGAAACTCACGCCGGAGTATGTGGGGCCCATATGAACGGGTTGACATTAGCCAAAAAGATTATGAGACAAGGATTCTTCTGGCTCATCATGGATAAGGATTGCTCGAAGTATGTAAAGCAGTGTCAGTTATGCCAGCAGTATGCAGATTTAAGGCACCTACCAGTTTCGAAATTACATAATCTAACGTCACCTTGGCCGTTCGTAGCTTGGGGGATTGATATTATTGGGGAAATACGCCCCACGGACTCCAATGGGCATAGATACATTATCGTCGCCATCAACTACTTTACCAAGTGGGTAGAAGCTGAGTCCTTCAAGAAAGTGGATGCTCGAGATATGGCAAAATTCATAGAGAAGAACTTGATATGTAGATATGGCCTTCCACATCATGTGGTATCTGACAACGGGGTCTAGTTCATGGCCAAAACGAAGAAGTTACTGCAGAAGTATGGTATCGAGCACCACAAGTCTTCTCCATATCGTCCTCAAGCTAATAGGGCAGTTGAAGCCGCCAACAAGAATGTCAAGAGGATCCTGGCTAAGATGGTCCGGAATTATAAAGATTGGGCAGAAAAGTTGCCTTTTGCACTATGGGGTTACAGAACAACCATCAGAACTTCAACGGGAGCCATTCCTTATTCCTTGGTATATGGGACGAAAGCAGTATTGCCGGTTGTAACACCCCCTTCCCATACGTAGGCGATCCCATCCGTTAAGGAGTGAGACACCGTATGAGTAAAGGTGTCACCAAACAATCACATAGTATAACATACATTCATACATATCATATATATAGAAATACAGAGTAATTAAAAACTTTACAGAAGAAAGCAAAGGCTGATCATGCATTACTATAATAACATATTACAATAATGGCCTGATCAGCAAGCTGATACCAAAATAATATTACATATACAAAATATATATACAAAGCGGAAACTGATACAGAGAGTTCTATACAAAAAGAACTAAAACTATTACAAAACTGAGCCCTACACTAAACCTTCTGTGTCAGCTGGTTGACGGCGACTCTCACAAGGCAAAAATCTCCTTCCGCACCTGCACGGGTAAACACACCGTGCTAAGCGATAAACGCTTAGTGGGGAAACACACATAATTTATGGACGGCCACTCACAATGGTCGTCAAAACATATCACATTCAGAATGGTATTATGCAAAGGTTAGCATAATTCAAATCAACATGTTTACATTTAAAAGCCATATAACCAAGATTTCATAATCACATTCATTCAGATATAACGTATATAAGCAAACAGAACTGAGCATTACAACCAAACATACTAAGAATACCTGCTGACCCTAGGTAGTGGATAACGAGTGTACAGACAGTACTTTACGGGTACGAGCCGATTACAGACAGTACCTTACGGGTACGAATCGATTACCGTTATACATTTAACTTTCACATTTTATATTCAAAAGGGACCTTAAACAAGATCCTTATACAGAAAGGGTTCGCGAGGAACCAAACGGGGACCTGATCGGGGTCCGAACAGAACTGATGCTGCAGCTAAAAGACACTATTAGGCATGCCTAACTATCCACTTACTTGACTCTAGCAGGCTATGCGATATTCTAATCATATTACAGAATATCATATACACATCATTGGAATAATCATAGTATTACGCAAATCGAGACATATAAAATTATGACATGCATCATATAGTGATAAGATTCATTTGGAAGAAATATTAGATTCATTTTTGAGTTAAGAACTGAGAAATATCGGAAAAACGAGCTGAACGGAGAATCGGGCGAGGTTGGCTGGTCACAAGACGTGACTGGCCTTCTCAACAGGCAGGTCACGGCGTGACCTAGGGTCACGTCTCGTGACCTGCTTGTTTCTCGCCAATCGCGTTGCGTGATCCTCGTGGATCACGCAATGCTTATGCAGATCACGGCGTGACCGAGGGTCACGCGACGTGACGCTGCTTCTCCCTCACAGATCACGCAACGCCTCTTCTTCGCAGGTTGCACGACGTGACCGATGATCACGTCGCGTGACTTGCTTGCTCTTCAGCTGCTCACGCGACTGGCTTCTCAGCAGGCAGGTCACGGCGTGACCGAGGGTCACGTCTCGTGACTTGCCTTCTTCCGTAGCGAGTCACGCGACACGAAGAAGTTCAACAGTACTTCGACTTTTCCAGAATTTCCAGAAATCTCAGAATAACAATTTCAATCCCAATTTGATTTTAAACCATACAAACCTGTCCTTACCTTCCAGAAATCATCTCAATTCACATAATCAATATACATGCAACTCAATTTAGCATTTAAACAACCAAATCAAGACTAATTGATTCAAGCTCTTCAAGAACATATAAACCCTAGAATTCACAGTAAACATCAAAATCGCACAAATCACAATCATAAATTCCCAAACCTGAATTCTAAGCCTCTATCACTTAGCTCCACTAGGACCAGCAACTTCTTTGCCCTTAGGTTCGCGAGGAGCTTCAACTAATCACAAATTCAACAATAACATTCAACAAAACAAACCCTAAGTTAAACCTAACTCAAGGAAGAAGATGAAAATGAAATAAAGGAAAACTAAGATGAGAATTGCAGTGACTTACCAAGTTAAAAGCAAGAGTGACTAATTTCCACTACCACAATTTGATCTACAGCAAGTAGCAATTAGGAAAGGGAAAAGAAGAAGAAGATGGAGCTAGAAAGGGAAAAACGTGAATTGATCTTCCCCTTACTCATACTTCTTTTCTTTATTCATTTCCCTAACCTAATACACATGTCAATTTCTTGGTGGTGGAATTTAATCACTCACACCCTAACTCAACACATCACACTCACCAAATGCAACCTCAATTAAATGTATTCTACAATGGTATAAGCAAATGCACGCAAATGATTCCCAACTAATAACACCCTAATATGGTATGCTCAAGTGTACACAAGTAATTCCTAATTAATACACACACTAATGCCATGTATGCACCAACATAATAATAAACCCAAAAATCATGCATTTTACTGAAATACCCTTATGAAATACTGTACACATGCGAATGCTTACACATACAGACAGGCTCACTCTACTAGGGGGCAAATGGGGTGTGACACCGGTCGAGGTCGAACTTAAGTCACTAAGGGTGATAATGGAAGCAGAGATTTCGGAGACCGAATGGGCACAGCAGCGGTTGCAACGCTTAAACATGTTGGATGAGAACAGGTTAAAAGCCTACTATCACAACCAGATCTAAGAAAAGAGGCTCGCTAGGTCTTTTGGAAAGAAAGTCAAGAAACATCCGTTGAAGGAGGGGGATTTGGTATTCAAATAGATGACGCTAGGAGCACCGAATATCAGAGGAAAGTTCAGACCAATGTGGGAAGGACCGTTTATCCTCAAGAAGTTGGTGTCAAAAGGAGCTGCGATTCTGTCGGATAGCGATGGCAATGAATTCAAAGAACCGATCAATATTGATTGACTCAAAAGGTTCCATGGCTAGAGGCTACAAAATCAAAAGAAGAGAATGAAAGCCCCGCGGGTCGAAAACCGAAAAAAGGCGGCCTTACTAAAATTGGGCGCCTGGTCAGGGTGAAAACCGAAAAAAGGCATCCTGGACAAAATTTAGAGGCTTGAGAGAAAATATGCAATCATGAAAACCCTAGAGGGCGGATTGGGGACAGGAGTTTGATGCTGGCAGGATTTGGTTCCATGAATGAATGTAGTCTTGCATAATTGAATTAGTGTAAAAAATGATCATGTATTCTGAAATCGTACTAAAATGTAAACAATTTTGTGAAATAAAATAAGACTTGACTTATTCATTTATATCATCGTCCAATTCTGCTTTAAAAAGAAAACATATTGCTCAAAATGCATGTAAAGCTAAACTATACCCTACTACTACTCTCGCTAGCCAAATGCCTCAGTCGCCGTGTTTGGTTATCAGATGACGGGCTAAGTATCCACCTTTTGTACGCGCTGGTAGAGGTGACAGAGTGGTTCCCGAAGGGAGGTACGATAGTCTTCAGTGGAAGTTGGCTCCAGAGCTCATGATAGCCGGAGGCAAAAGCCACAGAAAGGACTCCACCTCGAAAGGATAGAGGGAGTCTCACCACATCCTGAGTCGTTCCAAGTTGACGAGAGCAGCGGGCCGTGATGTAAAAGGTTGCCTCACGAAGTCCGCATAGGGGAATGCATCCTAAAGACCCATTAATAACTGCAGATAATGGAAGCCAAGCGTGCATGAAGCTAATATCCTCATCTGATATCTCACTGAATCTGGTAATGCCTTCGTCAGGGGTCCCGAGTAGGTACAGACGCTGGCGAGGAAGAAAATGCTTCACTGAGTATTAACTAATGATTCTAGGAGGTGGTTCTGACAGCAGCTTTAATTTCTCTTGCAACCAAATCTGAAAGAAGAAGCAAGGAAAAATAAAAGCCGAAGAAAATAAGATAAAAGGCAAAGAAAAGCCACTGGGGTAAGTAGGATTTACTTCAGGCAAAAATTAGGCATAGGGTTGTGTGAAAATCCGAAAGGACGCACTTCCCGCTAAGAAAAGATAGTGCGAAAATCCACAAGGGATGCACTACCTTTAAAACAATAACGTACCTGGAGTAATAAGGGGCTCCCAGAGAATGAAGTGGTAGGCCCGGCACAGACAGCGTCCAAACCCAAGATAGTCTCGGCCAGAATAAGTGGAAAAGGGGTCAGCCTGTGGAGAAAATCGTCCAAAATCCCAAACAGACGATGGTCTCCAAGCAGCTCCTCTGAAGTCACGACCAAGTACTTCATCAGACAGAAAAGAAAGATGAGACTTACTCTGTATGAAGGGAGGTTAGAGAATTCATCCAGTGCTTCAATCAGAGGTTCTAAGGCAAATACAGGGCCCCGAGGAACTAGACGAGCAGCGTCAGAAGGAGCTATACTTAAGGAAACGGCAATATCCCGAGTTTGAACCAAACCACAGCGAGGAACGCAGGGTAAAGCACTAGGAGGATACCAGCTCCCGACAATGGCAGCAAGTTCCTCAGGCAGGGGGCACATTTCCTGGTAGGTGAACCTAAAAATGTGAAAGCGAGGGTCCTAGAAGTGGGTCGCAGCCAAAAGGAGGTTGTAGTCTATTCTGATTTTGCGTAAAACTTTCAATCCAGAAAGGGGGGCAAGAGTGTTGTTTTCCCAAGTTTGAGCATCGTTTAAGATATGGTGCATTTTGGAAAGAAAAGGAGAATTCATTTCTCTATGACTAAGGTCGAGGTCGCTAAGGGAAATAGAGAAGGGGAAAAGAAAAAAACTGAGGAAAGGAACCTGCTATGAAGCTAAAATGAGAGAAAAGGCACGAAATCCAAGAAAATCATGAATTTTATAGGATTGACCTATCGACGGCTAGCCCGTCCCTAACTCAGACGGTGATCTCGTCTGTAGTTGTCCACCTGGCAGTCTTTGCATCGTGCATATAACGCTCATTAATTAGGTAATTAATGAGGGTTAAATGCAAAATCCGGAGAGACAGACGGCATGCACATCGGTAGCTGTATAGACATAAAGCCCGTCGGTACTTAAATTCTATATAAGGATGCAGGTGCCGACGGAGAATCGCTTTCTTCTCTTTTCTTCTTCACACCGATGCTCTTCCCTTCTTCTTCAATTACATTTTATCGTTTTTTCTTTTGCGGTTGGTTTCCTTTGCACCAGCGTTTAGTCCTTTCTTCTTCATTGAGTCTCAACTTCCAGGATGCCATCGGGACGATATGCTCCACGCGATCAGCCTGAGCCTCAGGCCCCGGATTGGATGAGTGCTGAGGCCAGGCAGAGGTATGCAGCGCTGGCTCAGGTGCAGTTCCGAGCTAGCCGTTTCATTTCTAGGCCGTTCCTTAAGGCTCTCGGGATGGCCGACGAGGTCGATATTTTTATGGCAGGAGCGGGATGGACTAAGTTTCTGACGCTTGCTTTCCAGACTCACCCAGAGATAGTTCGACAGTTTCTTGCTACGTTACAGTATGGGGGGTACCAGAGATCTGACACAGAGGAGGGTGTTATCCATTTTTGGATTGAGAGGCACCATTATAGCATTACCCGTCAGCGATTTACAGAGGCTATGGGGCTTCCATTCGGCCAGGATGTTATAGTGCCCCATAGAGCAGTTAGACGCCACCATTGGGCGGTCATTGCGTTGCCGGGAGTGCCGTATGATCATGATACGGCAAAGAGCACGGTACTCACGTCACAGGCCCTTCGATATGTTCACAGAGTTTTATCCAGCTCCTATTTGGGACGAGCTAGTAACCCAGGGTCTCTCAACACCGTTGAGATTTGGAGTTTATGGGCCATGGTGGCAGGCCAGCGGCTCAACATCAGCCACAAGATTTTGGTTAACATGGTGAGAGTATCTAGGGGGTAGCCCCTGTAGTTTATGTTGGTGGAGTCATTACTAGACTACTTTTGAGTTTGGGTATTCGTCGAGACATCCTGGGGTAGGCCTTGGATGAGAGCATTTATGTGGACGCTCCGGTAGCTATTACGATGGCTATGATATAGCCGATACCGGGTCAGGCCGAGGCGTACAGACTCCGCACCGTTCATGAGACCAGACGTACATTTAGCCTGCCGTCACTAGAGCCAGTAGAGGAGCAGCCTCAGGAGCACCCTCAGATGGAGCAGCCTTAGATGGAGCACCAGCCTCTCGAGCCCCAGCAACACCAGGAGGAGCATCCGGGTACACCCTCTGACATGGGGATTGAGTTCACCATGGATGAGCTATTTGCTACTCCTCCAGGGCAGAGAGTACAGAGTCCTACTCCGCCTCCGCCATCGAGAGTACATCGGATAGCTCCCCGTGCACCTGAGAGGTTCAGTCCATATGCTAGAGCAGTGGACCCGGGGGCATCTACTTCTACAGCTCCACCTCCAGAGCGGGCACCAGAGTCAGCTCCCCCTCCATTCGCACCATCGCCTCACCCGGTACAGCCAGATTTTTCTGCAATTTTGACCTCTATGTTCGCATCCTTTGAGCACAGACAGGAGGAGAGAGACAGGGCCTTTCTCGGCAGCTCGAGGAGCGAGATAGAGTCATCTTAGAGTGGCTAGATCAGCAGCAGGGTATTATCCAGGAGCAGGGGAGGCTTATTGACCATTTGAGACAGGAGCAGGAGAGACTCGTGGGTCAGCTGAGCCAGGAGATGAGGGCCTCCCAGGATGAGGTGACTCAGAGGATAGATGCATCTATACAGTTGATAGATGAGTCAGTTGAGGCTCTCAGATTCAGGATCCAGGTCTTAGAGGGTGCCATACCTCCCATCGCCCAGTCCATGCGAGAGTTTAGAGAGCATACAGACGATAGGCTGAAGAGTATGGGGACTACCTCTACAGATCAGACCCTCCGCCTAGCCGGCGCTTTCAGAGAGTTAGGGGGGGTCATCACTGATACGCTGCAGTTCATGACGGTATGTGCAGCCGTTATCAGTACCAGTGGTTGTACCTCCCAGATACCAGCGACAGGCTAGAGCCTCGGCTGCTCAGCAGGCCGGACCATCAGCCCATCCCATGCAGCCATCTGCTCCAGATGCGGGACCATCTGCTTCTTCATCACAAGGCCAACCGGTTCACATATCAACTGATGATGATGATCCAGAGGAGCTCTCAGATTATGTGCCATTATAGATATTTGAGGGAGTTCTTCTAGCTTTGTATTTATACTTTTTGTTGTAATCACATCTGTATATTGTACAAAATTCAACCTTTTAGTGGAAAAACATTTATGGATTAACCTGTTAAATTTGTATGTTATTTCTCCATGATTTAAATTTCTTAAAAAAGAAAAAAAAAGAGAGAAAAGAAGGAAAAAGACAATTGATCATATAGTAAACAGGATGATAAATAATAAAGGGCAACATAAAAATGTCCATAAATCTACCAATCAAGTTAATTTGCACGAGAATTAACAAGAGTCTCTTACAATACAGGAACATGGTTTCACACCAATTCGAAAATGACCAGCAGTCAAAAGGGAGGATAAACAGATCAAACATTATGTTTTTCAAGATCGCATTCAATATTAGATGACAATCAACAGATCAGAATCATACCTTGCCGATTGAATGGAGGTTAGCAAGGAAAATTCGCGAACTTAAAGTGGGACTAGCGATATAAATCAGACACCGTGCATGCTGAGACAAGGACAGTAGGGTACACACGATAGATTGGATCGTAATTTGTAAGTTGGAGCAAACTCGGTGCAGCTCAGGAGAACAATCCTCGCGTTTTGTAAGTCTGGAGCAGACTCGGCGCATCACCATCCGCAATTTGTAAGTTGGAGCGAACTCGGTGCAGCTCAGGAGAGCAATCCTCGCGTTTTGTAATTTCAGAGTAGACTCGGCGCATCACCATCCGCACTTTGTAAGTTATAGCAAACTCGGTGCAGCTCAGGAGAGCAATTGTAACACCCTTTTTACTGTACATAATAACTTAATTGTCTTAAACTATTCTTAAAATCATTACGAAAATCCAGGGAATTTTTTTTTTTTCTATTCTATCTCTCTTAACTTTACTGTTCACACAATCATTCTCAAATAGGCTACTTAAATTCTACCGAAATTTCGGCAGAATCTCCTCTTTAATATTGCCTATCCCCCTGTAAACAGAAAGTCTTTACACTTCTATAATCACATACATATTTATCCGTCCTACTCCAATTCAAGCTCCAACACAATTTTGCCCATCCTCCAATTTAATTCCAATCACATACTTATATAATAGCTCACAATTTCATCAGCTCACTATTACATCAATTATACAAAATACAAAGCTATTATGATAATACATCATCTATCAACTATAAATAATTATCTAATACAAATTCTTTGATACAATAGTATCCTAATTATCTAGGGAGTGTACATGCCACAAGAACCAATATTCGAATTATCAAATACCAAAATTCCATTTCTTTCGCTTCCTTTCCATACTTACCATTTCAAGTTTCTTCTATGAAGCGTTGCTGATATTCACTTGATTCCTGACTTATACCTGCGCGAGGATAAACCACGCGCTAAGCTTTACGCTTAGTGGTGACTACCAAATTTACTTATCCAAGACATAAACATAATATATACATGTAATTAATCATTCATACATTAATATAGCAAATTACTTTTTCCTTTCATAATTAATATAATAATTTATCTTTAATATACCAATTGCTATTTAACTCTAAATTAAATATGAATGGTTTGTGGGATAAAACCATATTTATACAATACATTCAAAATTCTTTTCAAATGCTGAAACTTCATAAACCTTTATAATCAAATTTCCACATCAACGACTAAGATCTTTCTACATGTTAGTAATGTATAAAACTCACTTATCATGCATCATTTTATTAATGCCATGCAATATTAAACAGACAAAATACTTCTAACATAGTAGGTAATATTTCATTCCTACATTATCGGTTGTTATAGCATTTATCTAACCCAATAATACCCACTACTATGTATATTTGCATTCCTGGAGTATACATTGGTGAATATAAGGTTCATATAATTTCATAAAGCCACTTTTTCATATCACCAATTTCATAGGCTCATTTATTAATATTATTTATTCAACTAAAGTTTTTATCACAGAACCATCAACTTTATCAAAATTCGAAATCATATTATACATTAGTTAACTTTCATCCAAATCTATATATACATATATATTAAATTTAAATTTCACTCATACCTCTTAGTTAACATCTCTTTATTAATTGTACTATTTTATCCTTCAACTTTACTTCTCTCATTAAGTTACTTTATGGCTTCTCAATCCACATTTACTTTTATCCGTGCCATCCAACTTCTTAGGTTATACATTTAATATGGATTACAAAAATTTATTATTTAAATCCACCATTTACCATGCTTCATTTATTAATCATTCAATTTCATGATTCACACATTTATTTCACATTCACCAATTCACTTTGCAATTTACCATTTTGCCCATAGTACAATGCTGGCAGACTCTATGCACAGGATAAACGGGATGTGAACCCCTAAGAGCTCACAATAACCTGGAGAGACCTTAAAGGATCAATCCAGTACATTCCAAACCTGAAGAACCCCGAAAGATTACTCCAGTACATTCCAAACCTGAAGAATCCCGAAGGATTACTCCAGTACATTCCAGTACAGATACTTTTAAAAATACAGAATAGGTCTTCAATGACCTATAAAGATAGTGAGACGTCATGCTCACTCCCGCGGTCTTATGTCCCTATGGCTAGCCACTATATCCTGAACTAGACTTGACTACCAGCTGATCGAATAGGGCCACATTAATGGATGTTATTTAAACAAATCCAAACTTTGATCTTTACATAAAATAAGATCAATATACATTTCAATTCAATTTTTCAGAAATAATCCCGGTATCATCCATCATCATTTTCTCATACAATTTCATTTATTTATCACATTTCACTAACTTAGCTTCACAACAAGCCATTAATCATGTTTATATAATTAAAATGTGTTAACAATAATAATATACCTCATTTATACCAGTATACATTCTGCCACTACTCTTTCTTTCCATTTTAGTTCATTTTCATTTTATTTCGTCAAATTAAGTTTATTTCATACCATATCATTAATACATTATTGTTTATATAGGGATGCACTATTTTTCATTAATCCAATCCTTCTTACAATTTACCCCATTTAAACACGTATAACCCTTGTTTACTTTTAGCTATAGTTTAACACTCTAACTTTCTTAACAAGGTAATTGATTTTCTGATCCTATATGTATTATATTAAATTTCACCTTAATACAATTTCTTCCAATTAATCCGCATTGTTCAAGACCACATATACACATAAATACATAAGTAGTGACATTATAAGAACAACCCTATTTATACATACATTTTGGAATACAATTATATATATAAGCATAAGTTTTGCTTAAACAAAATATACATACCCAAAATCACATAACTACCTCAAGTTCTTTTATATTGGTTTACACCAATATTATTATGACATTAAATCAAATAAAATCTTTAATTATTAATTACACATATTAGGTCAAAATACACTATCTATTCCTAAAGTTTTATTTCTAATTCCCTCATCAATTATTCCTTATGTACAACATAATTAATCAAATTATGCTCTTACTTTTTAATTTCATGCATAACATACTGATATATTGTTACCTACTATTTTCAAATCACTTTTTTTTTATTTGTTATGTATATTCAATTCTAGTTTCATTACTTTTCCCTTATTCTAACAAAATGATATACAATGAATTCATATTTCAGACACCTGTATATATATACACTAAAAGTCCTCTGTACATTAGCAAATTATTCATCAAACATTTTAAACATTTTAGTTCATCTTAAATTTTCACCGATCAAAATTATTTTGTTACAATTTATCATTCATTTCATGCTCATCTAGACTTTTTATGCTTCGATGGTTCATTTCTTATCAAGACTCAACTAAAAATTATTAATAAATAAATTGGCCAAGACTTAGTTCTAAGCACTATCAATTATTTCAGTCTCCTTTGTTTAGTTCTTGTTTAAATGGTATAACCATGCATATTTAATAAGTATTCATTAAAATCAGCTTAATAGAAATTAATGTCAGTATACCTTTCGATCCCTACTGTCAAAAATAATCCCACAGCATTTAGTAAAATCACTCTTAATAAATTTTACTTATGGAAAAATCACTTAGAAAGGTAATTTTGGTGGCCACATACCAATTTTCTGTCTATTTTTGGTCCCTTCACCGTCGCCGGAGCATCGCCGGAGGCGCTGAGACCATCGGAAGAAAGCTCGCCACGTCGGGATTGCCGTTCCGGTGGTCACGCGCCGAGACCGCCCTCCGTTTCGCCGGAATCGTCGTCGATAGGTTCGGTCCTCTTCTCCTCCGATCTGTTCATCCCCGGCGAGTGAGGAGGATCCACGGCCACCGGAAGCTTCGCCTTGCTGCCGTGAGTCTAGTCGCACCGCTCGTGTCGCCTCTCGACGTCGAAGCTCGCCGGAAAACGCTAGAGAAGCTTCGGTTGTTCCTTCCGTTCTCCTGGAACGAGACGCCACGACGACGGGAAATCGCAGTGATCGGCGACGGCACTGCTCGCCCACGACGCCGCCAACCACACGCCACCTTCCGCCGCTGCTCCGCCATCCCCCTCTCCCTTTCTTGGTCTCTCTTTCTTTTCCTTGTTCGGTTTCCCGGTCTCCTTTCCCCTGTGCTGCTCACCGTTTTTGCCTCCCCCTTCTCTATTGTCTTTGTTCTCTTATTTTATTATCACTTGTCTCAATAATTTAGGACCATAAGAAATATTATCATATGTTAAAATTATTCAATTGTATATCCATTACTATTTATCATTTTATCCTTGGTATAATATTTCCTCATCCATTTACATGTAAATATACGTTACACACATATGCATATATGCATATATCAAAAATTATTTGAATAATTAAATTACATAGCTTTAATAAAAAATTCCACTCTTATGCGTTAAAATCAACATTTGACGAATTTTTAGCGCGTCAAATTAATAAATAAAAACACTAAAATTTTTGGGGCATTACAGCAATCCTCGCATTTTGTAAGTCTGGAGCAGACTCGGCGCATCACCATCCGCACTTTGTAAGTTGGAGCAAACTCGGTGCAGCTCAGGAGAGCAATCCTCGCGTTTGTAAGTTTGGAGCAGATTCGGCGCATCACCATCCGCACTTTGTAAGTTAGAGCAAACTCGGTGCTGCTTAGCAGAGCAATCCTCGCATTTTGTAAGTCTGGAGCAGACTCGGCGCATCACCATCCACACTTTGTAAGTTGGAGCAAATTTTGTGCAGCTCAAGAGAGCAATCCTCGCATTTTGTAAGTCTGGAGCAGACTCCACGTGTCGTCACTTCTATGACTAAAAGGTAGGGACTGCCTCAGGTATGCGTCTCTTTCCTTTCTTCTCTGAATTTTGTCTCATCTAGACACTAGTGCACTAGTTTTCCCAAAATTTGGTGCAGCTGTAGACACTGGGTCTTGAGGTAGTCCAGGTCAGAGTTACCCGATGAAGAGATCTATGTTGGTTTCCGGATAAATAGATTGAATTCGGAGATTTTTGTCTTTCGGTTTCACAAGGATTAAAATCTTTTTCTCTATAGCGTGAGGTTTTGAAAGAGTTTGGGAAATTTTGATTGAAATGGAAGTTTTGCTCCATAGACGGGATGACCGTCTGAAGTAGGGACGCCCGTCTCTACTTGGGGTGATCCCCGTCTCTATGCTTAGTAGGGACGGCCCATCTGTAGCTAGGGACGGACACGTGTCTGAGTAGGGACGCCCGTCCCTAGTCCCGCATTATAGCCCGTCTGTATCCAGATTTCCACGCGTGCCCTTAGTAGGGACGCCCGTCGGTAGTTGCAGGGATGCCCGTCGGTAGTGGATCTGATCAGATAATACCGGATTTGATAAAATTTTTTCTCTAATCTTTGAAAGGGAGATAGAGGTTGGTTAAAAAATTGAATTTTAAAACTCCTTTTAGAATTCAAACTTTAAATTGATGCTTATCTTATTTTTTATCTCCAAAATTCTATAAATTGGGAAGAATAATTCATTTTTAGGGGTTAGAAAATTTTACAAATTTGGTTTGGGAAAAAGTGACAAATTTTTGGGGGAGAAAATTAACCACTTTTTGAGAGATTGGAATTTTTTAGAAAAGGTTTTTTTGTGAGTAATCTACCAAAAATCTAAAAAAATTCTATTTATTTTTAGGATTTTGTTTTGATAAAAATTCTTCCAATTAATTGATTTACTCAAATTCATCTTACGAATTAAGCCAATTTGAGGTAACGAAATTCATTCGTTTCCATCAATACAGCTAATTCAAACATTTGATCTCTATTAAATTTTCAAGCAGGAGAAATACAAATTTTCTTCCTTTGATTTAATTTATTTGATCCTTGTGGAGCGTGCGAGGACTGAAACCATTCGATATTCACCCGAAAAGGTAAAATCCGAGGGTAAACATTCTGGATTAATACTTGTGTGATTTGATTAGCTTATATTAATTATTTTCATTTTTGTCCTTTTTTTTATTTTTTAACTCATTTCTTTTAAAAGTTTCCTATTATTTTTCTTTTCTTTACTTTATTCACCAATTTCGACACTAACATGTTTATTCCTATGAGTTATTCTCTGACAATTTGGATTTGGAGTTGTAAACGATGATGGTTGAGCCAATCTGAGGATTTCCATATGGGTTCTTTCTTCGCTCTTGCCTTTTATTCATGTTATTATTAAGATTATTTCAATGTCGTTAAAGTGAAAATGGCCAAATATTTTATAGTAATTAATTTGGAATTTTTCCTAAATAAAAATGGGACCAATGTCTCAATTTTCTCTATCCAAAATAAAATCATCACATTCAA